>CM073575.1:150876193-152076193 GCA_037074715.1 Magnolia kwangsiensis | reverse complement strand
AATATAAGTTTATGTTCATATGTTGGACTTGATTCTTATCCTGTGTTAGTAGTTTTTTTTTTTCCAGAGAAATACATTCTTGCATTTGCTCATAGTAATCGATTGTGAATTTACAAGATGCAAACTCATCTTCGGAGGAAGAACTTCACCATCTGTCAATCACATGGTCATTATAGATATTTTGTAAGTGAGTAGGCGTATAAAATCCTTAGATTCAATTATATACTGTCAAGTTTGACATATATGTTTATTTTAACACTTGGAATCAAAGCTGATTGGGTTTGAATCGAGCCATTATATTAATTCTAGCACGTCTCGGACACATTGGACGTGACAAAAAATGAAACTAAGTGAGAACACAGATAAGTCATAAATTTTGTTCCAAGATACATCCAAACAAAGACATAATTTGAACAGTTAATTTAATTTACTGTGTCCCACACAAGCAACTTCTAAGTAATTTTCTAATTGCCTGCGTATCATCCACCATACTCTGCCAGAGTAACAAATTTTTTCACTTACCAGAAACGTACAATTAACAAAAGGTTAAATAATCCAAATAAGATCGTATCTTTTACTTTAGGGACACTCGATAGTTAAACTCGACCAACAGTCCTAAGGTAGAAAACAAAACACAAGCAGAAAATATCATCGATTAATCAACCAAACTCCCTCTATCTCCCTCTCTCACTCTCTCTTCTATATATACATAACCATGCAAGCTTTCACAACCCACACAAGCAGAAGAGAATTACACCATATCAGAGAGAGAGAGAGAGAGAGAGAGAGAAAGAGAGAGAGAGAGAGAGATGGGTGCTCAACCTACAGTTGCAACATATGTGCCCATGGGAGCTTGGCTTCTACTTGCATTGAGTGCCATGTTCGCCTTGCCGGAGCTCGCATGCGCTATCCAGACCCAGCACTACAAGTTTGATGTAAGTGCCAATGTCTCATGTTTGGCTGCCAAATCAATCTCATTGCATTATCATAAGCTAATGCTACGATGACTCGCCGGAGTAACGGCCTAGATCATACTCCCCGCACCCAAATGCGCCAATGTGGCATGTGTGCACCTGATTGGGACCGTTATTGGGTGGGCCATTTATTTTCCACGGCCTATCAATGCATGTCCCACATATGTATCACAAATATGGACACTTCCATTCTTTTTGTCTATCCATTTTTATCATACAAATGTGGGCCACCTGATGATCGGAACGGATTATTTTTGGGCGCACCAGATGAACTGCGTGGATGTCACACATCATGATCTTGAAGCTTGTACTTCTCTTAATTTGTTTAATGCTTTTGACTTGTTTTTTTCACAGATTCAGTTGAAAAATGTGACGCGGCTGTGCCAAACGAAGAGTATTTTAACGGTTAACGGTCAGTTTCCAGGGCCCAGGATCATAGCTAGAGAAGGCGATCGGGTGTTGATTAAGGTGGTTAATCATGTCCAGAGAAATGTGAGCCTGCATTGGTATGGAATCCTCTCATCACCTTCTTAATCTGTGGGCCACAAGATCCATCAATGGCCCACCTATATTTCATGGATGGACAAGATCCATCAATGGCCCACCTATGTTTCATCGATGGAAATGTAATCACATGAAAACAATAGATGGAAAATGTTTATAATACATTTCGGTGGATAATCCATGGCGGGACCCAAAGGATGGTTGGTCTAAAACCAAATTGAGTAATTGATCCAAATTACATTTATTTTTGGATTGTTGATGGATGGTGTGGATGGGATCACAGGCACGGAGTTCGGCAGCTACAAACCGGATGGGCGGATGGCCCAGCTTACATAACTCAGTGCCCCATCCAGACCGGCCAAACGTACGTCTACAATTTCACCATCACTGGCCAAAGGGGGACTCTCCTCTGGCACGCGCACATCTCATGGCTTCGTGCGACCCTCTACGGACCGCTCATCATACATCCTAAGAAAAACGTATCTTACCCGTTCGCCAAGCCGTACAAGGAAGTCCCAATCATATTCGGTAATCAACGGATCAGATCCAACGGTTAGATTATTATAGACACCTAAACAATCATGTGATTAACATGCAAGTAACTGGATTTGTATTACAGGGGAATGGTGGAATGCAGATACTGAGAAAGTCGTCAACCAATCCCTACAGACAGGAGCTGGCCCCAACGTCTCAGATTCCTACACCATCAACGGTCTTCCCGGGCCCTTGTACAACTGCTCAGCAAACGGTATTCTCACCATCCTCTCACAACACGTGCAATGCAGCATGCTTTTGCAAGATCCACACCATTCATCAAGTGGTCCCCACAGCATATGTGAAAGGCATCAGGTGGGCCCTGAGAGGAAGTCAAATGTGGGCTACTTTCAGTTACCAACCACCCTTTTTTAGTCACGTATGGCCCACCTAATAACCGGACCACAAGACATAAAGAGGCAGACTTGTTGATGAACGTCCCAGATCTTGCACAACACATGCCACATTCACCAATGACATGTTTTTACACTACCATATTGATATCTTTGGGCTATTTGGTGGGCCCGTGGGCCTCAGATACTTTCAAGCTAACAGTAAAGGCCGGCAAAACGTATCTCCTCCGTCTGATCAATGCTGCACTCAATGATGAGCTCTTCTTCAGCATTGCCAACCACACGATCACTGTCGTCGAAGTCGACGCCATCTATGTCAAGCCATTCGAGACCAACACCATTCTCATCACACCGGGCCAGACGACGAACGTCCTCCTCAAGGCCAAACCACAATACCCAAATGCCACATTTCTCATGGAAGCCCGTCCATATGCTACAGGCCAAGGCACCTTCGACAACTCAACGACTGCTGCAATCCTCGAATACGAAAAGCCCAATTCCCCTTCCTCAAACACAAACCCAAGCCCACGGTTCAGGCCCACACTTCCAGCCCTCAACGACACTTCCTTTGCAGCCAACTTCAGTGGAAAATTACGTAGCCTGGCCAATTCTCAATATCCTGCAAAAGTCCCACAGACAGTTGATCGACGGTTCCTATTCACAGTAAGTCTGGGTTCAAATCCATGTCCGACGAACCAAACATGCCAAGGTCCCAACGGTACGAAATTCTCCGCGTCGGTGAACAACGTCTCGTTCGTACTCCCAACCACGGCCATGCTTCAGGCCTACTTCTTTGGACAGTCGAACGGGGTCTACACAACTGATTTCCCAAACAACCCTCCGTTTCCATTTAATTACACAGGCACCCCTCCGAATAACACCATGGTGAGTAACGGCACAAAAACGGTGACGCTGGCGTTCAACACAAGCGTCGAGCTTGTGGTGCAGGATACCAGCATTCTTGGAATCGAGAGCCACCCTCTCCATCTCCATGGCTTCAATTTCTTCGTGGTGGGCCAGGGCTTCGGAAACTATGATCCGAATAAGGACCCGTCCAAATTCAATCTCGTGGATCCAATTGAGAGAAACACGATCGGTGTTCCGTCCGGTGGCTGGGTCGCCATCCGATTCCTCGCTGATAACCCAGGTTGGTATGATCAGTTTCGTAAATGTACATCAACGGCGATCAAATGGTGGGGCCCACCAAATACTACAGGTGGAAACCTGTTTAACGGTTCTGATCTCTCACAATGATTGGCGGGATCTCTTGATCATTCCAGTTTTGGATTTTGATCTTTGATCAATATATGGACTTTTGGGCCAGGCTGGAAACGCCCATGTCCGGCCCATTCCAAACCCATCACATATGTAAATGGGCCTTAAATCGGCTTGAGAAATCGCCGTTCATCATTTAAGGCCCAGAAGTCTGGTGGGCCATCTTCAACTTGTGTCTAATTGGTTCTTGCAATGATGTGGTGACAGGTGTATGGTTCATGCATTGCCACTTGGAAGTTCATACTAGCTGGGGGCTGAAGATGGCGTGGATCGTGACGGATGGGAAGCTGCCCAATCAGAAGCTGCTTCCTCCGCCGTCTGATCTCCCCAAGTGTTGATCCCGGCCATTGAAATTCCGAATTCTTATTCATATGAGTTTTAATTTATGATCATATATATATATTTAGCCATATAAGAAACCAGGAATTTTCCCTGGCCACTTTAATAATTAAAGTTTTGTTATGTTAATTCGGAGGCTTTTGGATGGTTGTACGTTGTTTTCTTAAAGAATAGATATGTTTGATTTTTAGAAAACTGAATCATTATAGAGGGACTCATTTAATGTGTGGTTGGATTGCATGAACACAACACAGTGGGCCCCACAGCAGCAATAGCGTATGAGCGTATGAATGAAAAGAGATGTATCCAGTGTGCGCCGGTGTGCGTATGGTTGCAATTTAGTAATAATAGTGGTGTACATTGAGTGGAACTGAGTCAAGCTGGCCTCAGCTCAACTCAGCTCAGCCACTAGCTAACCTTGGCTTGAACTCGGCTCAGCTTGGTCCTCGAGCTTGATTAGTCGGCTCGGCTCCGGCAATTCAAGCCGAGCCAAGATTGAACTAAGTTCGTCTATGCAGCATTTTTACAAACATATGGACTGCACTTTTAAAATCTCATCATATGTAAAACAATAGTGATGATTTTACAAGTATTTTATCAAATACCTTCTAAGCAACATAAAATACAAGAAAAAAAAGAGTATGTGTTTCATATACATATCTTTTTGCCACTAGCCATACCATTAAGTCATTTCATCAAACACTTAGTGAGCAACACCAATATCAAAGTAATCGGGTCACCAAACTGGTTCGATTTGAGTTTAATTTGATCTAGGTTCGATCCAAATCGAGTTGAACGGGAGCTAACTCAAATTCATTTTTGAGCTCTAAAAATCAACTCGCCTGAGTTCAAACTCAACTTTGAACCGAGTTGAATCGAGCTTTATCAAGTCAAGTCGAGCAAGCTAACCGGCCTATCCCGGTTCGTGTACACCCCTAAGTAATATAACCGGTCACGTCTAGATGCCATCCATCAATCTGCCGGTGAGAATTTCTTCTTCTACATATGACTGTTTTTGGACCACTGAAAAATGAGTTCTTAGCTATCCTAGTTACAAATTTCAAAATCTAGGCCTTTGTCTGGTTATGACTCATCCCTAAGATGGGCCCACCAGTAGAGCCGTTTGATTCCGTTTCCAAACTGCAACAATGAAGAATTTAGGGTCAGTACCATTTACCGGATAGTATAGGACGCACACAAGAACCATAATTTATAAAAGAGGGACGCTAGATGGACGCACGGACCGTAAGCCAGGTCCACAAATCAAGTGGGCCACACCACTGCATGAATCTTTCATCAGACCCGTTCATCAGGCGTGAATCATTATCGTAAAGGGAAACTACAAAAATTAGCTTGATCGAACACTCACGTGGGCAACAATGCGTGAACTTAGAGTGCAGAAATTTATATTGTTTTCCAACGGCATGGCCCACGTGATTCTTTTACCAGGCTGATATTTTGCATGCACATTGAAAATAAGGTCTTTGACTGATGACCGGGTGGGTTTTTACATATACAACAAGGTGGGCCCTAAATAGCTTGGGAGTTTCAAAGTGACCATGATCAAAATTCCGGCTGGCCCACTCATCAGATGAGTGGTTTCGAACTGTCCAGATTCCACCTACACATATGGCCTACTCGATAGATGGAGCGTCCTGATTTTTCGTTTTTGGTCATGCGGACCAGCTCATTCCTTTCTCAGCTGGCCCACAAACTTGTCACCACGCTACTGTTAACGGTGGCAAGCTCCACACCACCTAATCTAATAATGAATTTTAACTTTAAAACTCATGAGAGAACAGTATTTTACTAAATGATGCCTGCACGGTTGAAAATTATATGTATTTTTAAAAAAAAAATGAAAAAGAGGAGTCTTTATTTAAATTTTCTTTATGAAGTGGTGAAAATTTAGACTAGCTGCCTACTTGGTATGTGTGTGATATCCAACTCATTGAATGTATGCACTTGCTAAAATGATGGCATGAAATTAAAAAGAAAAAAAGAAAAAAAAGAGGCTAATATGTTCATCATTCGGGGTGCACTAGAATTAGAAGGTTTGTTTTTTCTTTTTTTTTTTTGCATTAGAATTGTATGGTAAATGGACCATTATTACTCCATATATATGTTTGATTTTTATGAGTAATGTTGATGCCTAGATTTGATTGTCCTTGCTAGACCGTTGTGTACCTGTAAAAATTAAGTGATAATGGGAGCCCTGGTTGTAGTCGGGAACCTTTTGATGCCTAAGTTAGAATAAGCACACAAGGGGTCTAATCGAGTTAAGGCAATTATGTATACCTGCTTTTGTAGATAAGGTCCTTATAATTTATAACCTTTTAACACATTTTCTGTATATGGCAATGAATCCGTTGTGCAGATACATATCACAGAAGGGATCTCCCTCTGAATGTATGGTGTTTTATCTCGGCCTAATCCTCAAGAAAGATATCGAGAAGGGAATCCTTTTCCATACATGGAGGGGATGTTTCCTAATGGTCTTCCCTGGTGGTTGGCATCAAAGGCCGATGTCAACCTTTAGGTCGTTTAGTCGAGGTCCTGCCGACCGAGGTTGATAGTCAATGATTGAGGTTTGGGTCGAGTTTTGAGTTTTAGGGCCTTTGGTCATGACTAGGCCGGAGTTCATAGTCGTCCATTGGTCAAGACAGTAAGATATCAACTAAGTGACCGAAGTCACCACTCATGGTTGATGCTCGAATTGGTTAGGGAGGTTGTGCCTGGTGAGCTCTAACCCGGCCTCTCATCCAAATTACTCGCCTTATTATTTTCATCTCATTTTAGTTGTTTGGTTTGTTCAATTTTTACCCATAGCAAGTATTATTGTTTCAAATTTTAGCAAAAAAAAAGAAAAAGATACAACTTAATTTGGTGTGCCCTATTATTATTTATGTGAGACATCTATGGTCATTAAGATTAGAACTTGGTTAGGCTGACTTGAGGCTATAAGAGCTACCCATCTTGCACTCTTCCCCTCCTCGGTGGATAGATAAACTTAAGTGAGTAGTGTATGGGGGTGAAAGGTGAGAGATAGGAAGTGTGTGATGATTTAAATATGAGGGAGGTATTTCTAGGTGTCTTAGGTAGTCTTTTGGTAATTGTTAGGAAGCCTAGAAAGGCCCTTTAAAGCTTGGGATTGACGGCTGGAATGAAAGCGCCATGTGACGCAATATGGACAGTTGGATAGAGCGGCAAATGATGTAATTTGAGCAAAAGTGAGAGTAGAGTGGTAATTTCAACCAATGCAGTTTACTTGATGCAGTTATGGCTTTGTCATCCTCCCAACTAATCCGTAATAAAAAATTGTAGAGTTCCACTTGATGAGTGGCGCATCACGTGGATGGGCTCCACTTTTTTAAAGGGCCCATGTGGGGTAGCATTTGCCTTTTGGTCTACTTGCTTTTGTTTTATTATAGTTCTAAAGGTTAATGGGCTTGGGCTTGAATTGATCTTAAATTGGGTTTGGACTTTGGATGAGTTTTAATTGGGATTTAGGATTCATAGTGTTTTAATAAGCTTGTCAACCTTAAGTGGGGTGTTTACACTTCTTAGGGCATAAAAAACTATTTATTCATCATCTAATTTGTTTATAAAGTCACTTGGACATCAATAAAGGAAAAACACAAATATTAGTTTGGTCCAAAAATGATGGTGCTTCATTGGGGCATCAACTTCCCACTATTTCCTACGATGTATTACACTTGAGTTTTAAATCTACCTTATTTCTAGTTGGACGCCTGTGAATAAGCCATATGCACCGTAATGAACCTCACATGAAAATCAGATTCCACTTGGATTTTAAGGTTCAAAATGCTAAATGTGAGCTATGCCTTGGGAATGGTGTTAAAATTACTTTGGAAAATAATTAATACCTATTTCCATTTCTAGGTATTTATCATAGTAAATTATACGGCAAAAAACCCCTAAGCCATTTTTAGTTGCATATATTATCTTTTTGTATATTAGTGTATGTTGATGCAGAAATCTAAACGTCCTCCTTAGACCACTTGAGACTTGTAAGAAAATACAAGGATGAAGACCCTAGCTGTAGTAGGAAACCCTCCTATGGCAAGGTTAGACAGGCAAGCCAAGTCTAGTAGAACGTAAGTGTTTTAGGTGTATTTTCTAAGTTGAACATGTGCATACCTTTTACCCTTAGAGATAATCCTATTTATAGGTGAGGAAAGGCGGTGGCGTAGCTGGTGATCCCCCTGTTTAGTAGGTGTATATTGTAGAGGGAATCGTATCCTGAACATATTGCAGTTATCTTTCGAAATCTTCGGTGGAGATCCTAGGTATATCTTTGTTGACGAGATCGGAGTAGTCGGAATTGGGATAAACTTGTAGTAGGAGGCCGAGACTGAATAGCCGAGGTGGTCCACATAACCATTTCGGAGAGTAATTCGACATATTGAATTATCTAATGTGTTGTGGTTAGGCTTGGTAAGTAGATTACTAGCATGTTGACTTGCTTCTAAGCGTCGTGTCTGAGCATCGAGGCCGAGCTTTATTCCTTAGTAGGATATAAGACGAAATTCGGGATAACCATCCTATTCATCTTTATCGCACAGTGCAGGGGTACTTTGAGTATAACAGCTCAAATCCTTACTTCGTGTTAGGTCGTACGTCAGGAGCTTTTGCCAAAAGTTGTTTCGAGCAATAGCTCGGAAATGTATGGGATTGTAGAGGAGATAGACATACGGTGAAAGTGGAGATACTTCATATAGGGCTCGAGCTTAAGGAATAGGATCTTTCCTTAGCAATGAATTACTGCTTTCTAGCCGTTGAGAAACTTCTTGGTTGTAGTTAGTGCTGGTTGACCACACGATGAACATATATATCCAAGATGACCACATACTTACGACTAACTCATTTTCACCTGTAAGAGTGTATACTATCCATTATAGGCTTGTTATGATAGGATATGTTACGTCTTTGATTTGCCTAATGTTATGTCTTTGATTTGCCTTGGCATGTATTTATCGGATTGTTGAATGTTAAATTCCACATGTTTCTCATTTCTCCTCACTATTTGTTGGGGAAAAAAAAAAAAAAAACCAGAAGAAGAAGAAGAGAGGGTAATAATGTAAGTTTTGAGGCGCCTTGAAATAACGGTTCTCAAGGCATTGTTTGATAAAATCTGAAGTTTGAGCAGAATTTTTTCAATAAAAATGTCTAAAATAATTTAGCTTATAGTTTTAAATGCAAATATGAAAATTAGTAATTTATCATAAATATTTTTAAATATTTTTTTTTTAGACAAATTTTCTTGATAATATTTTAAGAAAAACAACAAAATCTGAATATCCCCTGAAAATTCACAAGCCTAGAAATTGCCAATAACTAGATTTGTGGCCATGATCGGAAGAGGAAGCAAAGGATCCTCCTCATCAACAAACGTACGGTTTTGATGACATTACTGACCCAATCACTTCCGTACAAATGGGAACATATTTCAGTGATCCAAGCTATTGGTTTGGTCCCCACAATGGATGTGAAACGCATAGAAAATTTCCTCCATTGGAAGATTCCAGCCCTTGGATCAGGGGCCGCCCATTAGTCCGTTAAAGAGAAAAAATCCACCAACGATCCACATTCAACAAATATTCTGATTATCAAGCAGTTGGTATACTCAAATCTTTTTTATTTTAAAGGAATCATCTATCCAACGTAGGATCCATCAGATCAGCGGTCTTGATCATACCCCATGTCCCACATGTACAATCATGGATGCCAGCCAACTGTACGGTTTGCCAGTGACTAATTTACACTTGTGGGCTGGATCTAACAACTTTTGTGGTGGAAATGACAATTCCTCTTTTGGATAAAGTATTCAAGTGGGATGTACGCTCATATGGTAATTGTGGTGGTACCGAGCTGTTGTGGGGCCCACGTCAACTGTGCATCTGATCCACACCGTCTATTAGAAACTTCTTTCGATGTTAATTCATGGGGCAAAAATCCAGGCTAAATGGGAACTCAGGTGGGCCATAACAAACAGTTGGGAAGGAACTTCCATCCAAGAAAATCTTCTTCACTGTTTTGGGGGTCGCGGCTTTTGTTTATATTCCATCTAATCTGATGGGCCACACCACGTTTATAGGTCTTAGACAATGTTTTACATTGTTCCCTGAGTCATGGCCCACCAAGATTTTGGATCGGTCAGATTGTTGGTTTATACGGTGTGAATGGTAATAGTACACGATGGACGGACTGGATCGGATCATAGATGAGGCGGGACCCACACCAGCCCGGCACGGGACGGACCGGAGCGGATTAGGTGTTACCCTTACCGTGGTGCCCACCATGATGATGTTTTATATATCCACGCCGTCCATCCATTTCTCCAGCCTAACGGGATCTTAAACATTATGCAGATTCAAATGTCAGGTGGACCACACCACAGGAAACAGTGTTGATCGAGTTCCTCACCATTAAAAATTACAAAGAGCCCATGGTAAGGTTTTTGTAATGTTTATTTGCAATCAAACCTTTTAATAATTTCAAGAAGACCTGGACGAAGGGAAAATAAAAATATCAGATTGACCCAAAACATCTGTAGTCCACCAAACATTTTTAATGCTCATTTATCACTGTTTATATGTCCACCTGAGATGGGTATCTTCTTTTAAGGTCTGGGATCGAAAAAATAGATGGATGGAACGGATATACAGAATATAAATTAAGATCAGCCCACACGGTTGGGGTAACACCCACTTAGCTGTACCTGGGTAACATCTAACCCGCTCCCGGTCCTGCGGCTCCTGCCGCGGTTTGGCAACTAGGCAACGGCTAGCGTCCATGCTATATGAGCCCGCCATGGTGTATGTGTTTCATCCACGCTGTCCATCCATTTTTCAGTTTATTTTATGGTATGATTTAAAACATAATGTGGATCGAAATCTCAAGTGGACCACATCATAGAAATAGGGTTGGTTGAACACTTGCCATTAAAAAAATTTTGGGGGCTATAAAAGTTTTGGATAGCTGATGTTTGGTTTTTTTAACTTCATCCATGTCTGTATAACTCAATCAGGACGTTTTAGATGTCATTTAAACATTACAGTGGGCCTGGGAAGATTTCAACGGTGACATTCAATTATTACTGTTTTCCTGTGGTGTAGTCCACTTGATATTTAGATCCCATTCATTCTTATGTTAATGAAATAAAATGATCTGAAAAAATGAATGAAAAGCATGGATAAAATATATAAATTATGGTGAGGCCCACAGATTACTAGAGCTGGGCATCGGACCGAGTCGAATCGGATTGGGCCCAACTTGATCAGGTCCGAGTTCTGCATGGCCTGATTCAAACTCGGTCAAAATCAGGACCGAGTCTTGGCCCTCTGACCCAATTCGATCCTAACTCATGTTGCCCTGAACCGATCCGAGTCCGACTCGGTCAGGAAAACTGAGTCGGATCGGATTGTCCCAGGTTCGGATTGATAATGAGAAAAAAATAAAGGAGGAGAGAGAGAGAGAGAGAGAGATTTTGTACCTTGATATGACATCGCTTCTTCTTATTGAATCTGAGGAAGAGAGAAGGCCATTGCAGCTCTTCTTTCAACTTGAATCAATGCAATGAGCCATACATGGGGTCCAATTATAGTTGCATGAAGTGTGAGGCCGAGCGACAATAGATTCAAGTGTGGGGAAGCATTTGTTTCATAATGCAGTCAAGTACAAGTGGTATGCTGAAACAACTCTTCATTTACCTATAGACATGTAGCGGGAGGAGGAAAGGAATCTTATTAGCTAATAAAGGAGATCCTGAGATTCTTGTAGGTTTGAGGGTTTTGGAAAAAATCCCAAAACAAAATACTTCTCACAGGTGCTTAGCTGAAGTGAGGTATCATTTGCATCTCAAACCCCCCAAATTAACTCTAGTAAGTCTGAAAAATTAAACAATATAAAACCAAGTTTATAGGTTGTGGTTCAGCCAAAAACCATGATCATTATTTTCTGAGGGAATTGGAGGATTTGAATCATGAACAATAAAATCTACCCAAAAGAAAGTACGTTTTGATTAGGATTTTTGGTGAAAAGGATTTGAGGATCCGAATCAAATAGTCACTTTCACCATCTACTTGAAATTTTAAGATTCTACTTTAAATCTAGGAGGGATTTATACGAAGAACTTGATATTTTGAGTAAGCCAACAGTAAAAGCTGGTCTTACTGATTTTTCTTTCTTTTGAATATTACTCATCCACTTCCCAACACATGCAAATGATATAAAAAACATCCCTTAGATTTGGAGGTTGAGATGCTTCATATAATTAGTAGTTTCTTTAGGATAAGACTGGCCATCTTATTCTAAAGATGAGAGTATGATGAAGGGCAATCCCAAAGGTACTCAAACCTAATATGCTAAATCAACCATATGCCTTACAAGAGAACACACTGACTTACATGCAAAGCCCAGACCTTATTTTTCCAAAGTCTTCTTTTAGTGCCTTCAATTTGCACGAAGACATGTCAACTATCTAACATAAAATTACTTATCAAATGCTAGGGGTTAGATGTATTGAGAGCACCCAAGAACAACACAAAAATCCTGGTCTAAGTGACAGTAGTCTGAAAAACCAGCCATCATAATCTCGTAAGTTTTACAACTACATATAATTTGTCGGTTCAAATTCTGTCAACCACCATTAGTGATAGAAATTGAAAAGCTATGTTTGGATGCCAAAGTGAAATATCAAAAGTTGCTAATTTTCCTGGCATTCAAAACGAGGAAGTAGCTCTCAAATTGCAATTGCATTTCCTCAATTCCAGCTTGAAATCAGCAAAAACTGCAATGTCTACTGTATAAATGCATGACAATCTGGAATTTGGACTGAAATAGTGGGGCATAGCCAGATACCAAAACTAATTAATGATCATAGCCATCTTATTTCATTCATTAAATTTAGATTATTGAACAATTTCTTCATCTGTAAGCATCCATTTGATAGGAAGCTATAGGATGGTTCTCAATTTGAAACGCTTCATCCACAACCAGCCCCACGATTTAGACAATCTAAATTTAAGTGCATAAAAAAAATAAAAATAAAACAAGGGGTGTGTGTTCCACTTGCCTGATCAGTCAACAAATGCAGGGAACTGTTTGCATTTTTGTGACTAATATTAGAATCAGTCTAATTTGACACAGATTTTCACGAAATTTGGTACTAAACACACTTTAAGCTAAAATTTTAAAAAAATAATAAAGAAAAAAAGAAAAAAAAGATTAGGTAACATGCACATACTGACATAAACCATGTCTAATATCATGTCCAAAATCAAAAGTAAAAAAACCTAACATGAACATACTGACATATAGATTAGGTAAAACTTTCATATATTCAATACCCTCTATATGATGAATGTCTTTGTGGCATGTAACTAAATGAACATTGTCCGTAATAGTAACCTCCTCCTCCACCTCCACCTTCGTTGCCAGATTCACCATTCAGTTCTCTTTTTACTGATTCAACTGCAGGAGAACTCTTGGGCGACTCCGAGCTGGATGTGTCCAAAAAATGGTCGTTCACCTCTGTTGAATCAGATGGTGAGGATCCATTCCTATCGTCCTCATTCACAGATGCAAGTAGTTTTTTCAGACGCTTTTTATGACCCAATTTGTACGGGATTTCTAACAGCCTATAAAATGCTGCAAGACTTTTAATAAACTTTGATGATTTACTTGTGTCTGCTTCAGCATCATTTTGTCTTGGAGGTGAGTGTTGTTGTCTGGTACTTCTTGATATGTATGCTATTTACATGCTTTATTTAATGGCCTCTTTATAATCCCGTTCTTCCTGCTCCCTTAAAATTCTCTATTGTTCTTCTTCCCTACTAATTGTGGTTGTGAAAGGCCTGAAACTAGAGTTAGAGGCAGTTGTAGTTCCCTTGTTAAACCCTTCTTCATTTGTAACAGGCCTACTTCTATATATTCTTTAGTTAGTTGTATTGCTTGTAGTTGCAAAGTGAGAAGTGTGAGAAGTCTTTGTATTAGAATTGAGAATGGCTCCAAATAAATCTCGGACCTCCTGAGAAGCTTTGCTACAAGGTGTGGTGTCTCCTCCCCGACAAGCCATTTGTAATTTAAGTCGATTTGTTCTGTTGACAAACTGTTTTCCACACAACTTATATTTCAACTTTATTTTTCCATCTTGGGAGTAGCTTTGGACTTCATAATCCCAAATATCCGTCCATGCATCATCTTCTGATGACATATTTATTGTATATCTAGTTAGCTTAGGATTGAAAAAAAAAAAGAAGTTATGAATAAACGCAATTACCTAAGAATATAATAAAAGATTTAAACAAAAAAGTTATGAATGAACACAATTAACTAATTAAATAGTAGTAATGAAAAAAGAGAAATATTCATCCACCCATAAAACATAACCATTAAACTTCAATGTAACAGTTTTAACAAGATTACAAATAACATGATATAACAGAATTAGAAGACATTAAAATCAAATTGCAGCTGCAGGCATTGTCTCTTCAATCTTGTCACTCTCCTCTTCATCGATTTCCTCATCAATAGAGGTCTCTTTCCCCCACATTGGACGCAACCAATCCTGAGTACAAATGAGATCTTCAACCGATTCAGGTGTAAGTGAGCTTATATACTTGCTTACGACCCTAATCCCTGTACTGAAAGCAGATTCTGAAGCCACAGTTAAAATTGAAATTGATAATATGTCGCGTGCCATTAACGAGAGCATAAGGTACTACAATTTACCAGATCTCGTCCTCTACCACTCCAAAATGTCAAATTCATCGCCTTTATTTAGAACTAGAATATCCTCCTTAAGACACTCTTCAAGTTCTGATTTATGCATCTGTACTTGAGCTCCTTTCAACTGTGTATAGTAAGACATAAAATTATCTGTCGTATCTTCTTGCAATTCATCAACAACAGAACTAGAAGCCAAATGAAGAGATTGTTCTTTTGCGGCACACGTATACAAATTGTACAATTCACTAGCTGCACCAGAAATCTTTTCAGCCTCAGCAACACCCATCGCATCATATAACTTATTACATAAAAAGTTTTGTCCACTACTGCTTTTGCGTAAGACATCTTTTACCTTTCAAAGTTTAGGTAGAAATATATTTTTTATTGGATACTTACAGCCCGAAAATTTCTTTATGCTATTGTAAAAAATAGAAAGGAGCTTGCGAACTGATTCAGCTCTTGATCAATCATCTTAAGAAGGCAGCCAAATATACGCACTATCATGCTCCGCATAGTGAGAGAAGGCAGGTCTCAAATCTATCGCTGAATTCAACATTTCAAAAGTTGAATTCTAACGTGTCGTGACGTCCAACTTCATTATTTTTTGAGTTGATAAATTCAACCGTTTCACGATCTCATTCCATGCATGTAATCGTGAAGGTAACTCCCATATGTACTTCACACTCTCTCTTATGTTTTCGATCGTGGGATCGATTGTTTTAAGGCCTTCTTGTACAATCAAGTTTAGAATGTGGGCACAACACCTAACATGAAATATCTTTCTACCAAAATACAAGTCATCGGTGGCCTTAAACTGGTTGTGTAAATTCATTATCACACTATCATTTGCCGAGGCATTGTCTAGTGTAATTGTCGAGATCTTCTTCTCAATTCTCCACTCCATTAGACATCTGCGTCGCAGTCTGAAATCATTAAACCACTATGAGGCAGCGCAAGATAACGAAAGTTTATTATTCTCTTGCAAAGCTTCCATTCGGCATCAACGTAGTGAGCAGTTAGGGACATATGCACATTTTGTTAATTGGATGTCGTCCACAAATCTAATGTCAGGCTAATTCAGAAAATCGTGGCCAACTCTCCTTTCAACTTGACCTTCTCCTCTTCATACACACCCTCTTGATCGTTGTTTGAGAGACCTTCTCGTATCTGGGGTTAAGGCATTTGATTAGTCCAACAAAAGCATGACTCTCTACCATCTGAAATGGCCTTTCATGTGAAATAATTAACTTAGCCATCTAATCATTCACCGACTCTTTGTCATACTTGTAAAATGACACTAACGGACCCCCTGCAGATTGCGAAAATGAAAAGTGTTTGTTGTCTTAGCCTACTTCTCACTTTTTAAGACACTTTGCTAGATATTTCTTCAATATTGTGGTCAAACCATCTACTTGCCTAGTGTACTGACTCTTACAGTGCTTGCATTGTATCTTCACTTGGCCGTTCTTCAGGGTTACTTCCTTAAAATCTTCCCACACTGCTGACCTCTTTTTTGTATTTTTCACAACATGTGACTGTGTGATACTAGTATCAACTACGTCGATGGGAACCTCTCCATGTTCAACACCTAATCCTTCATCTTTAAGGATCATCGGTGATGTAATTGATCGACCACAAGGGGTCGGGGATAGGGTATTGGAAAAACTCTCGCTTTTCATCTGATAGTTGAAATATACTAAATCATATTAGCATTAGCAATCTAATGCTAACAGAGTTATACTAAATCTTAAATTAGTTACTCATCTAAGGTTGGATAGATTGTAATACTTTCATATTCCTATTTAAACGTCCACGCTAAAAATTCGGCAGCATCTCCCCATGCCTCTCCAGATAAGTTGATCTTACGTTATATTCCGATACTCAATATCTAAAGTAATGTAAAGATATTTGGCATTAGATACGAAACGAAAGAAACATATCAAGAAAGAAACGAGGAGATGGACCGCGAATCAGGCATGAGCATTTAAATCGGTTATACGAAAGCATATTACCCATCTAACCTTGAACTGTCTAAAAATGGACAATTTGAGCAATTTATATGTCACTAAAAACACACTATATGTATGTATGGCCACATAAAAATTCTCAAACGGGTAATTAATTATCTAACTTACAACTAACAATTAAATCCTAAATTAGTTACCCATCCAAGGTTGGATATATTGTAATACTTTCATATTCTCATTTAAATGTCTACGCCGAAAATTCGACAACATCTCCCCATGCCTTTTCAGATAAGTTGATCTTACGTTACATTCCGATGCCAAATATCTAAAGCAATGTAAAGATATTTGGCATTGGATACGAAACGAAAGAAACATATCCAGAGAGAAACGGAGAGATGGACAACAGATCAGGCATGAACATTTAAATAGGTTATATGAAAGCATATCATCCATCTAACCTTGAACTGTCCAAAAAAAAATAATTTGAGCGATTTCTATGCCACAAAAAAATACTATATTTATATATGGCCACATAGAAATCCTCAAACGGGTAACCAATTATCTAACTTACAACTAACAATCACAAGTCACAACTATAAACTAACAAGTCATAATAATAATTTAAGAAGAAAAAATGTAATACATATTAAGCTAACTATATAATAAGAAAAACGAAGAAGCAATGTAAAACAATTAGTTAATTATACAATTGTTAGTCCTACAAGCACCTTTAGATATGTAAGTTATGCAACTCTATATAAAAACACAAGGCATATGTGTGTAGCATAAGTGTAAATTAAGCTTCATATACGGTTTACTTTATAGATGATCCATTCAGAATTAGTACTCAGAATTGAGTTTTTTAAACACCCTATCATTTTTATGGATTTCAAAACAAATATAAACACATCAGTTCATATAAAGTTAAATTTTTGACTTACAAACTTGAGCATCATTTTTAGATGCAAGGGTTAACAAACCTCTAAACACCATATAGTCTAACACATACGACCTGTTTAGTTTATGATAGACACTTTTAAGGGAGAAGCTTGTTTGATATACATATCTCATCTCAATTAAATTATAGGACCCTTGATTGGAGGCTTTGAACACTTGGGTTTTTCAGTTCTCACAAGTGAGCCCATGGTTTAGTAAACCATACCATTGATCTGTTGCTACCATAGTTGAGACAATACCCAAAAATAAAAACAAAAGAAAGAAAAAGTACAACAATTAAAAGAAAATTCCTCTAACTAGAAAGCGTCTTCTTCTTCTTTCAATGTTTTGATGTTAATTACTTCAAGCCTTTCTAACGAGGTTTTGAAAATGCAGGAGGATGATATGCTTAGAGAGCAAATCACCATCCATGGAACTGAAAGGTAGAATAATACCTATTTGGTAGACAAAAGAAGAATTTCCTTTTCCTTTTCAAGAAAATCAGAAATTAAGAACTGATATGAATTAGCCTACCAATAGACAACCATGGATCAGTGCAGTAAAACTTCTTAGTACCATTGACAATGACATATCTAATATAATATATATCTCTCCAAATCTCTCACACTAAGCATGTTTCATGCATGTTGTGAGAGGTCTCAAGTGTAACCCACGAGTTACAGTCCACCAAGCTGATAAATTCAAACCCACTAAATGAATAGGACATCTAATCCTTCCAATTAATTTGCTCTTACCATGAGAATCATCCAGTACAAAAATCAGCCGTATCAACTTAACACGTGGGCCACACCAAAATAAAAATAAAAATTCTAATCATTGATAAATAGAAAAATAGAAGTGAGGTCCACTTAATGGGTAGACACAGCTGCTTTTTGCATATATAAGTAAAACCCTATGATGGGAAAAGTTAACGGTCCACCCAGTTGGTAAAATCTAACCTACTAAATAATTAAGAGTTTAAGACATCCATTAATTGATTTGCCCCACCGTCAGGGACTCAGGATCACCTAATATATATGTAAGCAATATTTTATTTTATTTTTATAGAGAATAATCACTCAAACCTATAATCTTACTAAATATGAGCACTCGAATCTATCACCTCAGTGTTGAACAAACCATAACCTCATCAATGTTGAAATGCATTCTGTCTGTCACTAAGCATTAAACAATTTCTAGCCTCTTATAAATATAAAAATAAGAGTGTGTACACTCAATGAGTAGATGTGGCTAATATTTGCATTAGTGATTCTCCATGGCCCACTAAACCTATTAGATGGATTGGCCATTGCCTGCACACCAAATGTTCAGATTCTAACGTGTGGTCCAGTTGATTGGACTTGAGAGTTCTCCATGGAAAGATTGTGATGATTGAAAGCAATTTTTTATATCAAGCCCTAAAATTTTAGGGAAAAATGAATGAACCACAATTGTTTGTTGTGGTGTGGTCCACCTGAGATTTGGACATACCTCATTTTAAGGGAGCTATCAAAACAGATGAACGGCGTGGATATAGGCAGATCACATGCATCAGATTCACTCCACAGTTAGGGATTCATTAGAATAAGAAGAAATAATAAGAGGATTTATAAGAAGAAACTATCAAAGATTCAAAATAGAATCCTCGCCAAAACCGGATTCAATCACGAAGAAGGAGAGGAGACTGGCGTTGGGCGACGGGCAGACAGCATAACGACTGAACGGGTGTTGAAGAAGAAGATCGTCCGTCGCCGTCAGGCAGTGCTCATCCGTCGCTCGGGTAGGGTTAGGGTAAGAAAAGAGGGGAAAGGGAGAGTCAGGTAAGAAAACAGGGTAAGGAATGTTAGGGTAAAAAGTAAAAAAGAAATTTTATAGTACCCGCCCGCCGTCGGTCCGGTTCTATTTGGGTCGGGTCGGGTCTAGTCGGTTCAGGTATCCGGATCGGGTCGGTCCGGATATAAGTCTATCCGGACCCGACCTGAAAAGAATCGGATTTGGAAAGTCATGACCTGATCAGGCCTGATCTTGGCCGTCAGTTCTGTTCGGAATGGGCCGGATCGGGTCCATTTTTCCCACCTCTATAGAGTACCCACCACTAACCAATGCTAGTGGCAACATACTACTATCCAAACCGCGTCCTCACGGTACAATACGAGGGATGCGGATTGCGTTCAACCCTGCATGTTTCTATCCACGAATGGGCGGTTCTGCGGGTTGGCCAACCATGATGTATCTATTTATCCATGCCATTCATCCCCCCTCTCCTATCATTTCAAGGTATTTATAAAAAAAAAATCCGATCTAACGGTCAAGTACCCTAAATGCAAGTTGCATTAAATGTGAGAGTATATTTGGCATGGTGAGTAAACTCCATGGGATCCACGGTGATTTATATATTTTATTCACTTATCACATTCATTTTATTAAATAATGTGAATTTAATGTCTACAGTTGAAACAGACCACATAGTGGGAAATAAAGCATATCTAGAGTTTAAACGGACCACATAGTGGGAAATAAAGCATATCAGATTATATTTGGGTCCTTACTCTTACCCGGGTGGTAGACTCTTTGGAGTTTCAACACCGGGTCAAGAGTTCGAGGACTCATGGTGGCGTGCGTGTGTGAAGTGTGTGTGCGTGTGGCGTGAGTGTGTGGGGGTGTGTAAAAAAAAGAAGAAGAAGAAGAAGTCTATAGTTGAAAAATTCTCCAGGACCACAGAAGTTATGGATCGGGCTTATATTTGTGTTTTCACTTCATCCATATTTTTATGATATTATGAAAAGGTTGGATGACAAATAAACATCATTGTGTGGCCTAACAGGGTTTCTACGATGGAAATCATTATTCCCACGGTTTCCTATTATATGCTCGACTTCAACTTTGGATGTTCTTTAATTTTGGTCTCTATACCTTAAATAAGCTGAAAAAATGGATGGGCGGTGCAGATAAACCACATACATTCACAGTGGGCTCAAAAGAGTTCACTCAGTACCATAAGAATGTACAAGTATCTCACTACGCAATTTGATTTTAGCGAGCCAGGATGCGATCCGAATTCGGCGGGGTAGGATGCAATCCACGTCCTTGCCCCTGCCCGAAAAGTAATCCATCCAGGCAGGGTTTTGTGGGGCCCAAAGTGATGTAAGTGATTGAATCTTTATCATTAAAAACTTCTCAGGAGCTCGCGAAGTTTCAGATCAAGTTAATATTTTTTTTCACTTCATTGCATTAACATGACCTTATGAATAAGTTAAATGGTAAAAAATCAGTGGCTCTTATAAAGGTTTCAACCGTGGGTGCTATTATCACTGTAGCTTCCTTTGGTGTGGTCTATTAGAGGTGTAGACTTAATTAATTTTTAGGATAATATCCACGGTGGTCCCCACATAGCCCAGCTCAGACTGTAATCCCTTCGGCAGGGTAGGACGCAATCCGCGTCCCATCATGAGGGACACAGATTAGCTACTGAAACGCTGAGAATCGAGACTCGCCACTGGAGTAACGTAACCAAGTTATGCGGGCCTATTATGATGTATGCTTTGTATCCAAACTATCCATTCATTTTTAGAGATCATATTAGAATATTGTCCAAAAAATGAGTCAGATCCAAAGCTCGAGTAGATCTTGCAACAGAAAACAGTGGGGAGAGTAATGCTCACCATTAAAAACTTCTAAGGGCCACTAAAGTTTTCGATTAAGCTGATACTTGTGTTTCCCCTTATTTCATGTATGCGTTAACACATTAACATGTTGGATATCAAATAAACATCATAGTGGACCTTAGGAAGATATCAACTGTGGAGTCACTTTCCCCACTGTTTTCTTTAGTAGGGTCCACTCCGTCTTTTGATCTGCCTAATTCCTTAGATTATATTCTAAAATGTTTTCTCCAAATGGATGAACGGTGTGGATACAACACATGTATCATGATGGGCCCATGGAACTTGGTCACGTCATTTCAGTACTAAGTCTAGCTAATTGTTCGTTCGTGGCCAAAGACGGGCGGGGAACGACGCAACCAGCGTCCTTTCGTAAAGCAAGAAGCACTATCGAATCTCGATGCGCAAAACACATTTCCTGATGCTTAAAAAAAATGCCCTGATGCTCTGGTAGACTGTGGTGGTAAATACATTAGCACTGGAAAATTGCACAAGGTGTGCATAAAAGCAACACAAGAAAACCAACCAAAACTGGGACTCCCAACTTAGAAAGATCGTGAGACACAAAACGTTCACTATTTTTGAACAACTAAATAACACATTGGTAGACACTTAAAAGAATGATCGAAAGTCTCCAGCTCATTATCTGAGCTCGTATGAAGATCGACTTCAATTAAGGACGCGACCGACCATCCACCCTTATTTAACTCGACCGATCAAAACCTATTTATCAATTTAGACTTCTATCGTAAAAATAACAATACCCATACTTTTTTGCAGCTATTTAACTCTAAATCTATTGATATTTTCATCCAAAACTCTCCTTTCATACCTTAAAAATCTGATTTTGTTACCCAAATTCTCAGCTTTCATTTTAAAAAAAAAAAAAAAACATAAAAGGTAAGCGTCTACGATGCTAATTATTTCTGCCTTTTTAATATCCAACATTCAACTTTGTTGGGGTATAAATTACTTGCTTATCCGCACTCAACTACCGGGGAATCAGGGATTATACAAGAGAAAAAGAAAGTTTCAGTGGAGCCCTTTCCATCGATCACCTATTCACCCAGCTTCCCATCGTGCACGTGGAACTGAGAAATGGAGAATCAGAACCATCCATATGGTGTTTATATCTTGGATAAATTACATGGGAAAAATAAATTTTATTAGATGATTCTATTAACAATTTAGTCCGCCTTTCTCTTCTTAATTTTATACTGAAAAATCTGCAAAAACTATCGTGCCTTATATATATAATTACAACGCTTATGCTTCGATATCGTAAATGGACAGTCTAGATCAACTGTATTTCGTATAAATCGTTCGGTAAAAGGTAAGTTATATGTAAGCTCAGTAGACTTGGGTCCACAGAGATACTTCCTATCGATAAGGGCAAAATTTTAAAAAATTTTTTTTTTTTAAAAAAAGCAAGATTTTTTTGTCTTGCCCAACCCACGTAGCGATCTATTATTGTGAAATAATTACTAAAGTAGATGCTGTTTTTCAGGGTAATTATTTTTCTCACTAGTTAAAAACTTTGTGAAGGAGGATTTTTAGGGCACGTTTGATTTTGGGGTGAAATTGTAAATACTGTGTAAAGAAATAATAATTATTTCCTCTGCATTTATATCATATTTGATTTGACTGCTTACTTTTTGACCAAAAACAAAGAATATTATAAAATATTCATGGGTCCTATTGTGATACATTTTACTTATTTGCACCATTCATCTAATATTCCAGTTGAATTTATATCATGAGTAAGATAACGAGGCATATCCAAAACTCAATAGACCACGTTATGTGAAAAAGAAAATTGAATACTGACCATTAAAAACTTTGTGGGGCATTGTTTCTTTTGGCATTAGAGTATTAGAGTTACTTTATTTTTTGTCTCATGCTTCAAAATATAGTAGTACAACATATAGACAAAATGACTATATCATATATATTATTATGCGGCTCAAAAATTAAAGTTATCACTTTTGAACTAATTTCAAAGACACGAATTTCTATAAATTTTCAAACACGTGAAATAAAGAGAATTACAATATCGTGTATTTACCATCTCTTAAAAAAAAACAAACGGGCCCTTAAAGTACGGACGGACAAAAATGAGCAGCCGGTGAAAAAGAAGGTTAATTTCGTCCCAAATAAGTCGTCCGTACAAATACGGGCCTACTTTGGTTATCTATATTTGTGGTATGTCAGGCTGATAAGGTAGGGAAAAGGGGGTCTATACACTGAAACAAATTACCCATGTCTAGTCACCAAACGGATCATTTACCGGGGAAGATATGGTAGATATGGAAGCACTGGAGTATTGTAGAGCCATCTATCCGGAGTAATCGTGGCATGTTATGCATATATCAAAACCTTTCACCTAGTGGACCTTACTATAGATGGAAGCTTATTAAAGACATACATATACCATATGATCTTATCAATCTGGTGTACATACTTCAAACCAACGGCTTAACATGGAATTAATAATGGTCAACATTAAGTCCATACAGTAACGAAAATTAATAGCTATGGTTCTCTCTTGGGTATGATTTTGAAAACATAGACCATCAATGATTGGATTGACTATTTGATCTGTCCCGATGGACACATCACCATCTCACGTGTACTACAAGAAAATGGATCTACCATAAGTTGGTTCTTCTCGTTCTACCGTATCATCTCCCCACTAATGAGCAGATTAGGTGCGGCCCCGGCCCACCCAATTCGGTACGGCCCTGACAGTGGGGCCTACCGTGATGTATTTATTAGAGATCCACTCCGTTCATCCGTTTTTTCATCTAATTTTAGATTTAAACATAAAATAAATCATATAAAACTCTTATATGGACTAGAATATATGAAAGAGTGGTAATTTACTATAAAAAAAACTTTCCGTGGGCTACAAAAGTTTTGGATGAAGTTGATATTTTTCTTTCCCTTCATCCGGATTTATGCGCCCTTATCAACAGGTTCGATGGAAAGTGCACATTACGGTAGTCCATAGGAATGTTTTAATGGTAAGTGTTCAATTACCGCTCTTTCCTATGGTATGGTCCATGTGAGAATTGGATCTGACTCATTTTTGGAGTAATGCCATAAAATGAAGTGTAAAAACGGATGGACGGAGTGGATATACAATACATACATCAAAGTAAGATCTACGATCAGGGATGCACGGTATTAGGTGAGGCCGGGCCGCACTTAATCCGCTTCCATTAGTAAATGCTAATAAAGTAATAATCGCATGGGCGCGGATTAGCTACTGACAGGTTGAGTAGCGGAGAGTCGCTACTAAAGCGACGTCACCAAGTTCCCTGGGCCCCACCATGATGTAGGTTTGTATCCACACCTTCCATCCATTTGAAGAAATTATCTTAGGGCAATATCATATGAGTTAAATCCAAAGCTCCATTGGTCTCCAGCACAGAAAACAGTGGGGACAGGGATGCCTACCATTAAAAGCTTCTAAAGGCTACAAAAGTTTTAAACCAAGCTAATATTTATATTTTCTTTTATTTCATGTATTTTTTAACTTTTGAACAGGTTGGATTTCAAATAAACATTATTATAGGCCTTAGGTTAGTTTCAACGGTGGGAATCACTCTCCCCACTGTTTTCTATGGTGGGGTCCACTATTGCATTTTATCTGCCTAATTCCTTGAATAAAGCCCCAAAATGATATCTCAAAATGTATAGGCTGTGGATACAACACATACGTTATGATGGGGCCACAGAACTTAGTGACGCCGCTTTAGTAGCCGACTCGCTACTCAACCTGTCCCGTATCTAATCTGCGTCCAAATCGCATATGATAATCCCAAAACTTTAGCTCGAAATGATTACGTAGAATCATCTGTACCGAGCTAAACCTGCCTTCTTAAGATGGCAACTGAAACGCAGATCAGCACCGTTCATCTGGTCTGCCCTGTCATAGATGGCAACAGTTCGGAATGAAGCCGACCGTTCGATTCTAGTCATCAACTTTCGCTCATCTTTCACTTACTCTCTACCATGTTTCCTCCATCCATTCGGAGGAAGCAGATAGCTGCGGGTCGTGCGAAGACAAGCGCTGATGCTCCTCGACCTCTGAGTTGTACAAACGGTTCAAAAGAGATCAAAGTTACATGGATTTTTTAACTTTTGAACAGGTTGGATTTCAAATAAACATTATTATGGGCCTTAGGTTAGTTTCAACGGTGGGGCCTTAGGTTAGTTTCAACGGTGGGAATCACTCTCCCCACTGTTTTCTATGGTGGGGTCCACTACCGCATTTTATCTGCCTAATTCCTTGAATAAAGCCCCAAAATGATATCTCAAAATGTATAGGCTGTGGATACAACACATAACGTTATGATGGGCCCACAAAACTTAGAGACGCCACTTCAGTAGCCGACTCGCTACTCAACCTGTCCCGTATCTAATCTGCGTCCAAATCGCATATGGATAATCCCGAAACTTTAGCTCGAAATGATTACGTAGAATCGTCTGTACCGAGCTAAACCTGCCTTCTTAAGATGGCAACTGAAATGCAGATCAGCACCGTTCATCTGGTCTGCCCTGTCATAGATGGCAAACAGTTCGGAATGAAGCCGATCGTTCGATTCTAGTCATCAACTCTCGCTCATCTTTCACTTACTCTCTACCATGTTTCCTCCATCCATTCGGAGGAAGCAGATAGCTGCGGGTCGTGCGAAGACAAGCGCTGATGCTCCTCGACCTCCGAGTTGTACAAACGGTTCAAAAGAGATCAAAGTTACATGGGCGGTAGAGTGATATATTTATTATATCTACACCATTTATTTACTTTTAGGGATCATTTTAGAGCATTCCAAAAAATGAATCATATTCAAAGATCATCTTGACCACACCACAATATAGCAATGGAGATAATGATTTCCATGGATAAAAAATTTATACGGGCCATCATGACGTTTATTTTCCATCCAATTTACTCATTAAGTCACAAAGATCTGAATGAAAGGAAAAATAAACTTTATATTGATCCAAAACTTCTATTATCCAAAAAGGATTTCAATGGTAGACGTTCAATCTCTCGCTGATTTTTGCAGTGTGGTCTGTCTTATTTTTCATTTCAAGTTTTAAGAGTAGCTCGCCAATTGGATGGACGGTTTGGATATAACACATACACTGCAAGTTCCTACCAAACTTGCTGACGTCAATACAGAAGCCATACAGCTGGTGTGCGGGACACCAGCCAATCCGCTTCCCCATTCGGAGGTCAGATTGGCGACTGTAGGGCCCACTAGTGTATTGTTAGAACGGTGGAGGTGGGTCGTAATGGAGCACAATAGGGATGACATACCGAGTCATTTTCCATACATCAGAGCACTCCTACGTGCTGGTCACATGTGACAACGTAGTACCCTAGTGGAAGATCGAGGCCGTTAATCAGGTGGACCCCACTATTCATATGCTCTGACCAAAATATCACGCCATTCTTCTCATCAGATAAGGGAATCATAAAAATGGAAAAGATGTAGGGCCGAGAAAACTGACCATCAGTTCATATCTAACGTACAATTATCACCCATCAAATGAGCGGACCGACTGTACTCCGGAAGAGGGACCGCAAAATGAACGACAATGATCTCGCCACGATCATTGCACGGGTGCATAGTATATAATTCTACTCCCGCGAGTAGCCTTCCGAGATATCTCTTCCTTTATTTATGGATATATGCTGGACTGGAGGGCCTCTTGATTTCTCGGCACTTGGTTCTTTCTTTCTGCACTCACTGCAATTCAAGGGGTGGAGTCCAAGAAGGTTTAGTTGAGTTACGACCGTTCGATCCAAGATGGGACAAGATAAGAAGAACCCATCTGAGATTAGCAGGTTTTGAAATCTGGGTTTCCATTTTATTTTATTTTATTTTATTTTGTTTGATATTTTAGATAATGTTCTTGATCATATGAAATTCTTCTCTTGTGTTTTGATAGGTTTCTGTTGGTGATTTTATCTGTTCTAGATATAACATCCTTGATTTTTATTTATTCATTTATTTTTGGGTGTTTTTAGATTTCTACATGTGAACTGATATTTACACCCACCCTGTTTGATGGATACTCCCTCTAATTTCTACTTTTTGGTAACAGAATGGTACACCTTTGTACTGTTGTCTTACCAACAGTAGAAAAGAAAGGTTGTGTTTCTCAAACAGTGTTTCCTTTCTATGCAAATGTTGTCTAGAAATTGCACAGATTGGGATAATGGAAGATCCTGATGCACCAGCCAGTGAATTGGGGTCCATTTTTGGGTGATCCACCGTTTGATCTGATGGGGTCCCGGAATGGATGGGAAATATCCTGGAAATCGACCTTCTAACCATTTGATCAGTGCTGAACAAATATTGGGTGGTTAGGATCTTCTAATCTGGATAATTTTTGGCTTAACCCCCATCTGCTACGGGAAATGTCAGGTCAACGGTCTGGATCACCCAACTGTGGGCCCCGCTGGTTTCGACTAGGGGCAGGACATTAATGCATCAAGACCTTATAATTTCTCATCTTCTACCTTATTCTGGTGAGGATTTATCAATTAGCCCAGATGGTCCACTTAGTATCCATTTTTCATGCTTTTAATTGTATGGCTATGATCATCCTATCCCTGCTTATGGTGGATTATTCAATGGTGTTTCTTGATCATAAGTGGGGCCAGTTTGGGTTGCAGATGTGTGTGTTGGGGGGCTTTGTGCTGATATTTTCCCCCTCTGTATAGTTTTGTAACTTATATAGTTTTGGTTGCACTGGATCCTCTCAAGGAATTGTTTCAAATACTTCTGATATTATATATAAGCATGATTGGTAGTCTCCATGACTATTATGTCTAAATGAATAGAGATTTCATGGATTTCCATTAAAGATAGACTAACTTGCACGGGTTGGAAAACTCTTTAGAAACCCAACTAATCATGTTCTTTAAGGCCCTTCAACAACAATCCTAGTAGAAAAAATCAGATCGGATTCTTCGATCCTCCCTAAGAGCTTTAGCTGTTAGAGTATTTGAGTTACCTTCATGGTAGGTCGGAAAGAGTTTCTTGAGAACCACTCATTTGTCATCTCTATTGGACATAAGCCAGTGAGGCGGAATGATATGGTCAACCACTATTGGGATGTAGATCCCTCTTGACATATTCACAAAAGCCTTCAAAGGATATGCCAATTCTAATTATTAGGCCTATTAGGGTATGAAGGACCTTATGGAAGAATGAAGTGTCCTTTGGAGTTTCAGTGGAGATTGCACTTCCATTAAGATGATGAGTTTATATAATTTCATCTCTCTCAATAATGAGAAGAAGATGTATTTGGGTCATTACTCATGCCTTAATGGTGTAAGTGCGTGTGTAAAAAGAAAACGAAAAAAGGAAAAAAGAATAAGAAGAAGAAGAGGACGTGTTTTGTTAATTCTTTCAAAAGAATACTTGTTCAACTCCACCGTCTATTACTCTAGCTTTGAAGATCATCTTGTTCATTGAATCACAAGATTATAAATTTTCTTTCCTGCTGTAGTGATTGTATTAGAGAATTGCTCGATTGATTTTTTGTTTTTGTGAGATATAACAATTGCCATTTTAATTTCTTTGTTTCGGCTCTCAACAATCAAGGTCTATTATTGAGCAAGTCATGTAAATCCGTCTTGATCACTAATTGCTTCTACACATGTCACCCATTTCGGTCTTTAGGGTTCCTATTAATCCAAAATCCATAAAGTAAGGGTTTTATTTCTTGTCTCTACTATGTTACTGAAAAGTATTGAGGCATTGTGTATTGCATAAGATGCCATCACTTCACAAAAGGAATTGAATACCTTGAATTGATACTCTCCGCCTCTAGTGAATCGAAGAACTTTAATTCTTTTACTTAGTTGATTTTCAAAATTAACTTTATATTTTTGAAACAACCAAGCAAGGTATTCCAAAATGGTTACGTAATGGTAATGGTGGCAACCATTATGCGTTACAGGGCTGTAATGGCCATTACAAAAAACTTAACCCATAAAGGCACATTATAGGGATGAAATAGGTTTTTTCAAAATAAATAAATAAATAAAATAATGGCCATTGCGGGGTCCCTATTGGCTGTAACAGCCCATTTTGTAAAGGTACGGAACACATTGCAGCCAAGTATTTCTGATTTATGAGATATGAGATAAACATATCTAAACGAAAGTGATCATCTATAAATGTGGTAACTATTGGCAACTATTTCAATATGTAAATTCATGGGACAACAAATGTTAGTGTAAATAATAATCCTTGTGACCTGGTAGCTTCTGGGAAGTGTTTCTTGGAAGTCTTACTAGACATATAAAGCTCACATAAACTTGCCAAACAAACAATTGACTAATCAAGTGATCCACTCTTTGCTGATATGAACTAGCCTAAAGTGTCATTTAATCATCATCATCATCTAAGCCTTATCCCAACTGATTGGGGCCAACTAAATGAATCCTGTTGCACCATTCCACTCTATCAAGGGTCATGAATTCGAGGCGAGGATGACTGTAAAAGGTGAGATATATGGATTGAAGAGGGTAGGTGCAGATAGGAATAGATGTCGCTTCGCACTACGATAGTTAGTCATTCGAAAAGGGAGGGCTTCGCACCCACTTGAATTTTTTCACAACTCAGAAACTAAGAGAGTAGAAAAAAACTTGCAGGAATTTTTATTAAACTTCAATGAATCAAAAGAACTATAAAAGGTGCCTATATATAGGGAAAACTCTATGACCCAAAACTCACGCTATGTGCGCAACCTATTACTTGGTGATGAAGTAAATCAAAACAAAAACTAACCAAAGAAATGTAAAGCGTTCATGATATTCTAAATAACATAATAATTAAAACCTAAAATATGAGCTTTATCCGACTAGTGGGCCCCGATCATGAGATCTCATGATGGGCTTTACTTGATTATTGGGCCCACTCCAATGAACCAAAACTCCGTCTTCTAACTAGGAGGCCCTCCATGGACGTCGTTTTCGAGTCAGATCAACGGTGGGGCCCTCCCTCTCCTTACGTACGTATGTAGGGGTGGTGTGCGTGCACGTGATGTCCCCATCAAACTAGCCTAGAGTGTCATTTAATCATAATCATCATCATCTAAGCCTCATCCCACCTAACTGGGGCCAGCTACATGAATCCTGTTGCACCATTCCACTCTATCAAGGGTCATGAATTCAAACACATTAACATGAGTTTGGAATGTCATATTGTTCGGATCTTCATGGGAAACACCAGCAGGAGTGGTCCATAGGCTGTTGGGTGGGACCCACATCTACTGCTAGTCCAGAAGCACAAAAAAATGGATTTATGATTTATCATGTGCAGTTGGGCATAGATGAGAAGTTCTACATGACCCAATGCAAAACCCAACATAAGGAGGTCATTATGAACATTTCTCCAAGGCCCTTCTCAACCAGGGAACCTATCTTTAGTCAAACACCACGATACTCCCTCCCCATGATATCCATTCACAATGGGATGCATCAGAATTGCAAATTAACCAAGACTAGTTCAGAGGTTGCACGCTACCAACAATGGCCAGAAAACATCATAAATGGAGGGTTTTCGTTGGAATGCCATGGCTGCCTTAGACCAAGGCCTACTCCCAGCCGGTACGGAGCACAACTGGCAAGTCACAACTTGTGCCTTTGGCTAGTGGCCAGCAGCCACAAGCACGACTATATTTTGATAGTATTTTTTCAAAGGGTAAAAGCCCATCAACTATGGCTCTACAATATGATAACAAAAATATAAAAAATATATAAAACTTACCTTGATCTAATCGGAATCAATCAAGGTGAAGTCAGAAATGTGTTCTCTAATACTACTTTTGATGGCTGAAATGGGTGACGTGTGAACGCAATTAGTGATTAGGGTGCATATACACGACTTTTTCAATGGATGGACATTAGTTGTTGAGGGCCGAAACAATGGAATCAAAAGGGCAATCCTCTAACACAACCGCAAGGGTATGAAAGAAAAATTTTCAGCCTATGATTTAATAGATGAAATAATCTCTCAGGCTAGGGTGATGGGCAGTGGAGATGAACAAGCACTCTAAGGAGAGAATAGTCAAAATTGGTTTCTTATCATTGGCTGGGAGAGATGGAAATATATAGACCCGCCATCTTAACAGTAGTGCTCTCTCCCATTAAACACCATCTAATCGAGACTCAAATGGACTCTTTATTCTCCTATGAGAACCTTCATATCATAAGGGACCTGTTTATTATAATGGGCTAACCATTTAATAGATTTTTAGTATCTGGCAAGTGGGGTCCTCGTTCCACTAGTGGCTGCCCGCATTAGTGGTACCCACTTGCTCACGCTCAAATGAGATGGTGGAGGGTTTCTCAATAGTTTTTCCTGACCTATCCATGTAGGGCGACTCAAATGCACTGGAAGTTAAAGCTCTTTGGAAAGGTCTAAGAATCCTATGTGATTGCTTTTCTAATAGGACCATCAACGGGACCCAAAGAAGATGATCAGTTTGGCTTGTGATGACTTCTTTGATTGCATTTCCAAAAATCACATCTTCAGGTGATCTTAGTTATTGGGTTGTTAGGACTAGGTCGAACCAATTGTCCACGTTCAAATTCAGTGGGCAAAAATTATTTATCCTTTTTAACACTTAATGGGCAAGAGCTTTGTGGGGCCCACCTTGATATTTGTGTATGTGTGTTTGTATGTATATGGAGTGCACTGACATAGGTAGTGGTGGTACCTAGCTATTGTGGAGCCCATTTGGTGTGTGCATGAAATCAGACCCCATTCAGCAGGTGCATCCCATCATAATGGGTTGGCGCTGTAAATAATGGGCCGATTGAACCAGTAGTGGGCTAGACCATAGAAAATAGTGAAAATTCGCCCAAAGAAACCTCCAAATTCAAGTGGCAGGGCCCATTTGATGATTGGATAGGCCTTATTCTGGGGGCGTCCCATCATTATGGGGAGGCAAACCTATTGGATGTCTTGGATGTCTAGCACACACTATACGGGCCCCACCACTTGAACTTGGATGTTTTTAAGCTGCTTTACATTGTTTTCTGTGGCAAGTGGTTTGTGGATTGGCTTAATTTTTGTGTTGGGAGCACGTCATGTAGGGGCTCACATGTTGGACCATGACAGATGTCATGCACACATGACACACCACTAGATCTAATTGTTCTGTAGGAGGAAAGGGGAAGAAATGTAAGAGAGAAGCAGTGGAAGGAAAGAGGGAGAAGAGTAAAGAAAGAGAGGAGAATTAGGGCTAAACGATGTGTTAGTCTGATTGACCAACACTCAACACTCTTATTAACATAAAAAAGATGAGACTAGTAATATGAAGGGAGTTTGTATAAGGGTATCCCAAACATGATGGATTCAGGCATTTCATGAGACTTGTAGTTATTGGGCATTTCTAAACAAACATATCCTAACTATAATATAGGTTGGCACAAGGGTATTTGTGTATTCACCCAGAGGTTGGAGAAAATAGAAGGGGCAATTTGCTTTTAAGTAGAAGTATGTAGTATATAGAGAATTTTTCTCCTAAGAACCGGTTCTCATGAGAGCCAGTGAGAATCCTTTGGGAACTCACCCCACGTGATATGGGCACAGCATCTGATCCATACACCAGACACGTCACCTGCCAGAAATAAGCCCAGTCCAAATATCAGGTGGGCCACAGCAAAGTGGGAGGGAATGCCCACCCTCTATTTTCACCGGCACTCGCTTGAGTTGCAAAACAGTGATCTTTTGCCTGAACCTTCATCCAAGCTAGATGAAGCATCTGTATGGCCTGGATTGCGTGGGTACTCATGGGTTCCCACAAGAACCCATTCCTAGATGAGAATTTTCCCATATATATATTTATATTAAATATGTTGTGTAATATATTTTTTAGAATTATTTTTAATAAAGATATTCAGGTAGAGGTGAGCCATATACAATTCAGATTCCATATCCATTTTGGGTCACACTGGTGCGCCGAGGGACTTGGAAGACCCAAGTGTCATGGTACAGAGTGAAGGAAAATATGACAACCCATCTTATCTAACTGCCATATTGTAAGAGCATCAGTCCCTCTTAAGAAGTCCTGATCAGCTTATTGTATCATATCGGTGACCCATTGACAAGGCTAAAAATCTCATTTGTAAGGTGGTTGTATTCTCATATTCTTAAGAGAATTTATTTTTGATGGGTTAGATTTTTTGATGCAGTTGTGACCATTTATATATTATAAGCAGCTGAATCGGAATCCATCTGCATTAGAGATTGCTTATATGGTTTGAGAGATAAAGGTAACTGTACTGAGGACCAGTGTCCAAAAAAATTATTCACAGATTCTATCACAAATTACAAACCATGGTATGCTCTGTAGTTGCATGAACCTTCTACCAAGCCACTACTTCCAGTTTGACTTGCACTTCTTCTCTGCCCTGACACCCAAATCCTGTCGTGATTTCCATCATGCGTTCTGCTAGGGCCTTTGATAAGTTGCAGTGTTGTTATTGAATTGTAACTGCTTCAATAGAATCCATTTCCGATTGGAACTTCTCTTGTTTGGGTTTTTACGTCTGCCTGTAGTATATATCTGCTGCTATTTACTTTTTACTTGATCAGCTTTGCTCGAATGATCCATGGGCATATTTCCCAAATGGGTTTTCTGTTGGCTCCATAGGCCTGCTTGGAGGAAAATTCCAGTTTCGTTCCATAATTCGCTTGGGGAACATGTGGGTCCCACTGACGACAAGTGAGCATTGGGTTGTTACCCTTATGAGGAGTGCTATCTTCCAGAAATGGGAGGTGTGGTCCTGCTGGATGGCAAGTGATTGATGAGTTGTAACCTTAGGAATTGATGACAAGTGATTGATGAGTTGTAACCTTAGGAATTCCATTGCAGTTTGATGGTGTTTGCTTCCTTGGTGTAGGCTTCAAATTGCCATTTAAATTGCTGTTATTTTTCTTTGGCTTTCAGTGTCTGAAAGCTGGTGCGGCACACATGTTCCAATTTGTCAGGAAAGCATGACATCCAGGTCATTCATCATGCGGGGCCTGCATTGAACATGCACTAACCTGAAAATTGGGCTGGTCCACTTATCAAGAGGGCCACACGTGTAAACGGGTGGTTAGAGAAAAGTGCAAACAATCTGCATTCAAATTTCAACATACATATGTAGTCCACTTGACTGGTCAACCAGCCTGATTTTCCAGCTAGGCCGTGGTCCACCTTATGAATGGCCCACGTCTTTCACACTATTAAGATTTGAGTTCTTTGTCGGGAATCTTGTTTCCTCATAATCAAGTTCTTCCTGCCAGCAGTCCTGACTCGAACAAGAAGAGGAAGTTGCAAGAGGGGCAGCTGGGCTTGCCGTCGCCAAAGCACAAATTCCGTGATCGATCATGTGGATCCCATGACGATTCTCCAATCACAGGACATGAAGAGGTGAAGGACAACTTGCATGTATGTACAAATGAAGGCAAAACAGACAGTGAGGATTATGGTGGATTGGAGCAGTACAAGTCGGTCCGAGACAGTAATAACTACACCGGATCCTCCGATACGGCCATGTCCGTAGATAATACTGAAGCTACAGATAAATATGAAAGGAGGCCCACAAAAAGCCATCCCCACGATTGGCCTTCCACTTCTTCTGGTAGTTGTAGCATCAACAGTGACGGGAATAACCTCTATGATCCGACCAGCGGGACCATGGACAAAGCCAACACTAGAGGACTGATACATGCTGGAGAAGATCTTGACCATACGAATTCGAAGGCTGTGACATTGGAAGACCATCTTGCTGGATTTGGTACGAATTATGCTGACTTCATTTGCGAGGAGAATGAAAATGACCGCAATGAGCAACCTCTGGATGCTGCAGCGGATGAGATGATGATTTATTCGAATGGTGTGGGGCAGAATCTGTATGCACTTTCTTCCGGGAGGTGGAGCATCAACCAAGGTAAGTAAGTCTAACGGAATTTTGAATCCTGCTGATCTAGCACTTGTCAGTACGGCCTGTGTGGGTGAGAGATCCAGACCATTCATCATGTGAGCCCACTGTTTATGTAATGGTCCAAAAATAGCTCGGTCTGGTCATCAGGAGGGCCGCATGTCTATGACAAAGATATCGGTTAAAACATAGTTTGCAAACCCAGACTCAGCTCGTGATTCTGTCACTCACTGGGTTGAGTCAACACGATGAGTTCCGAGCCAACCAGGTGGGTTATAAATAATAATAAAACTGGTTATTGTATACTCTTTATTTTCCTTGTCTGAAATTTACCTAAACACCTTCTTTGACTCGGCTGACTAGTTAAAACCAGGCCGGGTTGGCAGAGTTTCAAGTTGACTAACCAGGAAAACAAGACTGAGTTACTTGCAAACCAAGGCCTACCTGGTTTAACCGACCATGGAAAAGGCTCATGACCTAGCTAGGTAAACTCAGGGCCGTTTGATTTACAAACTACGGGTTAAAAAGAATTGACCATTGGTCCATGTTCGATTCGATGTGGCCCGCCTTGTTGCCGGAAGGCCAAGAAGAATCTAAGGTCAATTGTAGCTTACCATCAGTTTCCATACAAAGAATGCTTGTGGCCCACCTGATGACTGGACCAGACCAAATGTCGGCCCATGGCAAATGCATGATGGGTGACCTGATGACTGACATGGACCTCACACACGCATACCGTGTGGCCTGGGCTGGACTCTATAACACTTGGTATGTCTTTCTCATTGCTTTGCATCATGCAACTGGTATAGAAACAATGCTACTTTTGGTTTTTTGGGATGCGCAGATGCTCGAATTGGCGCCAGAAAACCAACCATCGATCAGGAATTCGAGCAGTATTTTTCAATGCTAATGCTTTAGCAATGATCAGAAAAATATCCACAACTAAGGATGATGTTATCTTTTCGGTAAAAACTCATATGTTGTTGGAATGTTGTTGTTGATTGTATATATATCTGACTGATTATTCCCACATGAGAACTGGACATGACTTCCATCTCTCTCTTGATCTGATGAGGATTACCATTTGCCTTGCATGTACAAATGAGTCACATGTTTATGAAATCAGAGTCATTCATCAAACAATCCCATGTCTACAATTGATACTGTACACTAGTTGAACTGAGTTGAGCTTGGTGCAGCTCAACTCAGCTCGGCTCGGTCCTCAAGCCTAACTGGCCAGCTCAGCTTGGTTCGGTCAGCAGCTCGGGTGAGTTCGAGCTAAGATCGCCTGTGCAGCATTTTTACAAACACATGGATTGCACCTTCAAATTCTCACTGTATGAAAAAGACAGTAATAGTTTTACAGGTATTTCATCAAACACCTTGTAGGCAACATCAAAATCAAGAAAAAAGAGTATTTGTTTGATTAAACATACCTTCTTTGCCATCAACTGACACTTTGTCGAGTCATTTCATCAAACACTCGGTGAGCAACATCAATATCAAAGTAACCGAGTCACCGAACTGGTTCGATCCGAATTGAGCTCGAGCTCAAACTCGAACTTGATTCGAAGATTTCCTGAGCTAAAAAAATCAGCTCTGACTCGGCTCGAACTCAGTTTCAAACCGAGTCAAATCGAGCTTTTTTGAGTTGAGTTGAACGAGCTAACCGAGCTAACTCGGTTAGTGTACAGCCCTATCTACAATATCAGGCTGATCTGGTATGTATAATTTGTACAGTTGATCAGTTTTCCTGGACCATTCATTTTTTCTGTACGTGTGTAGCCCGCCTGTTTTGCCCAGGAGATGGCCTGATGTGTGGCTCTGATCCTGCGCACGTGCACTTCATCTGGACGTGGGAGGTGATTATGCTTAGGAAGTGACACTGGATATTCCTGATGAAATGGTTACAAACCGTCCATTCCTCTGCTGGTCCATCCATGATCTCGCTGTCGTGTGCACTAACAAGAGCCATACAAATGCACATGCAAGGATGGACCGAAGAGGCCATTCGTGCATGATGGAGCGGATTGAAAGAAATTCGTGTACCAAAAGCCCAACATGGCATAAAGGTGTAAGATCCAAAACAGTGGCCCATTTGATTGGGTGGCTGATTTTGTGGGGGTGGGCCATGTTTATACTTCACACTGGAACCCGCACCATGAACGTCCTTGATCACGTATGCAAGCCCAAGCTGTGCATTCCACCAACTCAGCCCATGGTTAAAAGACTCGTTCGAGGCTACAAACCATGACTCGGCCAATATTTTTGGAGGGTCTGAAACGTCCATACCAGAAAAGATCATTGGGGACAGGAGGTGGTGCCTAACATCCATCGAGGTGGGTGTATCCCTAACTGTGGGGCCCACCGTGATGTATATGACCGTACATCCGTTTTGACAGTTCATTTTAGGGGATGGTCCCAAGAATGACGCAGATCCAATTCTCAGGTGGACCACATCACAGGAAACAGTGGTGATTGAATTGCCACCATTAAAAAAATTTTGGGAACCTTCGGAATGTTTATTTTCCATCCAACCTGTTGATAAGGTCACAAAGACCTGGATCTAGGGACTACACAAATATCAGCTTGATCCAAAACTTCTGTGGCCCGCGAGAAGTTTTTAATGGTCCATCATCACTGTTTCCTGTGGTGTGGGCCACCTGAGATTTGGATCTTCTTCATTTTTGGGATCATTCCCTAAAATGAGCTTTCAAAACTGACGGACGGCGTGGATGTAAGGTAAATAAATCAAGGTGGGCCCACAATCAGGTTGCACCTACCTCGGTGGATCCGGGGATCCACAGAAGCCGCACCCCAGGAAGTACCTATGCCTCCATGCCGTTTTTTAACACACGGCGTACGTGGACAACATCATAAGCGTCCATTTTGCTAGCGAATGGGCCATAGATCAAAATCTTAGCCCATGGCATACGAACGAATGCGAAAAGACAAAACTCATATTCCAGATATAAAAAATTTCAGATGTTGGATGGCTAAGATCGTCTGATCTGTGCCGTGCTTTGGATAGATCACTGCATCGTTCAGATCATAATTGATATGTGCGAGGTATTTCATTTGGCCACGAAAATAATTCAGGGTTTTTGACCTTTCGACTATGGGTTTTTCACAATAAACCCCTTACTGATTTCAAAAGGATACATGGGACTATATCCGTGGGATCTGGAGTCATATTCGGTGATCCGAACCGTTTAGGGGATGGGCCACCCCATTGATAGAGTAAATCTAATGATGAAACGTAGCACTTTTGATAATTTAACTTTCTTGATTTGAATTTGGAACATCTTCCTCACCGTTGTTTTGTGGGTCATTGATTTGACAGTCCAGATTTTCTAATGTTAAATAATTTTGAGCCAGCCATCTTCATCATTGTGTTTCGTCAGATCAACCGTTTGGATCACCGAATATGACCTCAGATCGACCTATTCTATAGCGATACGTGGAATGCATTCTGGCCAACGTCTTTCGCTACTGGGGAAAGGATTAGGTGCATCCCTGGCCTCACCTAACGGGGATGCGAACCTGACCGTGGGGCCCACCTTGATGTATGTACTATATATCCACGTCGTCCATCCGTTATGCCACTTAGTTTAGTGTACGAATCCAAAAATGATGTACATACAAATCTCATGTAGACCACACCATCGGAAACAGTGTTGATTGAAAGCTCACCATTCAAAATTCCTATAGCCCACCTAAATGCCCACCGTAATGTTTATTTTCCATCCAACCTGTTAATAAGCTCACAGAGACCTAGATGAAGGGGCAAAACAAATATCAGCTTGGTCCAAGACTGCTGTCGCCCAAAGAAGTTTTTAATGGTTAATCACCACTATTTCCTATGGTGTGGTCCACAAGATATTTTAATCTTTTAAAATTTTTCCATAATTATCTAAAATGAGCTGGCATAACGGATGGACGGAGTGGATATAAAATATATACATCAAGGTGAGCCCACGCCCAGGGCCGCACCTAATCCGCTCCCTTCGGCACTCAGTACTCGTACAGAATTTTGCTATGCCCACCCACACCTACACTCCACCACGTGGGTCAACTTGTCAGATAGCTGCCAAATCCATACCATTGATTAAGTAGGTACGGCCGCGTAGATTCTTGTCCACAGAAAAAAAGCTGCTTGGACAGGTGGGCCACGGTACTGAAAACAGGTTGACGGTTTGAAAACTTTGGCAAATTTCCCACATTCATACTGTTGTCTCGTTGAACGTAGCCACCTGACTTTTGACCGCCCTTGTTTTTGTGTCAGAGAATTGGCATAGTTATATAGCTTATAATGAATGGATTTCGTACTCACGTGCCATGTTGGCGCGTGGATATGCCGCGTGCATTAGTTGTCTTGAACACGCACGGGCTTAACAAAACGGAAGCGGATTGGCTGGTGTACCACACACCAGCTATCTGTGTATGAACGGCTCAAAGGAGATCAAAGTTACATGGGCCCACAATGATGTATTTATCATATCTACACCCTTCGTTAATTTTTTGAGATTATTTTAGAGCATGAGCCAAAAATAATCATGCCCAAATCTCAAATGGACCACACCACAAATAGCAGTGGGCATAATGATTTTCACTGTTAAAACATTCGTAGAGCCTTGTTGTGTTTATAAGGTTGCAAAGACCTGGATGAAAATGAACAACAAATATCATATTGATACAAAATTTATGTGACCCCAAAAGAATTTGGATGGTCCACATTCAATCCCTCAATGATTTTTTAGTGTGCTCCATTTTTTTATTTTTTCACGAGCACACACACCCCACACACTCACGTTATTGGAATTTCACCACCTATGGATACTCGAACCCTTGACCGGGTGTTAAAACTCCTAAGAGTCTATCACCCGAGCAAGAGTAAAGATCCTAGTGCGGTCCACTTGATCTTTAGATTTGTCTTATTTTTCAGCTCAAGACTTGCAAAGATCTTGTTAAATGAATGACCAGTTTGGATATAACACATGCCTCAAGTTGAAACCCACAGTACTTGATTGCGCCAATACACCATTTAAATGGCTGGTGTGTCGTACACCAGCCAATCCTCTTCCTTACAGTGAAAGTAGATTGCTTGGTGCCATGTAGTTCTGTAGGATTTGAGTGCGCCACGTGCCTATATTAGAGTTAGAGGCCCATTTTTTGAAAGTACATGAATTATATTTGAAAGTTGCTGGACCGACAGCTCTAACACTAGCACAATACCTGATCAAATAGGATCATGTCACAATACTACCAAGCTATATATCCAGCCTTGTTGTCACCATGCAATCCGCATCTGGTTATAAGGGACGTGGGTTGCCTTACAACCAGATAGGATGGAATTTGATTAAGTCAAGCTTGGTTGTTAATCATGTAGTGCATGTTTGAATTAAAGTTGTTGGGTCAAATACATATTTAATAGAACTCTATTTTTAACAGTGGCATGTGACTAAACTATTTCAGATATTTTGGTTAATCCCATTACAATAACCCTGTGGTTCCTAATGAGACTTAATAGAGATGTGCCATTGTGCGTATTTGAATGAACTAGAATTGAAGACTCCCTTTGGCACCTGGCTCTAGGAACATTCCTGCAGCCCTAAGCAAAGTGAGCTGCATCCCTAAGCTATGTGTGGTCCATCTGGTCATATGTTCTGCCATCTTATTTTAAGGCATGAATTTAAACTTAAGGCATATGCAAATCTCAAGTGGACCACACCACAGGAAACAATGGAGAAAATGTTGCCAATTGTTGAAACCTTCATAGGGTCCACCATCATCTTTATTTTCCATCCAACTCGTCCACCGGGGCTGCATGCTATGTATGTCTATACTTTCCTGTAACAGGAGTCTGGTGTGACCTAAAGAAAAAGAGCGGCGTGGATGTGCTTGTTGTAAAAATTAAATATTTTTAAAATAAAATTACCTTGTTTTTCCTTTCACTACAGGACCCACCTTTGACACATATTTGCTTTTTGTTATGCCATGTTAGGGATTATTGGATTCCTGTAACCTTGGTTGCTGATAATTCATGTCCTGTCAAAAGTGGAGCCTGTAAATCTCAATTACATTGTTTTGCTAATAAATGGCAAAAACTTAATAGAAATTTGGTGTAAATGAAGAAAGAGATATAATACGATGACAATAAATATAAGTAAATGAAATTAGAAGTAGATAGGACTAATTTGAAATCCCAATGAGAGGAGCTGTGGAATGCCTTTTTGGCTCTCTTAAAGAGTCACAGAAGTAAACATAGGTGTTGCCTCACAGGTAATCTGTTATACACATGGTGCGCTAAGGATATTTCAAAACAATTTAATTATTGATTACATTATTAAAATTAGATTAATAAAATGATCCAAATTATTCAAATATTAGTCATTTAAATGAACAATTTAAAAACATTGGCAAATTACTTATATGTGATCCTTATATTCGTGGTTTATTAGAGTTTTGAAATTTCCTTATTTTTTGATAAAGCATTTTTTTTTTCTTATTATAATTATTTTGTCAAATATCACACATATATACTAATATTGTAGAATATTAAAACTCATATGGGATACCGCATATATCATTGTGAATATATTGAAAATTTTTGAAGCGTGTCAATTATTCTCAAGGACTCATCCAAGTAAAATATTTTCATTTCAATGAATTTCATTTACAAGAAAAAATTATATTTATAATTATTTTGTATGTAATTTTAAAATAGATTTCATCTACCTTAATTAACAAACTCTCAAATAAATCCTTAGAAAAATGATGATATTAACATTTTCTATATTGAGGTGATTTTTCTTTAGGCCATGCCAAGGTGTTACAAATAATTATTGTAACCCCTTGATATCAAGAATACGCTATGTTGATGTAAAAAATTGGATCCGCCTCTTCCGATCTGCTTTTTTTGAAAAATAAAGAATAGAGAACCCTGGCTAGATCCAAGGAACCTCCGATGCTTAAGTTAGTAAGGATTCAGGAAGAGGAGTTTCAGGGTTCTTTCTTGCGTACCTTTATTTCCTGAAGAACCTCCTTTATATAAGCACGAAGAGTCCCGACGTACAGGTATTCTCTCCCGTATTTTCGGAAGATTTGATTTGGTTTCCGATTGTGTATGGATAAGTTTCGATCCCGAGTTTTTTGGAGTCGGATCCTCTCACAATATGTAAATACGACATTTAATATTACACCGCAACTTCTTTGCTTGGCTTGGCCTCAGCATATATTGCTGTTTCGGCTGGCTTACAAAGAAGGAGCTTTGCCTACTTTCGGATGAAACAGAGCTAGATTAGTTCTGACGTCCTTTTTTAATCCGAGGCCGACACTAATTGCCCTTCCACGGGTCAGTTTTATGGTCGATTAGGTAGCTTTTAGCTTTCAGGACCTCACTCGATCTCTTCAAACGTTGCTGAGTCTTTAGTCGAGCCAACCTCATACATCTTTCATATTATGCTTATGGATCCTGACTTTTCAGCTTCAATCGGGAATTGAATCACACTGATCTGAGCTAAGTATCTCATTCGACATTTTATTATCAGTTTTTTCTATTGATTCAGACAATATAAGCAAACTCGCTTCCTTCAATATCGAGTATTCGGACTTGTTATTTTTCATTCTCAACACAGTATTATTCTTTTTCTCCTTCTTTATTATTATTATTATTTTTTTACACACTCACACCATGGTAGATCTTACTCGCAAGCACGCAGAATTTATACATGAGTGTAGCTATAGAAGCACCTGTTGCAGAGTCATAGTCTCAAAATCAGCTAAGTAATAGTCCCAAAATCAAATTGGTTGTGTAACTCTCACCGATTGATTGGATATTTTTCAATCTAAACCATCCAATAAATGTTCACCAACTGTCATATGATAATCAATGTATGAAAAAAAAAAAAAAAAAGACCACCCATTATTTGGACAATTTAATTTAACTAATTCATATGCCGATTTAGACGTGATGGTTAAACAAGCATTAAAAATTACTTAAAATTGCATGCATGGCTTTCAAATATTTCAAATGAAACTGTTTCAATTATGATCATTTGATTATCTCACTGTGGATTGTTTCAAATTTATTGGACAGTTAAAAAAAAAACGTCCAATAATCCTATTTCAACGAACAAAGTGTCAATGAATTAAAAGTTACTATTGTTCAACCCTTCTGATTTTTGAAACGTAAGTGAGCGACCACAATTTAGTTGGTTTTATTTTTAATATACTCGTACCATTTCTAAGCAACTGTGTATCAAGCACCATACACAGTCAGAGTATCAAAAAATTCCCCACGCCTGCGTACTACCACCCGTCGTAGTGTCGTACTCTGCCGTAGTATCAACAGCTTTACCCTTTAGAACTACAGTGTAAAGAAAACTGAGTATACGTGGAAAAGAAAAGTCATTTTCTTCTCACCCATTTCCCGGGAGTGAATTAGGTGCGGCCCCGGACTTACCCAATACGGTACGGTCCTTATAGTGGGGACCACAATAATGTATGTATTGTTTATCCACGCTGTCCATCCGTTTTTTCAGATTATTTTAGATTAATAACCCAAAAATCAAGCTGATCCAATCTCAGGTGGACCAAACTATAAGAAAGAGTTGTATTTGAATCCTCCACCATTAAAAGCTTCCTTTGGACCTCTGTAATTTTTTCGTAATGTTTATTTTCCATCCAATATTTTAATAAATTCAAAAAAACTTGGATGATGGGGAAAAAAAATATCAGATTGATCCAAAAAATTTGTGGCCCACAAAAAGGTTTTAAAGGTAAATAAAAACTGTATCCCACGGTATGGTCCATTTGAGACTTGGATCATTTTATTTTTATGTTCATGCAATAAAATAATCTGAAAAAACGGATGGACGGCGTTGATGTACAATACATAAATCAAGGTGGGCCCCATAGTAAGGGTCGCACCGTCTTCAGTGAGGCCGGGGCCGCACACCTTATCCGCTCCCACATTTCCCTCGTGTGGACTGACGCGGACTGGTCACTGACCCTGTCGGTTCCGGGCGTGGATTAGGTACTTCCCCCGCCTGTTCCGAGCTCGGGACAGGCGGACGCCCTGAGGGCAACTGAGGATCCACGGTGATGTTTGAATTCTATCCACACCGTCCATCCATTTTTACACATCATTTTAAATTACTAAGAAAAAATGGGAGTCTATAAAAGGCTTAAATGGACCACAAGGTGGGGATTATATTCCTACTGTTGAAAAATTCTCGGGGACCACAGAAGTTTTGGATCAAGGTAATATTTATTTTTTCAATTCACCCAGGTGTATATGACCGTATCAACAGTTTGGATGGCAAATAAAAAACACGGTGGACCCTGAGAAGATTTCAACGGTAGGCATCCTTAGCACTGATGCTTCCTGTGGTGTGGTCCAATTGAGTGTTGGATCTGTCTTATTGTTTACTAATCACTCTAAAATGATATGGAAAAATGGATGGACGGCTTGGATAAAATTAAAACATCAAAGCGTCCGCCTGTACCGAGCTGGGAACGGGGGTACCTAATCCGCGCCCGTCGGTACCAGCCTAGCGAGCCCAAAATGTGAGGAAGATCAAATCTCAATGGACCACACCACGTAAAACTGTGATGATGGAATGTTCACCGTTAAAAAATTCCCTAAGTCCCACTGTGATGTTTATTTGCCATCCATCCTTTTTATTATTTCATACGGACCTGGATGAAGGGAAAAGAAAAAATTCAGCTGGATTCAAAGCTTTTGTGGCCCTCATAAAGTTTTTTATGGTGGGCTTTCAATCGCTACTGTTTTTCTATGGTGTGGTCCACCTGATAATTATATCTGCCTCATATTTTGGATCATCGTCTAAACCTAGCTGGAAAACTGAATGAACGGTGTGGATAGAACACATACATCATGGTGGGACCCACAGAGCACCAACTAACAGTAATGTCGGTATGTCAAGATCAGTATCCAGCCCGCGTTCGTAAAGACTGTAGGCATGCTGATGAGCGTACTGGAGTGAATTATGAGGATGAACATGTTCAAAGTGGGACCCACCTTATCATTGGAAACAAACCTTGCACACGTGTGGCAAGTTCTTCACCCGTCCCATCGATCCCAGCTAGAATCTCCGTAGGATTTCTCACCGAGCAATAATGCGAGCCAGTAAGTTAAAAAGAGCTGACAAACGCGACATCTCCAGCTGTCCTCCGATCAACGTAAACAGTTTTGCCTTGGTGGGTAAAATGCTCATAAATGAACCAATACAGTGCCTGTACCATAAGTTGTGATAGGCACACCAACGTGTCACGTGTATAGAATATCCTATCCGTACAAAAGGTGAGCCACACCATGATTATCAGTCGGTACTAAAAATGGATCGATTCGCTTATTGGGTGGCCCACACAGTGCACTAAGTCACACCATCTGCTGTCATTGATTTTGAAATTGTGGCCCGCTTTGTTTGTGGTGATGCCTTATTTTCCTACCAGTTGATCATTACGGTGTACGGACAGGTTATTTTACTGACGAGACGAGAGAAGGGGATGCCCATTGCATGGTGAACCCAACACCTAGTTGTGGGTTCCGGTCCTTGCCCGAGTGGTAGACTACGATGAATTTCAACACGAGGTCTTGAGTTCGAAACCCGTGGGTGTTTAGCGGGTGCGTTTGTTTAAAAAAAGATATATAATAATAAAATCCAACGTCTCGTCCTCGAACCCCTAATCACGAGTTGAAACTCCTGAGAGTCTACCAGTGGAGCAAGAGCAAAAACTCTTCTAATATACTCTCCATCTTTTATTGTATAAAAATCCCAGGGATTACATCAGGCTAAACGTTTTTTAGTGGACATATCGTCTACGATAGATCTTGTGCATTCATTTTTGCGTTCCACCGGATGGATAGTTTTTCTCATGAGAGGTTGTGGATAGGAAAATGGACTTAATGAACAGTTCGGATTTGCACATGGTACTCGCCGGGAGTTGAGTGAGTGATTTCTGGATCTATGGTTATGACGACTGGACTAATGGATGATTGGACGGTCCAGGAGGGTGATGTGGTTGACATCGAGTCCAGATGCAACCATATGCATGGTAAGGTTCCAATACACTCAGCTCTCTTACTCTCACACGAGGGTTTTCCTCGAAAAGACCTCGTACAGTAAGTTTTTCGTACGACAACTGCTAGTAAAAGTTATTCACTATTGCCTATATGGGGTCCACCGTATTTGTGTATGCCATCCAACCCGTGTATTAAGTGAGCCCAAGCATGATTATAGGATGCGATAGAAATCAGACCCATCCAATTATTATTAGGTAGGCCGCATCATAGAAAATAAGGACAGCTACACATAACCTCGAACTCCACGTAGTGGCCAATATAATGGCTGGATTGGCCTTTTTTATGGGCCATTCATCTTTCATCGAGAGATGATCCGGTTGGACGGGTGTGATGTCACACAAGGTACGATGGACTGCACGTGCAGCCCTAATAGAGTAAGCTTATTTGTAAGGGTTGCGCGTGATCTATTGCGAAGTGCTTCCGCGCATGCATCACGCGTACATGTGATCCAGACCATCAATCCACCTCCATATCATAGATGGGCTTCACCATACTCATATGATCTGTTGATCGTAGCCACCACAACTACTTTGATAAACGTACGGGTTCTTGAGTTGGAGTTTCTTATTATAATCGTCCGTTGATACTTTCCAATCCACGGCTGCTATTTTCTGACCAGTGTGATTCTATGCTATAGCCCTTGAATTGTATCATCGACACATGAATGGCCCCAACAAGAGACCCTGGTCCTCTTACACGTGACACACATGTGGCGTTATCCAGACCATCCAAATTAAGCAATCCTAACCATCCAATTGGTCCACCGAATAAATAACTAAAAGTAAAATATTGAGTGGTCCAAATTCAACGTGCAAATCAGATAGGTACTGTTATATGGTCAGCGTGATTATATGAACCATTCAAAATCGGGTCATCGATTTGGACGCTCTGGATTGCCGTACAACTACACAAAACGTACGATGAATGAGTTGTCCCTCTCTCTCTCTCCCTCCTCCTCTCCTGGGGACCACCAATTATTCTAGAAGATTCTCACTCCATACATGCAAACCTTGAATCCCCAGCGTTCAATGTATCTGGGACTACAAAAGGTGGTCCCCAACCTCCACGACTCGACCCACGTGACCTTAATCCAGTCGTACGTAGTGGTGGGTCCCACCACTCGTAGCCCATGTGACCGTGGCCTAAGAAGCATGGACTCTCCTTAAAGTGTTCCAGCAGGCCCCCCACTACTACTAGCCCAGATATTCAATGCATGCCGTACCACCAACACGATATAGGATTCCTTATGGTGGAGCCCACGTTGATGTATTTTCATTATATTCACTCCGTTCATCCGTTTTGAAAACTCATTTTATAACTCAGGTGGACCATAATACAGGAACAGTAGTAATCGATTATTAAAAACTTCTCACGGGCTTGGATCAAGCTAATATTTGTGACTTTTTCAACGGCTTAGATGGAAAATAAACATTTCGGTGGACCCATGAAGTTTTTAATGTTAGAGATTCAATCACTACTCTTTCCTGTCATATGGTCAACATATCATTTGGATCTACTTCATTTTTGGGATCATGACCTAAAATGAGATGTCAAAAATGAATGGACAGAGTGGATGTAAGGAACTTACATCAAAGTGGGCCCCACAGTTAGGGATTCACCGATCTCGGTTGATCCCGAGATCCACCCAAACCGCGCCTGTCGGCTACAACCCCACCACATGTCCACGTGCCTTTCAGCTGATCGTACGTGTCAGTGGGTCCCTCTGTTCCCATCCCATGTGATAGCGATCCAAGCAGCATGCGCTCTTGACTCCTGGGTTGGGCTGTCTCTAGAAGAGCATGACACGTGGATGAATGACTCGGCTGGCCTGAAGGAGAAGCGACGGAGCACGTACTGCAAGTGGGCCACGCTGCGTAGTGATGTGATAGTTGACCAAATGCGGACTTTGCGATTTGTGGGTGAGGGAACGCGAATGGTGTACTGAGTAACTCAGTACGCTATAGCGTGCTTAGTAAACATTGTGGGGCCCACCATAATGTATATGTTATTATCCACGCCGTTCATCCGTTTTTTACAGTCCATATTAGTCTATATTCGAAAATTTAAACATATCCAAGTTTCAAATGAACCACACCACAGGAAAAAGTGGAGATAATGATGTCGATCGGTTGAAAACTTCCTATGGTCTACATTGATGTTCATTTGTCATCCAATCTATTAATAATGTCATATAAATATAGATGAAGGGAAAAATACAGATTTCAGCTTGATCCAAAGCTTCCGTGGCCCCAAAAAGTTTTCAATGGTAGACGTTCAATTACCACCTATGGTGTGGTCCGCTTGCGCTTTGTATATGTTTTTATTTTGAGTTCATGTATTAAAATGAAATGTAAAATCGAATGGACGGCGTGGATAAACTAGATATATCACGGTAGGCCCCACGTAGCGTGCTGAGTTATACACAAGTGGCGTCCTGGTGGGGAAGATTGGGGGGCCATGATACGGTAGGGACAGAAACGCCGTAACAGGGTAGAGCCAGCCAACTACAGCGGGCCTCTGTATGGTTGCCTAATTTTTTAATTTCACACCATCCAGACTATCATAACAGTACTACATCAAAATTGTAAACGTAGAAGGGTTACGTTTTTTTTTTGTTTAAAAATGGCTTTAACCCGTCTCAAATTTAGAATAGTTATGAACGGTTCTAAATGTAGAAAAAGGGATGGTGTGGATTTCTCACCTTTTGTAAGACCCACTTGAGTTTTGCATCCATCTCATGTTTCTTCCCATCTCTTAAAATGATCTTTCAAAACGGATGTGCCGTGTGGATTTCTGACAAACATCATGGTGGGTCCACTGTCAAAAAAGAGAGCAAATGTTACGGGCTATAGAAGTTTTTGCGAAGGATATAAATGGTTGCCACATTGATGCAGATTTAATCCATAGCCACCACAATTTACCAGAGATTGACGGTCTCATTGTCAGATTTCTTTCACCTTGCTGGATTTATTGCACTTGCCTTTTCTTCACAACCGCTGCATTGTCGGACAAATGATAGTTCATTCAATTTGTGCATATCTTTAATCATTTTCCATCCATGGTAGGTCCTAGTAAATGGATGGTTTGGAGGTAGTCACTTGTAATGAATAATGTTGGCTCCACTCCTGTCCTTGGTTTTTTGGTGCCCTACCCTATCATCTCCCTTAGGGGCGCCGATTGGGTAGTAACCCCGTCATGACTTAGTTGGAGATGGACAGTCAAGTCAGAGGCTATGCAGGGCTCACTATGATCTTTAAGTTTTATCTACCTATCACATACATGGAATTGATGCTGCGATTACACTATAATTATGTTTGGGTGAAGACCCTTGTGTTAATTATGGTAGTCCTGTACTATGTCGGCTAGGTGACTGGGACTATGTCATCAGAGCTCTGTCATTTGATTCCTTTGAGATTGGTTGGGCTAGTGTTCTGTCAATCAATTGAGGAGTTGTCTATTAGGTGATGAACCCTAAAATGTATCAAATGACACGTGAGGAGTAGCTACGGCCACCCCTAGTCTAATAATCTGATCAAGACGAATGATAAAATGGTAATATCCTAGCTTCGTCAATCTATTATATAAACTGAAGTTAATAATTACTCAACTAACATATACATTAATCGTATTGTATTATTTAGGATGTTGCGATTTGATGTTAAAGTTACTTATGAGGGAGTGTTGGCATTTGTAAAATAGACGTTGAAAACACTTATGAGGGAGTGTTGGATTGTAAGGGCATACATCATGTCATAATCTCACACACATATTTAACAAGAGTAATTAAAAAGTGCTTGATTTTTTATTTATCATTACTTGCACCGATTAAGTCAATAACATGTGTAGCTTAGAATTAATGAAACCACTGAGTTAACTACTCACTCCTACCTGGGATGATGTTTTAAAATACCAACTATGCGATGTTGTTGATGTAGGTGCTATCAAGGCCTCTGAAGGGCAAGCTTAGACCAGCTTGCACTTTCGTCATGAAGGCTTGCACCGACTCAATGTCTCGCGATGGACATCAAGCTTACTAAGATGAACGTCTTTCTATAGTCTTGGTTTTAATGGACTAATGGGCGGTGTAGAGCTTGTTCGGATAATTAATGCATTTGTGGAATGAATTGGGTAGTGACATTTCTTGTGCACAATGATTAGAATTTGGACTAGTTGAATTCATAGTATGCCTTATTCGTAATTAGTGAAAATGAAGATCTGATCCTAATAATCCCAAACCATTGTTTGTTAGGCTAAAAGAGTAACTGGGTCAGTTTATTTGTTAATTAAGATCTTACCCTTAGCTGTCTCTGCTTCAGGTATGTCTTTATTTAGTTACAATTGTATTGATTAGTTAATGATAGGTTGGATAGATTTGGAGTCTCATATAAATAAATCATGAAGCTAGACTCCAGTTTTAACTGATCAGGCGAATTCATTAACTTCCTATGATTGATTAATAATATTTATGTGTTTCTTTACTGGTAATATCTGCATATAAGTTAACATTGATTGTTAAATTTGAGTACGTGACAACCTAAGCCAATTATAGTGGATCTTTTTTTGAGAATTTTTAAAATTCAAATTGTAAAAATTCAAAACATTACATTGAACCTTAAGTGGACCACATTACATGAAATATTAAAGATTAAATGCCTACCACCGAAAACCTCTTGGGGCCTCAAAAGTTTTAGATCAAGCTAATATTTATGTTTTCCCTTTATCCATGTCTATGTGACCTTACGAATGGGTTGGATGGCAAATGAACATCACCATGGGGCTTAAGAAGGTTTCAATGGTGGGAGCATTTTCACCACTGCTTTATGTGGTGTGGTTTAATCAAGCCTTCAATCTACTACTTTTTTGAGATTATCCTCTAAAATCATCTTTCAAAATGGATGGACAACTTGGATAAAATGCATATGTCACAATCGGCCCCACAAAGCCCATGAGAGGACCAATTCCACCTAGGTCCTGGTGGGCCCATATAGGGTATTACCCCTACTACGACCTAGCTAGAGACAATGGTCATGCTAGTGTTCAGTGGGGCCCACGGTGTTCTATATGTTTTATCCCCGCCTTCTATCTATTTTGACATATTATTTTATGGCATAAGGCAAAAAAGGACACAAACCAATGACTTAAGTGGACCACTCCACATGAGGTAATGGGGATTGAAAATTTTCAAGGGCATACCATGATGTTTATGTTGCGCAGCACGCCAACAACGCAGTGGGCCGAGATCCAATCTCATGCCTCACCCACAAACGATAAATAGAAAGGAATATAAACTACAAACATATCAAAGCAATCCAAACAAACCGCAAGACAAGATATACGTGAAAAAATCCCAAACTAGGGTAAAAAATCACAGATTCAAATTTCCATTATGAAGAAGAACAAAGATTACAAGGCAATATACTAACATCTCCCTTGGAAGAATATAGAAAACCCTTAGCCCACACCTTTAGAAATATTTCTCAATATTCCTTATCTCATTCCCTAGAAAAAATTCTAAGAACCCTTATTTATAGTTTAGGCAACTTCCCTTTTGCATGTCAATTGCGAAAGGACTCAAATCCGCAATTTCGCACAAAATCGCGGAACAAACTGCGTAACGTACGACCGGTCCTAGCTCCCCTACGACCGGTCCTAGGCCCCTACGACCGGTCCTATCTCTCCTAGGACCAGTCCTAGGCCTCGAAAAAAAAACAGCACAACTCGCTGGACTTTGAATCGTATCAGGGCTCGAATCTACGACCAGTCGAGCGCCTCCCACGACCAGTTGTAGCTCCCCCACGCCCCTACGACCGGTCGAGGGCGGCCCAATGTGACTCCACATTCTCAACAATCTCCCACTTAGAGACACATTGTCATAAACTCTCGTCTTCTTCATCCGGAGTGCATCACCTCCCCGTCTTCAAGCTTGAAGATCAATCAAAGCTGAACAGAGCTTCAGCTTCTCTCTTGTGACCGTCTTGGTCAACATATCTGCAGGATTCTCACTTGTATGAATTTTCTCCAGAACAATCGATCCATCTTCCAGTAACGAACGTATGAAGTGATATCTGATGGCAATATGCTTGGTCCTTGAATGAAAGGTTTAATTCTTAGACAAGTGTATTACACTCTGACTGTCACTGTACAGCTTGTAATCTACTTGCTTCTTACCCAACTCTTCCATAAAACCTTGTATCCACACTATCTCCTTGCATGCTTCTGTAGCCGCAACATATTCTGTTTCTGTCGTACTGATAGATACTATCTTCTTTAACTGAGAGACCCAACTGACTGCAGCACTTCCCAGAGTAAAGACATAACCTGTAGTGTTTTTTCTGCTGTCGATATCTCCTACCAAATCTGAATCCACGTAGCCTTACAGCTTGATTTTCGATCCACCATAACACAGCCCTACATCCTTAGTACCCACAAGGTATCTGAGGATCCACTTCACAACTTCCTAATGTTCCTTCCCGGAGTTGTTCATGAACCTGCTAACAACTCCCACTACTTGAGCAATGTCTGGCCTCGTGCTCACCCCAGCATACATGAGACTCCTAATCGCTGACGCGTATGGGACTTTGGCCATGTAGTCCCGTTCCTCCTGCGTCTTTGCACCTTACTCCTTAGATAGCTTGAAGTGGTTGGCTAATGGAGTGCTAACCGGCTTAGCACCTCCCATATTGAATCGATCAAGTACCTTGGCTATGTACTCTACCTGTGACAAAACCAGTTTCTTATTTTTCCTGTCACGCTTTATCCTCATGCTTAGGATTTATTTTGCAGCTCCTAAATCCTTAATGGCAAATTCTCTAGACAGTTGTCTTTTGAAATCTGAGATATCCTTCATGCTTGAACCGGCCAGAAGTATATCATCAACATACAGAAGAAGAATGATGTACGACGTATCAACCTTCTTCAAGTAATAACAGTGGTCTGCATGACATCTCCTAAAACCATTTTTCGACATGAAACTATCGAACTTCTTGTACCACTGCCTTGGGGCCTGCTTCAGGCCATATAGACTTTTCTTCAGTCTGCACACCTTGTTCTCATTACCTGGTGCCGTGTATCCTGTCGGCTGATGCATATATATTTCTTCTTCAAGATCCTCATGACTGTTTTAACATCTAGCTGCTCTAGATGTAAGTTCTCTGTAGCCACTATACTGAAGACCATGCGAATCGTAGTCATTTTCACTACCGGTGAAAATATTTCAGTGAAATCGATACCTGCCTTCTATTGAAAACATTTTACAACCAGTCTCGCCTTGTACCGTTTCGAACCATTATGCTCCTCCTTCAGTCTGTAAACCCACTTGTTATGAGGAGATTTCTTACCCTTATGTAAAGTGACTAGCTCCCATGTACGATTAGACTCAAGAGAGTCCATCTCCTCATCTATGGCTTGCTCCCACTTATCCCATGTATCTGACTGTAATGCCTCTTCAAAACATTCAGGCTCACCATTATCTGTCAGCAGTAGATAATGTAAGGAGGGTGAGTATCGAAACGTGGGTCTCCTCTCCCAAGTAGACCTCCTCACAACCGGTGTCTGTGGCTCTACCTCATGATGCTCCTGTGCATGATCATCCTGTGGCACTGTAACACCCATGTCCGGTAACTTTTCCAACTCTACGAATTCCTTTTTCTCGGCCTTATTTTCCTGCATACTGTCCTTATGCATTACTTTTTCGTTGAAGACTACGTCCTTGCTTATGATGAATTTTCTGTTTTCTGCATCCCAAAACTTGTAGCTAAAATCATCCTGCCCGTAGCATATAAACGTGCACCTCCTGGACTTCGCAACCAGCTTGTTTCTTTGTTCTGCATCAATGTGAACATATAAAGTGCAACCGAACACTCTAAGATGTGTAAGGTTCACTTCTTTCCCAGTCCACGTTTCTTCTGGTAGCCCACCATCCAATGGTGCTGAGGGACTTCTATTGATAAGACATACGGCAGTATTTATAGCATCTGCCCAAAAGGTCTTGGGCAACCCTACATGTAACCTCATGCTCCTGGCGCGCTCAAGGATGGTCCTGTTAATGCGCTCAGCCACACCATTCTACTGTGGTGTCCCTGGAATCGTTTTCTGATGTTTGATTTCACTTGCTGCACAATACTCTTCAAACCTCTTATCACAATATTCTCCCCCATTATTAGATCTGAGATATTTTACTATTTTACCTGTCTCGTTTTCTACCATAACTTTCCACTTCTTAAACACATCAAATACATCAGATTTATGCTTTAAGAAATAAATTCACAGTTTTCTACTAGTATCATCGATAAAGGAAATAAAATAATGTGAGCCACCAAGAGATGATACTTGTGCCGGTCCCCACACGTCAGTGTGTACAAGCTCCAATAGATGCATCTTTGGAGCGCGTCCTGTCTTCTTGAAGCTTATCCTCTTCTGCTTGTCATATACGTAGTCCTCGCAAAATTTCAAGTCAAGAGACTTCAGCCCTGGTAGCTTCCCTTTTGACAACAGCACTTTTATCCCTTTCTCACTCATATGTCCCAACCTCTGATGCCATAACTGCCCATTCACTCCAGTTGATGCGACTGCGAGTGAACTATACGATCCTGAAGTCACGTACAAAGTATCTTCCTTTTTACCTCGAGATATCACCAAGGCACCTTTTGTGATATTCCAGGAATCACTGGTGAATGTCATCATATAACCGGTGTTGGCTAACTGCCCTACCGAGATCAGAATCCTTCTCAAACTCGGTACATGTCTGACATCCTTCAGTTTCAAAACCGTTCCGTCTTTCTGATTGACTTGAACGTCCCCCTTTCCAACAATATTGCACGGCTCATCATCACCCAGGTAGACTCTCCCAAAGTCACCTAACACATAATCACGCAGAACTTCCTTACATGAAGTGGCATGAAATGAAGCACCCGAGTCTATAACCCATGACTCATTCCTCGCATCAAGAGACAAGATCAACGCCTCCGTGTCGCTCTCCTCAGACAGATTCACTGAATCCTTCCCGCCTTTAGAGCTTCCTTCTTGTTTCTTGAGCGCCCTGCAATCACGTTTCATGTGTCCCTTCTTGTCGCAATGTCAACACCCGTCTTTATCTTTCGGTCCCTTGGACTTCTTCCTCGACTTAGAACGCCCGTGTTTATTGCCTTCTCTGCTCTACGATCTTCCTCTTCCTTCAACGTTTAGAGCATTCCCTAAATCCCCTGAAACTCCTGATGCCTTTCTTTTAGATTCTTCGCTGAGAATTAGACTGGTCACATCATCAAATTTCAGCTTTGCCGACCCTGAAGAATTGCTCACAGCAATCACCAAACCATCCCAACTGTTTAGCAGACTGAATAAGATCAATAGTACCCTGACCTCATCCTCAAAAACGATGCCAACGGATTCCAACTGGCTCGTGACTGTATTGAACTCGTTTAGATGTTCAGCCACGCTCCCACCATCTGACATCTTCATGTTGAATAGCTATTTCATAAGATGAACCTTATTGGATGCTGAGGGCTTTTCATACATAGTGGCTAGGGCTTCCATTTATTCTTTTGTCGTTTTCATCTTGGATATATTAAAGGCGACGCTCTTAGACAAAGAGAGTCGGATCGTTCCTAAAGCCTTCCTATCCAGTAAAAGCCATTCATCATCTGTCATCTTTTCTGATTTCTTCTTTTTTCCTTATAGAGGAATGTAGAGGTCCTTCTGATACAGATAATCCTCCATCTGCATCTTCCAGAAGGTAAAGTTTGAACCATCAAACTTCTCAATTCTAATTTTTCCATCTTCTGCCATCGCTCCCAATAGAACTAATCCAATAGCTCTGATACCAGTTGTTGCGCAGCACGCCAACAACGCAGTGGGCCGAGATCCAATCTCAGGCCTCACCCACAAACGATAAATAGAAAGGAATATAAACTAGAAACAGATCAAAGCAATCCAAAAAAACCATAAGACAAGATATACGTGGAAAAACTTCAAACTAGGATAAAAAATCATGGATGCAAACTTTCACTATGAAGAAGAACAAAGATTACAAGGCAATATACTAACCTCTCCCTTGGAAGAATATAGAAAACCCTTAGCCCACACCTTTAGAAATATTTTCTAATATTCCCCATCTCATTCCCTAGAAAAAATCCTAGGAACCCCTATTTATAGTTTAGGTAACTTCCCTTCCGCATCCTAATTGCGAAAGGACTCAAATCTTCAGTTTCGCGTAAAATTGCGGAATAAACTGCGTAACCTACAACCGGTCCTAGCTTTCCTACGACCAGTCCTGGGCCCCAGAAAAAAAAACAGCACAACTCGCTGGACTTTGAGTCGTGTCAGGGCTCGAACCTATGACCGGTCGAGCGCCTCCCACGACCAGTCGTGGATCCCCCACGACCGGTCGAAGGCCGCCCAATGTGGCTCCACATTCTCAACAGTTTATTTTCTATCTAATTTTTTCATTAGGTTTCATGAACCTGTACGAAGGGAAAACATAAATATAAGGTTAATCTAAAACTTTTGCAACTCTCAAGATGTTTTCCTCAATAGGCTTTAAAATCCTCACTACTTCATGTGGTGTGGTCCACTTGAGCCTTTTACCTGTCTTCTTTTTAGGCTCAAGACTTAGACATCGGCCCCAATCAATTATCAGTAATCTTCGAACTAACTTTTGATCATACCCGTCGATCGGTGCATTCGAATGGGTCGATCATATCTAAAGGTGGGCAAAATGGATCCGATCCGGCGGATTCGACCCGATTCACCCCGATCGAACAGAACTGATGGCCTGGATCGGTTAGGTTCGGATAGCATCGGTCAGATCTGAAAGATAGTCGGATCGAATTCGGGTGAGTAATAAATCCGACCGACCCGAACCGAAATCCGATCCGTTTGGATCCGATCCGATTTGATCCGAACCGCACCGGGGGTGGTAAGTATAAAATTATAAGTTTAGCTCTCCTACATCTCAATCTCATATTAGTAGATGATCTTATAAATTTTTTAACGGTAAAAAAATATTATCTCCCTTTCTATCTATGATGTGGTTCAAATGGTCCAAATAATCTCTGAATATTATTCATTTTTTTGGATAGTGCCCTAAAATGACATCTGAAAATAGATGAACGGTATAAATATAATAAATACGTCACTGTAAGGCCCATGTAACTTTGATCTCCTTTAAACCATTCGTACAACTCAAGAGCTCGAGGAGGGTTAGTGCTCGTCTTCGAGCGACATGTACCTAAGTACAGCTGTTGTTAGCTGGAAGCGAATTGCGTACTGAGTAGCTCAGTAAGCTAAGCGTACTGATTAAACTCTGTGGGGTCCACCATCATTTACATATTTTATCCAATCCGTCCATCCATTTTAACAGATAATTTTAGGCCTTGAGCCTAAGAATTAAGTATATCCAAACCTCAAATGGACCACACCAAAGGAAACAGTGTAAATTGGACATATATTGTTGAAAATTTCTTTGGGGCTACTGAAGTTTTGGATTAAGCTTTTATTTGTTATTTCCCTTCATCCATATCTGTGTGATCTTATAAACAGGTTGGATGAGAAATAAATATCACTGTGGGCCCTAGAAAGGTTTCAATGGTGGAAGTCATTATTTCAACTGTTTCTAATGGTATGGTCCACTTGATCTTTAGGTATGTTTAAATTTTGGTCTCAACGCCTAAAATAAGATGGAAAAACAGATGAACGGCATGGATAGACCAAATACGTTTACGGTGGGCCCAACAAAATTTACCCACAGCGACAACTTATAGGCGAGAGTGTATAGCTGAGTTATTACTATCCTGTACTTGAAGCTTCTCCAGGAAGCAACAGGCTGCTTAAGCTTCCTCGGGAAGCTACGTTCGTCCAGTTGGACCAGTCCTTAGCTCTGAAAGGACAGATCTATAGGTGGGTCCACCGTCATGTATCTATACATCCAAACCGTTCATCCGTTTTCTCATATTATTTTAAGGTAAGAAAACAAAATGACGCATATCCAATGCTCACACAAGATAATAATCTTAATCTTGACTATATTAAAATGCACAAAACATTGAATATCTGTTGAATTAAATACAAGAGTTATCTTTGGTGTGGTCAATTTGATCGTTGGATCTATCTCATTTTTTATTTCGATGCTTAAAATAATACTAGAAAAGGAATAGACGGTTTGGATGTATAGATACATCATGGTGGGCCCGCCCATAGAACTGTCCGTTCGGAGCTAGGGACGGGCGGGAGTAGTACGCAATCCACGTCCCTAAGCCTAGGCTATAGGCATGTGTCGTGCGAAGACGAGCACGGACGCTCCTCAAGCTCCGAGTTGTACGAACGGTTAAAAGGAGATTAAAGTTATATGGCCCCCACAGTTATGTATTTACTATATCTAAACCGTTAATATAATTTTAGAGACAATTATAGAATATTATCCAAAAATTAAATAATATCCAAAGATCATATGGACCACACCACAAATAGCAGCTGAGAATGCTTTGTCAAGTGTGGTCCACTTTATAGCCAGATCTATATTATTTTTCATCTCAAGCCTTAAAAAAAGATTATCAAATGAATGGACGGTTTAGATATAACAAATATATAACTTAATATACAGAACTTGATAACGTGAAAGCCATTTCACATTACGGCCTTCTGTGACTGTGACTGTAACGTTACAGTTACAGCCTCGTGCTGCGCGAGTTGTACGAACGGCTAAAATGATATCAATTTTACATGGGCCAAAATGATGTATTTTTTATATCCATACCGTTTATTTATTTTTCGTGATCATTTTAGATCATTTAAAAAAAAATGAACCATATTTAAAGTTTAAATGGACCACACCGAAAATAATAACGAGGATAATAATTTTTACCGTTAAAACAGTTTATCCGATTCGTACCCAATCCAATCCGACTCGGATTTCCTGGCCGAGGCGGATTAGGTTCAGATTAGGCTAACAAGGTGTTGGATCTGATCGGATTACATGTCTCAAATCCGACTCCGGATCGGATTGAATTCGGTTCAACCAATTGAGATTTCGAATCTGATCGGATTATGCCCGATCCGATCCGATTCGATCCAATGCCCACCTCTAATCATATCCATATATACATCATCACTAAAGCCAACTATCTTATTGTGTATATCAACTCCTACACCTCATAGAGGACCATAAAGGTTAGAAACAGCCTTCCATAGGGCTAATATAATGAAAACATAGCCCTTAAAGCCATTCACACCATTTATAGTGCTATAAATAATGCATATGGGGCAACCTTTGCTCCTATCCAAATTTTGCCCTAAAAAGAAAGAGAGAATGAGAGAAAGGATTAGAGGGAGAGTAAGTGATGGAGATTGGTGTCTCTTTCATCGAAGCCCTACTCTCGGTCGTTCTCCTCCGTTGAATCCACTCACTTGCGATTAAGATATAAGAAATTAATCTTACTTCCTAACTTAGGTTTTTATAGGAGGTATTGCGTGAATCTCACCTAATTCTTTTGAATTTGGTATAAGAATCATTTCCCTCCAAAACCCTAACCTTAAGAGCTAAAAAATTTAAAATTATTTCTTAAGGTACAAACCATTATTCCTAAGTTGCTATTTATCGACCCTTAAGAGTCTTAGTTAATGATTTATTGATATAGACGACTTGGTGTATGTTTACGTGTTTATATTTCAACTTTAATTGTTATATGTGTTATTACTCTTATTTATTTATTTATTTATTTTTATTGATTCTTACATGTTTGATGAAATACCTAAGTAATTGCGTTGTATTAGTGACGCTCACATGTTTAATGAAATGCCTAAGTGATGGTGTTGTGTTATTGATCTTACATATTCAATTAAATGCTTAAGTGATTGTGTTGTTAAATTTAGGTTTCATATGAAATCTCGTTATGATTGTCTAATAAATTATTAACCCTTAGTGATGTTTAAAATAGTTTAGGATATTAGATTAGTCAATAAATTATCCGAACTAAGGGGTGGTCCAAGTTAGGTCCCCTACCTAGGCTTATTTAATCGACTTGAGTCGAACACGAATGACCGACAATAGTTGAATTATGCAGGATGCTTATACGTAATACTAGTTGCATTGGGGGTATCACGCCCCAAAATACGAGTCCAGAGTGTGCTCCCTCAGACCTGAGTTTCAGTTCATAGTTGTACACAAAATATACTAACTTAATTCGTTAATCAATTTAATCAGAGGTGATAATTATATTCAGTCTAAATTTTACCTCAACTTCAATCACACATACATAACACTTAGCACTAATCAACCAGATATATATAAATCTTTATGACCCTTAACATAAAATAAATATTAAAAATCATTCATTTATTATATCATCACACTACAAATATGTTTATTCCATACTAACATTATTTCAATTAGATAAATCTAAATAATTTATTAAAATATCAAAATCAATACCAATTTGCATTATACGCTAATCAAACTATTATAGTAAATAAATCAAATAATCAGAAATAGTCTAATGTTGTCACTTCATCTTCAGATAAGTACAACAATATTTTACATGGGTTGTGTTCAAGTGCGGTAAATCCTTCTAATTCTTGCACCACATCATCTGTTAATGGCTCTCTTGTACGGTTTTTCCATCAATAAAAAGATAAACTGACCAAACTTAGTAAAATAACCCAGCATGGTTCATAATCATAGCAATTAAAATAACATAAAAATATATGAACAATTCTATGAATGCATCAGATGGGATGATCGTCCATCTGCTTGAGTCAGAAGTCGTCAACTCGCATCCACCCGTTGGGTAGGCTTCCACCTTTCAATAGGCTTGGGTATGACCCGCATCTAGTAACGCTCTACCAAGATCGACATTTCTTTTAATGAGGGTTCCGAGGATCGACTTATATTATGTACATACAACGAATGATAGATGATATGTAAATGCATATTTTTCATATTTGGCATAGTTGTTTTGATCGGAATATTCACATATAAATTTAGCATACAATTATCATAACAAAATACTTAAATCAGTATATCAATCAATCAAATAATTATAAATGATTTATTTTAATATTAATGAATCATGAGACAAGTTGGATTGCTCACTTGAGTCTGGTAGTGTAGAATCCACAAGCTAATTAGGTTTGTTTGAATTCAGAGATCCTATCAATTATATTAACAACATTATTATTCATCCAGTTATTTTACATGGTGGGGCCTATCTTTGATATACATCTTAAATGACCAAACCTTAAATGATCAAATAATTAAAATTATATGTTTATTAAATTTAATTATCAAGATTTATATTTTCTTTTTAAGATCTTGAAATTGAATGTTAAATAATTAATCGGAGTGGCCCATCGGATGATTGGATCATCCAGATTGTTCAGTTCTTGACATATTTTGCCTTTACAAATTGAATGAATGATGTGAATCTAACTACATATGTATCGATGACCCATCTCAACTTTCTACGCTATGTGATACAATCAGTTGTGCAAAAATCTCAATTTTTCTTATTAAACATTTATAAATTTGACTAGTGTGACCAATCTTATGGTTAGATCAATCTGAAATTCAAGGTACTATTATCTTTTGGTGCTTAGGATCAAATGATCCGTTCAGATCTATCTTAACATAATCAGATTGCACCTATTAAAGTTATTCCTAAAATATTATTAATCTGAAATCATAAAGTATCACTTTGTTAAAATTGTTTCCACACACCTATATAATGATTGTGTGGATGATCCACACCATCCATTATATAGATCAAGAAGAAATTAACTCTTTTTCTTTAGAGCTTTCTATTTTTTTTTTTTTTTCTAATGGAGAAACCTTTCCGTATCCCTTTTTAAAATAAATTTCTCATAAAAGAGCACATCTTCCTTCATCCTGAATTTGAAATTTTTTTTATGACATTTCTTTTAAAAAATTATTATTACTACTCTAAGAATTGATCCCTAAATCTCTCACTCAATTAAGAATGTCTCTATCAACTCAACTATTAACTTGTTTTTATTTTCTTATTTAAAAATAAAATATTTAAATATTTATTTTAGTTTTTCTTAATGCACCAAAATTTAGGGTTGTTACAGGGGTTCTCCCAAGTCAAGCAATTTATTCTAACGGTCAACTAATCATGTATGTTTATAATGTGTGACAAAGACTAATTGAATTTAGAATACCCTCATTCTCATTGAATGTGTTTACTTACAATCATTAGTGATATAATCCACAAGACTCATAAGTTGAGCATGGTGGTGTGAGATACTGTGTCCGAGCTGTTGGCTTATAATAAGGTGATGAGCCTCCATGTAGTGACCAATGAGTAGTTATGAAAGTTGCGTAGAGTGTTAACTTATGTTGTTACACTAAATTTGGTCATAATATAAAGGTCTGAAAGCCATAACTTAGGCTAAAAGTGAATATGGATATTTAATTTAAGTTTTTGACAGACTGTAAAGGTATTCGCACATCTCATGCGCTGACCTTGCGAGTTCAGGTTGAGCATTTTGACACGTGATCTTATCTCGATGTCTCGCGATGGACGTCAAGCCCGCTAAGTTGAACATATTTCTATAGTCATGAGTTTAGTGGCCTTCTAAGGAGTGGTTTAGAACTTATATGGATAATTAGGGCATTTTTTGAATGAATTAAATAATGATATTTCTCATGCGTGATGATAAGAGTGTGGATTAACTAAGTTCATGGTGTCACAATTAGCAAAAATGATGATTTAGTCATAATCACCACACATCGTTGGTTTTTAAGTTAAAGAAGTAATAAAGTCAGTTTGATTTGATCCGACCCCTAGTTATTTAGGCTTTTGAAATATCTTTATTTAGCTCCAGTTGTCTTAATTAATCAGTGATAGGTCGACTAAACTTGGACTTAAAATAAAAAAAATAACAAGGATGAACTCAAAGTTTAAGTAATTGAGCAGATTTGTTAACTTTCTATAATTGATTAATCGGATTTACTTAGTTTTTTACTTGTATCGCTCGTGTATAAGTTTACCTTGAGTATTAAGCGCCTGTAAGTGACAATGTAAGCTAATTATAATAAAATTTTAATAGGGTTTACACATAGAGAAATGAAATATTTATAACTGACCATTGGGTAAGACTACAAAGAGCCATTTTAAATGAAAAATCATTTATATTAAAAATTTTTTAAACCATTTCTTTTCTCTCAACTGATTTTTGTCCCTTGATTTCATCGGTGGTGCCCTAGCATCTTACGAGAACATGTACTATCCATCTTAGCATTAATTTTGCTTCAGCATGGAGTATTTCAAATATATATATTCGAAGATCCGTTCGCATACTATATACTTTTCATGCGACAAGTATAATTTATTGATTGACTATTTCAAAAATGGCCAAAAGTAAGATCCAATAGGTAGTCCAATAAATAGGGCCATTTTGCCATCATCCAAACCGTTGAACAGATGTAATGCACCGTTGATGGGGAATGCTAAAATGGCTTCCGTATTTCAATATTTCAACCGTCACTCCCTCTTTGGTATTTTTGAAGAAAACTGGCTTCCATCCTTATATAATGTAGAGAAATGCCCTAGTTCTTTCTGTGTACGGCAGGTTACAGTGCTCTCCTAGTTGCATCGTTCGCTTGGACAATCTGTTGATCCAAGCCGTCCATTAATATAGAACACTGTTTACAGGCTAGATCCAATCCGTACTCTGCCATCCTTTTTCCAAGCATGGATGGGACGGTTAAGATTGCCTAACAAAAGTGATTCTTTAGAATTATAAGCAATCCATGATGATCCATAACAAATAGATGGATCAAATTGTTGATTGGACCAATTTGATGTAAATGATGTTGACCGTCCAAATTAAAATCAATTGATCAAATGGTTAATATTTATTAGATCGATTGGTGCGATGTGAGGGTCGGTTTGGGCGGTCAGATTAGACTGGTATTCGGTGGGATAGGATTCAAAAAAACATCACTGATACACATGGCAGGGATTGTCCCTGTTGCCATGGGATTAAATTAATACCATACTTTGTTGATAGTACGGTGGTATATTAAATGGATATACCCACCATCATTTGAAATTATTGAGAATAACACACGTGTTATATCCAAACCGTTCATTTGTTTTGTAACCTCATTTTATGGCATGAGCCTAAAAATGAGGTAGATCCAAAACTTATGTAGCCCCAAAGAAGTTTTCAATGGTAACTATTCAATCCCCCTTACTTTCTATGGTGGAATCCACTTGAGCTTTAGATTTACCTGAATTTTTGGCCCATGCTCTAAAATAATCTCAATAAATGGGTGGACGGTGTGGATATAGCCCACACATCATGTTGGGACTACACAACTTCCCAAACATTGAATGAAATTGGCATGAAAATCAATGCAATTCCATTTAATGTAATTCAAAGCTTTTTCCATTCATTCCAAACACGGAATGGAATTGGCACAGGTCAGATTGTGCCCTTAGATTGTTAGCCCATGAAATTACGCGTCCAACTGTCCCAATGCAGCTAGTGTAATCATTTCTCTATCATGTACAACTAACCTTCCAAACCAGAATTATTTATGAGCGTACCCTATCTATTGTGGGGTCCATCATATGAACGGTCTGGATCTCCGACCCATGTGCCCCACATCGACATCGGGGCGCATCAGGTAACTGCTCACGTCAAGGTGCATCGATACCGCGTAATTCCTCGAGAAGAAAAAGAACAACAACTGCTGGAGTATTTAATACTTAATTAATAAGGTTTATGTTACATTAATTACATGATTTTCTGCACTGATTAATATTCTAATACAAGATTAGAGAAAGAAAAGAGGAGTTATATGATACTCAGGTAGCTTACGACGATTGATACTAAGGCACTCCGAAATCGTACGCGTGGCATATACTAACTCAAATAAATCTGACTAGATTGTGCAGCTCAATGTGTCAGAGTCATAATCTCAAGATCCGAGTGGATAAATGATCCTAACCTTTGATTCGTTGACAATAGATTATGGAAATAGGACCGTTGGATGTTTTTACTCTTAACCGTCCAATAAATATCCAATAATCCGATATTTAGATAATCAAATGAACTTCATTTTCGGTCCAAGGTACATCTAAAGTGGTTTCCATGATTTGGGCCGTTTAATTGGAATAATTATCTTCCAAGTGAATAATTCCTAAGTGCCTGTTTATCATTCATTACGCTCAGCCAGAGTATCAAAATTTTTCTCGAAGGAAGAAGCTGTGTCTTTGACAGATACATCACGGTGGGCCCGCCCACAGAACTGCCCGTTCGGAGCTATGGACGGGCGGGGGTAGTACGCAATCCGCGTCCGTTTTTGACCGGACGTTGGTTTCTTCGAGCTTGCATGTGTGGCGGACGTGGATCCTGATTGGCTCAAAAAAAGCCTAAGAAAATGCTCACGTGTAATTCTCATGGCATTACGTACGTCTCTCTTGTTATTTCTTAAATGATCAGGTACTACCATCAGCACCGTAAGCTTGTGCTTCTGCGCAGTTTTTCTCGCCAAACATGTGACACGTGTCTCATCTGAGCCGTGTTAATGTTCTGGACACAGTATAGAAATTGCTTGACAGGTGACCAGGCTGATCTACTGATCATTTGTGCCATGTCTGTATGTTGGGTCAGATTGTCGGTGTTCATTGATTTTGATGATGTGGCCCACACGGTCCGTAGAGCAGATTGGATTTCGACAATAGTGATATACAGGATGAGGCTGACCTTTTGCACGGTTCGGATTTCTTACACGTATGATACGTTTTGAGGGATCGTTTCTCTATGTTTATTTCCATACACGAAGTGTTATGTAGAAAAATGGACGCATGTGATTGGGTGCTTTACACATGGTAGGTGAACCTCAAATCAATCCATCCAAATCGTGGGTCCCACTCTAGTTACATGTACGTCACGTGTAGAAGCTCTGAGTGGGATGTGTACGGATAATCACCCCACACCATGTGATCACTGGCTCGGTTGAGTATGCTCTTGAGAAATGGGCCCACAATTTAGCGGTTTGGATTGAATACATATATGCCACTGTCCATGCTCCAGTTATCAATGGGGCCTACAATTTGAACGATTACCATGCCAATGAGAAAATATAAATTTTTGATTAGTGGCCAACAGATAGTCAGAATTCAATAACCAAATGTCATTTAACAAGAGGATAGATCGCCTGGCCAATCTAGCCGTTGATTTCTGCCCGTCTACGATGGATCAACAAGTTGAGTGACTAGGATTTTTTTTTTTTTTCTTCTTTTTCTTTCGATTCAACACTCCTTTGGTGAAGATTTAAACTATATGCAGGTTTTCAATCATGACAAGGGAGTCATGTTTCAGCAATCACTCATTTATTGTGTCCCCAACTGCTGATTGACTATGTCTCGAACCTCACCCACAGTCTGAACGTTTTGGATTGTGGCCCATAGATAAACGGTTAATAACATGGATAAAAGTAAGGGTGTACACGAGTCAAACCAAATGGATAAAAGTAAGGGTGTACACGAGTCAAACCAAATCGAGCTTGGCACAACTCGACTCAACTCGTCCACTAGCTGACCCAGGTTGAACTTAGCTCGGCTTCGTCTTCGAGCCTACTGGCCAATTCGATGAGCAGCTCCGGCTGGTTCAAGCCTTTTCCGCATTTTTTTCAAATACATCAAATGCACTTTTAGTTTTTTACATAATATAAAGCGTATCATCACTAATTTATAAGTATTTCATCAAACTCTGCATAAGCAACATAATAGTCAAGATACAAAAGTATTTGTGCCATATTCATACATTCCTCTTCATGCATCAACACTTCATTGAGTCATTTCATAAAACACTTGCTAAGTAACGTCAATATCAAAATAATCTAATGAAGGAGCTGGTTCAATCTGAGTTCAATTTGAATGGGTTATGATCTTAGTTGAGTTGGGCTTAGGCAAGCATGAACTCAGCTCTAAACTTTTTTCAAGGTAAAAAAATCAGTTCAACTTTGTCCGAACCCAATTTCAAACCTGGTCGAATCATGCTTTTTTAAGTTGAGTAGAGTGAACTAACCAAGCTAATACGGCTCGTGTACAACCTTAATCGGAGCAGATTAGGTGAGACCCTGGATCCACCGAGGAAGGTGGGACCCCTTATTGACAGGCTCATGATGATGTATATGCCTTGATTACCACTGTCCATTTTCAAAGATCATTTTAGGAGCATGATTAAAAAAATGAAGCATGCCCAAATCTTAGGTGGACCACACCAAAGGAAACAATCACGTTTGAATCCTCACCATTAAAAAAATTCAAGAAGTCCACTGGAATATTATTTGCCATCCAACCGGAGACTTATAAGAAGAGACCAAACAAACATCACCTTGATCAAAAGCCTTCGTTTCCCGTAAGAAGTTTTTAAGGTCAATTACTACACTTTCATAAACTAAGACTACCTGAGACTCGGATCCGTTTCGCTTTTTGGTTCATGCCCTAAAATGAGTTTTCAATACAGATGAACAGCATGGATGTAGTTACATACATCAAGGTGGGCCTTACAGTCAGGTTCCCACGCACATCGGTGGATCTAAGGTCTCACCTCCCACTCTGCTCCGAAACTTCACATGCATCCCAACGACCACACTCAGTGTAGAGACACTGGATGGACGGTGACAGAGACATAACACCAAGAATCACTTTAGACTAATAACTAGAGTCTATTGGTGGGGCCCATACTTTAGTGAGTGAAAGATGCTTAGTCTCAGCACCGAGGTCTTGGTATCGATTCCTCATCTGGGGTTAAAAGTGAAGTGTGAACTATCAGTGGGAGTACGGACAAAAATAAAAAAATAAATCTGCAGTGGGCCAGGGCTGGATGGGCCAAATTGCTGATAAGATGCAGTTTCGGCGTGGCGTTGGCCCGAAAATCGAAATAGGAATTATATGAATTCTGGCTGAGCATGACGCTTGATACACTGGCACTCAGAACTTGTATACCTGGAGCATATTAACTCAAATAAAACCATCTAAATTCTGCAGCCCACTGTCGCCAAATCAAAATCGCAAGATCAGATTGGTTGAACGATCCTAACCTTTGATTCGTGGACACTTGTTTTCGTAAGTAGAATCGTTAGATAGTTTCATTTTCAACCGCCCAATAAGTATCCACCAAGATAATAATTAGATAATCGAGTAAGCGTAATGTTTTGTTGTTGTTACATCTACGGTAACTGCCATAATTTGGTTGGTTTTGTATGTCACATGTCCAATTTCGAAGTAATTTCCAACTTCCATCATTTACCTCCCTCTGCCATAGTATCAAACTTTTTCTCAAATCGAAAATACAGAAAATAATGCGGAAACGGATTGCCTGTGACAACCGCCACAGGCATGTACCCGTGGCACGACGTGGCCCAAGCTCTGTGGGGTCCATCGTGATTGAAAACAGTGGTAATTTAACGACCACCGTTGAAAATTTCTTGGGGCCGTAGAAGTTTTAGATCTATTTGTGTTTCCTTCATCACGGTGGGCACCCGGAAGTTTTCAACTGCGTTCAATCCCCACTGTTTTCTGTGGTGTGGTCCACTTGAGCTTTAGATATAAATCATTGTGGTGTGGTCCACCTGAGCTTGAGATCTAAGTCGTTTCAGGACTCATACACTAAAATGAGCTGGAAAAACGGATGAACGGTGTGGATAAGATACACATCACGGTGGACCCCACAGAGCTGGGGCCAGGTCGTACCACAGGCAATCCGCTTCCAAATAAAGCTGATACAAGGTGCCCCATGCACAGGAAATCCTCCAGATAAGAAGATCCTACCCATTGAATCCTTGAACTCTTTTGGTTAAATTCAAACGTGTCGATGCGTTTTCTTTCTTAATTGTCTATTTGTTGGCCACCTACGGAAATGTCATTACTCTTTCAATCTTGTGAATTGCAGGCGAATGGGCGACAGTGACACCCATAATACCATCCGGCTGGATCCGTGAGCCATGGGGCCCACCAACAGAAAACTGAGGCCGAGTATTATATAGATATCTTTTTCGTAGTATATAAGACCAACGCCTCGTACTCAGCGCTCTCATTACTTCTCCAGCTTTTAATCCTAAACGAGAAGTCATATGAGTGTGAGTGGGAGCTTATCTTTCTCTTATTTTTCCCATAAATAGGAATGTATTTTCTACCCCTTAAAGTTGTTATTTTCACCCCTCCCAGATCTGTTTTGGGAATTGTGAATCCCCTTTTAATAGAGGGTATCCAGCCCTAATTAAATGGTGAGTTTTTGAGAGATCTGAGCCATTCATCAGGTGGGTCACGCCGTTTAGATCTGTTGGCCCAAAAATTCGTTGTGTCTTTCTTTTGTGTACATAACAAATGTATGGATACAAAAACTTTTTTTAGCCGTCCTTTTGTTCTGTATACGGTCCACATAGACACTTATGGAGTTTTTCCATCGGGTGGGCCACAAATATATCTAAATAAATAGAAGGACAGTTAGGTCACTGAAACTGCTTGATTTTTTTATTTTTTTTAATTTTTCCGAGGGAGAAGATCTAAACGACGTTTCCAACCTGATGCAAAGCTCAGATCTGCCACATGTGACCCATTTTGGCACGTGTTATTTCGTATGGAGGAGCAGGTTTTATATGGACTGAAACATCTGCAACAACTATTTTTAATATAAAACAACCTACACCTATTTTTAGTATAAAATAACCTCGTCTGTGGGTCCCTCCATTTTGTATATGTAAAATCTACTCCGTCCATCAGGTTCTATCCTAGTTGCAAAGACCGATTACCAAAAATCATTTAGATGGACAATAAAGATGGGCCACCGCATATTGTAAAATGGGTAAAGTATGCCCATCAATCATAAGTTTGTGTGTCTCGTAGATCTGGTGTGTATCTTTTATCACAACCGTTAATCAGGTGTAGCAGTCGATTCCAAACCCTTTTACAGAGACCACATGATTGGAAAGACCTCTAACACGTGTGAAATATTGACATGTGTGATGAGAAGAGCTCCACACGCTTGTGGCAGTATTTGTAGGCATACTTGTAAAAACGGCAGAGAATAGAAATAACAGAATCATTCAAAGTAGGGGGTGGATATAGCAACTTTAGGGGTTGAAAATAGCAGCAACCTTTCCAAATAATCATAGAATAATTAACGGTTGGTAATTAAGAATGGGCTGCTGTTCCCTCTTCACCCATAAAAAGTAGGCCCACCCACGTTGTTTCCTACACAAACCCTATCCATTTCTTTATTATTTCCAATTTCCAATAATAAATAAAATAATTCATCCATTATTTAATATAATATTATCTCTGTCAGACCAGCACTAGCGAGCTACAGTCGAATCTCTTTCTCTCTCTATCTCTCATGTGCAGTTGGCTGAGTCTCCCAATTGCGTATATCAGAGGTCCGGATGTTATCCAGACCGTTGATCCGATTGGCCCACCTTGGATGGGATAGTTCTAACCAACATGGCATTTCCTTTTATTGTACGTGGACCATCGTTCTATTTCTTTTCCTAACCGTCTATATGCAACCCACTTAAGTGTTAGATCTTCCTTTTCAGGAGAAAATAGGGGCATTACAGAGAAAGTGGGGCCCATCAAATCAACGGTCCACATCAACGAAAATGTCAATTCATGTATCTAAAACTTGAATCTTGTCAATTGTATACACCCATCCTCATCGATTTGCACACACCCATCTCCCTCCCATTCCAATCCCAGATTGGAAAATGGGTGTTTGTGAAAATTGCAAATCGAGGAAGGTGGGACCCACAAACATTTCCAAAACGACGAAATTACCCTCATGTGGGGTGAAACCAAATTTCATACGTGCCAAGAAAAAATCATACGCAATATTTCAAAAATCAATAAAAATATTCTCTTCAACTCACGGTAATCTCTCACATAACAAATCCGTCTCCTTCGAAAGGAGAAAGAAAAAAGAAAAAAGAAAAAACTAGCAAAAACAAAAAATATATACAACATGAATGTTTTTTTTTTTTTTCCTTTTCCTTCATTCCCTTTCTTGGACGGCAGATCTTCAACCAATCTCAAAGAGAGAGATAGAGATAGAGATTTGTGCATTTTCCCTTCTAAGAATCTCTATAATCTCTCCAGCAAACGAGCATGGTAACACATCGCCTCATGATATAGAACCTGGCTCTCTGTTCTTTCACAAGACTCGCGCATTTCCTCGTAAAAGAAGATCTCCCCCTCGAAGAAGAAGATGAAGAAGAAGAACTCCTCATGAAAGTAGCAGCAGAAGAAGAAGAACTCCTCATGAGAGAAGCAGAAGAACAAGAAGAACTCCTCATGAAGGATGATGAAGAAGAAGACCCTCTTCCTTCCTTCTTCGACAGCTTCCATTTCTCATCGAAGTAGAGCTGAGGAGCTGCTGCACCTGCCATGGATACTCTCCCACCACTTTTGACAGAAACCAAGCGAAAATGAAACAAAATCCTACTTGGGTTTTTCCTCTTTTGGTTTTTCTTCTCTTTTTTTCTTTGATTTTCTTCTCTCAATCTCTTGGGTTTTGCTGTTGGGAGTGATTGATCAGAGTGAGGGAGTATTTATAGGGAGTTTGGGAAGGTGAGATAGCAGATAGGTGTAGTAGACTAGCAGTGGGTGCCACCCGAGTCTTTGGGGCTTTGTTTTTTTTTCGGTGCGCCTCGGGAGGACCACCATTTTATGTAGCCATCCCTTTTTTTTTTCTTTTTTTTTTTTTTGCTTTTTTTATGAGAAATGCTCCAGTGCCCTCACAGTATTATAAGTTACAGTGCTCCTAGTTACATTGGGACACTTAGACACTACAGACCAATGATCCAGACTGGTCACTGGATCGTAGGTACGTTCTTAGGGTACCATGTATATCATGTTAATATACAAATATAAACCATTTGATCAATTGGTTTGAATTTGGACGGTCAAGATTAGTTGTAATAAAAAAATTGATCCGTATATTTTGCGGGGGCCATTATGGATTTCTTATGTTTTGGAATCATAGCCACTCCATTCATTGCTTGAAAAGAGGGATGAATAAAGAAAATAAGGCCAAAGAAAAAATGATTTGATCTTGTGATCAGTTGTAATTTTCCATAATTGTTCACTGGATGTGGTTTGGAGATAATAGACGGTTCAGATCAATTGATTGGATTGTCAAAGTGCAATTATGCAGATTGGTGCACTGCAACTTATAGTGCTCCGAGAGCACTAGAGTATTTCTCGTTTGCCTTCCTTTTAAGAGTTGTGTATTATTTTATTATTTTTATAGTAAGGTCCGCGTCCAATACTCACGTTAATGGGTACGTGTAAGTTAAGGCTGGAGTACGTGTGCGTTTAGTACACAAACTACTAGTGAAGTGTACAACTGCAGCAGGACAAGACAATTGAGAGAGAGATCTGAGCCGTTCATCGAGAGGGGTTTTGGATTCTAGGTTCCTGTGCTTGATGAATTATCCTTGTCGGTTCATTTGGTGGCGCGTATGGGTGTGAAAAAAGAAATGGAAGGTTGAAAACTAGGTTGGTTTCATAGTCGGTGTAGATCAGCTTGATGAATGGAAGGACGTTTGACATGGGGCCTACCATGTGTGTGGTCAGGATCGGCGTGCATTGTTCCAGCTTGCCTTGGGAGGTGTGGCAAACGCACGGTGTATGTTGGTTGTTTGAATGAATCAGTGGGTACATTGGAAGACGATCTACAGGAGAGAACTAATCACCTACAGCCATTTGTATGCTGCAACTTACTTTTACGAGTTCAAGTTTTCACTTTTGCCATTGTAAATTGGGATTTTTACCGTAAAAATTCTGGTCTTATCTAACAAAGCTTCGCCCTTTAGAAGGACAGAAAATTCTTTTACGTTTTATAGTAAAATGACAGAAAGCCCCTCACGTCTTTTTATATTAAAAAATGTTCTCAGAATTTGATTGGGGTGTACATCCAGTCGAACCGAGTCGAAGTAGCTCAGCCAGCTCAGGCCTAGTTTGGACCAAGAACAAGTTGAGTTTACCATTGAGGTATTTCTACAAACATATTAATTATAACATGAAAATTTCACTGTTTTACAAAAAGAGATAATAGTTTTATAGGTATTTTCTCAAACACTTTTTAAATAACATAAAAACTTAAAATAAAAAAAGAAAAAACAAAGAGAAAAAAGGTACTTGTTTCATGTACGTACCTACCTTACTACCAGCCAAACCTTCCTTGCCACCAACTAGTCAAACCTTCATTGCCATCAGCCATATTTCTTTAAGTCATTTTATCAAACAGTTGGTAAGCAACATCAATGGCAAAGTAGCCGTGTCATCAAATTAGTTCAATCCGAGCTGGATTCGATTCAAGTCAAGTCGAGCTAGGGCTACTCGAACTCGGCTTGAACTCATTTTTGAGTTCAAAAAATTAGCTCGACTCGCTCAATCACAGCTTCAAACCAAGTCAAATCGAGCTTTTTTCATTCGAGTTTAGTGAGCTAACCGAGCTCGATTCGTGTACACCCCTAGAATTGGACGCATATTCAACGCCATGTAGCTATATAATGTCAAGACTCTATAAGGCCCACTATGATGTATGTGTTTAATAAATGCCATCCATACATTTTTCCAATCATTTTAGATATTGTGACAAAAATCGAAGTATATCAAAGCTCAATCAGACCACACCAGAGGAAAGAGTTAGAATTGAGTGCTTATCATTGAAAACTTCTTTGGGTAGCAGAAGTTTTGGATCAAACCGATATTTATGATTCCCCTTCATCTAGGTCTATGTGACATTTTAAACAGTTTGGATGACAAATCAACATAACTGTGGGCCCTAAGAACAGTGGATGCCGTCATTCCCACTGTTTCCTGTGGTGTGGTCCAATTGAGCTTTCGATTTGCTTGAATTTTGGTACTCGAATTTTGGTAAATGAGCTGAAAAAATAGATGGACGACATAGATAAAACACATGCGTCATACATCATGGTGGGCCCCATGGAGTCCTGACACCACGTTGCTCACGGGGTGATTCACCACACAATCCGCGTCCCTCAAACTCGAAACATTGTAGGCCCACGTGCTATTTATATGACATCCAACTCGTGAAACTGGTGCACCACATTATTTTGATAATGTGAACCAAAAATCAGGAGGTTGCAACTATTGGGTGGGCTACACCTTTAAAAAACATACAACAATCAAAACCCTCCAAATTCATGCGGGGCCCACTCGATTATTAATTGACATATGCATCATAGGATGATGCAACTGTTGGACGGATTGAATGTCAAGAACACACCAGGTTGGACATAAAATGCCCAGTGTTGGGGGCCTTGCACAAAACCTTAGGATCTAGCCCCTCGAACAAACCAGAATTATGGGATAATAATGCAATGAAAACAATCAAAGCAACAATCACACACCACACAAGAGATTTTTACGTGAAAAATCCTCAAAGAGGTAAAAACCACGGGACCTCGTCTAAATCAACAATCCACCATGAAGTAGAACGTTACAACCTTCTTCACTCTCGCAAGAGCAGATAAACAATAAGAGAATAAAAACAAAACTGAGAGATCTCACCGATCATGAGGACGTAGAAGCGTTGAGACGACGACTCCCTTCTACAAGCTTCCTCTCTCTCTTTTCTCTGACTCTCTCACCCTAAACCCTTTAGCAAAATCCTTGCAAAGCCTTTAGAAAACTCTCTTGTGATTTTTATCTCTGAAAAATCCTAGAAAACCTCAATTTATAGTTTTTAGAAACTCCATTCTGCATCCCGATTGCGAAAGGACTTGCGACATGAAATCTGCGTAAAATCGCGAAACGAATCTGCGTAGCTTCGACTGGTCGTACCGAGTCCACGACCGGTCGAGCGCCACCTACGACTGGTTGTGGACCACCTACGACCGGTCGAGCGCCACCTACGACCGGTCGAGCACCCTCTGAAAAAATAGTCCGTAGTCGCTGGACTTTGAGTCGAGCTATGACTCGACTCCACGACTGGTCGTGACCAAACCTCGACTAGTCGAGCAGGGCTCACGACCGGTCGACCACGGTGTAAAAAAATTTCATCAAATCTCCACCTTTTTGACCCAGGACAGATCCACCTTCTTTAGGCCAGATTGGTTTTTACAAATCTCAAACTTGCCTTTGAGCAAAGCCTTGGTCATCATATCTAACCCATTGTCGTTCATGTAGACCTTCTCAAGCTGTAAGACCTTCTGTTCCAAAGTATCCCTTATCCAGTGATACCGAACCTCTATGTGCTTTGACTTGGAGTGCTGACTTGGATTCTTGCTCAAGTGTATAGCATTTTGACTATCGCAATAGACCACGTGCTCTTCCTGCTTTAGGTTAAGTTCCTGTAGGAACCTCTTCATCCAAAACATCTCTTTATATGCCTCAGTGACTGCAATGTACTCGGCCTCTATAGTCGACAATGCTACGACCTTCTGTAGCTTACTCTGCCAAGAAATCGCTCCCCCTGCAAATGTGAACATAAACCCCGATGTAGACTTTCTGTAGTCTATGTCACCTGCCATATCTGCATCTGTGTAGCCCTCTAACACAGGTTTACCATCACCATAGCATAGGCTCAACCTGGATGAGCCTCTTAGATACCGCAGTATCCACTTCATCGCTGCCCAATGTTCTTTGATAGGATTGACAAGATACCGGCTGACCACACTAACCGCATATGATATGTCTGGGCGTGTACACACCATAGCATACATCAAACTTCGTACAGCTGACACGTAAGGTATCTTCTACATCTCTTCCACCTCTGCCTTCGTCTTGGGACACTGCTTGTCGCTCAATTTGAAGTGACCATTCAGTGGAATACTGATCGGCTTCGCTGCATTCATATTGAATCGCTCTAGGACTTTCTCAGTATACCGCTCTTGTGACAGCCAAAGCTTCCTATTACTTCTGTCACGGGTTATCTCCATTCCTATGATCTGTTTAACATGGCCCAAGTCTTTCAATCCAAAAGACTTGTCCAACTCCTATTTTAGCCGTCTATCTTCTTGATATTTTTTCCCATGATAAGCATGTCATCAACGTATAAGAGAAGAACTAAGAAATCACCATCTGAGAACTTGCGCGTGAACACACAGTGGTCCGACTCCGTTCTACCATACCCATGCTGTAACATGAATGAATCGAACTTCTTATACCATTGCCGTGGAGCTTGTTTCAGCCCATACAAGCTCTTCCTCAGCCTATACACCATATGTTCCTTACCCTTAACTTCGAACCCTTTTGGTTGGTGCATGTAGATCTCTTCTTCCAGGTCACCATGGAGAAAAGTAGTTTTAACGTTTAACTGTTCTATCTCTAGATCCATGCTAGCTGCCAACCCAAGCAACAACCGTATGGATGTCATCTTCACCACTGGTGAGAATATTTCCTCGAAGTCTATGCTTTTCCTCTGACCGAACCCTTTTACCACAAGTCTGGCCTTGAACCTCGTTTGTGAATTCTTTTACTCAACCTTCTTTCTGAACACCCACTTGTTGCTCAGAGCTTTCTTACCCTTAGGCAGTTTCACCATGTCATAGGTGTGGTTCTTATGCAAGGATTTCATTTCCTCTTGTATAGCTTTCAACCACTCCCCCTTATGCTCGTCGGCTAGGGCTTCAGAATAATCTTCTGGCTCTCCCCATCGGTTAGCATAATGTACTCATGTGGCGAGTACCTCTTGGACGGCTATCTGTCCCTAGATGACCTCCTCACCTGTAGCTCAACAGGTGGATCAAGTGGGGGCTGCTCTCCCGTCCATCTTCTGTAGGAACTCCCTCGTCCTCTGCACCTTATTGTACTCCCTCGTCATCAGGCACCACGGGAGGAATAATTGGATCCATGTCCTCTAGCTCACCTGAATTAGGTTGGTTCTTCTCTGGCTTACCAATGTCTTCAATACACTGATCTTCAAAGAAAACCATATCTCTACTCCTTACGAGCTTCTTCTCGGTCGGATCCTACAATCTGTAACCGAACTTTTCATCACCGTACCCTAAGAACACACACTGCCTAATCTTCGTATCGAGCTTGGACCTCTCGTCCTTCGGTACGTGAACGGATGCCCTTCATCCAAACACTCTGAGATGACTGTACGATGGATCCTGTCCAGTCCACACCTTCTCAAGTACTTCTCCATTCAACGGGGCTAATGGAGACTTGTTTATTAGATACACCGCTGTGTGCATTGCTTCTTCCCACAACGTCTTGGGAAAATTTGCATGAGATAACATACATCTAATTCTCTCAACAATGGTGCGATTCATTCGCTCAGGTACACCATTTTGCTAGGGGGTCTTGGAAACCGTTTGTTCATGCCGTATACCCAGGGACTTGCAGTACTCATGAAAGTCGCCGATGTATTCACCACCATTATCAGTGTAGATGCACTTCAATGATCTACCTGTCTCTCTCTCGACCATAGCATGAAACAACTTAAACACACCAAAGACCCCGTCCTTGGATTTCAATGCATAAATCCAAACCCTCGTATATGCATCATCTATAAAAGTAACAAAATACAATGCCCCACCCAAGGTTTTTGTCCTCATAGGACCACAAACATCAGAATAAAGCAAATCTAATGCATGCACTTTATTAACATGAGAAACAGTTTTAACGAATGAAACTCTATGTTGTTTCCCTGATAAATAATCAAGACAGGTTTTGAGAGGTATACCTTTCACGTCTGGAAAGAGCCGCTTCCTCGCTAGTAGTTGAAGCCCTTTTTTACTCATGTGGCCTAGACGCCTGTGCCACATGTCTATAGCTGAATTTTTCGATGCGTTCAACCCACCCTTGCATACACTAACACTTGCCTTGTATAGGGTGCAACACTTCTTTCCTCTAGCTACAATCAGTGAACCTTCGATGAGCTTCCAATGCCCACCAGCAAATCGGCTTTCATAGCCATCATCATCCAACCTTCCCTTCGATATCAAGTTGAGGCAAAGGTTTGGGATATGCCTCACATCACTGAGAACCAATGTGCAGCCCACATTGGTCTTCACACAAATATCACCGACCCTACGATCTTCGATACGCCAGAATTTTTCATCTTTACAGTTCCATAGTCACCTGACTTATAGTTTGTGAAGAAACCTCTACGTGGAGTCGCATGAAAAGAAGCTCCTGAGTCAATCACTCAGTCGGTGTCCTGACTCGTAGCTGTGAGACATACATCGTGATCTGTTGAAAGAATAATAACAATGTCACTATCTGAAGCGACCACAATAGAATCGGATTCATCTTCCTTCTCCTTTTCTTTTCCTTTCTTGTCGTTTTTACATTCATGCTTATAGTGGCCCTTCTTGCCACAATTTTAGCATTAAACATCTTTTCTGTTACTCGACTTACCTCTTGATTTATCTCTAGCCTTTTAACACCCTGAAAATCGGGGGTCGTGTATAAACTCAACTCCCGAGTTCCAGACCGTCACTTATGCAACAAAAATGGTTATAATTCAATGTTGTATGATTTAAAGCATTCACATGAGTAAAAGTATACCAAAACTGCAATTCATACTTCAGATTCAGTGATAAAAGCAAGCGGAAGACTAAACAATATATGTATCACTGTATGGAAAACAAAGTAAATCTCATCTGTCTTCAAAGTATGACTACATCTCTGAGCCTCATATACATACAAATGAACAAAAATAAAATGTTCAAAATAGTTCCACTGAAACCCCATCGATCCAAGTCGCCTACGGGAAGCCGTCGTGATACTGCATATACGAGAACTCATCCTGGTCCTCGTCGATCTCTGACTCCACCTCCTGGATCTCGGCCTCACCTGCATCTATAACAGAGTTTGGTGGGTGTTGCAAACACCATCCCGTAACGTGGGAATGAGTGATCAACTCAGTGGAATCATAGAGGAAGGATTAGCATATTCACAATTCAATCATGCGATAATAGTATAGCAGTAAATCAGACAATCCTAATACTGTTGTTAATACAAGATGACATGACGTGATGTATGCCCTCACCGACGATCTCCCTCATGCGGCAACATCTTACGACCGCGACATGCCACACTCCCTAGAGTGCTCCACATCTTCCAGGCACATGCAATGCTATGGTGATATGAATTCCAAGTTATTATTAGTCCATTCAAACAGCAGGATTGGAAAACTAAGGTACTTCCCTTATATCAATCCCAACACAGATCCTGTCTAGGGTCGTCACTCCTAGTAATCTCATACGATGTATATTTCGCAGGTCACTGCAAGGGCTGTCAGGGCTGTTGCTCGCACTCGTTGCACCACTCCCCCATTACCTTATCAATACAGGCCTACCGTACTCTACTGCAACGGAAGGGTCGTCGCCTCTCGTGGACCTAGAATACGCTCGCGGTCACTACAAAGGGCTCGTCGCCTGATCAGTGTAGGCCGACAACTAGAATATAGTGTCCCATACCACCATAATCTGTTTACGAGTCTAGGTGCTCACTGGTCACTACGGGGAGGTTTGTGGCCCCAGCGTAGGCCGACAGCTCGACCACGGTGTCCCATACCACCATGCCCGGCTCATGAGTCTTCGTGGATCAAGGTACCATGGTTAACAGGGTTTACAATGGTAAGTTTAGTACCCTAGGTTCAAGCAGTTATGACACATACAAGGTGAACATACATCGGCCAGTCGGGTTACTTGACGGGCTCGACTAGCGCGATCGCATCTCAAGTCGAACGACATGAAGTGCGTAAAACACTTCACGTGACCTAACCACTGCCGCCAACTCTAAACACGAATCACGTTCATCGACGCGTCGTTCGTGGCTATGACCAGTCAGCCACGAATTCGCTCGGTTACCGACTGCCTGGACTAAGTCTAGTCCCAAACATTTATAGAATCACATCAGCAATCTAAGTGAGAGTATTGAAATTGAAATACAATCATGTGAGCATGTTAACACATGTTATAACATTCAACTTAAGCAAATCTTCCAACACACATATTCCATGCATGTAATGAAATCATGCATATAATCAACATGTAGAAAATCATTTAGGTCAGCATATTAATTGAAGAATCAATCAAAAACTATCTCATAACATCATTCAATTCAATACATACTAATACAAACATTTATACAAACACATACACTACACACTTAAGTCTACATACAGTATGTCGACCCAAAGTGCGCAACTAGGCGAATCTCTTCGCCAAACTAATTATGCAAGCATTCCTAACTCCCTAATGCGACAACAAACCATGTCAATCACGTCAGCAAAATACGAATGTAAACCGTACTTCCTACAAACGACTAAAATGCCCTAAATCTCATATTCTTCGTTAATTTACGAAACAGGAAACAGAGAGCATGTTGTACATGTCAAACGGCGATGCCGTCGATAATCTACTATTAAACGACATTGAAAGCGTTGTAAACCGTCAATCAAAGCGTCTAAAATTATCACCTAGTCTCTTACGGGTGCGGGATTTTGAACGGAGCGTGTATGCTTCGTCTACGGCAGTAGGAGGACCTGATTTACGAAATACGTTAGCTAACACGCTACGAATCCAAGTAATCCCTAAATCAGCAACTTTTAAGGTCGTTTCATACCTGAAAAAGCGGAGAAATCACAGTCCAGGTGATTGGGAAGAGTTGCTGAAACAGCAGCTATCGGTGGCTCGGAAGCGGGAAAAATCCCTTCTTCTCTTTCTCTCAAACTCTCTCTCCTTTATCCTAGGGTTTGCAATTTTTGGATGGGAGAGAGAAATGAGGGTTTCAACCCCTTTTATAAGCTCAAAAACGTCGGAAACAGGCTCCGGAACGAAGTTTACTTAGTGCCTATTCATTTAGGGGCTGTTTCGGTCCAAAAGCTGCTTTCTGGTGGTCCCCTGGTCGATTGCGATCGGACTTAAGCTCATGCGTACCAGATGTAGCACGTATTAAGTTTTCAGTCTGGCAGGGTTCGCAGATCGCACGTGGCGGACCAGTTTCAGTTCAGCGGTCACCGCACATAGATCAGGGCTGAAAGTCTCATGATAATAAATAGAAATTTTTCCTGATCCGAGGGTGTAATCTGGATGAATTCTGACAGTCAGAACGCTTAATACTGACGCGTCAAGTCGTGTGCCAGATTTGAATTTGAAATTCCAAATCTGTCCCTATTCGCGGTCTCTTCAGTCCGGGTTCAACGAAATAGTCTGTGATTATCGGTTTGACTTAATTTTCGAGATGATTGTCAAGTCCAGTTGGGCGGTTCTAACGGTCTAAGATAGGAGGTATCGGACCTTCGACGCGCGGTCTAAATCCAATACAAAAATTCAATGTGGTCCAGAGAACAGACCTGCTTAGAGTTTGATCCGAGGTTATAGAGTATTGTAGAGTTGTTTGTTCTACTCGATTTGGGTCTTGTAGAACGTATTTAAAGTGATCAGGGACTATTTTCCAGCTACTCTAGTGTTGCGCTAGCTAACTTACGCTTAATTTCCATGGAAATTAATTTTACGCGATTTCGGGTCGAGTTGGTACTTGAGCCCAAGTACGGATTTTTCACGGTCGTTACAATCTACCCCCCTTAACAAATAATTTCATCCTCGAAATTTGTACCTTTTCATACTCCTCGAGAAGCTGTGGGTAGTTCTTTCTGATCTCGGCTTCTGTCTCCCAAGTAGCCTCATCCTCAGAGTGATGCGTCAATTGTACCTTCACAAGAGGAATCACCTTGCTACGCAGTACCTGCTCCTTCCTGTCTAAGATGCGTGTCGGTCGCAGGATATAAATAACATCCTCTCCTAACTGCACCTGCTCCCATCTGATGATATGGGAAGGATCAGCTACGTACTTCTTCAGCATAGAAACATGAAATACGTTGTGGACGCTCGCGAGGGGCGTGGGTAAAGCAAGCCACTGCTCCCACACGATCGAGGATCTGGAATGGACCAATGAATCGCGGTGCCAGCTTCCCCTTCTTCCCGAACCGAAGGACTCCCTTCATAGGGGAAACTCGCAAAAACACGTGATCCCCGACTGTGAACTCTAGTGGCCGTCGTCTCGTATCGGCGTAGCTCTTCTGTCTACTCTGCGCTGTAAGAAGCCGACGTCGAATAATATCAATCTTCTCTGACGTCGCCTGCACCAACTCTGGGCCAATCAAGCTACGCTCACCGACCTCTAACCAGCAATGCGGTGCGCGACAAAGTCGCCCATACAGCGCCTCATAAGGTGTCATACCGATACTCGCCTGGAAGCTATTATTGTATGCAAACTCCGCATATGCAAGAATGTCATCCCAACTGTCCTTAAAATCCAATGCGCAAGCTCGCAACATGTCCTCCAGGATCTGGTTCACTCGCTCTGTCTGTCCGTCTGTCTGTGGGTGGAAGGCAGTACTGAACTTCAACTTCACACCCATAGCCTCCTGAATGCGAGTCCAGAAAATAAAAGTGAACCGCGTGTCTCTATCCGACACGATCTCCAACGGAACTCCATGCAGACGCACAATCTCTCGGATGTACAATCTAGCCAGCTCGTCTGCAGAGTTCGTAACTCTGATCGGTAGGAAGTGCGCCGACTTCGTCAATCGGTCGACGATCACCCAAATGGAATCATGCCCCTTCCTCGTCTTCGGCAACCCAGAAATGAAGTCCATGGAAATGAAATCCCACTTCCACTCTGCAATCGGCATAGGCTGCAAAAGTCCAGGTGGTCGGCGATGCTCTGCCTTCACCTGCTGACAAGTGAGACAATGGGACACGAACTCAGCTATGTGGGTCTTCATACCTTCCCACCAATACGTCCTCTTCACGTCACGATACATCTTTGTACTGCCTGGATGCATCGCGAGTCTAGTAGAATGCGCAGCCTCGAGAATCTCTCGTCTCAATTCAGGGACATCTGGGACGCATAGGCAGCCACGGTAACGTAAGCCCCCATCTATACCAACTCGCCAGTCGGCGTCAACATCATCACTGGCCTGCTCTCGAAGCTCAGTAAGATGCGCATCGTCCCTCTGCGCCTCGATGACTCGGTCATCGATCTGAGATCGCACCTGCACGTGTGCGATGAACTCAAATGGCTCCTCTACGGTGAGTTTCTGCTCAAAGTCTAGCAAAAACTCAACCATATCCCACTCGGCAACCATCAGCGGAGCCGCAAACTCTATCGCCTTCTTGCGGCTCAACGCATCAGCCACAAGGTTCGCCTTCCCAGGATGGTAAGAGACTTCAAACTTGAAGTCCTTCAACGTCTCCATCCATCGCCGTTGCCTCATATTCAAGTCTCGCTGCGTGAATATGTACTTGAGGCTCTTGTGGTCGTAAAAGAGCTCGAACTCCTCTCCGTAGAGGTAATGTCTCCAGAGTCTCAGTGCGAATATAACAGCTGTCAACTCTAGGTCATGTGTAGGGTAATTCTCCTCGTGCTTCCTTAATTGTCTCGAGGCATACGAAATTACCCTATCCCTTTGCATAAGGACACAACCCAAACCAATGCTAGACGCGTCAGTGTATATAGTGTATCTAACCCCTTGCTCTGGCAATACTAGTACAGGGGCGGACGTAAGTCTGTCCTTCAGCTCCTGAAAAGCTGACTCCGCCTTATCATTCCAAGCAAACTTCACGTCCTTCCTTGTCAACTGAGATAAGGGTCTCGCGATCTTCGAGAAGTCCTGAATGAAGCGCCGATAGTAGCTAGCGAGACCGAAGAAGCTCCTCACCTCAGTGACAGAACCAGGCTGCTCCCAGTCCTGCACCGCAGCTACCTTAGACAGGTCAACTGCCATGCCATCCTTGGATACCACTTGTCCCAGAAACTTCATCTCCTGCTTCCAGAAGTCGCACTTCTTGTACTGTGCGAACAACTGATGCCGTCTGAGCGTATCAAGGACCAAACGCAAGTGCTCCTCATGCTCCTCTCGACTCCTAGAGTACACCAAAATGTCGTCAATGAAGACAACGACGAATCGATAGAGGAAAGGCCGAAATATCTGGTTCATCAGATCCATGAACACGGCCGGTGCGTTCGTGAGACCGAACGACATCATGAGGAACTCGTACTGGCCAAAACTGGTCCTGAATGCTGTCTTCTACACGTCCTCATCCCTGACGCGCAGCTGATGATAACCTGACTGAATATCAATCTTCGAGAAGTACTGCGCTCCTCTCAGCTGATCGAACAAGTCATCGATCCTGGGCAAAGGGTACTTGTTCTTCACTGTGAGCTGGTTCAGCCTGCGATAATCAATACACAATCGCATCGAACCATCCTTCTTCCTCACGAACAAGACCGGTGCTCCCCAAGGAGACACGCTAGGCCGTAAAAGGCCAAGCTCTAGCAGACCATCAATCTGCGTCCTCAACTCCTCCATCTCACATGGTGTCATGCGATACATCGGCAGTGAGACGGGTGTAGAACCAGGAATCAGATCGATAGTGAAATCGATCTCACATCGGGGCGGCAAACCAGGGATCTTCCTGAACAGATCTCCGAACTCGGAAACAACTGGCGTCTGCTCAAGTACCTGGGCACCAGCGTCGCGCAATACAGTGACGTAGCTAAGTATGCGGAAAGGAAGATTTACCCGCACTGGAAATGTGAAGGATGCACCCTCAGGCTCGTACGCTGTGACTATACGAGTCTCGCAGTCAATCTCGGCTCTCGCTGCAGTCAACCAGTCCATGCCAAGAATGACGTCGAGATAATAAAGAGCAGGGTCGACGACGAGATCTAGAACCATCGTCTTGCCCCCCATATCCACCAAACAACCCTCACACATCTGGGTGGCATCTGTAAAGGACTCATGAGCTGTATAAACCCGCACTCCATCCATAATAATGGTGTGTAAGCCAAGACGTCTGACAATAGCACGCGATATCAAAGAAATCGTGGATCCAGTGTCCACCATCACGAGAATAGGAGTACCTCCAATATGGGCGGTGACCTCGAAGGCCGAATGCTGAGAAGTGCCCGTCGCAGCTGCCTCAGCTGTCAATGCATGAACTCGAGCCTGCTGTGGCCGGTTCGGCCGCTGTGTCAAGGGCCGTGGAGGCTGTCGGATCTGCGATACCGTAGGTCTGAAAGAAGAATGCGTAGGAGCTGACCGTATAGGCAGTGCTGATATCGCCTGTGGACGTACACGGTCAATCTTCTGCGGCGGCGAGAACCCACTGTCCCGCATCCTCGAAAAGTAGCTCTGCGCCAAGTGGCCCGTCCTCCCACAGTATGTACATGTCAAATCAGGGTGCCGAAACGGTGGTACAGGCGTCGTAGTCCTAGTAGGAGGATCAATGCGAGGCCTCTTGCCCGCGAAGGGCCTGTCTGGCAAGTCTGGTCGTGGCCTAGAAGCAGCCGGGCCTTGAGATCGCGCAAGTCGATCCACGTTCTGCTCTGCCCGCATGGACATGTGAATCAACTCCGCATAGGAGGGAATGCTAACACAGCACATCTTCGACCGAATATCCGGTCGCAAACCCTCCAAAAAGAGCCGTATGCGCATCTGCTCATCAGCTAGGATCGTCGGGACGTACCTGCCCAACTCCGTGAACCGATGCTCATACTCGGTAACTGTCATCGCTGCCTGTCTGAGACGGAGAAACTCATTCTCCCTGTCGTGCCTGTAGGTATGGGGATAATACTTCTCATGGAAGCGGAACTCAAATGCTGCCCACGTCCATACAAAGTCTGCGGCAACGGTCCGCAGTACGCTATCCCACCACATGCTGGCCTCTCTCTCAAACAGGAAGGTAGCCAGCTCTACCTGCTCGGCCTCGGTGCAATGCAACATCGACAAGATCTTCGACACCCGGTCGAGCCAGTACTCAGCCTCCTCGGGTCTGTGAGAACCCGTGAAAGTAGGAGGCCGCAAGCGCTGAAATCGCTCCAATAGGACCCGTGTGTCGGCAGGATTCCCCGCAGGGAAAGCAGGCGGCGCAGGATGAGCCATGCCCTCATCCTGGGCGTATGTATAGGCATCCTCAGCTGGATGCGCAGGTGGTACAGGTGGAGTAGATGTATCCGGGCCCCCACCCTGGGTTAATGTCCCCACTATGGTGGTCAGAAGCTGCTGCTGCTGCAGCATCATAGCCATCATCTGCTCAAATCTGTTAGGGGGTGGAGCAGGCTGTGGCGGATGCGGTGTGGAAGTAGATGCGCGATGTGGCTCTCTGACTGATGGCGTAAATGGCGGTGGTCCATCTGTACGACCAGCGGCAGGCTGAGACGATCGAACCGCCTCAGGAATCGGGCCCACAGCAGGGTCCGAATGGGTGCCAGACTGAGAGGGAGTCTGATCCATATGCTCGGTCAGCGCAAGACGAGCCGTGCTCCGCGTAGTCTTAGGTGGCATTCCCTATATTCAAAATAGGGCGCAACCTTGTCAGTCTCAATTGCACAAATACACCACAATCATTCACATAAAGAGTCAAAGGCATTCCATGCATTTCAATTAATCAAAATTGTCACAATACAAGGGATATATCCTTATAAGCATTATGACGAGAAATACATAGGAATTAAGACAATTAAGCAACAGCAACATAAGCAAAGCAGTAGCCCTAACAGGCTTACACACATAAAACAGGAAATGACTAACTACTGATAATAACATCAAAGATCGCATCGCTAGTCGGAGTCTGGTGATGGAGGAGGAGCACCCTTATCCTGTAAGCAACACAGGATCGCCTTCAAGGTGCGAGTCACCTTACCAAATTTCTTCTTTGTAACGGCCTTGGCATCAGCGACTTCTGCGCGAAGTTCTTGGACTTTCCTTTGCAAAGCGGTCTGACTCTCTTCCATCCGAGCAATGCAATCGTCGATAGTAGCCTGCGCAGAAGGAGGAGGGCTCTCATCAGTATCCTGAGCCTCCTCTTCTGCTTCTTCCTGAGCTTCTTCCTGAACCTCTGCTCTAGGTTCTTCTTCGCTTTGATCTTCCTCATCATCAAAGTCATCCCCACTATCCCTTTCAAGTTGATTTTCACGGTATTGTGACCCAATCTTCATCTTGACCATTGTCGACTCATCGATGGTGTGAATCGATACCGGCAATTCCGGCCCAAGTCTATAGGCAAACTCAAGCGCAATTTTGTAAATAAGTCGGCCAAAGGGAAGCGATTCGGATGTTCTTCTTGACCTGGCTATGAGAACTATCTGCCGTAAGATGAAAGTGGCCATACATACGTTCTCTCCCTGGGCCACCAGATATAAGAAATCGACCATAAGACGTGTGCATTCAATGCGGTTCGTCGACCTGGGATAAACATTGAACGTGTAGATATGGTGCAGCAGGCGCAAATCCTCAGACATGTACGTCGCCTTGAGGCTATTATTAGGCTGCCATGGAACCAACTTACAGCACAGAAACCTGGTGCGGCGATCTCGTTCACGTCTAGTCCTCAGACTCTTCTCACTAGGATGCACATCACCTAGAGGCACGTTGAGGAGTCGCGCAACCAACCGAACATCGATCGTAGCCATCCGATCTCTACCAAAAGAGATTTTGAACTGTAAAGGTTCCAAGGTAGGATTCTGGATACAAGCGTAGAAGGCACGAATGGTGCTCACATTAGTACGAGCGCGAGCTTCAAAGATCGGACCCCAATGCGCAGCTTCAATGCGCTCGAACAACAGATACTCACCGAACAATCGTCCATCTACGTCCGCCTCAAATAACACTTTGCGATCAGTGTATTGGCCATGAGGCATCTCCGATAGAATTATTCGCCCAAGGTGTGCATGGGGATCCAAATCTCGCTTTGTACGGCACTCCAAGACTGCAGCTGGACCAGCGGCGGCGCTTGAACTTGCGGCACCACCCCGCGGTCTTCTCGATCGAGCAGGGCGGCTCGACCCAGCCTCGTCTGTTGCGGTTTTCCTCTTACCCATCAAAGATATGATGGATGAGAGTGATAAAAGGCACAAAATGGCTTCCACGAAAGCCATGAAAAACGACGAAAATGCGGAGAAGTGGCTGCCCAATATGGAAAAAGGAAATCTAGGCGTCGTAGAGGGATGCTTCAAGCTTCCCAAGGCTGTAATTTCAAGGAGAAATACAAATAAAAAAGTAGAATGGAGCACCTCACGATTTCAGCTCTATTTGGGGATTTTTGGAGCTCCAAATGGTGAGATCTTCAAGAGGAGGGGCTGCCAACTCCCAATAAGTGATGGGTGATGGTCGGTTTTGGCCAAGGAGGGACCTAGGAGTGATTTGGGACGCCGGAGTTTGGAAATGGGTGCTGAAAAATGAGAATAGGGCTTAGGGGAGGGCTGTTTGTGAAGGAGAGAGGTGTTTTAGAGATTTTTGTGGGATGGGAGGTACATGGGGAGGATGTACACCTCATTTAAGGGTGTACGCCCGACTTTCAGCATCAACGGGCCCCACCGGTCTGCGATGGCATCGCCGGCCAACCTCCAAGTTGGCCGGTGGGACCACATGGGTCTGGTCCCCCATGGTCCAGGGATTCCAAAAATATATGGCCCACCCCCTGGTTCATTATATTTTGATCTGTATGAGCCCAAATATGTGTTCGGGGCTTTTCGGAACCACATCGCAATCCCAAATACCAAACCCTATGATGCATCATATGAATTTGGGGTAGAAGGAGCCAGTACATCTATCTAGATCCTTAGTTGCTAAAGAACTTGAAGTTGGAATGGCCTTATGGCCATTTTTCATGAAATTTTACTATTCACTGTAAAATTTTGTGAAAGTACTAATTTGTGTTATTTTCACATTAGGTTTGATGCCTAATATGAAATGGATAAGAAATAAATGAAGGTCGGAGTGTTTAGATAAGGAATTTTGAAGATTTTTGGTGAAACGGGGTTTTTAAGCCCTGGCGATTGATTACAGGAGTCGTGGTCATCCCACGGCCCAAGGATTCACTTTTACGGTTTAAAACCGCTCCTAGGACGTCTCAACCCGACTTCCTACAGCTTAGAAGCGATTCGGGTTGCTTTACGCGACCTGAGATGCGTTACAGACTCGATCTTGCGATCGATTCTAATAGACTTCGCCTATCGGCGAACCTGTGATCCTAGAAGTGTTTCTAGACCCTTCTCGCACCCACCTAAGTCAAAGGAAGCGACAGCGTACGTCGCGAGACCATAACCCAGGCCCAGTATACTCTTATTCATGCTCTGATACCAACTTGTAACACTTTGAAAATCGGGGGTCGTGTATAAACTCAACTCCTGAGTTCCAGACCGTCACTTATGCAACAAAAATGGTTATGATTCAATGTTGTATGATTTAAAGCATTCACATGAGTAAAAGTATACCAAAACTGCAATTCATACTTCAGATCCAGTGATAAAAGCAAGCGGAAGACTAAACAATATATGTATCACTGTATGGAAAACAAAGTAAATCTCATCTGTCTCCAAAGTATGACTACATCTCTGAGCCTCATATACATACAAATGAACAAAAATAAAATGTTCAAAATAGTCCCACTGAAACCCCATCGATCCAGGTCGCCTACGGGAAGCCGTCGTGATACTGCATATACGAGAACTCATCCTGGTCCTCGTCGATCTCTGACTCCACCTCCTAGATCTCGGCCTCACCTGCATCTACAACAGGGTCTGGTGGGTGTTGCAAACACCATCCCGTAACGTGGGAATGAGTGATCAACTCAGTGGAATCATAGAGGAAGGATTAGCATATTCACAATTCAATCATGCGATAATAGTAAAGCAGTAAATCAGACAATCCTAATACTGTTGTTAATGCAAGATGACATGACGTGATGTATGCCCTCACCGACGATCTCCCTCATGCGGCAACATCTTACGACCGCGCATGCCACACTCCCTAGAGTGCTGCACATCTTCCAGGCACATGCAATGCTATGGTGATATGAATTCCAAGTTATTATTAGTCCATTCAAACAGCAGGATTGGAAAACTAAGGTACTTCTCTTATATCAATCCCAACATAGATCCTGTCTAGGGTCGTCACTCCTAGTAATCTCATACGATGTATATTTCGTAGGTCACTGCAAGGGCTGTCAGGGCTATTTCTCGCACTCGTTGCACCACTCCCCCATCACCTTATCAATACAGGCCTACCGTACTCTACTGCAACGGAAGGGTTGTCGCCTCCCGTGGACCCAGAATACGCTCGCGGTCACTACAAAGGGCTCGTCGCCTGATCAGTGTAGGCCGACAGCTAGAATATAGTGTCCCATACCACCATAATCTGTTCACGAGTCTAGGTGCTCACTGGTCACTACGGGGAGGTTTGTGGCCCCAGCGTAGGCCGACAGCTCGACCACGGTGTCCCATACCACCATGCCCGGCTCATGAGTCTTCGTGGATCAAGGTACCATGGTTAACAGGGTTTACAATGGTAAGTTTAGTACCCTAGGTTCAAGCAGTTATGACACATACAAGGTGAACATACATCGGCCAGTCGGGTTACTTGACGGGCTCGACTAGCGCGATCGCATCTCAAGTCGAACGACATGAAGTGCGTAAAATACTTCGCGTGGCCTAACCACTGCCGCCAACTCTAAACACGAATCACGTTCATCGACGCGTTGTTCGTGGCTATGACCAGTCAGCCACGAATTCGCTCGGTTACCGACTGCCTGGACTAAGTCTAGTCCCAAACATTTATGGAATTACATCAGCAATCTAAGTGAGAGTATTGAAATTGAAATACAATCATGTGAGCATGTTAACACATGTTATAACATTCAACTTAAGCAAATCTTCCAACACACATATTCCATGCATGTAATGAAATCATGCATATAATTAACATGTAGAAAATCATTTAGGTCAGCATATTAATTGAAGAATCAATCAAAAACTATCTCATAACATCATTCAATTCAATACATACTAATACAAACATTTATACAAACACATACACTACACACTTAAGTCTACATACAGTATGTCGACCCAAAGTGCGCAACTAGGCGAATCTCTTCGCCAAACTAATTATGCAAGCATTCCTAACTCCCTAATGCGACAACAAACCATGTCAATCACGTCAGCAAAATACGAATGTAAACCGTACTTCCTACAAAAGACTAAAATGCCCTAAATCTCATATTCTTCGTTAATTTACGAAACAGGAACGGAGAGCATGTTGTACATGTCAAACGGCGATGCCATCGATAATCTACTATTAAACGACATTGAAAGCGTTGTAAACCGTCAATCAAAGCGTCTAAAATTCTCACCTAGTCTCTTACGGGTGCGGGATTTTGAACGGAGCGTGTATGCTTCGTCTACGGCAGTAGGAGGACCTGATTTACGAAATACGTTAGCTAACACGCTACGAATCCAAGTAATCCCTAAATCAGCAACTTTAGGGAGAAATCACAGTCCAGGTGATTGGGAAGAGTTGCTGAAACAGCAGCTATCGGTGGCTCGGAAGCGAAAAAAATCCCTTCTTCTCTTTCTCTCAAACTCTCTCTCCTTTATCCTAGGGTTTGCAATTTTCGGATGGGAGAGAGAAATGAGGGTTTCAACCCCTTTTATAAGCTTAAAAACGCCGGAAACAGGCTCTGGAACGAAGTTTACTTAGTGCCTATCCATTTCGGGGCTGTTTCGGTCCAAAAGCTGCTTTCTGGTGGTCCCCTGGTCGATTGCGATCGGACTTAAGCTCATGCGTACCAGATGTAACACGTATTAAGTTTTCAGTCTGGCAGGGTTCGCAGATCGCACGTGGCGGACCAGTTTCAGTTCAGCGGTCACCGCACATAGATCAGGGCTGAAAGTCTCATGATAATAAATAGAAATTTTTCCTGATCCGAGGGTGTAATCTGGATGAATTCTGACGGTCAGAACGCTTAATATTGACGCGTCAAGTCGTGTGCCAGATTTGAATTTAAAATTCCAAATCTGTCCCTATTTGCGGTCTCTTCAGTCCGGGTTCAACGAAATAGTCTGTGATTATCGGTTTGACTTGATTTTCGAGATGATTGTCAAGTCCAGTTGGGCGGTTCTAACGGTCTAAGATAGGAGGTATCGGACCTTCGACGCGCGGTCTAAATCCAATACAAAAATTCAATGTGGTCCAGAGAACAGACCTGATTAGAGTTTGATCCGAGGTTATAGAGTATTGTAGAGTTGTTTGTTCTACTCGATTTGGGTCTTGTAGAACGTATTTAAAGTGATCAGGGACTATTTCCCAGCTACTCTAGCGTTGCGCTAGCTAACTTACGCTTAATTTCCATGGAAATTAATTTTACGCGATTTCGGGTCGAGTTGGTACTCGAGCCCAAGTACGGATTTTTCACGGGCGTTACAGGCCTTCCCGCCTTCCTGTTCTTGTCTCTCCCCCGTTCCTGTGTCACAAGTGCCTCTTGCTGAGTAGACCCCTAAGACTTCCTCCTTGTCTCTTCATTAAAGAGACAGCTAGTAACCTGTTCCATGGATACCTTTTCGTCTGGCGCAGAGTTACTTAGAGACACCACAAATGTCTCCTAACTTTCAGGATATGAACTAAGCAATAGTAAAGCCTACAATTCATCATCCAGGACCATCTTCATATAGGAGAGTTGGTTCACTATATTGCTGACCTCATTCATGTGCTCGGCCACATAACCACCGTCCTTGAACTTGAGATTCACAACTCGCTTTATCAGAAAAATCTTATTACCTGCTGTCTTTCTCTCATACAGCCCTTGTAGTTTTAGCCATAGGGTAGCGGCTGAGGTTTCCGTAGATACATGGTGGAATACAGAATCATCCAGCCATTGTCTAATAAATCCTACCGTCTTTCGGTCCAAATTCTTCCAATCATCATCAGACATATCCTTGAATTTTGCTGATATGCCTAAAATTAGAGAATATAGATCCTTGTAATAAAGCAAGTCCTCCATCTAAGCCTTCCATATGGTCCAGTTAGAACCATTGAGGCTGATTATCCTTGAGCCACCTTCCATAATTCCAAACCGATCCTACCTATTCAATGAACTTAGCGTTCTGATACCACTTTGTTGGGGGCCTTACACAAAACCTTAGAATCTAGCCCCTCGAACAAACCAGAATTATGAGATAATAATGCAATGAAAATAATCAAAGCAACAATCACACACTACACAAGAGATTTTTACGTAGAATACCCTCAAAGAGGTAAAAATTACGGGACCTCGTCCAGATCAACAATCGACTATGAAGTAGAATGTTACAACCTTCTTCACTTTCGCAGGAGCGGATAAATAATAAGAGAATAAAAAGAAAACTGAGAGATCTCACCGATCACGAGGACGTAGAAGCGCTGAGATGACGACTCCCTTCCACAAGCTTCCTCTCTATCTTTTCTCTCACTCTTTCACCTTAAACCCTTTAGCAAAACCCTTGCAAAGCCTTTAGGAAACCTCCTTGTGATTTTTCTGTCTCTGAAAAATCTTAGAAAACCCTAATTTATAGTTTTTGGAAACTCTCTTCGGTATCCCGGTTGCGAAAGGACTTGCGACACGAAATCTGCGTAAAATCGTTGAATGAATCTGCGTAGCTTCGACTGGTTGTACCGAGTCCACGACCGGTCGAGCGCCACCTACGACCGGTCGAGCACCACCTATGACCAGTCGAGTACCCTCTTAAAAAATAGTCCGTAGTTGCTAGATTTTGAGTCGAGCTACGACTTGATTCCACGACTGATCGTGACCAGCCCTCGACCGGTCGAGCAGGGCTCACGGCCGATTGATCACGGGTCAAAAAAAACCCCATCACCTAGCACGACCCTTTTTAAGGGGGTAAAAAAAAAGAAAAACAACGGAGGAGGCATCTTGCTCATTTCACTTGACAGAAAATACATCGCGGGGTCGCGCTCGTGTATCAACGACAACCGATCCGTCCATCAGATAAGTCATCTCGTATTACATGCAGGTACCAAAATTCTGCACTAAAAGAAAATTCAGGTGGACCATGGACCAGAGTACAAGTTGAGAGGGGACGGCTACCGTCGATTTGCATGGGGTCCACCTTTGGAGCGCATCTCATATCTCCAGCGAAAACACTTGTAAAAATGGGTTGTAGCTAAGCTGACGTACAACAGGATTGTAGAATACTCGATCAGATGATCATATTCATGGTATACTCGGGTTATTAATCTTCATATGTAAGGCCATGAGCATGGGGATCCATCGTGGACGACCAGTGCTCCCAAATTCTTCTTGACCGGACAATCCCATCCATTCAATATTCTACTTAGAAATGAACGGTCAAGTACGCGTGTCAATAGTGACCACTCCAGTTCCGATCTCGGTACTGATTGGAACTACTCAGAGCTCCATGGGCCCTACCACCATGATGTACGTTCATTTGCTTTTTTCGTATCATTTTGGTACATGAGCTAAAAAAACATAGGTAGATACAAAGTTCAAGTGTACCGTAACAACGTAAACAGTAGGGATTGAATGCTGTCCGTTGAAAACTTCTTGTAAGCTCAGAAGTTTTAGATCAAGCTTATTTTTGGTTTTCCCTTCATCCAAGTTTTATTATCTCTGTATTTTATCCACGCTGTCCATCCATTTTGATGAGTGATTTTAGAGCGTTAGCCTAAAAAGTAGATAGATCCAACCCTCAAGTGTACCACACCATTGGAAGCAGTGGAGATTGAAGGTCTACCGTTGAAAACTTTTTGAATCCGAATCCGATTCCGCCCCGAGAAGAGGAATACAACAGCGTTCTACATTCAACGGAGGAAAACCCTATATTGGTGGATCGGATCTCTCGTATTTCATTCGGGTTAAGGTCAAATTCCATCTACCGATTACGCGTCAGACCTTGATCTGATTCTGATCACTAAATCGTGGGCCCCACTCGCACAAACTGGAAACATTCTCAGTTTGTGCTTTTACCTTTCATCTGACAGGGAAATGGTCCGTCAAAAATAGCTTTAAAGACAGTGTCCACATTCAACTGAAAAATTCTCTAGGTTGATAGACAAATGTATCTAATCTTGGGAAATTTTTTGGCGCGTGGTCCATCAATGGTAGGAGGAAACTAACCAATGGCTAGGATCATGGAATCATTGGCCAGAAATGAGATGGATTCTGTGATGTCCCTGCGCTCTGTAAATATAATTCTTCTACCACAATACGCGAAAACCGATTGATTTGATTTCATTTACGGCGCCTTGCTGCAGTACGCTAACTGGTGCGCCTGCAGGCTTTTCTTCAGACCTGCTCCCAATTGCATGGCTTAGATTAAAAGTTTTCTATGGTGGCTCCACGTGTCATTACGTGGAAAGCAACCTACGTGGAAAAAGGTCGGTGCTTCCGTGCAAAATTACTCAAATATTACTAATGAATATTAGGTTGTACCTCTATGGTCAGTGTGGCAACAAGTAGCTAGAAACCATTCATATGTGGGCTCATATGTGAGTGGGCCATGGCACGAAAATGTCACGAGTCCAATAATGATAGCCATCTTTAGTAGCATTCTGCAGATGAACGGTTAGAAAAAAACCTACTAATATTCCATCATTCCATGGCCAAGGAGGAGTACAGATTAGGGTGGCTGTGCTGCGCCGCGCCGTTGTAAACATCTCATCCCTGCAGTGTCCGGCGAGTAGATTGTAAAGAATATAGACAGCCGTCCAAAATTCCATCGCCTGATCAACGCCAATTTTGAGCTTTGCCCTTCTAGGGTGGGCCCTGTTGTTGAAATGAAATGCTAGGGCTACTCTTGCTCGCAGACCTACACTTTTCTACTTTTGACTATGAGCGCCGATTGCTTGCGAACCCTACATGTGGTCCACCGTGATTTGTGTGAGAAATCCACACCGTACATTTGATTTGCCACCTCATTCTAGGTGCTGGGGAAAAAAAGGAGGCAGATCCAAAACCCAAGTGGGCCAGATGATAGGAAACAGTGGGGAGGGGAATGCCTGCCCTTGAAACCTATCCGGATCTACCATGATGTTTATATGCCATCCAAACCGTTCACAAGGTCATTACCACTTGGATAAAGTGAAAGTACAAAAATATTATCCTGATTCAAAACTCTTGTGACGCTGCGAATGTTTCAACGGTGAGCGTTCAATCCCCACCATTTCCTGTAGTGTGGCCCACTTGAGTTTGGATCTGCCTCATTTTTGGTCTATTTGGTCTCATATCCTAAAGTGAGGTGGCGGACTGAGTGGATATCTCACACTCACAAACATCACAGTGGGCCTCACAATACAACACTTCTTTCTACTTTTGGCTATACACGCCGCATGAAACTTCTTCGATCCAGACCGACAAAACCATGAGGCTCACTGCAGATTGATGGATTCTATCTGAAAATAACGTTGGTCACTGATCAGATAATGCCAAGAAACCCAATCGGTATTCGGTATCCATCCAACGTCCCGGATTTAACGGAAAGTATGAAATGATTGACATTATTCAATGAGGTTTAACGGGCCCTACAACTTGGACGGTACGGATTAACATATATAGATTCCGCTTGTATGTATACGAGTCACGATCATTTAGGAACCGGTGGATTACTGACATATTTTAATCGTGGGTGGACAAAACAAAACGATAAAATAAATCTTTACCAATTCAATTTATTGAGTCAGGAAAGCCTGATGACTGGACCGGATCTCGCACGGATCTGCTACGTAGTCACGTGTTGAGCGCTTGTATTAGGCGTCTGTGCATAGGCGGTGGCAAGGAGCGTGCTGCGAATATTCCTCTTTCCGATGAACTGCAGCCACAGACGATGGTAAATTTACCCAAGGATGATCACATGAGGCACATGTGCCGGTTTAGTGGAGTAGGGCCCACAAGATTTAGTTTTAAGATGAGCTTTGATAAGCTCACACGCGTGTCCAAGTCAGTTATTGCACACGCTGCCATATATGCCATTGTGGTAGAGAGGTACAATATCCAAACCATCCATCAGAAGGGTGACAGTATTCAGATTCAATGTCTCAGAATCAGGTCCTTCCATGGTCAGGTGGCCCACTTATCAGAAAAAATATATGGTTGTGAACAAACAGGGAAAAATTTCTAACCCATATCATGGTGTCGCTACTGAGTGGACCACCTTTATCTTTAAGGAGATGAATCTAAATTGTTAGGTCCACATGATGGATGGCTTGGATATCTCACCTTTATGCCACGCTGGCAATGTGGTGGCGTGTTCATTAGCTGACTTGTACACGCTTCTGGAGTACGCATAGCTCCTTTAAAGATGCCTGACGCTGCGCACACGTGTCGCTCTGCAGGATAGGGGCGCCGTGTTTGTTGTCAGTAGGACCGGAAGTCTACCGACTCAATCCTGGTCAACGCGGGAAGTGGACTCGCGTGAGTACAATTTGAAAACGCGTTCACCTTACACGTGTAAATTTTGCACACATATGGAAGATCGGGGCTGCACGACAAGAGATAATCAGCATCCATATGTACGATATAAAAATAAGATCGATACGCTTTTCATATTTTCAGGAGACAGTAGATAGAATTTGGACCGTTGGTCAGCTTTGTTAGCGGTTCAAATAGGCCTGGTTTGTTTTGTACATTTTTTTGTTATTTTTTTTTTGTTTTGTACATGCGTGGTCCACCAGATGATCATATGGGCATTGTTATTGAGACATGACATATACACAGGGCGAGAAGCTTGATGCGAGGATCACATCTCTTACGTGTATGCTTTGTTTGCACGTGTGAGGCGAGTAGCTTAGCATCCTCGAGTGTGTCACCATCAACATGGAAAGCGACGTATCAGAGAAAATACGATCACGGACGAGAGCGCGTAATACTTTCGGAGATTGTAACGCTCAGCGGCACGACTCACCCTGCACGCCAATCTCTACACGCGGAGACACGTTCCAGCCTTGGACACGCGTGCGGGATCCGAGTCGTATATCAGGTGAAACCCACAGTTTAGATTTTGCGTTCAAAAACATGACAGTCGACTTTCAGGTAGTCCATAAGCATGTGATAACGATAGAGGTTTATAGAATTGCAACTTTTCTGACCGTCCATTACTGGTATACTTGTGACCCACATGAGATCTAAATCTCCTGAAATTTTTTGTCTAGATGATCTACACAGTGCATCCAACTTGATGGATGGCTTGGATATCCTACATATATGATAGATTCGCTCATCCTTCGTATGTTTTGAGGTGTGTTGGACGGATGCATCTGGGACCAGCAAACACTAGATACGTAGAACATATCGCTCCTTTTTTTTTTTTTTTGACACACGCACACACACCCCTACACACTAACGCCACACGCACACACACCCCACACACGCACACCGTGGAATTTCACCACCATGGGTACTAGAACATATCGCTCCTTCTTACCTTATTCCTGTTCGAATTTATGTGGGGTCCAGAAGGCCCATCGTAATAAGGTAAGATGAATCTGTGCTCATTTACCTCTTTATATTTTGTACACACGTGTAAAGTTAGCAGACGTGTAATTTGAAAATCTTGTGAGGTGGACTACAACGGCCAATCATTTGTTTCTCTGTCGCCCACCTGAGGTGTAGACTGGCCTGATTTCTACCCCGAAAGTTCTGAAGAATGTAGCTCACCTGATCAAAAGCTTACGTCTGGCACACGTGTCGTAATGGGACACATGAACCCACCCGTGTAATTTGCAAACCTATATGTTTGGTTTAGGAAGTGCATTCATACCATTAACTGTCCAAATTCAACAAAGAAATACTAATTAATGGAAACTGTTTATTAATATAAAAAAGTGAAAAGAAAGCTATCTAATGTGATTCCCACAGCTTCAACAACTTAATCAGGTTAATCTATGCCACGTGTATAATTTCAAAGAACTTGAGAATTAACCCCAATTCTCATGTGTGTTGCACATACCATACCTGATGTAGAGCGGGTCGTGGACAGTTTCATGGCTAAGATGGATAGAAAAAGACCTGATTAGCAGTAGAAGTGATACAAACTGACAAAAATTAAAATGAACGTATCTCGTAAACCCAAATGAGTTATTGAACGTACCATGTAAGATTTTGTGACAGGACGAGCTACTTTACCCCTTAAGATTGACGGTCAAAATCTTATTTTATTTTCATTTTTATTATTTTTAGTAAATTTTAATTTTAATAAAACTATTCATTTGTTAGGCTCAAGGAGTTGTCCACATGAAAAGGGATTAGGATAATTAGGAGAATACCATGGTTTGGCCAAATAAGACACTTACTACTTTGGCTGAAAACCATGCACACTAGTAGGCATCACGGCTGTCTATAAATAGTAAGTTTATTATTTTTAGTAACTTGTGATTTTTCTGAGTTGTAGTTATAGTTTGATTCTTAAACTTTTCCCACAGCTTATTATCTTTATTTAAAGGGTTGTGAATGCGTTATTTCATTCATTAATCAAATTGTGAATTTTACAAATTTTTTTTTTTTCCTTGCTTTTTTATCATAGATTTGAGAATTCTCTTGTGAGGAGTCTAGAGAAGGTTATTCTCGAGAAAGACGGTGATCGACATTTTCACATGAATCCTTGCGTCAATGTTCCATCCAGTACTAATAACAAAGAAAATGAAAATTTGTACCTTCCAAGATAAAATTCACTCATAATAGTGTACATGCACAGATAAAATTCACTCATAGTAGTGTACACGCACATTGTCTGCCTATACCACCTAAACCACTACTACATGCATCGATGTTTAGAAAATATGCATTAAAATATACTATCAAACCATGTCAGGCTTACGAAAGTGCAGCACGTGCCACTGGTCCTAACGTGTATTTTAAAGTGCTTTTCAACTCTTAGATTAACTACCTTGAAAATGATGTTTATTCGCATAGAAATATTATTAAGATTAATGATAATAAATCCCATTTTTTAAAACTATAAGCCCCTTAGTACGCCATGTCTCATGGATGGGGTGCTATATATACTGTTTTGGTACTCTTTTTACATAGGATGCTTTTAGTTTTTTAATTTTTTGGGTACACTTTGATTTATATTTTTAATTTTTTAGGTGCACTTTGAATGGTGTATTTAGACTGGTCAAAGTTCGTTCCAAGAGTACATATTTATATGTTAGCTCATATGGTACCGGCACCACTGCAACCTATGGTAGTACCTGCCTTTTGTGGGCCTATATATGTGGTACCGGTACCACTGCAACCTATGGTAGTACCTACCTTTTGTGGTCCTATATATGTGAACCGTGCATCAGAGCTTCCCATCCATCGTGTTTTCTCCTTCTTACTACAGAAAAAAGAGAGAGAGAGAGGTTGATCTTGTTTATACTTAGCTGATTATGAGCAAGTCAGATGATCTTAAGATATCACGTGGCAACCCTACCATACGTGTTATAGATGAGCTTTAAAAGTAAAGAGTTAGAGACATGTAGGCATGAAAAGTACTAAATAAGATGTAGAGACTTCACCAATGTTTTCTATACAGGAGTCCAGTGACGTAATTTTTTTTTTAGTAAAGTTCCCAACGCATGTTGCGTCAAGAGAAGCACATGAATTCTCTTATATATGTGTTTTCATGCAATAGATTAAATTTACTTGGAAGCCCAAGATAATTTATACAACTATTCATTCAAATTAATCATGCAGCTGAAAACCACGCATGGCCACCACATTTTCAAAACTATAATGGTACAATACTAAAAAATGAGCTCAAGGCCACACACTAATATAATCACACAACTTTTTAACTTTGCGCTGTATATCTCTTCCATTCTCCATGAACACATTAGTTTAACATTTTAGCGTAATTTCATTCACTTAATTTGTTCACTGTTATGCAATATCAAGTTTAGATCCATATTAGCTTTATTTCACTATTGTTTAACGCATCATTATAATATATCGGTACCTTACTCATTGGATCCTTATATTATTGAGTCCTTACTTACTATATCTTTAGTCATATGCTACTAACCTCACATTATGATCATCTCGGGACCATATGATATTTTCACTACTATTTTTGCTAGCAAAGACCACCATAGATAATAAATTTTACTTATTTTTTTTTTTTCCTTTGCTGATTGTCTTTCCCTAAAAACTGTACTTAATAAAATTGATAATTCAATCTTTATTTTAATTTTCCTATCTTTTATTACTTTATTAAGAAGCACAATTTAACGTATCATTGTTGAAAGAATAGTCCACGTCTTTAAGGTAAAAATGACTTATTCAGAAGGACAAAATCTCACTCTCAAATTGTATGATAGCTAAATAGTCAAGTATACTAATTTCCACAAATCTAATCCTAATTCAGCTAATTTGGCACATATTGTCACAAGTATTTAATTTGATTTGAATTGAACAAAACTCTAGCGGCAAATGTTGTCACAAGCGTTTAATTTGATATGAATTGAACAAAACTCTAGCACAATCAGCACCGGTGCTTAATATAATTGCACATACATTTAGTTAAAATTGGACCATTTGTTATACGTTCCCATATAAAATTATTCTCACCAATACTAAATTCATGTGGTGTCACTCACCTGAGTTTGGAATGGCCTCATCTTAGTTAGGCTAGTATGATGAATGGGCAAGCCGTAGCCGGATTTCACCACCCAAGGGTTTCGAACCTTTGTTGGAACTCCTCGGAGTCTACCACTCGGGAAAGGACTGAAACCCCTTTAATCCTATCAAAGAGTTTGGAATGTTTTGTCGGTGGCCATCCGTTGTGGTGCAGCGTTGTGGTGTACAGTCCTTGTGGTGCAGTCTAGCTAGTTGAATTTCTGGGACGCTGATTAGCTGGTGACCTGGCACCAGCCAGCTAGCGGGTATCAAAACTCTATGGCCCCAGCATTTTTACAGCTCCTTTTGACGAGCCCGAAATTGAAGGATATCTGAAGCTCCAGTGGACCACACCATAGAAAACAGTGGGATAACGACCGTTGAAACTTTTTTAAGGCCCACAACAATGTTCGTTTGTCATCCAACTTGTTCATAACTTCACTCAGACCTGGATGAACGGAAGACACAAATATTAGCATAATCCAAAACTTGTGTTGTCCCCAAAAAAATTTCAACGGTAAGCTTCAATCCACACTGCTTCCTGTGGAGTAGTCCACTTGAGCTTTAGATCTGCCTAATTTTTGGCCTCGTTGCCTAAACTAAGCTGTTAAAATGAATGCATGGCGTGGATAAAATATATACATCATGGTAGGCCCACATAGCTTTGACACTAGCTAGCTAGCTGTGTTGGGGTCACTAGCCAAACCCTGTCCGAATTTGTCGTCGGGCTAATTTTTTAACCACTAGCCTAGCAACGACCGGCGCATATAATGGATAAGGTGGATTCGACGTGGGACCCACAGAAGCCTGGTACTGGCCCATATGAACTTTTACATACAGAGACTTCTTTCCCGCCCATGTATCATGTATGTAGGATATCTAATCCGTGTGAAAAGTTGGCCACGCTGTAATGATCGTTTGATCATTATGCCATTGGATGCCCACTCTTTTGAGGTTGTGTCTGGTCTGATAACTGTATTAGACTGATTTGCTTCTCAGAAGATTTTCATACGGTGGTCCACATTTTGAATGGACCAGATATTCTTCATATGTGACAAAATTTCCATAAAGGAATGGCTGTATGTGGAAGTTCACATACAGCGGCTGTACGCCTTCGTTTCTCTTGTAAATGAAAATCCAGAGGCCAGGTCTAGTAATCCGTGGATTACCAGTTTTGGTACTCCTCTCTCATATGAACATGCATTTTCGATGGTTTTGGGATTTGCATGGACGTGTAACCGGCAATAAGAAGCCATTAAAAACTCTATTTCAATCGATTTTGCACGTGAACCGTTCTGATTCTTCTACCATACACGTGGCATACATAGACCTTGATCGGAACCATTCAAACCCTTGGCCCCATATTTGTTTCGAGAATGGCTTGCAAAATGCTGGAAAGAGCGATCTTAACCTTCCAAAAGGTGGCCAAAATGGGCAACGGTCCAGATTCTACTAAGAAAATCAGATGGTTAAGATCCTCCTACCAGAACCTCTTTTACATGAGATGACTCATGTGCCAGTGATCGGGTATTTTGACCCGTCAACGTTATATTAAACATACATTATATATATCTCTTATATTTAGCATACACATGCGGAATAATACGCACACATAAGAAAGGTCGGAGAATATATTGGATTCCGAAAAAACCCCTACACATGCCTAGCAGTCAATGGTCAAGGTCCCACTCATTATTAGCTGTTGATTATCATGCAGGAGCATGTGAATGAGGTTACCTTAGTCATTTTTTAAAATATATTTTTTGGTCCATTCAAAGTTTTAACGGCTCTCTGAACAATTTGTGATATTTATATATTTAACTTATAAAAGGGGCAGTTTTGGAAGAGTAGGAGCGTTTTGGAATTACTGCTGGTGTGTCAGAATTGGAATTATAGCTTCAATTTAAATCAAATAACAGTGACTGTAACTACTGGTATACGTAGACACGTAGTGTATGATTGAGATTTAATGAAATCAGTCGCCTATTCAACTACTTGCTTAATGTGTAAAATTAGATCAAGCGATATTCAAAGTATGAGATTCGTCTTCTGATGATGGGTTACTTATTTACCTTCCATACTTTTCGTTATATAAAAATAGAAACAAGAAATTTTTACAATTGAATGTGAAGAATAGTTGCAAAATGCATTTTTCAAGTGATGAACTCAAATTACAGCTAAAGATTACCAACTACTTGATTAAAGTTACGAATTAAACTACGAAATGTAAACAACAAATTGAAAAGTAAATGATTACACTAAGAAATGTACCTTAATTGATAGGAAAAGTAAGGGATTACGGTATGGAATGTTAATTGACCGGTAATTAAAAGATAAATTTTAGTTTGATAGGTTGGTATGAGATGGAATCTTCCTTTTGTATTCATCTTTTATTTATATCTTTGATCCCACCATCTAGATCCTTCTCACATTCTGACGGTTACCGTAATCGTTCATCACTACCCAGTTTCTTTTGTTTCTCCTTTTATCATTTGTCCTATAAGTACTTTCACACGATTGCTTCTTCATTGATAGCTCAAACAATGATACAGTACCGTTTGATACACTCTAACTATTATTATTAAGAAATCTTCTCCATACATATGTGTAGATCTTCGAATATGCCATGCAAATATGTACATAACACACATAACTCTTTCTGATTGGTTCTCAAAGGGAATGACGATAATGGGGATAAACATTGCCCTCCCACATCGCTTCACCTTTAGGAAAGGGTGAAAGTGGCATGCAACCCCTCATTAAATGTATCATTTATTGCCTATATGTGTCAGCAAGACAATAACCGACTTTGAATGATTCACCATAACACGTCAGCGATGACTGCACTTTATCGAAACATGAGATGAACCCTGTCCTGACACATAATCTTAAATTGTTTCTAACAAAACCGCAATGATTCCATAATAAATGCATCATTCCCTCAGCCGATATAAGCGCTGTTTCAAATTCATTTCATTTTTACACCTTTATCCTAGTTATTCTTCTAAGCAAATCCCAACTTTCAATTCACTTCTCAAGCAATGACTGCCTCTTCATCTTCTACTCACACATTCCATCAAAATGACTCGATTACATTGATTGATGCACTTGTTGATAAGTGCATTGATAAGACGATATTTCAATTACCCATTGTTGATTATCACTGCTTAGGTCTGACATTTACTCCCTCAAAGGAAGTGGAGGAAGTCACCATGATGGATCCCCTGTTTCCTCTTTGTCCCGGTGAGACATTGGTGATTCAATTTGATTCTTTCCTCAATATCACCAATGCTTTAAAGAATCCTCGGTCATGGCCGAAACCACTCTCAGAATGGGAGACTTGATTTGCTCGTGTATCTTCTCAACATGAGACATTATGGAGAGAATCGACATCTATGAGTGCATCAAATTCTCCATCCACGACTGTCCAACAGATCTAACTCTACTTCTCGTAGCTTCAACCTTTTGGAGCTCATCGACCAACACCTTCTTCTTCGACTGTGGTCCCATGAGTCCGACCATATTTGATATCTCAGCTCTATCCCAACTACTCTATTTTGGTAAAACCGTTTATCTAGACTTCACGTAAAAAGAGGTCAAAAGCTTCACGAACAAGTCTGACAGAGCCTATTCTCACTTCATAATAGCCTAATGTAATCATAGCGAATCGGTCGATTATGAAGAGCATATCGCGTTACTGATGTTTTGGATCTGTCGGCATTTGCGTTGTGTGAATGCCTTGCAAATCACTGCTGAATATTTCTTACTGGCCGAGGTCCTTGCCCATGGTCGAAGCCTTGCTTGCTGGGCCATCTGTACAGGGGGATTTACGAAGTTACTAAAAAAAAAGTCTATATTTTGGAGGACCGTTGTGGCTTCTCTAGATGTAGATTTAATGAGTACTTTTGCCCTTTCCTTATACATCACTCCATTCATTTTGAAGCCATCTACACTTCTTATGGTGAGCGCGTCATTCACTCCCCCTAAGAAACTCAATCCTTCTCAGTGTATATGGATACATTGTTTTTTACTTTGGACATGGGCAAGTGAAATTGGTCATTCATGCCATTCAATGAGGGAGAGCATGATCTTGGCTGGCTCACCGGCCGATATGCACTAAAGGATGATGATGTAACATCTGAAACGCTTCTGGCTTGGAAGGGCTATCTCATCAGCTAAGATCTTCCCTATAGAGGTTTTATAGAGTTGATCAGAATGCTAAGCCCAGAATCGAATAATACTATCCAAACTTGTTCGCTTGGCAGTTTGGTCTCATTCAATGCATTCCCTATCCCCTTACTTAGAAGACCTGAAATCAGTCACCCTTCAGTTGGTAGGTTGCGAACAATCCCGAACTCTATCGATCTCTATTTTCTTCTTTATGAGAAGCCAATCGGGCTTTTGACCTCCCCTGGTATACAAATCAACCACAGGAAATGGATACTTTCATTGTTTGGTGGGAGAATCATTATAAGAGATTGTTGAAGAAATCTCCAAAGGAGATCATAACTCAAGTTTCTTCAAAGCTTGAGCCTAACGGAAAGAAAAGGGTAGCGCCCTCATCAGCCAGCACACCGAGTCGAAAAACAAACAAGCCGAAGACGAGATTGGCCACGACATCCTCTCTCAAGCTCCATTGACCGAGGCTGTTGCTGCTTCAACATGCCGAATGGTCGTGATGAGGATTTCTACCGCTCCTGCACCCTCACCAGTTAAACAATCTCCAACAGCTTCAAAGAGAATTCTTGACTTAGGAGCTTAGCTTGGCCCACCTCCAAAGCCTCCTGTCTTAATTCTCAGACATTTAGATCATCCACCAATAGCAGCGGATCGACCATTGATGGCCTCAATAGGGTCTCGACGAGCATCGAGTACTTCCTCGGTCGAGGCCATGTCCTCTTTTGAAAAATATTTCGAAATCTAGTATTGGCTAGGTCTCTTTATCACCGTCTACTAAAAAAAAAATGAGGAAGGCTTGAAACGTCATCAAGAAGCTCGTTATAAGAAATGTTGGAATAAATCATTGTGGGATAGGGAAAAATTAAATGACCCCAGTCTCCCTTTCGATTGAAGGTATCTTACCCCCTGTCATCCCAATCTGCCACTATTTCCTACTTCAAGGTGAGTGCAGGCGACGATAATAAAAAAATCCTTAGATTGTGGATAAACGATCCATCATTTACGTTGTCTGTTCTGACTTAGATGGAAATTAATGGGCTTCACCGTAATATGCATTGGATGTAGGATTTGTTTTCATGATCGGAATTATATTTATGTTATGGGCTTTATTATCCATATAATAATAAAAATAAATCTTATATTAGATTATTTTAAACCTTTGATTATTTAAACTATTTTCTTTCAAGGTACGCATGGGGTTGGTTTCCGCTTGTAACATTAAGATTAAGAGAATAAGGTTGGGTTTAAGCTAGGCTAAGGTAAATCCTACCCTGGTCTTAGCCTAGCTGACTACCATTCCAATAAAAAATTTGAATGTTCCAAAGGTTCATATTAATAGATTAAGACCTAATAACCAACATTTAGATATCTAATTTATATAAAATACAAAAATTAGAGATTTGAGTTTAGATATTATTTTGGATGTATTGTTGTAAACTATTTCATGAATGCCTATTATGTGCCTTTAAAATAGAAGGTTCTTTCTTATATTTATCTTATAAGAAGAGATGAGGAAAGCGTGCACATTGACCTTAGAGTGGGGTTAGGGTGGCAAATAAAGACACACATGTAGTGGGCCTCGTACATATGGATGCGTGGATGCAATGGAAGGAGAAGAAAAGATGTCTCTCATTCTTTCTTCTCACATCTCTCTATCTCTATGTGGTGACCCCTTAATGGGTATGGACATTCATGACTCTCTCTTTTCCATCATCTTAGTTTGTAATATGATCTTATTTATAATGAGCTTATGGCTCCGGGGAGAGACGCCAATATGGTACTTCACCACCCTAAAGACTTTGGTATGCTTTATATTTAAAGTTTGAAATCTTATCTAATTATATACTCAAACTAACAATATCCCTGCACTAGATATGATCATACATTTTTAAGATAATTCTTATGCAGACAAGTGATGGAACATAAGATCTCAATCGTTGGAATAACAACATATTGTAATGAAAACATTTTAATAGTTAAAACAAAATTCAATTATTAAAATATTCATGAAGCCGTTTAAAACTTTTAGATACTGATACCAAAGAAAAAATTACTTGACGAACGGTCTGACTATTAGTTCTTAGCCACAAAAGTGTCCTTAGGTGTCTAGTGGATCGATTTCTTATTAAATTATATGGATCTTAATTGTATCATAATGCATGAACCTAATGACCATATATATGAGCCATTGTAATTGATTTTGTAAGGTGGAGCACATTATATTATGAACTTAACCTCTCCGAACATTCTAAGATTTAAGAATTTGTAAAAGCTAGTACACACACAAGTAAATTAGAATCCAAACATTTTCACTCTCATAATCCAGAGACTTGAATTGTTTCTCTAATGCAAGCATCCAACGTGTACAATATTAGGATCCTATTTCTACAACACACTTACACTCCTATGTGTTGCGCAGCAAGCCAACAACGCAGTGGGCCGAGATCCAATCTCAGGCCTCACCCACAAACGATAAACAGAAAGGAATATAAACTAGAAACAGATAAAAGCAATCCAAACAAACCACAAGACAAGATATACATGAAAAAAATCTCAAACTAGGGTAAAAAACCACAGATGCAAACTTCCACTATGAAGAAACAAAGATTACAAGGCAAAATACCAACCTCTCTCTTGGAAGAATAGAAAACCCTGAGCCCACACCTTTAGAAATATTTTTTAATATTTCTCATTCCTTAAAATACCCTAGAAAAATCCTAGGAACCCTTATTTCTAGTTTAGAAAACTTCCCTTCTGCATCCCGGTTGCGAAAGGACTCAAATCCGTAGTTTCGCGGAACAAACTGCGTAACTTACGACCGGTCCTGTCTCTACTACGACCGGTCCTAGGCCCCTACGACCAGTCGTAGCTCTCCTATGACTAGTCCTAGGCCCCGGAAAAAAAACAGCACAACTCGCTGGACTTTGAGTCGTGTTAGGTCTCGAACCCACGACCGGTCGAGCGCCTCCCACGACCAGTCGTGGCTCCCCCACGACCGGTCGAACATGTCCCACGACCGGTCGAAGGTGGCCCAATTATGGTTCCACATTCCCAACAATCTCCCACTTGGAGACACATTGCCATAAACCTTCGTCTTCTTCATCCGGAGTGCACCACCTCCCCGTCTTCAAGCCTGAAGACCAATCAAAGCTGAACAGAGCTTCAGCTTCTCCCTTCTGACCACCTTGGTCAACATATCTGTAGGATTCTCACTTGTATGAATCTTCTCCAGAATAATCGATTCATCTTCCAGTAACGAACGTATGAAGTGATATCTGATGGCAATATGCTTGGTCCTTGAATGAAAGGTTGAATTCTTAGCTAAGTGTATTGCACTCTGACTGTCACTGTACAACTTACAATTTACTTACTTCTTACCCAACTCTTCCATAAAACCTTGCATCCACACTATCTCCTTGCATGCTTATGTAGTCGCAACATATTCTGCTTCTGTCGTACTGATAGATACTATCTTCTGTAACTGAGAGACCCAACTGACTGCAGCATTGCCCAGAGTAAAGATATAACCTGTAGTGCTTTTTCTGCTGTCGATATCTCTTGCCAAATCTGAATCCACGTAGCCTTGCAGCTTGATTTTCGATCCACCATAACACAGCCTTACATCCTTAGTACCCACAAGGTATCTGAGGATCCACTTTATAGCTTTCCAATGTTCCTTCCCGAGGTTGTTCATGAACCTGCTAACAACTCCTACTGCTTGAGCAATGTTTGGCCTCGTGCTCACCATAGCATACATGAGACTCCCAATCGCTGACGCGTATGGGACTTTGGCCATGTAGTCCCGTTCCTCTTGCGTCTTTGCACCTTGCTCCCTAGATAGCTTGAAGTGGTTGGCTAATGGAGTGCTAACCGGTTTAGCACCTCCCATATTGAATCGATCAAGTACCTTGGCTATGTACTCTGCCTGTGACAAAACCAGATTCTTATTTTTCCTCTCACGCTTTATCCTCATGCTTAGGATTTATTTTGCAGTTCCTAAATCCTTCATGGCAAATTCTCTAGACAGTTGTCTTTTGAGATCTGAGATGTCCTTCATGCTTGAACCGGCCATAAGCATATCATCAACATAAAGAAGAAGAATGATGTATGACGTATCAAACTTCTTCAAGTAACAACAGTGGTCTGCATGACATCTCCTAAAACCGTTTTCTAACATGAAACTATCAAACTTCTTGTACCACTGCCTCAGGGCCTACTTCAGGCCATATAGACTTTTCTTCAGTCTGCACACCTTGTTCTCATTACCTGGTGCCACGTATCCTGTCGGCTGATGCATATATATTTCTTCTTCAAGATCCCCATGAAGAGAGGCTATTTTAACATCTAACTGCTCTAGATGTAAGTTCTCTGTAGCCACTATACTCAAGACCATGCGAATCGTAGACATTTTCACTACCGGTGAAAATATTTCAGTGAAATCGATACCTGCCTTCTATTGAAAACCTTTTACAACCAGTCTCGATTTCGAACCATTATGTTCCTCCTTCAGTCTGTAAACCCACTTGTTATGAAGAGCTTTCTTACCCTTAGGTAAAGTGACTAGATCCCATGTACGATTAGACTCAAGAGAGTCCATCTCCTCATCCATAGCTTGCTCCTACTTAACCCGTGTATCTGACTGTAATGCCTCTTCAAAACATTCTGGCTCACCATTATCTGTCAGCAGTAGATAATGTAAGGAGGGTGAGTATCGGACCGTGGGTCTCCTCTCCCGAGTAGACCTCCTCACAACCGGTGTCTGTGGCTGTACCTCATGATGCTCCTATGCATGATCATCCTGTGGCGTTGTAACACCCATGTCCGATAACTCTTCCAACTCTACGAATTCCTTTTTCTTTGCCTTATTTTCCTGCACACTGTCCTTATGCATCACTTTTTCGTTGAAGACTACGTCCTTGCTTCTGATGATTTTTCTGTTTTCTGCATCCCAAAACCTGTAGCCAAAATCATCCTGCCCGTAGCCTATAAACGTGCACCTCCTGGACTTCGCATCCAGCTTGTTTCTGTGTTTTGCATCAATGTGAACATATGAAGTGCAACCGAATACTCTGAGATGTGTAAGGTTCCCTTCTTTCCTAGTCCACGTTTCTTCTGGTAGCCCACCATCCAATGGTGCTGAGGGACTTCTATTAATAAGATATACGGCAATATTTACAGCATCTGCCCAAAAGGTCTTGGGCAACCCCGCATGTAACCTCATGCTCTTGGCGCGCTCAAGGATGGTCCTGTTAATGCGCTCAGCCACACCATTCTGCTGTGGTGTCCCTGGAATCATTTTCTGATGTTTGATTCTACTTGCTGCACAATACTCCTCAAACCTCTTATCACAATATTCTCCCCCATTATCAGATCTGAGACACTTTACTGTTTTACCAGTCTCATTTTCTACCATAACTTTCCACTTCTTAAATGCATCAAATACATCAGATTTATGCTTTAAAAAATAAACCCACAGTTTCTACTAGCATCATCAATAAAGGAAACAAAATAACGTGAGCCACCAAGGGATGATACCTGTGCCGGTCCCCACACGTCAGTGTGTACAAGCTCCAATAGATGCGTCTTTGGAGCGCGTCCTGTCTTCTTGAAGCTTACCGTCTTCTGCTTGCCATATATGCAGTCCTCGTATAATTCCAAGTCAAGAGACTTCAGCCCTGGTAGCTTCCCTTTTGACAACAGCACTTTCATCCCTTTCTCACTCATATGTCCCAACCTCTAATGCCATAACTGCCCATTCACTCCAGTTGATGCGACTGAGAGTGAACCATACGATCCTGAAGTCATGTACAAGGTAACTTCCTTTTTGCCTCGAGATACCACCAAGGCACCTTTTGTGATCTTCGAGGAATCACTGATGAATGTCGTCACACAACCGGTATCGGCCAACTGCCCCACTGAGATCAGATTCCTTCTCAAACTCGGTACATGTCTGACATCCTTCAGTTTTAAAACCCTTCCGTCTTTCTGATTGACCTGAACGTTCCCCTTTCCAACAATACTGCACGGCTCATCATCACCCAGGTAGACTCTCCCAAAGTTACCTGACACATAATCACGTATAACTTCCTTACATGAAGTGGCATGAAACGAAGCACCCGAGTCTATAATCCATGACTCATTCCTTGCATCAAGAGACAAGATCAACGCCTCTGTGTCGCTCTCCTCAGACAGATTCACTGAATCCTTCCCGCCTTGAGAGCTTCCTTCTTGTTTCTTGAGCGTCCTGCAATCACGTTTCACGTGCCCCTTCTTGCCGCAATGCCAACACCCGTATTTATCTTTCGGTCCCTTGGACTTCTTCCTCGACTTAGAACGCCCGTGTTTATTGCTTCCTCTGTTCTGCGATCTTCCTCTTCCTTCAACGTTTAGAGCATTCCCTGAATCCCCTGAAACTCCTGATGCCTTCCTTCTAGTTCTTCGCTGAGAATTAGACCAGCCACATCATCAAATTTCAGCTTTGTCGACCCTGAAGAATTGCTCAAAGCAATCACCAAACCATCCCAACTGTCTGGTAGACTGGATAAGATCAATAACGCCCTAACCTCATCGTAAAAAACGATGTCAACGGATTCCAACTAGCTCGTGACTGTATTGAACTCGTTTAGATGTTCAGCCACGCTCCCACCATCTGACATCTTCATGTTAAATAGCTGTTTCATTAGATGAACCTTATTGGATGCTGAGGATTTTTCATACATGGTGGCTAGGGATTTCATTAATTCTTTTGTCGTTTTCGTCTTGGATATGTTGAAGGCGATGCTCTTAGACAAAGAGAGTCGGATTGTTCCTAAAGCCTTCCTATCCAGTAAAAACCATTCATCATCTGTCATCTTTTCTGGTTTCTTCTCTTTTCCTTCTAGAGGAATGTAGAGATCTTTCTGATACAGATAATCTTCCATCTGCATCTTCCAGAAGGCAAAGTTTGAACCATCAAACTTCTCAATTCTAGTTTTTCCATCTTTCGCCATTGCTCCTAATAGAACTAAACCAATAGCTCTGATACCAGTTGTTGCGCAGCACGCCAACAATGCAGTGGGCCGAGATCCAATTTCAGGCCTCATCTACAAACGATAAACATAAAGGAATATAAACGAGAAACAGATCAAAACAATCCAAACAAAACACAAGACAAGATATACGTGAAAAAAACCCCAAACTAGGATAAAAAATCACGGATGCAAACTTTCACTATGAAGAAACAAAGATTACAAGGCAAAATACTAACCTCTCCCTTGGAAGAATAGAAAACCCTGAGCCCACACCTTTAGAAATATTTCTTAATATTTCTCATTCCTTAGAATACCCTAGAAAAACTCTAGGAACCCCTATTTATAGTTTAGGCAACTTCCCTTCCGCATCCCGATTGCGAAAGGACTCAAATCTGCAGTTTCGCGGAATAAACTGCGTAACCTACGACCGGTCCTGGCTCCGCTACGACCGGTCCTAGGCCCCTACGACCAGTCCTAGTCCCCGAAAAAAAAACAGCACAACTCGCTAGACTTTAAGTCATATCAGGGCTCGAACTCGCAATCGGTCGAGCGCCTCCCACGACCAGTCGTGGCTCCCCCACGACCGGTCGAACACGCCCCACGACAGGTCATAGACGTCCTACGACCGGTCAAAGGCGGCCCAATTGTGACTCCACATTCTCAACACTATGTAGGGCAGCGCACAAAGACATTGACTTGTTAAACCTGATGGTGGAGACATTACAACTCAATTTGTCTTTGATTTCCTTACATGAATGTACGAATTACAACCACATATATATTTGTATAACCTGCTTTCTTATCATGGAAAAATAGGGTACCAAGATCCTTGAAATAAAATTTTCCTCTTACCAACGGTCATTGTGTCCAATCTCAAGATTTAAAGGATAATTGGAGACATTCCTTTATGCATGCAATCTAATAACCACGTTTTAGTTATGGCATTGACGACATGTTCATCATGTATAGTTAAGGGTGATTGTTTTTTCATTTTTTTGTGTAATTCATTGCAAATGAGTAATGATTATTTACCCATGTAATCCTAGCAACCCTCTCGAGGTTGACATTGATAGGGAGCTTGTTTGCCAACCTTCCGACTGTAGAAAACACAATTATACAATTTTCATATGTAAGCATTGTAGAGCCCACTGTAATATATGTATCTTATCCACATCGTCGATCCATTTAGCTGGTTTATTTTAAGGCATGAGCCCAAAAGTGGGCCAATATGAAGCTCACGTGGACCACACCATAATAAATTGAGGGAATTGAATGCTTAATGTTAAAAACTTATTGGGGTCACATAAGTTTTGGATCAAGCTAATATTTGTGTATATCCTTCATACATGTCAATGTAATCTTATGAACATGTTGAATGATAGATGCACACCCCCGTGAGCCTTTGGAAGGTTTCAATTTTGAACAGTGGATGTCATTAACCTTTGCTTCCTATGGTGTGGTCCACTTGAGCTTATAATCTGTCTTGTTTTTTGGCTCATGCCCTAAAATGAAATGGTAAAACAAATGAATGGCGTCGATCACACACACACACACACACACACATCACTATGAGACCCACAATTTTCGAGACGTAATTACATAGTTACTTTCCTCTCAAACAACTATCCTTCAAAAGTAATTATTAGTTATTTACCCCAATTTAAATATGTAAATGATTTTTTTAAGATCATTAAGTCAATGGTTGAGATCATGCATTGACACACAACACTAAAGAACCCCTACCCAAGAAGTGGTACTTGAGGCCTAATTTACCATAATGGTTCAAATAGTGAAACTCTAATGCAAATCATGTTGAGTAAAATTGAGTAAGATTGCCAGCTTCGACTCCTTGCCTTGGCGGTGGACTCTGAGGAGTTTCAACATGAGGTCTTGGGTCCTATACCCATAGGTGGTGAATTCCCACTACCGTGTAAGATTGCACCATGCAATAGGTTCAATTTGGCTATGATCAACTTTTATTTCGGTTGGTTGGGTTGGGTTGTGTTGAGGTTAGGTTGGGTTGGATTGAAAATCCTTAACTTAACCCAGGTTGGGTTAGCTCAATTGATGCCTTGAACAACCTGACAACTTAAACTCCACACCATATCTAGTGCATATACACCTAGCTACGACTAACATAGATGATATAGATATTAAATCTTGACATGCATAAAAAATCATGATAACTGTTCACACTGCAAACCCTACGTTATATAGGATTTATATGTATCAAGAATAGAGTTCATATTTAGAACTAATTTGGGGCCACTTACCGGGTAGTTCATTGATTGAATCCATTGATGTGGACTTTAGCTATGCTAGCCATGATAATTAACAAAGTTGCGTTGAGTAGATTATTTCAATCCATCAATATTTTTAGATGAATTCTGAATAATAAAAATTTCAATGATTCACATTGAACTCTGAAAAATCAAAGTTAGATTGTAATGAATCATGATTTAATTTATGATAATCTTGAGATATAAATGAACCAAACTATTATATAGTTAGATATTTGATTTAATGTACTAGTTTACTAGCTGCAGATGTGAGTTTGATTCAAGCAGAATTGTCTTAGGGTTTAGTATTTAGTACATTTGGCTGGGGCAATTTTAGTTTGGGGTTCTACCGGGCCTTGAGCTGACTCCTCTTGCAATTGGGCAGACCCTTGACTCGTTCCAACTTGCCTGATTTTAAAACCCTTTCATACACGTACGGCTTAGCATACACATGGCATGCATTAAATAAATTAAACTGCCCACATTGTGGAATCTAGATTAAACTGTCCACATTGTGGAACCTAGTCTAAGTTAATTTCCAAACGTTCCTAGTGACTTATTGGTGGACATTTGTTTATTAAGATAAGACCATTGAGTATTTTTCATTTCAACTGTCGAATAAATCCAAAAATCCAATAGTTTTTCGATGAACAAAGTCTAACTTTTGTTTCTCAGCATGTGCTTATGGTCCATAACAATCTACAAGAGTAACTAAGTTTTTCTCAGATATAAACGTCATTTTCATGAAATTACTCTAATTTGATTTCCATCATAGGTCCAGTCCCTTCTATTTTAAAATGAAATCATATGGACGATTTGCATATGACCGGAAAAAGTAGGCCCAACTCGTTTCTCCAGCATGATAAGATAGGTAGCAGGTATTCATCTCATTGCTACGATTCTGCCATAAGAAGGTGAAACAATCCAGATATGCCATAATGTGTTGGCCCACTTAGAGATTGATTCATAGGTTTTCTGATAAATGGTTTGGGACTGCACATCCCCACCAAGTAGACGGTTCGGATCTTTCGTACATTTGCCATGTTGTCATCTGTGCAGCTGCAGCATATCGTCGTATTAATGCCTGTTGGAGGTGTAAATGGTTGACTGACCCTCATAGGCATAAGGCAGGGAAACGATCACATAGTGCAGACTCCATTGTCAGTTACGCGGTAGAGATGATCCATGCGGGCCCCACTATGATCTGTGCATGAGATCCATCCATTCCATGACGTGAACAATTGGATTTGAGGTTATAAGACCAAAAATCAGACAGGTCAGAAACTCAGGTGGGCCACACAACTCGGAACAGTTGGGAGTGGACTCTCAACCAATAAAACATCCGAACCATTCTGTGTAGCCAATGATGTTGTGTATATGACATCTAATCCATTCATTAGATGCATCCCTTCAGGATGAATGGACAAAAAAAAAAAAAAAAAAAAATGCATTCTGAGATTTTGGGCCACACCAACCGAATGTATATGTTATGAGGTGATTTTCACCTTTAATTTGGTGTGGCCCACCCGAGGCCTTTTGGAATGGGGCATAAAATATGATGAACAGTACGGATGTCATTCAAACATCTTGGTAGGACCCACAAAAGTTATCTCTATCATAACATACAATAGAAACGACTATTTTGTATCAGGACGCTTGTAGGTATTAGTTTCACTGCAGACGAGAACTTAAATACCTTGAAATGTGTGAAATTGGGCCCAAACCATTTCTCACCACAGCATAGCTGGTCTGAATTTTTACTAGTTGCAGGACAGAGCCTCATCATCATCATTATCCAGGGCCGCCGATGGGCTGGGCCCACACATTTCTCAGAGTGAAATTTTTGAATAGGGCCAGTCAATGGGCCCAGCCCAGTTAATTCTCGAAAGGGCCTAGACCAACTTGGCTGCCCCAGTCCCTGTCGACTCGTTTAGACCCGTATCGAGTCGCGACCCGCTCGAGTAATGGGTTCTACCGAGTCCGAGTCGGACCTAACTCGAGTCTTGAAATCATGTTCCTTCGTGAGGGACATGCGCCCACGTTGGGTCAAGGACGCGGATTGCGTGGTGAACCCGACACCACCTAACCACGTGGTGTATGAATTCTGTGGGGCCATCATGATGCAAGTGTTTTTATCCATGCCGTCCATCTGTTTTGACGGTTAAAATGGAAGCATATCCAAATCTCAAGTGGACACCACCAGAATAAACAGTTTAGATTGAGCGACTGCCTGAAAACTTCTTGGGGACCCAGAGGTTTTGAATCAAGTTGGTATTTGTGTTTTTCCTTCATTTAGGTCTGAGTGACCTTATGAAGAGGATGGATGACAAATAAAACACCATTGTGGGCCCTAGAATGGTTTCAACGAAGGACGTCACTGTCTACACTTTTTCCTGTGATGTGGTCCATTTGATCTTTGGATATGCTTCAATTTTGTGTTCATATACTAAAATAATCTGTAAAAACAGATGGACGGAATGGATAAAACAAAAACATTTCGGAGGGCCCCACATATCCCTTACACCACGTAGCTAGGCATGTTGGGTTCACCACGCAAGCCGCGTCCGGGTCCCATGGAAGAGACAGCTCTGCTAAGCGCACACGCGCGTGCAATAAAGCACATGTACACAGCACACATATGTCAACATGGCATGGTATATTCAAGATCCAATCCATCCATAGGAAAGTAAGCATTATATTATTATAAAAAAAATAAGTTTAAGATTAATAAAAATATAAATTGGCTACATTTTGTAAAATAAATACAGGACTGCAAAAACATTGCTGAACTTTTTTTTAACTTGTATACCTTTTTTCAATGTTGCGGCCCAAATGCCGAGTGTACCAAATTTTCTATTGTAAATATGTGTAGAAGGTCGGAACAGCTTGATGGATGGATTGGATCTTGCTGGCACATGCATAGCGTGTACATTTCCTTTATTGCACTCGCACGTGCGTAAGCCAATACCGTTCATGCACGTGCGCACGACGAGGCGAAGGAAGGTCTAGGCTCTTAGGGCGGTTCACCACCATTTTTTAAATGGTAGTGAGCAAAGCTCTTCATATTGTAGATCTATCTGGACCATCCAAATTGTGGGTCACATTGTAGATGGAACACATGTGTAAAACCACACTGATTAAGAAATCCCACTAATCCAATTAATGGCCTTCTAATAGGAGTGGTTCCTCTACAGCATTTGCAGAGTAACGATATTCTACAAGTGCGTGTAGCCTACAGTGATGTGTGCATGACTTCCAATCCGACCATCATGGACAGCCTTCATGTTCTTTTCTGAACTGAAAGCTCAGTCCGATCCAGAGCTCAAGTGGGCCACAGCATGTAATAACATGCCTAAAACTGCCGAAATCACATGGTATGTTGCCTGTTTTTTATTTTTATTTTTATTTTTAATTGTCTATTCATACTCGCAGGGTGCATCTTTTGGAACAGATTGGATTGCATATACAATACACAGCGGGGCCCATACGCAATATAGTAGGTTTTAAAGGTGGACGTCCCATCTCAGCTGTTCAGTGTGGTGTGACCCTTTTGTTTTCAATCGGGCTGATTTTTTGGAAGCTGTGTGAACTAGCCATGGCCCACCTTATGGACGGATTGGATGTTGATCGTACATCATGGTGTACCCTACATACCACTTTGTAGAATAAAATTATCTTCAGATTATTAAAAGGCAGTTACCGGTCCAAATTCCAAAGTCGAAGTCAGATAATTACGATCAACTGATTGTCGTGATTTTGGTCATCCTATATCCATTTGGATGGTTTGGATTGCCGTAAAACTGCGCCTTGTGTATGGTTGGAGAGATATATCAATTTTTAAATTGTGGTGAACTCCACAGAAAGCGTTCCCAAGGCATTTGATTCCGGGAGCGGATTAGGTTAGACCCTCGAACCACCGAGGTGGGTGGGACCTCTGACTGTGGGGCTCACAGTGATGCATATGGCTTAAATCTACACTGTCCAACCAATTTTAAAGATTATTTTAGGGTATCTTTAGAAAAATGAATCTGACTCAAATATTAGGTGGACTACACCAAAGAAACCTTCGTGATTGAATCCTCACCACTAAAATATTCATGGATTCAACCGGAATGTTTATTTGCCATCCAACCTGTTGATAAGGCCACAAATACCCAGATGAAGAAACCACACAGATTTTGTGGCCCACAAGAAGTTTTTAATGGTCAATCACCACTTTTTCCTATACTATGGTCCATCTGGGATTTGGAACTGCTTCATTTTTTTGGATCATGCCCTAAAATGAGCTTTCAATCCGGATGGACGGCGTAGATGTAGTCACATAAATCACAGTCGGCCCCACAGTCAGGGTCCCACCCACCCCGGTGGATCCGGGGTCTCACATTATCCGCTCCCTTGGATTCCGGCCACCATGAACACTCAGCAAGCAAGTTTCTTCCACAGCGACAAATCTCGTTATCGGAAATTTCTCGGCATGAGAATTCTCGGGAGATTTCGGAATTTGGCTTTTTATCTCGACATTATCGAAAAAATCTCACTGAAATAAAATATTAAAAATATTTATAAAAATTAATAAAAATTTCTAGAAATTTAAACTCTATTGGAATAAATGAAATATCTTAACTCTTATATAATTTTCACTTTAAAATCGCGATAATTTCACAAGGTAATCCCGATAAATTCGGAGCCGACAAAATTGTGAAAATATCGTTATATTATCATCCGATGATGATTTCTCTAAACTTTCGCGATATTTTGAAAATCTCAGGATATTTGTCCCTCCAAAAAGATCACCTTCCGTGTGGCACATGCTGCCACGTGGCACGGTCCGTAATGGGCGACTCAATGCCTTGATATTATAGTCGACATTTAGTTGCTAGTTCATGTGCTACCCATGGCGGTTGTCACGTGGCATGGCCCAAGTCCCACATGGATCCATGTGAGCAATATTCCTGTTTCGGTCATCCCTGGCCGCAGCACTATCACATGACACACCTGTTTAAACAAATGGAGTTCATATTGGTGGTGGGTCCGGTTTTTTCATGAGTGGGTCCTGTCATTTCTGACAAATGGGACCCAGATGTGAGACAAGTGTGCTTTGGGCCTATAATATTAGCGAGCTCATGGCCCATTTATGATCTAAATGGCGGGACCAGGTTTGATTTTGACGGTCCAATTAATATACGGACACGTTAAAGATTGGGTCATTAAAAGCCAGGCTCTGCCCATTGCTACTATATATCTCATAAACGTGAGGAATGGTAGTATGCAGTACGTGCTGCATAACAGTTATAGCAAACATCTGGTGATTGGTCCGCTGATCTGGTGGTATACCTCGTTAGTGGGCCACCAACAAAAAATCTTTGTGAGTTTTGATGGCTTAATGTGGGATCACTGCTTTACTATTCTTTTCTATCTATTGGATGGCTACGATGGTTTACTGTTTTTGAATTGAAGGAATGGCCCATCCACGTGATGGCTCGTGATAAACTGTCCCCATTATCACATGTTTGCCAGCGCCTTATGTGGAGCACTACATAGAAGTTTTATGCATACTCGCATTTCTCTATTGTTTTGGAAAGTTAGGTAATCATCGGCACCATCCAAATCCACCTCCAGATTATTTTTTTTATGGCCCACCATGGCCATCCAAATCACAAGAATCATTTCAATCAGATTATTGTAACCGTCCATCCGACTATTGCCAATCGAATATGGATCATTGGCCCACTCTGCATTACAGTCTGATTCCGAGCGATTTTGAGAATTGGCCAATCCATGGTCTGGCCCACAGACGGAAGGGTCTAGATCATGCATACTTAAGAAGGGTGGGCGAGTGGTTCTGTAGAAGTGGCACAAGAGAGGTGGACTGTGATCCGGCGCCAAAGCTCAGTAAGGATAAGGATGTAAATGGGCTGGAGCCCTACTCTTGAGCTCTTCAATCTTGTCTGATTGGGTCCAGCCCAGCCTATCACGGACCAGGCTCGAGTACCGTACGGGCTAGCCGGACCGTAGTATCAGACAGCCACTGCTCAATACCTGAGACGTGGAAAGTGGTGTGTAGAGCCCGACCGTCTATCTAGTCAGCTCTGTTTATAGATGGCCCATGCTTGAAATGGACGGTCCTGGCGAATCCTCTTTTCAGTTGAATGCACACCGGTTTTTCTTTTACCGTCCATTTTAAGTCCATGCGATTGTCATAATTCGTTTGGTCCGTGTGGATCGTTTTACCTATGGGCCATACATGGACAGGATCTAATAGATGGACGGTCTAGATCCACCTTCCAACCTCTTTTGCGTCCAGTTCCAAGCTGTCGGCCTCAGCAACGTCGCATCTAGAATCGGTAGAAGCAGGCCCAGCCATCTTTGCCTCGCATTTGGCATAAAGGCAACGGTCAATGGAATCTCAACCGTACACGTGGCATGGATATACTTGAATCAGAACCATGTCAAATGAGGGCCCTACAATGAATGGGCCACTGTTAAAACGCAACATCAACCCAGTGATCGTAGCCATTTTTATTTTATACCGTAGGTTTTAATGTTCCTTGAAAGCATGGCTAAGATCATCCTGTTGCTGCTACTCATGAAGCATTGACCATCGACCTAATATTCTACAATCAGGATTGATCTGATTCAAGCATACCCATGCCACGTTTACGGTTGTGAGGGGTCCCGGCACTCCACCTTATTCCAGCCGAAACTACCTGGTATGTTTACTACGCCCAAGTGCGAGTGGAGCCTTCCCCATCCACACATAATCTAGACCTAAAAATCTAGCCGTTACACTCCTCAGGTGGGCCATACATTACAAAAAAAATGAATGGCTACAAGATCAGTTTTAGCTGTCTCCACCATGGCCCACCCAATTGCAAAAGATATATAGGATGAAATGCGATTCGAAGTTTGTCCAAGCATCATCAGCTAAATCAATTGTCATGCCATAGGTCACTTCTCTAAACGAAGGTAGGGATGAGATTTAGTGAAATTGATTAATGACCCATAGATTAGACGGTCAAGATCATCTTATTAGTGTGATTGTATAATATTGCCAATTCAAAGTGAGCTCACTATAGTGGATAGCTGTGATGGGTCCAAGAAAGAGGGCCGAACCCTATAGATGTCCAATTCGGCTAATTCTATGCTGCCAATATGTGTACAGGAATATTGAAAGTGGGCCCACAAAGAAGAGTCCAAAGGTTGAGTCGTCCAACAATCCACGATCCAATCTTCATTGCAAAAAAGGATTATCCCCACTCTTTAAATCGAGCAGTGAAGATGGCAATCAGCAAAGTTTGGCCTTGATCTTCGAAAGGTCCGCAAAAAGGGGCCACACCTTTTTTATTCCCTCTCCTTTTTCTTTTTTCTCTTTTCTTATTCTTTCTCATTGTAGGAAATATTTAAAAGGACGGAGGCATTAAGAATCAAACCAATACTGAAGCATGGGAAAGAAACTTTACTTTCCCATTTTATATATGTAAGACTCTCTTAAATTAGACTATAGATAGCAGTCGATGTATGGTATGGGTAGGATTACGCCTGGTTCCACGTACCCATATTTGTCAATGAGTACTGCATTTGTATTCACAGCTGTGCTCATGTCAGGCTGGAAATGGGCCACCACATCTGGGCCCATTTGGGTGCAGGTCACCATTAGGTTGTACGGCAGGCATTTGTAAAATTAGAATATTTTTAAAAGGGAATTTATTTACTCTCCCCACACACACACACAAAAATATGAAATGCTCACCTATACGCCTTTGCACACGTATCATGGGCCCAAAATTTGATCGGTCCATGTGGTGCTGCACCTCATGAAACTCTCGTAGTCTAATTTTCAACATTATCTAAAACTTTGGTGGATCATAGCAAAGAGATACAAATTAATGGAGAAAAAAACATTTCCTTTTTCCATGGCCCACCAAAGTGTTGGATTAGAGTAAAAGTTAAACCCCGGGCATTTCATTAGGTACTGAATCACATAGTCGGTTCAAATTTTGGGCTCACATTATATGGGTTAAAATCTCAAAAAATTCTAATGAGAACTCCATTTGCATTTCTCTTTGCCATAGCCCATGGAGTTTTTTATCAAGCTGAAAATTGATCCAATTGGGTTTCAAAGGATGTCGTGTATCACATGCATGGACCATTTAGATTTTGTGCTTATGACATGTGTGCAAAGGTACACCTGTAAGCATTCCTCTCTCTCTCTCTCTCTCTCTATATATATATATATATATATCCGAATGCTCTGCTATGTACAAGTTTAGGGATCTTTACTCTTGCCCCGATGGTAGACTCTTAGGAATTTCAACTCCCGCAAGGCTCGAGTAAATCCCACTGCTGCTTGGGTGTGTACGGTGTGTAAAAAATAAAATAAAACTTAGGGAACTTGTGTAAATTTTATGAGAACTCATAGTACATTTTTCAAGTTTAAAATCTGAATGGTCCACGTGATGCAGCACCACATGAAGTCCCCAAGGTTCAACATTTACTTTGATCCAAAACTTTGGTGGTCCATGAAAAAAGAAAATAGTTTTCTCCCTTGATTTGTATCTCTCTTTTCTATGGCCACTAGAGTTTTAGATCAAGATATAAATTGGTCATTTAAGGTTTCATGGGATGCTGCATCACATGGACCGTTTAGATTAGACACATATGACACGTGTTTAAAGGTATGCAGGTGAGCATGCCTCTCTCTCTGTGTGTATATATATATAAGAACAGGATATAAATTGGTCATTTGAGGTTTCATGGGATGCCGCGTCACATGGACCATTTAGATTAGACACACATGACACATGTGCAAAGGTATGCAGGTGAGCAGGTGAGCATGCCTCTCTCTCTATTTGAGGTTTCATGGGATGCCGCGTCACATTTACCGTTTAGATTAGACACACATGACACGTGTGCAAAGGTATGCAGGTGAGCATGCCTCTCTCTCTCTCTCTCTCTCTCTCTCTCTATATATATATATATATATATATATATATAACATTGAACCATACGCATTGCCGACATTGGTCAACTAGATGGATTGGTTACACACTACATATACCGAGTGAGTGGCACATGCGGAGTGGCGCTACAAACTAAGTGGGTTCCACAAGCGAGCGACTAGTTAGATTGCGTACACCCTACACACTAAGTGGGTCCCACATGCAGAGTGTTGTTGAATAAGAGAGGCCATTGCCCGAACCTCTTGTCACAGCAAACTAAGTGGGTCCACCGTTATGTTTGTGAGAAATCCACGCTATGTTTCCGTTTTGTGATATCATGTTAAGGCATTGCACAAAAATGAGGCAGATTGGAAACCCAAGGCCCCATACGAGGAAAAAGTTTGCAGGAAATGCCTACGGTTGAAATCTTCTGTGTACACGGTATGTTTATATGCCATCAGTATTGTTTCCGAGGTCATTCTTACTCGAATGAACTGAAAACACAAAAATATTCAGTATGAAATAAAATTTCTGTGGCCCACGAATGTATCAACGGTGGACAATTAATCTTAACTGTTTCCTTTAGTTCAGCCCACTCGAGTTTTGGATCTGGCTTATTTTTGGGTCCACGTCCTAACATGATCTACTATAGGTTAAACTGGATGAATTTCTCACAAATATCATGAGGGGCACACCTAGCTTCAATCCACTACTTGAATAAGTTCATCATACAATATGGTACACTTTTCTTTACGTAGTTGTGGGCTAGCCACCCAAAACTATAGCTGGTGTCAAAAGTGTGGGCTCACTATGGTATATGTGCTTTATTCTTGCCATCTATCCACTTTATCTGCTCATTTTAGAGCTTAGGTCTAGAGAGTAAAGAACTAGGCATATGCAAATCTCAGGTGGACTATACCATGGGATCGATACTGTGGAATTTGAATTCTTATCATTGAAAACTTTCCGAAGGGCCACTGAAGTTTTGGATCAAGCTGATATTTGTGTTTTCCCTTCATCCAGGTTAGTGTGATCTTATCAACGGGTTAAATAACAAATAAACATCATGATGGGCCTTAGGTTTATTTATTTATTTATTTATTTTTTATGCTGGATGTTCAATCAACAATGTTCCTGATTTATTTATTTATTTATTTTTTATGCTGAATGTTCAATCAACAATGTTCCTGATTTTTTGTTTCCATTCCCTTAAATGAGCTGGGAAAATGGACTAACGGTAAAAATAAAACACATACATCTTGATGAGGCCAAAGAGCATTAATGCCAGCTAGTGTTGGGTCACTAGCATAACAGCGTCAGTGAGCTGGAGGGTTCTAATCATTATTAATATTATTAATTACTAATTACAATCAAGGTTAATTATTACTAATTACTAATAAGAAATTATAATTATAATTAGTTGGAGTATTGGATGCACATAAGGGAGTGCGCTCATATGGCACTGCAACCTGTGGTGGTACTGGGCTATTCCGGGCCATATGATGTTTACATCCTATCTTTTCCATCCATTGTGTTAGTTCCCCAATGTTCAAGGGTGCGGTTTGGGTGGATCCAAGGTTGATGGATCCCCAACTGTTGGGTTTACTGTGATGTATGTGCCTTACATCAAGGCTTATCACCTATTTTGATGGCTCATTTTAGGTAGGGCCATAAATGAGTGAATGAATTTGGAGTACTTAGACCTGTTGGGTTTGTTAAATGGTATGGGTCTAGATTTGATTTCCTTTACATTAGGCCTAACCCGACCCAACCTAAACCCATTTAGTAAATGGGCGGGTCTGGTCTATGTTGCAAGGGACCCACTCATAGGGGGGTATATCGAGTCAAATCGAGTCGAGCTGGCCTCAGCTTGACTTGGCTCGGCCGCTAGCTGACCTCAGCTCGAACTTGGCTCGGCTCGATCCTCAAGCATGGCTGGCTAGCTTGGATTGGTTCGGTTAGCAGCTCGAACCAATTCGAGCCAAGATCAAGCCAAGTTCGTCCGTTCAGCATTTCCACAAACACTTAGACTGCACCTTCAAAAACCCACTGTATGTAAAACAACAACAAAGATTTTTTAGGTATTTTATCAAACACCTTCTAAGCAACATAAAAGTTAAGAAAAAATATATATATTTGTTTCATATACATACCTTCTTTGTCACCAGCCATACTTCGTTGAGTCATTTCATCAAACACTTGGTGTGCAACATCAATATCAAAGTAACTGAGTCACCTAATTGGTTTGATTCGAGTTTGATTTGAGCAAGGTTCGATCCGATTCGAGTTGAGTTGGGGCTAGCTCGAACTCAGGTGAAACTCATTTTTGAGCTAAAAAAATCAGCTCGACTTGGCCTGAACTCAGCTTTGAACTAAGTCGAATCAATTTTTTTGAGTCGAGTCGAGCGAGCTAACCAAGCTAGCTCGGTTCGTGTACACCTCTGCCCATTCATACTTGATTTTAAAACGAGCAAAAAGGCTTGCATATCTTAACTAGTAATATGGAAAAATGAAAAATTCACTCCATAGCTAACGTGAAGCAATTGGCCAAGTAAAGATAATTATCTCTATCATTTTGATATTTCCCGGCTCCATTATTTTCATTATTATTATTATTATGAGAAATTGTTAAATTTATTTTTTTAATTATTAATTGCTGTTAACTAATTTTGATATAAACTCAACATGAGACAGCCTTGTTAGACCCAATTAAACTCATTTATAAGTGGGTTTGACTCAGGTTTTGAATATCTTTTAACTAGACCCATTAGACACGGCCATTCATAAATGGGTATGATGGGGTTGACTCAATCTCAACTTAGGCAAGCCCATTTAATAAAAGAATTTGGGTTTAAATTTTAAACCCCGATTCATTTAGTAAATGGGTACGTTTGGTTTTAACTAAACCTGCTCTAAAACCGAAGGCCATAATCTAAAATATAAAGTAGATCTCCAAGTCCTAGGTGGACGACCATACCACAGGAAATAGTTGTTGTTGAATCCCCACAGTTTAAAACATAGGAATGTTTATTTTTCATCAACCTGTTGACAAGGTCACAAAAACCTGGATGAAGAGACCATACAAATATCAGCTTGATCTAAAACTTTTGTGGGCCATGAGAAATTTTTAATGATAGATTACCATGTTTTCATGTATTATGGTCAACCTGAGAGTTGGATCGATTTCATTTATGGAATCATGCTTTTAAATGAGTTTTCAATACAAATGGACAGCGTTGATATAAGGGACATACATCATGGTTGGCCCGATGGGGTGGATCCGAGGATCCATTCAAGTTGCGCCCATATTCACCATGGAGTCTAACAATTATAGCCATCCAAGACAAGGGTGGGCTGCACCATAGGAAACAATATCAAATAATGCTAAAATCTCTAAATTTGCGTGGTGTGGCCCACCTGAGTTTGGAATGGCTTAATTTTTTCTGTCCATTCATCCTGGTGGGGTGTGTTTGATGAATGGCTTAGATGACATATACACAATACAGTGGGCCTCACAAGTCTGCAGGGAGGTTTTATCAGCTAGGCATCCCATCCCAACCGTCCCGTATGGTGTGCCCCCCTTGAGATTCCGATCTGGTTGAATTTTGGCCCGGTGCCTTAACATTGAAGTGCAATCCGAATGGACGGGGATGATTCAACCCAAACATATTATGTTGGGCCCAAAATAGCCCAGTAACATCACCAATAGTGGTTATTGGGTATGCCAAACGGGTCTAAGTTCGTGGCACTCAGACGAAGTAGGGTCTGTCCCAACAGAAGTACTAAAGATTTCGAGCAAGTTGGGATCTCCCTTTAGCCTGGCCCACATAGTTTTGTGAACTAAAAAGTTTTAGTCATTTACATCTGATCCACTCCGTTTCATGTTGGATTGGGCGCTAGGCTGATGGTCCCTCAGCTCGTTATTAAAAAAAATATATTAAATTATTTGTCTAAGTTATATTTTCATTAGACTATAGCTACATCTTCAGGTTCCTAAAATACGTTTAACTACATCTAATGCTTTTCGTTTAAAGAAACAGAGTCAAGTATTGTGAGGCCCACCTGGTGTACACATGACACCAAACCTATCGTTTAGGTGTACCCAACATGATGACTAGATTCCGTGGAAGGTAAACCAAGCCAATCATCTGATGGACCACACCTAGGGAACAATGCACACCATCCAAGCCTTCAAATTCACACATGGTCCACATTTTGATTGGATTGGTGAGTGGTATGGTAAATTTGTTAAGGTATATGTACATATTCAGAGGATGTTTGGTATATAGATCTTTCATTCACATCTATCCATAAAATATCGGTACATGGATCTTCTATAACAAGGCTAATGTAGGACTAATGTATAAACCAAGTATTATGTGAGGTCAAGTAGCAAAATTAAGGTAATCAACTAAAGAACATAAAATTTGTCATTATGATCATTGATATTAGGTAAATCATAAAAATATCATGTATAATCCTAATCTAAGTTATCAACATCGTAGCACAAGATTATTAAATAAAGAAAATTATGATCTAATGGATATAGTGACAACCAATTAGCATTGGGTAAGTTTTCAACACAATTACGACTACTCGCCTACCCACAGAAAACCAGTGGAGCCCACCTTCTCCTCTAATACGTATGCAAGAGTATACATGAAATAATGTTCTAATCAAAGACTTATAATACCAACAGCCTGGATCACTGAACAAACTGTTCAAAGGATCTCTAGCTTTAAGTATTGTGAGGCATCGACCTGATCGCCATCTTTGAAATAATTGCTTTCCAGTGGTTACTTAGACTGGTACCATATATAGGCTCCTTGATGCACTGACTTCAGAATAAGGTCGGCACACTAGCCTTATGCCTGATATCCAAGCTATCCATCTGAAGAGTACCACTAATTAGTCTACCTATATATCCTAAATAAGATTGGTCAACTAGTTAGATGTGCCACGATTAACTGAAAAATGAGTGGTTGTAGCGTCTACACGTTGACATTTACGTGACGGATGGATTAGATATTTCACTTGAATGCTACGCCAGCATATATGGTGGCGTGTACATTAGCTGACTTTTTAGGCGTGAATGGAGTTAGCGAATCCCAACAGTAAATAGTCCTATTCACCCCACATGTAGGCTACAGCACGTATGAAAGCTCCAAACCGTAAATCGGACCAGCCAACAGGGTGTTTTGTTGTACAGTCATCAGGTTGTCCACGCACATGCATAAAAAATGGACAGAAAAAGCCAATTTATAATCGGTACACACATGTAACCCAGCTGATGACTGGTCTGGATCAGTTTTTGGTCCCTAGCACATATTTGCTGGGTGACAGCTGATGAAAGGCCTCACACACGTTTTGCGAGTGCATGGTGTCAGCAGGCTTCATCCATGAAGCAGAAGAAAAATACAATGCTGAGGGAGATACCTAGAGAGATCGAGAGTTGGGTTGAGTCTAAGTATATAAGATGTCAGAAAGAGCATGGAAGGATTAGGAGAGAGAACGGTCTTCCTCAAGTGAGCAAGACTCTGAATATGTTAAATATAATGGCTCTCAAATTCATAAGAACTAAGAAAGTTTGAAAATATTTTATTAAAATTTGTTTTTCAACTGAGATTACAAAACTTCAAATAATAAAATGAAACCTGATTAAAAGTCTTCTCAATACAAATAAATATATACAAACTTTTCAATAAAGATAAAACATACTAAAAATAAAAAGTTCTTATCTAACTATGCAAAATAATTCTTGGCATGATAAAAAAACAAACCCTACCAGGACACCACGTACTAAAATTTTGAGAATAAAAAGTTACATCTAATTTAAAACTTACTAAAAATAGTAACTGTTTTGAAAAATGAAAAACTTGAGTAGGAAAGAGTTCTTGCAAAATGGAGTGACGCAACACACTAACGGGTGTCGGTTGGCCAAGAATAAAATTTCGGTTGAAATTCATGCAAGACTAGGCCTAGTTATGATAGATTCGTCCACTTTTATTTGGGTTTTTTTCGGTCCTTCAGGGCTAGGAGTAGGTTTGCGGCCCGCTCTACATCAGTAGCGGAATTTGGTTTGAGTTCGGTTAGGCACCTCAGGTTGGAATTTGGGATGGTACGTCTTATGGGTTGGGTCAAGCTTGGATTGACCCCCAATCTGATCCTGACCCAACTGCTCAAATTACACCCCTAATGGAGCCAATGGGTCAGATCCTGGAATACCTATATCCGGCTTGACCAGGTCCGGGCCTATTTTTAGGAGGCAGATCAGATCAGGTCCCACTGGGTCGTTAGAGCTAGCTTTTTAGTTGGGTCCAAAACAAGGATATTTACATGGTCGAGACCTCCCAATGTGGATAGGCTTGAACATGTGCCTCTTTGACACATACGTGGTTCGTTTATAAGCTGACTTGAACCCAATTCCAAAATGGTATTACTAAGCTGGACCCGATACCAAACGGTTTGGGACAATCGGACCCGTACCTGGTTGGATCCATTGGATACCGTGGGTCCGGGTAGCCATTAATGGCAGAAAGACAGTCAGCCCAAAGGTGTAATTGCTCATATCTTTCCATCAAGTTGACCAAATTATTTAAATCTACTATCCTAAAAAATCAAGCCATATCATATTTTATATGGGCCACAACCGGTGTTTACAGTTTTGATGACATTAGCTATATATCAACCTTAGCTATGAAATTGTCTGAAGGTCTTTAGGCTTCCCGGATTTAGTTGAAATATTGCGAGAACCACATCGTGGATATATTGTAATATTTTCAAAATATCAAAGTTTAAAAAATACCTGGTATCAATAAAGGGCCACTGACAATCATCTCTCTCTCTCTCTCTCTCTCTCTCTCTCTCTCTCCTTCTCAAATCCTCAAATACTTCGAAAATCTCATTTTATTTTTCAAATTTTTCGTTTGTAATATGTTTTTGAGGTAAATCTGACCAACCCCTTTCCATTATTCGGAGAAAGAATTAAATTTTTGTGTAGAAATCGAAATCAAACACCCGAGTAGGCCTAATTTTAAAACGGTGAGACAATTTTCGATGTTAATTCAATATTTTGCTTTAAATCACTTTTAGAATCACTAGTATTAGGATGGAAATGCATGATTTTTCATGTTTGGTATGCTTAATCATGTATTTTCCTAGACAAAGTGCGGTCGGGCACTACTAGGGAATCCAGATTGAGTATGCACGGGTTAGGATGTACATAGTTTGATTTTTTCATTTCGAGTTAAGATAGGCCTTCCCAGGGTATGTGTTCTTTGGGAAAGCCCAAATAGGTCCCTCCTCTGTACAGATATATGCTGATGAGATGAAATGAGATTGAAAGGTTAAAAAAAGATGCGTAATCATGTATTTGATCCTCATATTTGGAAATTTAAGGAAAATGGGATAAACTAGGAAAAATTCAAAGAAAAAAATAATCCATTTCGTTATTTTGAATTGCAAATAGAGTATGAAAAAAAATGACTTTGGATATGTTTGATGCTAATTTATAGATTGACGTTTTAAGATTTTTTGAAAAGAATTATTTTTAATTAAGAAATGTAAAAAATTAATAATTTTTTTTTTTAGATAATTAGATTGATAAATAGTTATTTAGCCTTAGATTGCAAGTGATTGTGATTGTTTATGGATCTTAGATTGATAGAGTTTTTTATTTTTTATTTTTATTTTTTGAGAAAAATAATGTTAATTAAAAATAACAAAAGATATTAATATTTTTTCTTCAAAAATTTCATATGGATCATTGTTTATTTAGTTTTATTTGTAAGTGTTTACAAGCGTTGGGTAGTTTCTTGAATTTCTAAGCACTATTCTTGTTATGTGAGCCCACTTACCATAGAGATTAGAACATCATATATGTAATGTGATGGTCATTGATTTGATTTTGATAGCCAATTTTTTTTTTATATAATTGTTTGATTCTTTTTTCCCATTATTAATAGTCTTCTTGATATTAAGGATTGGTTTTAGTAGAGGAGGGCATCGAGTCGAGTTGGATTGAGTTAGGTCCAACTCGACTTGAACCGGTATTGTCAAAACCTTAACCTGAACTCGATCTGACTCGAGATTCGAACTGGATCTTGGCTGGGTTGATCCAAACTGAGTCCGACTCAGAGATACTGAGTTGGATTGAGTTGGCTACGGTTCGGATCTGGTTAAAAGCTCAAGTAGATCAGGTCAAAAACCTTTGAAAATTTTTTGGGCCCCACAGTCTAGTCTGATTCGACTCAAGCCAGGCCGCACTCGAGCTAGGATTAGCCCGGCCAGACTCTCCACGGGTTAGCTCGCCTGCACTAGAGCTAGGATAGACCCACCACAACGAGCCCGATTGGATCACACCCAAGCCAGGCCACGGTGAGCTTGACCTCACCGCATCGACGTATCAGAATCAGGCCAGATGCACCACACCTTGCATGAGCAAGGCTGGCCGCACCATAGAGCGAACCCAAGCCGATCCCGAGTTGGCTCGGATGGACCACAACGGGCAAGACCATTCAATTAAAATTAAAAAAAATAATTACCTGTATGTCGCTGTGCGGACCGGGGCTATTGCCTGTGCAGACGGGTGGAGAGAGAGAGAGAGAGAGAGAGAGAGAGAGAGAGAGAGAGAGAGAGAGAGAGAGAGAGAGAGAGAGAGAGGTGCCGGAGTATGGGACTCCGGGATCGGGTTGGGTGCGGCGGTCGGCTGTTGGGGTTAGGGATGGGTAAGTTTAGGATTGTTATTATTATTTTTTAAATTGAATATATATTACCCGATTACTGGTCCGAGATAGGTTTCAGATCAGATTGGGTCCAACAGAATCGAATTTCGGTTCTAGTCAGGTCAGGTTATTGTGTAACCCGAACTCGACTCGGTTGGGATTCAGATTTGCGTGGGTCTACTCGATCCGATCTGAAATCGGCATTCTGTTTGGGTCAAGTTGGATTCGCCGAGTTGAGTCGGGTCTTGCCCAGCTCTAGGTTTTAGTGCAAATTACACTTTAATTTACGAATTTGGAAAATTTTAACTTATATTATTATATTTTCATCAATTTAAATTGAAATTAGAGTATGAAAAAATGACATGTTAAAGGCTAATATATAAATTGGTGGAGTTTTTAGAATTTTTGGAAAATATATTTAATTTAAAAATATTTATATATTTTTAATTAAATTTTTTTAAAAATATACATTTTTTAAAATTATAAATTGAATGTGCAAACATTTTGTTTACTTAATATTATTTTACATGTGGAAAATGTTTGGAAAAGGAATACATTCCGAGATTGGTTGGCTGCACAAGACCTTATTTCTTGACAATCACACGGGTTTAAGTGTAATTATTGTGGGCATGTGTCCAAGAGCAAAGGGGTATCCCACTTGAAGGAACACTTGACATTTTTAAGAGGGGGTTGGGGCATTAGATTGTTGTTGATTACCGAAGGGTTTCGAAGGAGGTGATAGGGTAGATGAATAACATGTTGACTAAATGAGTAGATAGTGGAGATGGTTGTATTGAGTATGAGAGGGTGATGTAGGAAGTGCCACATATGCATTCTTAGCAAAGTAGGACTAAAAGAAGCGTAAACAGAAGTGAAAGTAGTTCGTTAGTCCCGGGTTCAGTCCTACATTGGTGTAACGCCCGTGAAAAATCCATACTTGGGCTCGAGTACCAACTCGACCCGAAATTGCATAGAATTAAATTCTATGGAAATTAAGTGTAAGTTAGATAGCGCAACGCTGGAGTGGCTGAGAAATGGTCCCTGATCACTTTAAATACGTTCTACAAGATCCAAATTGAGTAGAACCAACGACTCTATAATACTCTATAACGTCGGATCGAACTCTAAGCAGGTTTGGTCTCTGGACCGCTTTGAACTTTTGTATTGGATCTAGACCACACGTCGAAAGTCCGATACTTCCTATCTTAGACCGTTAGAACCACCTTATTGGACTTGACGCTCATTTCGAAAATCAAGTCAAACCGACAATCACAGGCTATTTCATTGAGCCCGGATTGAAGAGAGTGCGAATAGGGACAAAATTGGAATTTCAAATTCAAATCTGGCACACGACTTGACGCGTCAGTATTAAGCGTTCTGACCGTCAGAATTCATCCAGATTACACCCTCGGATCAGGAAAAATTTCTATTTTATATCATGAGACTTTCAGCCCTGATCTACGTGCGGTGACCGCTGAACTGAAACTGGTCCGCCACATGCGATTTGCGAACCCTGCCAGACTGAAAACTACGTGCTATATCTGGTACGCATGAGCTTAAGTCCGATCGCATTCGACCAGGGGACCACCAGAAAGCATCTTTTGGACCGAAACAGCTCCGAAATAGATATGCAATAAGTAAACTTCGTTCTGGAGCCTGTTTCCGGCATTTTTAAGCTTATAATTCCTCTCTCCCATCCGAAAATTGCAAAACCTAGATTTGGGGAGAGAGAAAAGGAGAGAGTTTGAGAGAGAAAGTGGGAGGATTTTTCCCGTCTCCGTGCCGCTACTTCCACGTGCTACAGCAACACTTCCTGATCACCTGGCCGGTGATTTCTCCGCTTTATCAGGTATAAAACAACCCTAGAACTTGCTGATTTAGGGTTTACTTAGATTCATAGCGTGTTAGCTAACGTAACTTGTAAAATAGGTTCTCCTACTGCCGTAGACGAAGCGTACACGCTCTGTTCAAAATCACGCATCCGTAAGACATAAGGTGAGGATTTTAGACGCTTTGATTGACGGTTTACAACGCTTTCAATGTCGTTTAATAGTAGATTATCGACGACATCGCCGTTTGACATGTACAACATGCTCTCCGTTTCCTGTTTCGTAAAGTAACGAAGAATATGAGATTTTAGTCATTTGTAGGAAGTACGGTTTACATTCATATTTTGCTGACGTGATTGACATGGTTTGTTATCGCATTAAGGAGTTAGGAATGCGTGCATAATTAGTTTGGCGAAGAGATTCGCCTAGTTGCGCACTTTGGGTCGACATACTATATGTAGACTTAAGTGTGTAGTGTATGTGTTTGTATAAATGCTTGTATTAGTATGTATTGAATTAAATGATGTTATGTGGTAGTTTGAGATTGATTTCTCAGTTAATATGCTGACCTAAATGATTTCTTACATGTTGACTATATGCATGATTTCATTACATGCATGGAATATATGTGCTTGAAGATTTGCTTAAGTTGAATGTTATAACATGTGTTAACATGCTCACATGATTGTATTTCAATTCCAATACTCTTACATAAATTGCTGATGTGATTCCATAAGTGTTTGGGACTAGACTTAGTCCAGACAGTCGATAACCGAGCGAATTCGTGGCTGACTGATCATAGCCACGAACGACGTGTCGATGAACGCGATTCGTGTTTGGAGTTGGCGGCAGTGGTTAGGCCACGCGAAGTATTTTACGCACTTCATGTCGTTCGACTGGAGACGCGATCGCGCTAGTCGAGCTCGTCAAGTAACCCGACTGGCCGATGTATGTTCACCTTGTATGAGTCATAACTGCTTGAACCTAGGGTACTGAACTTACCATTGTAAACCCTGTTAACCATGGTACCTTGATCCACGAAGACTCATGAACCGGGCATGGTGGTATGGGACACCGTGGTCGAGCTGTCGGCCTACGCTGGGGGCACAAACCTCCCCGTAGTAACCAGTGAGTACCTAGACTCGTGAGCAGATTATGGTGGTATGAGACACTATATTCTAGCTGTCGGCCTACACTGATCAGGCGACGAGTCCTTTGTAGTGACCGTGAGCGTATTCCGAGTCCACGGGAGGCGACGACCCTTCCGTTGCAGTAGAGTACAGTAGGCCTGTATTGATAAGGTGATGGGGGAGCGGTGCAACGAGTGCGAGCAACAACCCTGACAGCCCTTGCAGTGACCTACGAAATATACATTGTATGAGATTACTAGGAGTGACGACCCTAGACAGGATCTGTGTTGGGATTGATACAAGGGAAGTACCTTAGTTTCCCAATCCTGCTGTTTGAATGAACTAATAACAACTTGAAAATCATATCACCATAGCATTGCATGTGCCTGGAAGATGTGGAGCACTCTAGGGAGTGTGGCATGCCGCGGTCGTAAGATGTTGCCGTATGAGGGAGATCGTCGGTGAGGGCATACATCACGTCATGTCATCTTGCATTAACAACAGTATTAGGATTGCCTGATTTACTGCTTTACTATTATCGCATGATTGAATTGTGAACATGCTAATCTTTGCTCTATGATTCCACTGAGTTGATCACTCACTCCCACGTTACGGGATGGTGTTTGCAACACCCACCAGACCCTGTTGTAGTTGCAGGTGAGGCTGAGATCCAGGAGGCTGAGCCAGACTTCGACGAGGATCAGGACGAGTTCTCGTACATGAAGTATCACGATGGCTTCGCGTAGGAGACCTGGATCGAGGGGACTTCAGTGGGACTATTTTGGACATTTATTGTTGTTCATGTATATGTATAGGAGACTCAGAGACGTATTCATACTTTAGAGACAGATAAGATTTACTTTGTTTTACCATACAGTGATATATATATATATATTGTTTAGTCTTCCGCTTGCTTTTATCACTGGATCTGAAGTATGAATTGCAGTTTTGGTATACTTTTACTCATGTGAATGCTTTAAATCGGACAACATTGAATCATAATCATTTTTGTTGCATAAATGACGGTCTGGAACTCGGGAGTTGAGTTTATACACGATCCCCGATTTTCAGGGTGTTACAAGTTGGTATCAGAGCATGAATAAAAGTATACTGGGCCTGGGTTATGGTCTCGCGACGTACGCTGTCGCTTCCTTTGACTTAAGTGGGTGCGAGAAGGGTCTAGAAACACCTCTAGGATCGCAGATTCACCGATAGGTGATGTTTATTCGAATCGATCGCACGATCGAGTCTGTAACGCATCTCGGGTCGCGTAAAGCAACCCGAATAGCTTGTAAGCCGTAGGAAGTCGGGTTGAGACATCCTATGAACGATTTTAAACCCGTAAAAGTAAATTCTTGGGCCGTGGGATGACCACGACTCCTGTAATCAATCGCCAGGGCTTAAAAATCCCGTTTCGCCAAAAATCTTTAAAATTCTTCCTCTCACCACTCCAATCTTCATTTCTTTCTTATCCAATTCATGTTAGGCATTAAACCTAATGTGAAAATAATACAAAATAATACTTTTACAAGATTTTATAGTGAATACTAAAATTTCATGAAAAATGGCCATAAGGCCATTCTAACTTCACTTTCGTTAGTAACTAAGGATCTAGATGGATGTACTAGCTCCTTCTACCCTAAATTCATATGCTGCATCATAGGGTTTTGTATTCAAAATTGCGGAATGGTCCCGGAAAGCCCCAAACACATGTTTGGGCCTATGTAGGTCAAAGTACAATGAACCAAGGGGTGGACCGTACATATTTGGAGTCCTTGGACCATGGGGGACCAGACCCATGTGGTCCGGCCGACCGAATAGGAGATCGGTCGGCGATGCCATCGCCGGTCCGGCGATGCATCGCCGACCATCTTCCACCGTTGGATGTGGGGTCCGAGATCTGAGGGTGTTTTGGGTTTTTCATACCCCACTTGTGTGGTTCGTGGGTAGAAAACCCCTAAAACGTGTATCTCCTTCACAAACAGCCCTCCCTATAGCTCCATTTTCATTTTTCAGCAACCACCCCCATATTTCGTGGTTCCAAATCGCCTCTAGATCCCTCCTTGGCCAAAACTGACCATCATCCATCATTCCTTGGGAGTTGGCAGCCCTTCTTCTTGAAGATTTCGTCATTTGGAGCTCCAAAAACTCTCAAATCGAGCTGAAATCGTGATGTGTTCCATTCCACTTTTTTGTTTTCATTTCTCCCTGAAAATATACTCTTGGGAAGCTTGAAGCATCCCTCTACGACGCCTAGATTTTCTTTTTCTAGATTGGACAGCCACTTCTCCGCATTTTCACCGTTTTTCATGGCTTTCGTGGAAGCCATTTTAGGCCTTTTATCACTCTCATCCATCATATCTTTGATGGGTAAGAGGAAAATCGCAACAGACGAGGCTGGGCCAGGCTGCCCTGCTCAATCGAGAAGACCGCGGGGTGGTGCCGCAAGTTCAAGCCCCATCGCAGGTCCAGCTGCAGTCCTGGAGTGCCGTACAAAGTGGGATTTGGATCCCCATGCACACCTTGGGCGAGTAATTTTATCAGAGATGCCTCATGGCCAATACACTGATCGCAAAGTGTTATTTGAGGCGGACGTGAAAGGGCGACTGTTCGGTGAATATCTGTTGTTCGAACGCATTGAAGCTGCGCATTGGGGTCCGATCTTTGAAGCTCGCGCTCGTGCTAATGTGAGCACCGTTCGTGCCTTCTACGCTAGTATCCAGAATCCTACCATGGAGCCATTGCAGTTTAAAATCCCTTTTGGTAGAGATCGGATGGCTACGATTGATGTGCGACTGATTGCGTGACTTCTGAACGTACTTCTTGGTGATGTTCATCCTAGTGAGAAGAATCTGAGGAGTAGACGTGAATGAGATCGCCGCACCAGGTTTCTATGCGGTAAGTTGGTTCCATGGCAGCCTAATAATAGTCTTAAGGCGACGTACATGTCTGATGATTTATGCCTGCTGCACCATATCTGTACGTACAATGTGTATCCCAGGTCGACGAATCGCATTGAATGTAAACGCCTTATGGTTGATTTCCTGTATCTGGTGGCCCAGGGAGAGAATGTATGCATGGCTACCTTCATCTTACGACAAATAATCCTCATAGCCAAGTCGAGAAGAACATCTGAATCGCTTCCTTTTGGCCGACTGATTTGCAAGATTGCGCTTGAGTTTGCCTACAGACTTGGGCCAGAATTGCCAGTTTCGATTCATACCATTGATGAGTCGACTATGGTCAAGATGAAGATTGGGTCACAGTACCGTGAAAACCAGCTTGAGAAAGACAGCGAGGATGACTTTGATGATGAGGAAGATCAAGGCGAAGAAGAACCTGGAGCAGAGGTTCAGGAAGAAGCTCAGGAAGAGGCAGAAGAGGACGCTCAGGATACAGATGAGAGCCCTCCTCCTTCTGCGCAGGCTACTATAGACGATCGCATTGCTCGGATGGAGGAGAGTCAGACCGCTTTACGAAGAGAAGTTCAAGAACTTCGCGCAGAAGTCGCGGATGCCAAGGCCGTTACAAAGAAAAAATTAGGCAAGGTAACTCGCACCTTGAAGGCGATCCTGTGTTGCTTACAGGATAAGGGTGCTCCTCCTCCGTCCCCAGACTCAAACTAGCGATGCGACCTTGATGTAGTTGTCAGTAGTTAGTCATTTCCTGCTTTATGTGTGTAAGCCTGTTAGGCCTAGTGCTTTGCTTATGTTGCTGTTACAATTTTAACTGTCTTAGTTCTCATGTATTTCTTGTCATGATGATTGTAAGGATATATCCCTTGTATTGTGACAATTTTGATTAAATGGAATGCATGGAATGCCTTTGACTCCTTGTGTGAATGATTGCGGTGTATTTGTGTAATTGAGACTGACAAGGTTGTGCCTTATTTTGAATATAGGGAGTGCCGCCTAAGGCTACGCGGAGCACGACTCGTCTTGCACTGACCGAGCATATGGATCAGACTCCTTCGCAGTCTGGCACCCATGTGGACCTTACTGTGGGCCCGATTCCTGAGACAGTTCGTGCGTCTCAGCCTGCTGCTGGTCCTACAGTTGGACCACCGCCATTTACACCGTCAATCAGAGAGCCATATCATGCATCTACTTCGACACAGAATCTGCCACAGCCTGCTCCTCCTCCTGACCGATTTGAGCAGATGTTGGTTATGATGCAGCAGCAGTAGCAGCTTCTGACTACCATCGTGGGGACATTAGCACAGGGTGGAGGTGTGGCTCCACCTGCACCACCTGTGCATCTAGCTGAGGGCATGACTCATCCTGCACCGCTTGCTTACCCTGCGGGGAATCCCGCCGATACACGGGGCCTATTAGAGCGATTTCAGCGCTTACGACCTCCCACTTTCACGGGTTCTCACAGACTCGAGGAGGCTGAGTACTGGCTCGACCGTGTGTCGAAGATTTTACGGATGCTTCATTGCACAGAGTCCGAGAAGGTAGAGCTGGCTACATTCCTGTTTGAGAGAGAGGCCAGCCTGTGGTGGGATGCGTACTGCGGACCGTTGCCGCCGACTTTGTATGGACGTGGGTAGCGTTTGAGTTCCGCTTCCATAAGAAGTATTATCCCCAGACTTACAGGCACGACAGGGAGAATGAGTTTCTCCGCCTCAGACAGGCAGCCATGACAGTTACAGAGTATGAGCATCGGTTCACGGAGTTAGGCAGATACGTCCCGATGATTTTGGCTGATGAGCAGATGCGCATACAACGCTTTTTGGAGGGTTTGCGACCGGACATTCGGTCGAAGATGTGCTGTGTGACCATTCCCTCATATGCGGAGTTGATTCACATGTCCATGCGGACAGAGCAGGATGTGGATCGACTTGCGCGATCTCGTGGCCCTGTTGCTTCTAGGCCGCGACCAGACATGCAGGACAGGCCCCTCGCGGGCAAGAGGCCTCGCATTGACCCTCTTACTAGGACTACAGCGCCTGTACCACCGTTTCGGCGCCCTGATTTGACATGTACATACTGTGGGAGGACAGGCCACTTGGCGCAGAGCTGTTTCTCTCTGATGCGGGACAGCGGGTTCTCGCCGTCGTAGAAGATTGACCGTGCTCGTTCACAGGCGATATCAGCACCGCCTCTACGGTTAGCTTCTGCGCACCCTTCCTTTAGACCTCCGGTATCGCAGATCAGACAGCCTCCACGGCCCATGACACAGCGGCCGAACCGGCCACAGCAGGCTCTGGTTCATGCATTGACAGCTGAGGCAGCTGCGGCACCGACTCTTCAGCATTCAGCCTTGAGGTCACAACCCATATTGGAGGTACTCCTATCCTTGTGATGGTGGACACTGGTTCCACGATTTCTTTGATATCGTGTGCTGTAGTCAAGCGTCTTGGGTTACAGACTATCACTATGGATAGCGTGCGGGTCTTTGCAGCTCATGGGGATTATTCGGATGTTACCCAGATGTGTGAGGGTTGTTTAGTTGATCTGGGAGGCAGGATGATGGCTCTTGATCTTGTCGTCGATCCCTCGCTCGTTTATCTCGACATCATTCTTGGCATGGACTGGTTGACTGCTGGGAGGGCCGAGATTGACTGCGAGGCTCGTATGGTGACGGTGTACGAGCCTGAGGGCACGCCTTTCACGTTTTCAGTGCGGGTAAATCTTTCTTTCCGCATACTTAGTTACGCCACTTTATTGCGCGACGCTGGTGCCCAGATACTCGAGCATGTGCCAGTCGTTTCTGAGTTCGGGGATCTGTTCAGGAAGATCCCTGGTTTGTCGCCCCGACGTGAGATCGATTTCACTATCGATCTGGTTCCTGGTTCTACACCCGTCTCACTGCCGACGTATCGCATGACACCATGTGAGATGGAGGAGTTGATGACGCAGATTGATGGTCTGCTAGAGCTTGGCCTTATACGGCCTAGTGTGTCTCCTTGGGGAGCACCGGTCCTATTCGTGAGGAAGAAGGACGGTTCGATGCGATTGTGTATTGATTATCGCAGGCTGAACTAGGTTACGGTGAAGAACAAGTATCCTTTACCCAGGATCGATGACTTGTTTGATCAGTTGAGAAGAGCGCAGTACTTCTCGAAGATTGATCTTCAGTCAGGATATCATCAGTTGCGCGTCAGGGATGAGGACGTGCAGAAGACAGCATTCAGGACCAGTTTTGGCCACTACGAGTTCCTCATGATGTCGTTCGGCCTTACGAACGCACCAGCCGTGTTCATGGATCTGATGAACCGGGTATTTCGACCTTTTCTCTATCGATTCGTCGTTGTATTCATTGACGACATTTTGGTGTACTCTAGGAGTCGAGAGGAGCATGAGGAGCACTTGCGTTTGGTCTTGAATACGCTCAGACAGCATCAGTTGTTCGCACAGTACAAGAAGTGCGACTTCTGGAAGCAGGAGGTGAAGTTTCTGGGACACGTGGTGTCCAAGGATGGCATGACAGTTGACCTGTCTAAGGTAGCTGCGGTGCAGGACTGGGAGCAGCCTGGTTCTGTCACTAAGGTGAGGAGTTTCCTGGGTCTCGCTGGCTACTATCGGCGCTTCATACAGGACTTCTCGAAGATTGCGAGACCCTTATCTCAGTTGACACGGAAGGACGTGAAGTTCGCATGGAATGACAAGGCGGAGTCAGCTTTTCAGGAGCTGAAGGACAGACTTACGTCCTCCCCTGTGCTAGTATTGCCAGAGCAAGGGGTTAGATATACTATATATACTTACGCGTCTAGCATTGGTTTGGGTTGTGTCCTTATGTAGAGGGACAGGGTAATTTCGTATGCCTCGAGACAATTAAGGAAGCACGAGGAGAATTACCCTACACACGACCTAGAGTTGGCAGCCGTTATATTCGCACTGAGACTCTGGAGACATTACCTCTACGGAGAGGAGTTCGAGCTCTTTTGCGACCACAAGAGCCTCAAGTACATATTCACGCAGTGAGACTTGAATATAAGGCAGCGGCGATGGATGGAGACGTTGAAGGACTTCAAGTTTGAAGTCTCTTACCATCCTGGAAAGGCGAACCTTATGCCTGATGCGTTGAGCCGCAAGAAGGCGATAGAGTTTACGGCTTCGCTGATGGTTGCCGAGTGGGATATGGTTGAGTTTTTGCGAGACTTTGAGCAGAAACTCACCATAGAGGAGCCGTTTGAGTTCATCGCACATGTACAGGTGTGATCTCAGATCGATGACCGAGTCATCGAGGCGCAGAGGGACGATGCACATCTTACTGAGCTTCGAGAGCAGGCCAGTGATGATGCTGACGCCGACTGGCGAGTTGGTATGGATGGGGGCTTACGTTATCGTGGCCGCCTATGAGTCCCAGATGTCCCTGACTTGAGACGAGAGATTCTCGAGGCTGCGCATTCTACTAGACTCGCGATGCATCCAGGCAGCACAAAGATGTATCGTGACGTGAAGAGGACGTATTGGTGGGAAGGTATGAAGACCCACATAACTGAGTTCGTGTCCCGTTGTCTCACTTGTCAGCAGGTGAAGGCAAGCATCACCGATCACCTGGACTTTTACAGCCTATGCCGATCGCAGAGTGGAAGTAGAATTTTATTTCCATGGACTTTATTTCTGGGTTGCCGAAGACGAGGAAGGGACATGATTCCATTTGGGTGATCGTCGACCGTCTGACGAAGTCGGCGCACTTCCTACCGATCAGAGTTACGAACTCTGCAGACGAGCTGGCTAGATTGTACATCAGAGAGATTGTGCGTCTGCATGGAGTTCCGCTGGAGATCGTGTCGGACAGAGACACGCGGTTCACTTCTATTTTCTGGACTCGCATTCAGGAGGCTATGGGTGTGAAGTTGAAGTTCAGTACTGCCTTCCACCCACAGACAGACGGACAGACAGAGCGGGTGAACCAGATCTTAGAGGACATGTTGCGAGCTTGCGCATTGGACTTCAAGGACAGTTGGGATGATTGTCTTGCTTATGCGGAGTTTGCGTACAACAACAGCTTTCAGGGGAGTATCGGGATGACACCTTATGAGGCGCTGTATGGGCTACCTTGTCGCGCACCGCATTGCTGGCTAGAGGTCGGTGAGCATAGCTTGATCGGCCCAGAGTTAGTGCAGGCGACGTTAGAGAAGATTGATATTATTCGACGTCGGCTTCTTATAGCGCAGAGCAGACAGAAGAGCTACGTCGATACGAGACGGAGGCCACTAGAGTTCACAGTTGGGGATCATGTGTTTTTGCGAGTTTCTCCTATGAAGGGAGTCCTTCGGTTCGGGAAGAAGGGGAAGCTGGCACCGTGATTTATTGGTCAATTCTAGATCCTCGATCGTGTGGGAGCGGTGGCTTACCGCTTGGCTTTACCCACGCCTCTCGCGAGCGTTCACAACGTATTTCATGTTTCTATGCTGAAGAAGTACGTTGCTGATCCTTCCCATATCATCAGATGGGAGCAGGTACAGTTAGGAGAAGATGTTACTTATATCCTGCGACCGACACGTATCCTAGACAGGAAGGAGCAGGTACTGCGTAGTAAGGTGATTCCCCTTGTGAAGGTATTGTGGACGCATCACTCTGAGAAGGAGGCTACCTGGGAGACAGAAGCCGAGATCAGAAAGAACTACCCACAGCTTCTCGAGGAATACAAAAAAGGTACAAATTTCGAGGACAAAATTATTTGTTAAGGGGGGTAGATTGTAACGCCCGTGAAAAATCCATACTTGGGCTCGAGTACCAACTCAACCCGAAATTGCGTAGAATTAAATTCTATGGAAATTAAGTGTAAGTTAGATAGCGCAACGCTGGAGTGGCTGAGAAATGGTCCCTGATCACTTTAAATACGTTCTACAAGACCCAAATTGAGTAGAACCAACGACTCTATAATACTCTATAACCTCGGATCGAACTCTAAGCAGGTTTGGTCTCTGGACCGCTTTGAACTTTTGTATTGGATCTAGACCGCACGTTGAAAGTCCGATACTTCTTATCTTAGACCGTTAGAACCGCCTTATTGGACTTGACGCTCATTTCAAAAATCAAGTCAAACCGACAATCACAGGCTATTTCATTGAGCCCGGATTGAAGAGAGTGCGAATAGGGACAAAATTAGAATTTCAAATTCAAATCTGGCACACGACTTGACGCGTCAGTATTAAGCGTTCTGACCGTTAGAATTCATCCAGATTACACCCTCGGATCAGGAAAAATTTCTATTTTATATCATGAGACTTTCAGCCCTGATCTACGTGCGGTGACCGCTGAACTGAAACTGGTCCGCCACGTGCGATCTGCGAACCCTGCCAGACTGAAAACTTAATACGTGCTATATCTGGTACGCATGAGCTTAAGTCCGATCGCATTCGACCAGGGGACCACCAGAAAGCATCTTTTGGACTGAAACAGCCCCGAAAAGGATATGCAATAAGTAAACTTCGTTCCGGAGCCTGTTTCTGGCATTTTTAAGCTTATAAAAGGGGTTGAAACCCTCATTCCTCTCTCCCATCCGAAAATTCCAAAACCTAGATTTGGGGAGAGAGAAAAGGAGAGAGTTTGAGAGAGAAAGTGGGAGGATTTTTCCCGCCTCCGTGCCGCTACTTCCACGTGCTACAGAAACACTTCCTGATCACCTGGCCAGTGATTTCTCCGCTTTATCAGGTATAAAATAACCCTAGAACTTGCTGATTTAGGGTTTACTTAGATTCATAGCGTGTTAGCTAACGTAACTTGTAAAATAGGTTCTTCTACTGCCGTAGACGAAGCGTACACGCTCCGTTCAAAATCACGCATCCGTAAGACATAAGGTGAGGATTTTAGACGCTTTGATTGACGGTTTACAACGCTTTCAATGTCGTTTAATAGTAGATTATCGACGGCATCGCCGTTTGACATGTAGAATATGCTCTCCGTTTCCTGTTTCGTAAAGTAACGAAGAATATGAGATTTTAGTCATTTGTAGGAAGTACGGTTTACATTCATATTTTGCTGACATGATTGACATGGTTTGTTGTCGCATTAGGGAGTTAGGAATGCGTGCATAATTAGTTTGGCGAAGAGATTCGCCTAGTTGCGCACTTTGGGTCGACATACTATATGTAGACTTAAGTGTGTAGTGTATGTGTTTGTATAAATGCTTGTATTACATGTTGACTATATGCATGATTTCATTACATGCATGGAATATATGTGCTTGAAGATTTGCTTAAGTTGAATGTTATAACATGTGTTAACATGCTCACATGATTGTATTTCAATTCCAATACTCTTACATAAATTGCTGATGTGATTCCATAAGTGTTTGGGACTAGACTTAGTCCAGACAGTCGATAACCGAGCGAATTCGTGGCTGACTGGTCATAGCCACGAACGACGTGTCAATGAACGCGATTCGTGTTTGGAGTTGGCGGCAGTGGTTAGGCCACGCGAAGTGTTTTACGCACTTCATGTCGTTTGACTGGAGATGCGATCGCGCTAGTCGAGCCCGTCAAGTAACCCGACTGGCCGATGTATGTTCACCTTGTATGAGTCATAACTGCTTGAACCTAGGGTACCGAACTTACCATTGTAAACCCTGTTAACCATGGTACCTTAATCCACGAAGACTCATGAGCAGGGCATGGTGGTATGGGACACCGTGGTCGAGCTGTCGGCCTACGCTGGGGCCACAAACCTCCCCATAGTGACCAGTGAGCACCTAGACTCGTGAGCAGATTATGGTGGTATGGGATACTATATTCTAGCTGTCGGCCTACACTGATCAGGCGACGAGTCCTTTGTAGTGACCGCGAGTGTATTCCGAGTTCACGGGAGGCGACGACCCTTCCGTTGCAGTAGAGTACAGTAGGCCTGTATTGATAAGGTGATGGGGGAGCGGTGCAACGAGTGCGAGCAATAGCCCTGGCAGCCCTTGCAGTGACCTACGAAATATACATCGTATGAGATTACTAGGAGTGACGACCCTAGACAGGATCTGTGTTGGGATTGATACAAGGGAAGTACCTTAGTTTTCCAATCCTGCTGTTTGAATGGACTAATAACAACTTGAAAATCATATCACCATAGCATTGCATGTGCCTGGAAGATGTGGAGCACTCTAGGGAGTGTGGCATGCCGCGGTCGTAAGATGTTGCTGTATGAGGGAGATCGTCGGTGAGGGCATACATCACGTCATGTCATCTTGCATTAACAATAGTATTAGGATTGTCTGATTTACTGCTTTACTATTATCGCATGATTGAATTGTGAACATACTAATCTTTGCTCTATGATTCCACTGAGTTGATCACTCACTCCCACGTTACGGGATGGTGTTTGCAACACCCACCAGACCTTTTTGTAGTTGTAGGTGAGGCTGAGATCCAGGAGGCTGAGCCAGACTTCGACGAGGACCAGGACGAGTTCTCGTACATGAAGTATCACGATGGCTTCGCGTAGGCGACCTGGATCGAGGGGACTTCAGTGAGACTATTTTGGACATTTATTATTGTTTATGTATATGTATATGAGACTCAGAGACGTATTCATACTTTAGAGACAGATGAGATTTACTTTGTTTTACCATACAGTGATATATATATTGTTTAGTCTTCTGCTTGCTTTTATCACTGGATCTGAAGTATGAATTACAGTTTTGGTATACTTTTACTCATGTGAATGCTTTAAATTGGACAACATTGAATCATAATCATTTTTGTTGCATAAGTGACGGTATGGAACTTGGGAGTTGAGTTTATACACGACCCCCGATTTTCAGGGTGTTACAATTGGGCATGATGTAACTGGGCCTTAGGTGTTCCTTGGTTCGAAGAAATTCAATCAAGATAGGGAGAAATTGCCATTCAAAGTGTGGATCATAAACTAGCCATAATTTTTGATTCGAGCATTGTAATGAAACACACGATCTATCGATCTTTATGTAAAAATGCTTTAGGAGTCAATTGATTAGACATGCTAACCGAATTCATCTGTTTCACCAGATAACGCACCCCCGATCAAACACTATGATTTTTAGGAAAAAAATACTATTGGAAATTTCTATTTCCATCGTTTTTTGGAGTTTTAAGAATTTGTCTTTTAAAATTTTCTTGTAATTTGATCAAGAATATTTTTGTAAAGTTTATCTAGACTTTCTATTTTTAGTAAATTAGGCTTTAAAAGAGTTTTACTATTTTTGGTAACTTCTAAACAAATTAAGAAATTAGGCTTTAAAATAGTTTTGCTATTTTGGATAACTTCTAAACAAATTAGGAAATTAGGCTTTTGAAGAATTTTTTGATTTTAGATATTTTTAAATTAAGGTTTTCCTTTATCTTTATTAGTGGTGTAATTAAGAAATCATAGAAGTATTATTTTGTACAATACATGAATTTTCTCTCTTATTTTCTTGTGGACTCAAGAACTCTCCTTATGGATTTAAATTTTTAATCACTTGAGGAAGACGATGATCTTTCTCTTTTTGTTTTATGCTCTTGTTGTAGAGAAGCCTTTAATCTTCAAGTTTTCATGTTACTCGACCGGTAGTGGGGGAGCCACGACCGGTCGTGGGAGGTGCTCGACCAGTAGTAGGTTCGAGCCCTGGCACGACTCGAAGTCCAGCGAGTTGTGCTGTTTTTTTTCCCGGTCTAGGACCAGTCCTGAAATTTTCAGGACCAGTCTTAGGGATCTAGGATCGGTCGTAGGAGGGCTACGACCGGTTGTAGGATAACTAGGACCGGTCGTAGGTTACGCAGTTTGTTCCGCGATTTTGCGCGAAACTGCGGATTTGAGTCTTTTCGCAACTAGGATGCGAAAGGAAAGTTGCCTAAACTATAAATAGGTGTTCCTAGGGCTTTTTTAGGGTATGACAAAAGCTTTATAAAGGGGTTTTAGGGTTTCTAAAGGGTGTAGTAAGGGTGAGATTCGAGATTGTTCGAATCGGGTAAGTCCTCTCTCTTTGTAATTGATACTTTCATAGTGGAGATCTGTCACTTAGTGCCGTGATTTTTTCTCGCAAGGGTTTTCCACGTTAAATCTGGGTGTTCTCTGTGTTCTCTTGTGTGCTTGGTGCCATTGGATTACTATTCTAGATCTAGATCTATGTGATTTCGCAGGTCAAAAATTCCCAACAACTGGTATCAGAGCGAAGTTGGGGCACAGATCTTAATCTGAGGGATTAGTAATAATGGCGAGCGCTAAGTATGAGATTGAGAAGTACTCAGGAAAAAATAATTTTGAGTTATGGAAGGTTAAGATGATTAGCCTGTTAACCAAACAAGGCGAGGATGGTGCTCTTGAGGAGCGGAAGTCTACTAAGAATGATGCTGATTGGAATGCTCTTGATAAAAAGCTTTTTCATCGATCCATTTATGTCTCACGGATGGGAAGCACTTCAAAAAGGTGGAGGTACGGTGGATGTAGCGGATTCCACCTCTGCACGTGTGTGGCATGTTCAGCGTGGCTGTATGAGCAGGCAGGGTAGGAAGGCTGAACCGTGTGGACAGGGATACGGAGCAGGTGGAGCAGCCACCTGTGAGAAGAAACACATGGCATGATCACAGGATATCGATGAGGTACATGGACGACTCCAATATCGCAGGAGTATTCATCTTTTATTCAGATGGCTCTAGGTGAGCTTGGTACTGAAAAGTGAAAGGTGACTATGGGCGATGTGATGGACTCGTTGTACCAGACCGACATATGGGAGCGGGTGGAACTTCCAGTGGACCGAAAAGCGGTTGGATGCAGGTGGATCTTCAAGAGGTTACAACATAGATACAGAGCGAGGTTGGTGGCGATGGGTTATGCTCAGGGAGAAGGGATCGGCTTCTAAGAGATATTCGCGCCGACGGTATAGCAGGTGTCTATTAGATCAGTGATTGGCGGTGGTTGGCTAATGTGATCTTGAGCTAGAAGGAAGGATGTGGAGTCTGCAATTCTGTAAGGAAAAGTAAAGAGCAGATTTACATGAAGCAACCAGAGCAGTTCGAAGTGAAAGGGGCTGAGAAAAGACTTTGCAGGAGGTCGTTGTTCGGCCTGTCGCCTAGGCAGTGGTTTGATTCCTTCATGGTGAGTTAGGTATTGTATGTTGATGACATGTGCATCGCCAATTGTGACATGTCTGAAATCAATGTACTAAAGACTCGGGACATCCACGATGAAGGATCGGGGGGTCTGCAAAGATGGTTCTTGGCATTGAGACTGAAGGAATAGGCTTTGGTAATCACAAGAGGAATACCTTGTGTGTAGGTATTGATCCAGGATGTGATGGTCCATGTAAAGCTGGAGAGCGTTTCCTACATTTCTCTCCTCAAGTTTTTCTCTGGATTTGTCCCAAAACAGATGAGGAAAAGCAGGATATCTCATGATCCTTATTCGAATGCGCTGGGCAGTGTATGCCATGGTTTGGTTTAGACTGGTTATTTCATAGGCTATCAATGTTGTGATCAAGTACCCCGGCAAGTAATATTGGATAGCGGTGAGATGGTAAGAAGACTACGTTTTTTCTTTTGAGAAGACAGGAGCAAGGATGGTTGGGCATGTGGATTCTGATCTGACATACATGCTCTCCTAGATTGTTCCTGTAGAGAAGTTCAAGTTCTGTATAACTTCTTTGGGCTTGGCGATGGCGGAAAAGAAAGACGGAGTGTACACAAGAAGCTATGATGAGATGTAGAAATAAGAGAAGAGGTCACGTAGCAAAATGGTTGAAGAATGAAGACTTGGTGCAGATTGTTGAGGAGAAGCCTTCAATCTTTAAGTTTTCATGTTATTCGACCAGTCATGGGGGAGCCACGACCGGTCGTGGGAGGTGCTCGACCGGTCGTAGGTTCGAGCCCTGGCACGACACGAAGTCCAGCAAGTTGTGCTATTTTTTTTTCAGTCTAGGACCAGTCCTGAAATTTCCAGGACCAGTCTTAGGGGTCTAGGACCGGTCGTAGGAGGGCTGCGACCGGTCGTATGATAGCTAGGACCGGTCGTAGGTTACGCAGTTTGTTCCGCGATATTGCACGAAACTGCGGATTTGAGTCATTTCGCAACTGGGATGCGGAAGGGAAGTTGCCTAAACTATAAATAGGTATTCCTAGGAATTTTTTAAGGTATGAAAAAATCTTTTTAAAGGGGTTCTAGGGTTTCTAAAGGGTGTAGCAAGGGTGAGATTCGAGGTTGTTCGAATTGGGTAAGTCCTCTCTCTTTGTAATTGATGCTTTCATAGTGGAGATCTGTCGCTTTGTGCCTTGGTTTTTTTCTGTAAGGGTTTTTCATGTTAAATCTGGGTGTTCTTTATGTTCTCTTGTATGCTTGGTGTCATTAGATTGATATTATAGATCTAGATCTGTGTGATTCCGCAGATTAAAAATTCCTAACTGCTCTTCCCTGCATTAGAGGGAGTTTAGGAAGAAGTTAACGTGGCTAGTGCAGAACCTTAATGACGTAAAGGAGGTGAACGAGTATGAGAATCTTGGCTATAGAAACCTTGTTAATGAGTCATTATGACTAGTGTAATCACCCCTTTTGAGGAGTTTACGTGGGAAGCTATTATGGGGAATGGAGCGGGGGATAGTAGTCGAAGAAGTGATGGTGGTAGGGGATGATGGTAGTAGAAGGAGAGTTAAGGGTTGAATAACTTTCATAGTACTATAGTAATATGTGGATGTCAAATATAACTTAAAATTTTAAAAAATGCATAGAGAAGAGGCAAGAAAATAGAAGCGGTTGAAGGATTTGTAGAGTGGATGTGATGTAAGAAAAAGAGTAGGAAAGTTTGTAGAAAATATTTATTTGTGACTATATGCCAACTAATGTAGCAAGGGTCCATGCTTTAAGAATATCATCACTTAAAGTGTAGCGTGCAGGTAACTTACGCCATGTGAGATTATGTGCTAGTACCTAGATGACAAGGTTGTTGGCGTGCATTGATATATTAATGAGGTAAGGCTGTCATGGGAGACATGGAGTTATGAAGACGTGTGTAGGATGGAAGAGATTGATGAGGATGTTTGTCATAAAATTTATGGTTTACTGTAGGAGGATCGTATTCCGAAAGCCCATGATGAGATTTTTTTATTTATTTTAAACTTAAGTTATATAAATGGGATGATGAATGATGAGATGGAGGAGGTTGTGAGGAAAAATATAATACAACTTTTAATGATAAGAGAGTGCATTTATGAAGGTGGAAAATGAATTGATGAAGAAGTACAAATTGTACGGTTAATGCACTGATTTGTGCATCTTGTTTGTCAATTACGTGAGTGTGTCTATCATGTAGTTGGTTGAGCCCTTGAAAGCTGAAGACTGAAGATATAGGAGGATATGAGCATTAAGAAACAAAGAACAAATAAATGAGATGTCTTGTTGAATATACCATTGACTTAAAATAACCATTGAACTTCTAGATGATCCTAACCTTAATAAGCAAACCTTGTGTGATCATCCCTTAGCCTTAAGAGCTTTTTTGAAACATTATAAGATAGGCTATAAAGGTTCCCAAGCCTTTTTATAATAACGGCGGAGGTGCTTAGCAGAGATATTAATCGTCTCATGACTTAGGGCATGTGCACCCCTTTCAAGCTCAAGAGGGATTGCTTGTAGGTTTCTCACCTCCTCCATGTAGACGACACTCTACTTTTTGTCAATGGAGGGCTGTAGTCTCTTTGCTCTCTCTCAACATTTCTGGATAATTATCAACTATCCTCGAGCCAAAAAATCAACTGCCTTAACAGCGCTCTTTTCTACTCTAACAAAATCGCCACCTCTAGAATCAGGGCCATCGAGAGATCGCTGGGTATTGCTAGATGCAACTTGACCCTGATTTATCTAGGGGTTCCACTGGCTTTCGGTAGGGTGAAACTGAGCTCCTTCCAACCCCTGATCAATAAGATTGAGAGCTAGATTTTGGCTGGCGTGCGCATTGCCTCTGTCAGGCAGGGAGAATGATGCTAGTTTGTCATGTTCTCGGAAGCATCCCCATTCACACCCTGGTACTCGCGACTGTTCCCACTCAAGTTCTGGCTTCTCTAGAGTGGCTTTTGGGGTTGGGCTGATGGTAAGAAGAAGCTTCACTTGATAGGGTGGAAATTGTTTAGGGTCAAATATTGCATATTAGACCCCAGTTATTACCTAAATTTACGAACATGATGCTGTTTAACGGCCTATTTTAATCGTGTTTGTGTTGCAAAGGTGACTTTAAGAGTTTGGATTGAAAAAGGGTGCTAAATGCATAAATTTAATACTCTAGAATCACCAAGGCAAGGGATAGACCCCAAGAGATCAATATCTATGAATTTACATGCTAGAGATTCGAGAAAATCGAGAAACTGAAACTCAAGTGGCCCAAAATTGGTACAGAATATAAGATCACAGGTTCTTAACCATCCGTTCAGCTCGAAACTTCATATGTGGCCTGAGGACCATACATTAACCGTCCATGTCGAATTTCAACCCTTGGATTAATATGGAAGTGGCCCAACGGTCAGATCAGCCTATGAATTATCACTCTGGGGCCCACATGATATCTGGATATGCTTCGAAATTGGTCTTAACAAGTTAAATGAGGTGAAAAAATGGATGGATGGAACGAATTTCCTGAAAACATCAAGGTGGGACCTACTTCACATGATTGAAGTGCACAGAAAGCAGTGCACTCATAGTGCACTGAATCCATAACAATAGTCAACCTGCATTTGACCGCAAATTCCAACCAAATTCAAACTCGTCCTCTGCGTGCTGCGAAATGCTCGAATAGAACATTATGGGCGATCTTGATGGGCCACCAATCCCTGATTATTGGTCTGATCCGAACCATCCATTCGAATCAGACGAGGATCTTAACCAAGATCTAATGGTTCTTGATATGAAGAATTCCAGAAATACGATGCAAAATGCGTTGAACGACAGAACCATGCCACAAGATACATCAAGTGGGCCACGTTATCAGTGCTCCAAAACCAGCCATCTTGGAATGGTTTTTGGAGAACAAACTAATGGATGGTGTGGATATCTTAAAACGTTATCCAAAGTGAGCCCACCAAGCTTTAGCGCAGCTAGGCGTGCGTAATCACGAGCGTCCGGACGCTGCCCGGTTTCTCCTGTTATAACGTGATCAAGATCGCATTCTGATGCGTGATCCGGACCGTCCAAGCTTTGGCAATGAAGGTGCTAACTCTGTCCAAGATGGCGAATATGAAAATCTAGACGATCCTTTGTCTCAGATTCAGATCAAACGCAATAAGGTTATGCATTTTTTTTTACGCAGAACAGAGATATGCAGTCCCGTGTTTTCTTTTGCAAATTGATCTGCGTAAACAAGGTCGGTGAACGACCTAGCCATCGAGTCCTGCTGCTGTTATAAAAGGAAAGGAGAGAGAGAGAGAGTGGAGGCATTCAATTTCAATCTGGACGTGGAGCAGTGAGAGAGAGTAGTTTTAGAGTTTTCTTTTTTATTTTACTTCCTGCTCTTTTTATTATTTCTTTTAAGATGTTTAGCCTAATCATGTCTATTCTATGCTAAACCTCTTAGCTAGAGCTAAGAGGTGAAGGTTGTAGTATGATGGGAGAAATTTTTGCTTGAGCTTTTGTTTAGATTGACTTGATGTTGATTTTGGTTTTATTAAGGGATTGTTTTTAGTTTTTAATGGTCTGTTGTGACTAAAATTACAATGGGTCTACGATAGCTTTGAGAATATTCCTTTCCTTTTATGTTTATGACGTCAGGAAGCCCTGTTATTCACCATCGTCTCCTGGGCATGGTCGGATGACGGTACCCTTCCTAACCTTCATACACTATTGATTGGTTGGTAATTAGTTTAATTATGTTGTTTACTTTATCTCCTGGGCATAGTTTGGTGATGGAATCCATTCTAATTCATATACCTTTCATCTCTTGAAAATTATATCAAAAGAAGTTCAGTTCGATTTTCATGGTTACATCCTCCAACTGGATGAAGATGAGACTCTAAGTCTAGTTGAGTTCTTGAAGCAGGCATAAGATCTCACTAATCTCTACAAGTGGATCTTCTGAATCTCTAGTTTCCTTTCTTTGAATTCTTTAAATTTTAGATAATATTTTCACCATTATTCCCGTAATTTTCGTCGATTTAGATTTCATCTTAGTCTAGTTCTAGTTCTACTTAGTTTCAGATAACGTACAGGTATTAGTCCCTTGGGATTCGACCTCAGTCTCACCGAGTTTATTACTACATCACAACCCTATACTTGGAGAGTAAACAAGTTTTTGGCGCCATTGCTGGGGACTGACAACTATGTATTTTTGAAATTAATTGGTTTTAAAATTAGGTTAAGATTATGGTTTTTCTAGGTTTAGTTTTTTTATTTGATTTTTAGAAATTGAATTAACTTTCTTATTTTATAAGACCCTAACATAGATGTTCTAAATTGGTAATCTCTTTCTAATTTTCTAGTTTTTCTGTTTTCTATTTTTAGAGTAGGTTTGATTTCTCTCTTTTTAGAAACTTTTTAATTTTAGGATTTCTTTTATTTCTAGAAACTAACGTACTTTCTAATTTTAGGTTTAAAACTTTTCTAGTTTATTTTTAAAATCCCTCTAATTTTAGGTTTAGGTTTGTTATTTTAGAAACTTTCTAATTCTAGGTCTTCTTTTTAAAAACTAACTCATCTTTTTTTCCTTTTTTTTTTTTTTTTTAAAGAACTTTCTAACTTTAAGATTTTTATTTTTAGAAGCTAATTTCTTTTGTTTTCCTTTACAGGATCTTAACATAGGAACTCTAATCTGGTAACTTCTTTCTAACTTCTCCCTTTCTTACTTTCCATACTATTGTAGAATCCTTTCTTTTATTTTTCTTAGGATTAGATTCAGAGTTAGGGTCTCACCATGTATATGCACGAGTGAGAATGTTGGTATGTTGAGAAGAATAATCTATATTGGGATGATGACTATGATAAAAATCAACATATGTCTCAAAATTTTTCTAAAACTATCATCGAGAAGCAATTGGAATATAATGCTCCACCGGTTAAGAAGTCCTTACGTGATCATATGCAGGAGAATAATTACACCCCATGGATTAACGAAACAGTACGTGAGTGTTGGGTTATCATAATTATAAGAGTGAGGACTATTATCACCCATCGGATAGGAAGAAAACAATGCATGATTATATTATGAGTGATAATATGTATTACTAACCATCAGATTCTCCCACCTATGATCCGTATGACTATAATCAGTGGAAGCATCAATGTTGGGAAGTTGAACCAGCAATACACCCTAGTGATTATTCTCTTGGATCCCTTACCTTTGAGATCCAACCAGAAACGACCTAAGAAGATTCATGTTTTAATCTAGAACAATTCAACCAGCATGTTGCAGACATGATGAAATCATTAGAAGCGATTGAATCATACCTCAATGAAAGGAACAAGGCTACTTTATCCCACCCTCAACCCAATCAAGAGAAACAAAGCGAGGAAAGTGACCTTAACTCATTTTTGGAGAACTCTATAATTTGGAATGAGGAGTTGGATTCCATTAATGAGCATACAGTTCAATTTTTCGATAAGTCGATCTCGATGACGGTTTAAAGGAATGGTCAAGAGATGTGGGTATCTTTCAAATACAGTGATGATGATATACCTTCCTTACATAACACACAAGATTTCAATGATAAGGTAGAGGTTAAGTTTATTTGAACCTCAACCGAATTTAGGAAAAGAATGTGAGGAAAGTGATCTTATCCCAAGTGTGCACTACACAGAATTAGACGATGATGTGTATTGGGATGATGATCATGAATATTCAGCTCAAATTCTCCTAAAATCAATCTCAAGTATGGTCTAAGTGAGTGATCAAGAAGTATACGAAGTGATCGGTTAGAAGGATTTACTCCACTCATCTGACATTCCTGATTTAAATGTGGAGGATAAACCCCTTATAACCGACTTTTCTAACTCTTGTAAGACATATTTAGACAAATCTCTTGAATTGAATGATAATATGATTCGGGAGAAGGATAAGTTGCTCGATACAACTATGGAATTTAAAACTATCCATTTGAGGTCATCATCTGAGTTGTACATGTTTGACACTTCAACGCCTCGATTGAGTAGTTTTAATGAACAGAGTCCTCACATCGATACTTCGTCTCCTGATCCTCAATTTGTCTGTGCAGGGCTGGAGCAAGAGAGCATGCCTCCATCTACTTTTAAGGGCGATGGAGTCCTTGAGCATCTCATTATAGACTTCAATGAGGAAAAAGAGTCACTCTTAGCTGACATTCCTAACTCTTTTGATGATTGCTTGACACACTTTGTAGATTCTAACGACCCCATGATGTAGGAAATGATGAATACCTCGCAAGACAACATCTCGGTAGTCATCATTGACCGAGAGAACTCTTATTCTGAAGCACCTCCTTCCCCACATCCTCACTGTCTACCATTAAAGGAGGAGGAGCTGACAATAAAATCAAAGTTTGATACTTCGAAATGTGTTGAGACTACATCACTTCTTGAAAATTTTTCTAAACTTTATTTACTTGTAGTATTTGATTAACCATGGGATACTAATGTTGAAACTGCTTCTGTTAAAGGTGAATCGTATATACTTTAGATACCTCAAGAAATTTAACGAAAAATTTCTTATGAGATAAATAAGTTTCTCTAGAAAGTCATGCTCTAGGGCATCTAAGACTATTGCAAAAAAGACTTTTGGATGATCTTGTTGAGGAACTTACTGAGAAACTTATCAAGATATTGGCCGAAAGAGGAACCTTGCGGCATGACTAAGTAGATTTTCCTTACTTTCATAGGATTATGGTAGTTTGATTTATGTTCTTCTAGGATAGACGATTTTATGCCATTAGGTTACTTTACTTTCATGTCTTCACTCTCGTGCTGACTAGTTTTTATGCTGTGATCTCTTGGAAAGTCTCTTTCTCGATTCGTTATCCAGGTACTATCTTCCCATCGCTTTTCCTTTACTTTTGTTGTCCCACATGCATTGCATGTTCATATCTTTTACATTGAGGATAATGTAGATTTTAGTTTGGGGGTGGGAGATTAGGTTATCTAATCAGCGTTTTCTTGGTCTTGAGCGAAAATTGTGAAAATTTTTAAAATTTTTAAATTTTTATTTTTTTTGAAATTTCTTGTGAATTTGAAGTGATTTTTACAGCCATCTAGGGTACTTAGAATTTCAAGATACGTGATGTTGGTAATTTATGACTCTTGGATTCCATATCTATTAGATTTTATAGTTAAGTTTGAATTGTTAATCCAGAATTAGAAGTTGTAAACATTGACTGAGTCATGATTCCACATGTCACATCTCGCTTTCACATTAAGTTTTCAGTTTGATATTGAAAGGTTAACTTGGTAATCACTAAGCATGTAAGGAACTAGCCTGAAAAATTTGGCCATCATAATTAATTAAAGAAAAAAAATGCCTAGCTAAAAAAAACATAAATACCTTTGGAAAGGGTTGGGCGAATAATATTCACCACAGGTTTGCTCCCTATAGGTGTAGATTTAATTCCCCATGGATGATATGTGAAAGGGTTGGGTGTACAGTCATCACCATAAGTTTACTCCTTATAGGTGAGGATTTGATTCCCCTTCTTAGCGTTACTTTTAATGAAAAAATCAAAAGCTGGAAGAATAAAAAGATGATGTATGAGGCAAGTTTTGGTTATCATGAATTCTCTTATTGGTTACCAATGGTATCATGAAATAGCAAAATGAATTTTAATGATGATAAGTCGAGATTATACTATACACTCAGGGAACTCAATGTTTAGAATTGTTCTAATTGATGGACTAATACTTTGAACTTGATTATGAAGTTTACTGTGTGCTTGAGTCTAGGAGAGAGTAATGCCCAACATTCATGAATCTTAAAATTCTAGTATCTGGTTTATTTTTCAAAAAATTCACTCCAGTACATAGAAATTACCTGTAGTTCTCACTTATTTTTTGTATACTTTGCTCGGGACTAGCAAAATGCTGGTTGGGGGTTGTGTTCAGGGTAGAATATTGCATATTAGACCCTAGTTATTACCTGAATTTACGAACATGATGCTGTTTAATAGCTTATTTTAATTGTGTTTGTGTTGCAAGGTGACTTTAGGAGCTTAGATTGAAAAAAGATGCTAAATGTATGGATTTGATACTCTATAATCACCAAGGCAAGGGACGGACCCCAAGAGACCAAGCTTGATGGATTTACACACCAAAGATCTGAGAACATCGAGAAACTGAAGCTTAAGTGGCCCAAAATTGGTCCAAAATATTAGATCACAGGATTTCAACCATCCGTTCAGCTCGAAACTTCATATATGGCTAGAGGACCATACATTAAACGTACATGTCGAATTTCAGCCCTTGGATAAATGTGGAAGTGGACCAAAGGTTAGATCAGCCTATGAATTATCACTCTGGGGCCCATATGATATCTGGATATGCTTCAAAATTGGTCTCAACAACTTAAATGAGGTAAAAAAAATGGATGGACGGAACGGTTTTCTTGAAAACATCAAGGTGGGACCTACTTCACATGATTGAAGTGCACAAAAAGAAGTGCACTCGCAGTGCACTGAATCTATAACAGCGGTCAACCCGCGTTTGACTGCAAATCCCAACCAAATTCAAACTCATCCTCCGCGTGTTGCGAAATGCTTGAGCAGAGCATTACGGACGATCTTGATGAGCCACCAATCCCTGATTATTGGTCCCATCTGAACCGTCCATTCGAATCAGAACAGGATCTTAACCAAGATCTAGTGGTTCTTGGTCTGAAGAATTCCAGAAATAGGATGCAAAATGGTTGAATGACAGAACATGCCACAAGATACATCAAGTGGGTCACGTTATCAGCGCTCCAAAACCAGCCATCTTGGAATAGTTTTTGGAGAACAGACTAAAGGATAGTGTGGATATCTTAAAACGTTATCCAAAGTGGGCCCACCAAGCTTCAACGCAGTTAGGCATCCGTAATTACGAGCGCCGGGATGTTGCCCAGTTTCTCCGGTCGTAACGTGATCAAGATCACATTCTGATGCATGATCCGGACCGTCCAAACTTTCGCAATAAAGGTCCTAACTCTATTCAAGAAGGCGAATATGAAAATCTGGACGATCCTTTGTCTCAGATTCAGATCAAACGCAATATGGTTGTGCGTTTGTTTTTTTACGTAGAACAGAGATATGCAGTCCCGTGTTTTCTTTTGCAAATTGATCTGCGTAAACAAGGTTGGTGAATGACCTAGCCACCGACTCCTGCTGCTGTTATAAAAGGAAATGAGAGAGAGAGTGGAGGCATTCAATTCCAATCTGGACGTGGAGTAGTGAGAGAGTAGTTGTAGAGTTTTCTTTTTTCTTTTTTATTTTATTTGCTGCTCTTTTTATTATTTCTTTTAAGATGTTTAGCCTAATCATGTCTATTCTAGGCTAAACCTCTTAGCTAGGGCTAAGAGGTGAAGCTTGTAGCATGATGAGAGAACTTTTTGCTTGAGCTTTTGTTTAGACTGACTTGATGTTGATTTTGGTTTTATTAAGGGAATGTTTTTAGTTTTTAATAGTCTATTGTGACTAAAATTACAATGGGTCCACGATAGCTTTGAGCATGTTCCTTTCCTTTTATGTTTATGACGTTAGGAAGCTCTGTTGTTTACCATCGTCTCCTAGGCATGGTCGGATGATGGTACCGTTCCTAACCTTCATACACTGTTGATTGGTTGGTAATTAGTTTAATTCTGTTGTTTACTTTGTCTCCTGGGCATGGTTTGGTGATGGAATCCATTCTAATTCATATACCTTTCATCTCTTCAAAATTATATCAAAGAAAGTTCAGTTCTATTTTCATGGTTACATCCTCCAACTGGATGAAGATGGGACTCTAAGTCTAGTTGAGTTCTTGAAGCAGGCATAAGATCTCCCTGATCTCTACAAGTGGATCCTCTGAATCCCTAGTTTCCTTTCCCTAAATTCTTTAAAATTTAGATAATATTTTCACCATTATTCCCTTAATTTTCGTCGATTTAGATTTCATCTTAGTCTAGTTCTAGTTCTACTTTGTTTCAGATAACGTACAGGTATTAGTCCCTTAGGATTCAACCTCGGTCTCACCGAGTTTATTATTACATCACAACCCTATACTTGGGGAGTGAATAGAAATCCATCGACTTCCCTAAATCTGAAGGAGGCTTGGGTGTTAGGTTGCTGTTTGATTTCATGAAAGCTCTTAGGTTGAAGCTGGGATGGGCTATCAAATGCAAGGAAGAAGGCAACATTTGAAAATCCTTCACGATCTTGAAGTATCATTCGGACCTTTCCTCTTAGGGCCCGATCCAATCCTCTACTTTTGCCTCCTCGTTGTGGAAGAAGATCCATGTGCAGTTGCTCCTATTGGACCATCACGTGCGATGGAAAATCGGTCAGGGAACCTACAGTTTCTGGTCCGATAACTGGACAAGGCTGGGCCTTCTGTCCCTGCTATCTTTGCGGCCAGTTCCTCTGCATCTTCTGTCGACCAGGGTCAACTAAGTCCTGGGGACGTCAGGCCCTCTCCCCCCTCCTCACCCTACGATTTTCTCCCGCAACAGATTGTGGTCTTTCTCTTCCTGGCGGGTTTCTGCCTTTCGGATAACCTGGACTCCTGTGTCTGGCCACTCTCCCCTAGCGGCGATTTCTCAGTTAGTTCAGCTTGGAACCTCTCTAGCGTGAATTAGCTACGCAAGGCCTGGTCTTGTTGGGTATGACACACTTTCCTGCCCCTGTGGATCTCCATTTTTTTTTTTTTTCTGGTGACTCTTACATAAGGCCATCCTTCTAGATGAGGAAAATTCAAAAGTGAGGCGTGTCGTTAGCCTCCTGTTGTGATTGTAGCACAAATTCTTCTTCCACTTGTTGATCGGTGGAGTCCCTGCACCATATCTTCATCAATTGCCTTGCAGTGGTAGCGACTTGGTCCTTCTTTGGTGGAATTTTTGGGATTGTTAGTAATTCTAATTCCTCTATTGCAGGAACGCTGTCTGCATGGTGGAACTTATCTCGTTCCAATGGTAGAATCTCCCATCTGTAGAAAATTGCTCCGTGCCTTATCCTATGGGAAGTTTGGAAGGCTCAAAACGTTGCCAGATTTGACGGGGTTAAGATCCAAGTGGTGACCATCAGGGAGAAAGTGAAACGTGGGCTGTCTGTTCTAGCCAACCTTTTCCCAGATCACCTTCGTCCTCCTACCAACGGTCTGTTTGCGGCCGACTTGGGGATATCATCCCCCCGTCGGGGCAGATTGTCTCCAACTGTTGTCAGATGGAAGAAACCACCAATGGAGTGGGTCAAGCTGAAAAATGGACAGCTCAGTTAAAGGGAATCCAGGCCCCTCTGGTGGAGGCAGCATTTGTAAAGGTGATAGGGGTGAGTTCATTTTCAGATTTTCAGCAGGCTATGGGCTAACTTCCAATGTCTTCGCAGAGCTGAGAGCTATTCATGATGGCCTCACTTTTTGTTCCCTTTTAGGCCTTCAAAAAATAGAAGTGGAATCAGACTCCAGGCTAGTCATGGATTTTCTGAATGGGTTAGTCAAGCCTAGTCGGAAATGGTCGTACCGGGTAACCCGCATCAAGAGGCTTGGTGTGAATGGTTAGGTGATTTTCTCTCATATATTTGGAGAAGATAATGACCCTGATGATGGTATGGCTCGTTTGGGCAACAGCTCTCAGATGTCCTCTCTTATCAGATAGTTCTCTCTTCTCCCTCATCGTGTTAGGGGAAACCTCTTCGTCGATAAAGTGGGCCTTGGAGCCATCTAGTTAGGCCTACTCAGGATCTCTATAGAGTAGCTACGCTCTGCAGTCTGTTGGGCCCTATTTGTATGCCGCTTCCAGGGTCTTTTGTCTATTTTAGTTGTTACCTGTCTTTATGGTAGGCCCTTTCAGGTCTTTTTTTCTTAAAGGGGCTCGAATGTCCAACTCTTGTAATTTTGGCTTAATGAACGAAAGGTTCTTCCAAAAAAAAAAAGCTACTAGAAATCTAAACTGCCCAAACTAGTAGTCTTGGTGGTACGCTTGAGTAAAGCTCGATCGACCAAATAGGGCAAAAAACGTCCAACAAGCTCTGACTTAAAAAATGAATTAGTTTGGGCATTTGAGACACGAGCTGGATTGATTGAGGAATCTTCGATTCCTCTTAAGCAATTGAGCTTGATCAATCGATCATGGTTAAAACAGTCTAGTGAGTGTGTCATAAACAAAAGATATAGGTCCAAACCTTTAGTCACTCACATTAGTGGATCGATGTCAAGTTAACAATTTAGGGGCCCAATAGCTTGGACTATGATAGTGAGATTATGACTTGATGATACATGAAAGTTAGTTTGATCCTTAAACCTAAGAACTTACAAGGGTTATGATTTTGACTGGTTGGCTTTAACACTTCTTATAAGGTCCATGCAAGGGCTAATAAAGTGAAAGCAATTGAGTACTTCCATCAGGGTTGTTAATTCTTATATGAGCCAACAAGAGATTACAGGTTGCCTAAGAACATATTAATGGCTAACACTAGAAATGTTTTAAACATGCTTTCAAAAGTATTCAATCGGTAAAGTTTTATTTTAATTATTAAAACTATTTTAATCGTATTTGATGATACCTTGTTGGCCCAAATTGAACATCTACTTTTGATTGGCATGTGATATGATTATTTATAAATGGCCATGATAGTGGAGGGATTTGATCATGAATGAATGCACGGATGAAACTGATTGACATACTTCCTTTACAATAAGTTACAACGAAGTGCATAGGGTTGTGAGGCACCATACTCGATGCACCCATGAAATCCTTTTTTTTTTTTTCAAATTTGTATTAATCGTCCTAGCCCAGGAGAGCCTTAAGTGTAGCCTTAGACGTTCCCCCTTTAGAAGTTTTTCAGTTGAAGAGAGAGAGATTGAGAAGTGTAGAGAGAGAGAGAGAGAGAGAGAGTGCAGATTAAGAGAGGGAGAGAGAGAGGCTTGCTTCTGCATCTTCATCCTCCTGTTCTTCTCCTTCCTCGATCTTGGGCATGTGGTCCGCTTGGATGGACAATGTGCTTTCCCTTAGCACGTATCAGAGGAAAATGTTGGCTTCTTTTGAACTCTCTTATACTAGTATAGATTCTCTTAGTTAAGAGATTGTCTTCGATATTGAACAGTACAGGACAATTCGACTATAAATAAGGATATCCACGATATAGCTATGGGCAACAGATGTATTCAAGAGCTTTATATACACCCATCCTATATCTAGCTCTAAATCCATATTAGACAGAGACTGTAACGCTTATGAAGTACCCACTAGCCATACTGATCGAATTTGGAGATGTTGAGTATTAACAATATGTTAGAGAGCATCGTCATTAATATCATTCTACTATAACTTGCATACAACATTGTTGAGTCGAGGAGTAGAAACACTATAGGCAACTCCATGGAGATAGAGATGATGAATTGATTTGCCACACAACTCTATGCATGATCTGAGGCATAACCGCATATGCTTTCTAAGGGCATATCACATGTATATTTCTAGTTCTTTAGATTTTAAATGTATTGATTGTATTTTCATGCATGTTCTTAGATTTATAAATGATATTAATTGATTTTGAATATGGTTGCATCTCTTGTATAAAAAACCAAAGAGTTTAGTACGGACTCAAATTGCATAGTGTAACACAGCACTTATGTCGGTACTGTGTGCTGCTAGAAAAGCTCTGTGAGCCCTGATGTGCGTATAATTATCCACTTCGTCCATCCATTTTGCTAGCTCATTTTATTGCATGAACCCAAAAATTCAGGTAAATCCAAATCTTAGGTGGACTACATATGAAAGGGTGGTGATTGAACACCTACATATACAAAGAAATATTATTATGTGCATTTTTTTTGTGATCTTCTGATTTCTAAGTATGTAATGTTGTTTTTCAATATTTCCTAAAATTTCATCCAAAATTCAAAAATAGCGAAACATCACATGATATATCGTATATTTTCAATGCCATACCCAACATACTTCAGTATCCCAATGGTGATTCATCCATCCATCACACTGGCAACAACGTAAAAAAATAAATAAATTATATGCTACTTAGAAAAAGAAACTATACATGGTCTGTCACATATTCACATTGAAGCTCGTGGGTCTTCCATGTTGGCACGTGCATTCTCAGATCTCCACATGCTTGACTTATCACTGCCTCAAATTGGGAAAGATAGTAATCTTTCTATCTTTATGGGGTTCACTAGCTCCACATGCACCTTAAGATAGTAATCTTTCTATCTTTATGCAGGGGTTCACCAGCTCCACATGCACCTTACCTTCACAAGCACTGCATGTGCCTACCTAAAGTGTTTGTGACACATCCGACACAACCTTGGAGGCCTCCGAATAGTATATGGCACTACATCAGGTGGGCCACATTTGCACATTGAAATTGGACCATTTCTAAACCGTCCATTGTCTCCAGTCAATGTGGTCCGCCAGGTGACATGTTCCACTTCTAACCAAAACCAATTTAACTTGTATTTAGTCTGTTTAATTTGAGGTAACATATGCCACATCGACATTTATCCATGCCTGAGTATCAAACATCATTCATAGCCAGAGTATTAAATAAGTACTAGACTTCCATTCTGTTCTAGAGAAATATTCACATACAATGTATCACTTTTTTGCACAATCCGAAGCATGCAGAAGGGACCACACCATAAAGATCATCTGGGGTGAAACCATCATGGTCCATTCATCACGCGGCTACACTTTGAAATTAATGGACAGCAAATGGTAGGATTCGGATTTTTGAGTGCAGCCCACCTGATGATTGGAGTGTTCTAATTTTCAATCCAGGTGATCCTCATGGGTCTGTCCCACCTTTTTCACGGATTGGATGTTTCGATGACCTGGCATATCAGAAGAAAATAAAAACGGTGTATCTGAACCTTAATATACAAGGTTTATGTGAACACTTCTCTTTTTATACCCTTTTCGTTCGCATTCAAAGGTACAAAGTTTCATGTGTGACCTATGCACACATCTTACACGAAACGTATGCATCATGAGAATAGTAAGACATAAGAAAAACCAAGCAAACCACCATTTTTCAATGCACAGTTGTCCTTTTTCAACCTTATGTTATGCATGAAAAAATGTCTGTGTCATATGTGGTCCACTTGTACCTGAATATTCAAGCCTAGTAGTCGTCAGGTCATACCTTGTAGATGCCTTTTCTGAAAAATTAGAGTGATCTGATCATCAAGTGGGGCACATGCGTACGTAAGAAAAGGACGGTCAAAGAGAAATTAGCAAATAGTGGTCCCCATTCAATGTACTTGTGTGGCCCACCTGATATTGATGTGAAACTTGGTTCTTAAGAAAAGATGTCTATAGTGGGGCCTACGTGATGTACTGCTTCCATAAGTTTCTAAACTAGCAAAAGGGAACGGTTGTTGATGCTTCGTGTGCCAATGCTTCACCACATAAGTAAAAGCCCTACTTTTTTTTTTCTACAAAGGATATCCAGAAAAAAGAGTGAAGATGTAAAGTTAGGTTTTTTTTTGTGGCTTTTTTTCTTTTTGATGGTCGTTGGTTAACGGCCCTTATGATAGGTGGCCTGGTTTTACCCCTGGGCCACCCGAAGCTTCTTCTCTGTATAGCCCTCTTTTGTTAATGATAATAATAAAAAAAAACCGTCCAATTTCATCCATGCAATTCAAGCCACTGATTATTTTCCTTGTGACTGCCCATTCTATGGCTAATGATTGAGTGGTTGGGCATCACTGATCAGTGTGCTTTTCAGCAAATGGTCCATCCACAATGGTGCCCATGAGCTTTACAGTCTGGATTGGCATGTATTATGTGATGACTGTAGAAGATGCGTTGCCACAACCTAGTGAGCTACACTAAACACATTTCATCCATTGTTTTGCTTCAAACAAAGCTAAAAGAATGGTACATCTAGACACTGGTTGGGCGCTGGTGTTTACTGGGCACATGTACAAGATCCAATCCGCTCATCATGCGGCCAATGGTGAATGATCCTTTAGACCAAACATGGGGCTGATCCACTATTCAGTTGGGCCATGCTTTTAAGATAAAAGGGACAGTTAGAAAAAATATAACCAATGATCCTGATGCAACAAATGAATGGGCCAGACTGATATGTATGCTAGGACACATTCACAACTCACCTGATGAACCTCCACACTCACACACATGTGAATGTAGAAGGGGCCTATCCATATGAACCGCCACAAATAGCATTCCTCAGCCAAGCAGGTACCAACTTGAAGAAATAATTGCCCGACCTAAAGAAAGTTGCCAACTGCTCTAGAGAGAAAGTAAAACAGCACATATATGTCCCAAGAAATCGAAATGTCTGTCTGAGAATCCACAATCATGCAGTACAAACAAATGAAATGTGAGAACATAGTCCTTCCTTAACACCTACCTAATATGAACATGGCTTTAACCTATGCACACACCCCCAAATGATCATCAATTTAAAATGAGACCAAACTGAAAATGTAAATAAGTTAATGAAACATATCAACGTGCAAAAAGAATCAAGTGTCTAAGGAATGATCAAAGGGCCCTTTGCTAACACATGCATGGTTAACATGAGGCTTATACTACACATCATTTTAAGGCAACGGTAGAAAATATATAGAAATGAATTAAAAAAAAAAAAGAATAAAAGAAAAAAGTTAGGGTTTTGTCACAGGGAGTCGAGTACCACCTTCTCATGCTTCCAGGTATCACAACCAGCCTTCGGACATACAAAAAAGTCAGATATTGCCGATGCAGCATCATCAAGATTCCCAGCTCACTCAGGAGAGCTTTCGAGGACCACCACTTCAAAAAAAAATAAAAATGAATAAATAAATAAAAATAAAAATAAAAGACCCCAAAAGGTTGTGAATCTTGATGATGCTACACCCGCAAACACTGACTGCCCTCTCTAGATCTTCATCCCGCCATCATCATCATCATCATCATCATCATCATCATCGAGAGAGAGAGAGAGAGAGAGAGAGAGAGAGCTAATACTAAATACACGATCAATGGAGGAAAAAGATAGCAAAAGGCAAAAGGAACCATCAAAGTAACAAAACCCATCCCTAATAACATGAAAAAATAAATACCCGCTTGAGAAAAAAGCCAAAGAGAGAGGGAGAAAGCCAGAGAGAGAGAGAGAGAGAGAGAGAGAGAGAGAGAGAGAGAGAGAGAGAGAGAGAGAGAGAGTTTGGAGGTGTTTGGAAGGGAAGAGGGGTATAAATATAGGTGTTTTAGATGGTGATGGTAATGACTAATCAATGTAAGATGGGAGCCACTATCTAACCCATCCACCTGATTTTGCGCACACGCATTTTCCAGTTTTTGGAATCCAAGTAGGACACGAGTGTACCATTCCAATTCCAAAAAGGGACAAATGGGGGTTAAGCAAATCAATCAAGAGAGGGTGTAAATGTCAATTCCCAAATGAGATGGGAGAGGGTAGAGGGATTCGTTGAGAGAGAGAGAGAGAGAGAGAGAGAGAGAGAGAGTCATGGTCATAGAGGGACTGTACCCTACACAACAGTTATACATCACAATCCATGGGTTGCTAAAAACCACAAAAGCCTTCAATACGACCTGGCCTTTGCCACTTGCCACAGATACCACACATTACAAATCTCCCCCGCAATGGAAAGAAGAGGAATCCCCTTTCATGGTATGATGGCGTCCTAGGTTAGGAGGATTGGTTGCGTCCTCTGCAAGCCTTTACGTGGATAGAAATGACAGGCCTGACCGCCAAAACCTGTGGGGTTCCTTCTCCTAGGAATCTTGGTTTTATTTATTTATTTATTTTCATTTTCATTTTCTTGTTTTCTACTTCTCTTAATCTCTCATTTTTATTGTTAATTTAACATTTTTTGGGGCCCAAAAGACATACTCATACAGAACTCATGTGGGTCACAGGGAACAATCTGAGAGTGGACTCCCACCCTTGATTTGCATGGGGGCCACGGTGTTGTGTACGTGCAATTCAGTCTGTTCAGACTCTTCATCTGGACTGGATGAAGGGAAGACCAAAAATCAGTTGGTTTTGCAACTCAGTTTGGCCAGGTTGAAATCAAGGGTCAGTGTCTCTTCCGCCTTGTTCCTTATAATAATGTGACCAACCAGAGTTTTGGATCTAGCTGATTTTGGGGCCGATAGGAGTTATTGAGGTGATGCATCTGATGGATGGGTTGGATGATATATACATTACATGGGTTCCACATCTCATGTGCTCAGTGCCATCCTAAGTTAGTAATGGTACTGTTTCCACTGGAGCACCTTTCTTCATTGAGGGCCACTATGTTCACCCTCACTTTTGGTTCAACGCACCCCCATTTTCTACTTTCGTATTAGATGGATAGCTTTTGGAACTAATCGTGTGTACCAAAAGTACAAAAGTAGGTATATATGCATCTCAATTTTCCTCTCTCTAGCTCTTTGTTTTTTTTTTTTTTTCCTTTTCTTTTCCATTTGTAGGAAGGCCCATTTAATAAAATTGCTAGTCCCACCCCTACAAGGTCAATTTGGTCAATACATAAATTGATAAAACCATCAAAGAAACAAGTTGTTATATCAACAGTAACCCTGCAAGGGTGGATCAAACTATTGAAGGGGTAGAAATATCACAACCCATGTGAATTTCTAAGATACACATGGATCAATCTTTCAATATTCTACCTTTGGATTAGAATTTTTTAAACAACCCATTTGTCCTGCCTATTAGTTGCACCATTAAGATGGCGTAGTTTTGGAGATCTCTGCTAAGAATCCAATTCAACTTTAAAAAATAGTAACACTATGTTGTTAATGATGCTTAGTGGGATTATCTTAAGGGCATTGGGCTCTTTTTTTATCCGATAATCAAGCCGTAATCTCGGGGCTACGTGTAAGCCCACGTGTGCACCATGATTGCTTTGCTCCGAATATATGATCTTTCCAACATGGATTATGCAGTGCTTATCCATGATTGCTAAATCCCAAAATCTTTAATATACTCTTCTTTTCCCTTGTTGTCGCCGTAGGTTGTAAATTTTTTCACCGATTGATTTGATACCTTTGCTTACCAAGCAAGAATAATGCGCGCACTATGCGCTTATTGCAAAAAAAAAAGTGACCCAATTGCACATTTTTTAAAATACTTTTATAAGGTGATGTGTTTTGAAAGACATGCAAAAATCATCCTAATTGATGGCAATGATATGATTTGTGATGGAAAATATCAGTGGGACCCCATGTAGCATAATGTTAATGTTTGATCATACTGAACTCATTATATTACCATGTATTTCAAAAGGATTTACTGAACTCCGTAAAGACTTTTGTGAAAATTATGATTGGGTTGATGTCTAAAATACTAAAATTTCTATATCGACCCTGCGTTACTGACGAATTCACCAGGGTCCTTAAATAGTTTCATGATTACTTAATTACAAGATCTTTTATCTGGATTTCATTGTAGGAAAATTCCTTTGGCAGATTGATTTGATATTCGTTCTTATCTAGCAATGCACGCACTATGTGCAAATATTTAAAAAGAAAAAAGATCTTGTGGAACTAATCGTGTGTACCAAAAGCTTCACAAGAATGACTAAGATCTGGTTTCTTTCTTATGTTTATAATCCAATTAGTGTTGAAAGACATGCACAAATCCTCCTAATCACATTGAGGATCTGTTTGTGGTAGAGGGAATCACTAAATCTGCATCTAACATAGTATTAATGTCTAATCATTCTAATACCGATGATGGTTTCACTCAGCTTCCTAACAATTTTTCGGCCAGTAGCCCACTAAAATTCTGTGATTGTAGGGAACGTTGTGTATTTTATTAAGGGATCTTTTAGACGGATAGTGCATTTACTTATTTAGAATGGACCCCGGATTTATGGATAGAACTATGCTTTTCTGAAAGATATCTCTCTCTCTCTCTCTCTCTTTCTTCTTCTTCTTCTTCTTCTTCTTCTTGTTTTTTTTTTTTTTTTTTTTTTTTTTTTCAAAGATAAGCAAGATAATATTACCAACCATGGATTCATTTTCTGGATTTTAGGACTTTTAGTGAAACTTGAGTTCTTAGGTGAAGATTTCCATGGAGCATTCAAATGCTACAGAACTTTCAATTTCCATAGAACTGGAGGTCTTAAATTGAAAGTTCCACATATCTAAATCAACCCTAGCCTATTTGGATTGTGAGAAGAGAAAAGGGTTTTCCATTTTGTTTGGACCTTGTTATTTGGATGGCAAAGGAAATATCAAATTGGAAATAGCAATATTCATTAACCTTCCAAAGTCAAATTCTCACACGGGATAAAAAGAGATTCCCACATGATAACTAAATACAAGACCCTAATAATTGAATATGTTTGGACAAAGATTTGACAGTCCCAAATAGACGGTATGGATATGGCCACGTGGCATGTGCAATATTTTCATATGATGGGCTGAATATACAGAAGATAGCTCATGGTTGAGAAAATTTTGAAAAAACGTGCCGAGCACATGACTTATACATAAGGGCCTATAATCATTAATGCTACGCTAGCATAAGAATGTGTGGAAGATTATTGATGAGATAATAAAGCATTTGACAAAGGACATGCACGAACGAATAAAAGTAATTGCTACTTTACAATAAATAGCATGTAAAAGCACCATGTAGGCAATGGTTATTCTCACTACTTTACCAGTAACTCTATAAATAGCAGAAGAAGCCACAAAGAGAAGGATTCACGACCAATCAATCAATTAAACTCAACACAAGCAATTAGTCCAACACAGTACTATTTATCCAATCCTTCGAGGCATTTAACTTAGATTCTTCCACCGATAACCAGTCATGAAATCCTTAGTCATTAGGAGTAGTCCAGTCCATCCCTGCGATCTAGACGGACTGACTTAGTGGTATCTAATAGCTGTAATCCCCTTCCATCTGCGTTTGCATGTCGGATATGAAGGAAGACCGTTACTCTAGGAATCGTTTGCCTAGCTCATACGTTGGGTTGATGATAGGTTGTAACTCTAGCATTATTTGGTTTTCACTCATTAGTGTGTTGCTTCACGAAGCACTCCGCTATTTTCAGCTACGATAGTGATCTCATTTTAGTGGTAAGTTTTGCAATTCCACATCTATCTTTTGACTTATTTTCACTTAGTTATGCAATTACTGCACTTTCGAAAGTATTTTATATCTAAAGTAAAAAAGAACTTATAGGAGGAATATCCGTAACATCTACAAATCACCTGATATAGCACTTGCACGTTTGCTGCTAATTGCATTTTCAACCAAGCACCACTCTATTTCGATGCTAGGGGTCGATGGTTTCAATTTGAATTGGAGCAAATCAATTCTAACACACCCACAAATCTCACACATGTACTACGTGGTTGAATTCCAAACTAACAGAATTCATGGAAATTTGTTTCAATAATGCTTATGAAATCCATGAGAATACAACATATATAATCATTGGTCACAACATATATAATCATTGGTCTTTCTTTTTTTCCACAATCCAAATAGGTAACAAAGGTTATTTGATGATAGAGCTCATTTTTAAATATATGCCTATCTAAACATGATGAATTAAGAACAAAGATGTGAACCAGCCTATCTAAACATGATGAATTAAGAACAAAGATGTGAACCAACTCTATCGTATTTATTACTAACCAACATTATGTTACTTTTAATCTTGATTATATGGTTGAAGGATTCATTCATCTATTGGCTTAATTAATGTTCGTGAAACACATTTATTCACATTAGTTTGAGAGGAATTTCTCTTATCGTCCTTGGACACTTGAGATCAAAGGAGAATTGTGATTTATGGATCTCAATGCCATGGTTGTGGCTATACAAGTTTTAGGATAAACGTGTGATATTATTACAATAGTCAACGTATGTAAGGGTGACTTAGTGCTATCATAGACAATCTCTGCCATTGAGCATGACTTTGAGTTATTATTCATTAGCCTTACATTACACAAGTGTGTGAGCGTACCACGGATACAACACCTTGGTGGAACTTTTGGTCAGTTACCTTGGCAAGATCAATGGCAAGCGTCTAGACTAGGAGATCCATCATGCTCACTAGCTTTGTTAAGTCTCTAGACCTGAAGATATGTGAATGGAAAGATTTTGATTAAATTTGCTCAAGTTTGCTCTACGAGGCTACCACATGGCCAATAAAATTGATCGTGTGGCTGGGTATATTTATCAGGATCATTAAAGTTTATACGATTCAATAAGGGATGCACTTAGTCTGTTGGGACATGATTAGTGGGTTTACCTTATAGTTTAGACTATCCATAAGGTATTTTAAAGGCTAGCTAGCATGTCCAGTGTTTTTAATTGGGTAATCTCAAGTTTTCAATTGTTAACTTCAATTTTAGCTATTGATTTATTTTAAAACATATCGTAATAGACATCTCATGGCTAAGATATATATGTTGATCCGGTTTTTGGATCTACATAAAAAAGGATGGTGACCACTGTAAGTTGGGAGATTTAGATATTTATGATGCATGGTATAGACAAGTAAACAAACTTCTTTGGGTAGATCAAAATCAGTAAGGTGGTAGAGCACCATAAGTAATAAACCTCTTGAAATCTTGACTTTCTTATAAATAAATGCCATCTCAGAGGGAGTATTCCAGACGATAGGGCTTCGACTCCCAAGCCCCCTTTAAGTGGTAGAGAGAGAGAGAGAGAGAGAGAGAGAGAGAGAGAGAGAGAGAGAGAGAGAGGTGGATTGTACCAATACTCTCACATGTGTGCATGACCAGATCAGTGTGTGGGGTTTACCCTATGCATGGCTCAGGTCAACCCTTGGCCCCTACCAAAGATCTAACAATGGTTTTTTGCCTCTTATACATATCAATTAAGAAGAGACTTCTTATTTTAAAAGATCAGCAATGGTAAAAACCAAGTAATTTCTACTTTAGGTGTGAGATATTGAGTTAGTGTCTTTTCATTTTAAAAAATGGAATATTATATATATATATATATATATATATATATATATATATATATATATATATATATATATATATATATAGAGTCAAGCTCCCCTGCGCACCAACGCACGTACGCACCTTTGCACACGTGGCATGGATGTTTAATCTGAACGGTCCATGTGATGCGGAATCCCATGAAACCTTATGAAACAAACTTTTACTCTAATCTAAAGTTCTGGTGGGCCATAGAAAAGAGAAATGCAAATCAAGGGAGGAAATTGTTAACATTTTTCATGTGGATCAAAGTTTTAGATCAATTTAAAACTTGGGTCCGGGGTTTTCACGAGGTGCTGCTTCACATGAACGGTTCAGATTTTATATCCACATCCCGTGTGATGGGTTCTCAAAAAAGTTCGTACGTAGTGCGAACTGTTTCGCAGGTGAGCGTTCCGCTATATATCTAAAGGAGATTCATTGGAGTTGATCTAAAATATGGACTTTTCTATACTGTACGCTCACCGATGACTTGATTGGCTACTTTTAAAGGTGGTTTGCTGTCAATTCTTCATATAACTCCATTGAAATAACCTTTGTAGCAGTGTAAACCTTAAAAATTGGTCGATCATTCTCGAAGTACTTCAACTTTGGTTTGCTAACATGCTTGAGGATAATTTGGGATGTTCTGGATCTTCTTAATGATCTAGATCAACTATATGAGCTCTTGATCATCGACTTGTTAGATTGACGCAAAGAACCGGGTGTCGTGTGCCACTGATGTGCGGTGGGAGATGAATATAATGTCTAATATCGTACGAGGTACTACACGGTATATGACATTGTATACAGTAGTTGAGATAAGTGTGCACAACTATTTCTAACTTTTTCACCATCAACAACAATTGTCATCCAGAAGCCTCCATCATAGATGTTTATTGTGAAAATGATCTCAGCCATGAAAGATCTCATCATAAAAGTGACATGGAATAAAAGATCACAAAAGTAATTTCTCTAGTCGAGCATCAAATAAACCTCTTTCATCGATGGTAATAGAATAAAATATATCTATTCAATTCCACATCCGAGTATGATAGAGAGAGAGTCACGAGAAATGACACAGTACTACATCCGTATCCACCACACACATGGGGCGACATATCAATTGTGACCATCCACCTAGTGGAATTTATCATTTGTTGGGGAAAAATATGTTAAGTCCGAAGACTCAGATTTCGAGTAGGTCGGCTCCACTGGCGCTGCCCGAAGAGTCCGAGACAACGGTCGGAGCCAAGAGAATAATAGAAAGGCTAAGAGGCATAAGTATAAGACGACTAAAGTTACTTGGTCGGAGAGTTAACTGCATCTGCGTAAGCCCACAAAAGGCCGAGCATGTTGTAAGCCACCCGACCGATAGAATAAAACCGACCTAATGAGTTGGTTCTGTCGGTCACGGAGTAAGGAAGGATGACGGATAAATACCGAGACTATTCCGTCCGTAAGAAGGTAGAAAACTTATGCTCTTAAGCCGGCCGAGACTCTCCTAGAGTCGGTAACGACCGAGCCGACACAAGAGAAGACGGTGTGAATGCAAATACCGCTCCGAAAATCCATGAATACGGGTGTCCGATCTCGAGATCGGGCGCAATCAGTGAAGAGGACCAAATCTCCAAATATGAAGGAGAGGAATCCTCACATGATAAGGTTCATCCGGCCTTATAAATAACCATTTCCTTCACAATGAAAGGTAGGAAATACAAAACTCAAAAAATCCTTTGTCATTGATCAGAAGACTGACTTAAGCATTGGAGGTTCCCCGGCTCTAGCTAGGGTCCCATTTATTTTGTTGATTGTGCAGGTGGGAGAAGATCCGACTCGGGGAGCCGTCTCATAAAAATACACCAACAGTTTGACACCGTCTGTGGGAAACGAGCAAAAAGTTATTTTATACGATCTTTTAAATGACAAGAACTAGGAGGGCGGATCAAGATGAAACGGGGGAGGCCGTTGCCAGTACAGCTCAGGGAGCTCCCCCAACGATACCTGCGGTGGCATCGCCTGCGACATCTGCTCCTACTACCAGCCACCCGAACCGAGGGAACGATAGTAGATCGAGAAGTCCAAGAGATGTGTTCCGAGATGGCTGTTATGAAACACATGTTGGAGCAACTGTGTAATCAGCAGATGCAGCAGCGTCATGAGTCAGCGCAGGTTCTTCCGCCACCATCTGTAGCACAGCCTGCTGCTCCGCAGTTGCCTTGAGAACCGTGTCAGCATCAAGGATCGTGTCGGCATCAAGGACTAAGTCAGCTAGCGCCGGCTCGTTCTGCAACGGCCGTTTTGCCTCCCTCTGATTTGCGGCATAAAATAGATCAGAGGAGGCGAAGTCGGCTTCCTGTAGAAGAAATGGCAGAGAGTGCTGAACCTTGAAAAGTCAATATACAAGACTTCAAGAATGAGGTCCGGAAAAAGATGGAGAGAGAGATGGCGGACATGAAGCACGGTCGGAATACAAACCCGACCAAATTCGAGGCAAAAGCCTCTCCATTTGTGGATGAAGTAATGTAGGCACGGTTACCCGAAAGGTTTCGCTTACCTCAGATAATCCTCTTTTCCAGAAAAATCGATTCGACAGAGCACATTGAATGCTTCAGAACCTATATGGAGTTGCATGATGCCTCGGATGCTGTTATGTGTCGAGCCTTCTCTCTCACACTAACTGACGTAGCCCGACTTTGGTTCAAACAATTGAAACCGAAGTCGATAAAGTCATTCGCTGAACTCAGTGATGCTTTCCTCAACAACTTCATCGGCGGAAAGAAAAAGCTAAAGCCGTCGGCACATCTGAACAACACAGTTTAGAAGGAAGGAGAGCTGTTGAAAGATTATATTAAGCGTTTTAACTTTGAATCTCTGCAGGTTCGGAGACACTCAGAGGAGACAACGCTTAACGCTCTCATGCAAGGGGTGAGAGATAAGCCCTTTTTGGCATCCTTGGACAAGAATCCGTCCGAGACTTTGGGCAAATTTATGGCTCGTTCGGACAAATATGCCGACGCTGAAGAGACCCGACTCCTGCGCGAGAAGGTCCAGAACACAAAACCTTTGGCTAAAGAGTCGGCCAAGAAAGAAGCCGACTCAGCCGGAGGGAAGAAGCAAAAAGATGATCGGGCACGAGATGATGGCAGGTCGGGCAAATGACCTGACAGAAAATTTTCTATATACACCCCTCTGAACAAGTCTCAGGAGCAGGTGTTGATGGAAATCAAGAACGAGGGCTTCATCAACTGGCCCGAAAAACTCCGAGGGAACCCGAATCGACGGAATAAGAACAAGTACTACCACTATCATCATGACCATGGTCACAACACGAGTGATTCTTATCACTTGAAAGATGAAATCGAGCGGCTAATTAAAGAAGGCCAACTCAGAGAACATTTGGAAGGATCTGGTGCTCCAGTAGGACCCAGCGAAGATCGACCTACGGAAGAAATCTAGACGATTATCGGGGGGCATCAGGGCGGTGGAGATTCCAACAATGTACGAAAGAATCACCCCAGAAGCATCAACCGTTCGGAATCCGAGATTCTTCTACTGTCCCGACCTTCCAAAGAAAAGAAAAGAGAAAAATATTACATCTCATTCACTGAGGAAGACGCTTGAGGCATCCATCATCCTTATGATGATGCGCTCGTAGTCACCCTCACTATTGTCAATAGGAAAGTGTTCCGAATATTAGTGGACATAGGATCATCGGTGGATGTGTTGTTCACCCAAGCATTCGGCAAAATGGGCATAGGACGATCGAACTTACGTCCGGTCCGAACCCCACTCATAGGATTCTCAGGTGGGTAAGTACTTTTCGAGGGAATCACCTCGCTACCACTCACTATCGAAACTGCACCTCACCAGCCAACTGCGATGATCGACTTCCTGGTCGTCGACCAATCTTCGGTGTACAATGCTATAATCGGTCGACCATCCCTAAGCCTCCTTCAAGCCGTGGTATCTACGTACTACATTTACATGAAATTTTTGACTGAGTCGGGAGTAGGATTGTGAAAGGAGATCAACAAAATGCCCGGCGATGCTATGCGACCGCAGTTAAAGCGCCGACAGAAATATCGATGATTGAATCACTGGACCCTCGAATCGGATCTCACGAATGGGGGCAACCGATGGAAGAGCTCATCTCGGAACCCTTAACCGAGATAGATGATTCGAAAGTAGTGCAAATCGGCTCGTCTCTGATTTCACCTCTTAAAGAGGAAATGATCGCCTTGCTTCGGCGGTATGCCGATATATTTTCTTGGAGCCACGAAGATATGCCCGGAATCGATCCCTCGGTCATAACGCACTGACTCAACATCAACCCGACTTACAGACCCATCCGACAGAAGAGACGTCCTCTTGGCCTAGAAAGGTACGCTATCATTGAAGAGGAAGTCGACAAGCTCCTTAAGGCCAAATTCGTTGAAGAGATATACTATCCAGAGTGGATAGCCAACGTTGTGCTCGTGAGAAAAGTCAGTGGGAAGTGGCGTCTTTGTATAGATTATACAGATTTGAACAAAGCCTGCCCCAATGATAGCTTCCCTCTTCCCCGCATTAATCAGTTGGTGGATAGTACCGCAGGACATGAATTGCTTAGTTTTATGGATGCCTATTCAGGCTACAAGCAAATTATAATGCATGAAACTGATAAATTAAAAACCACCTTTGTCACTGACAAAGGCCTTTACTGTTACCGAGTGATGCCATTTGGTTTAAAGAACGCCGGAGCAACGTATCAAAGGTTAGTGAACAAAATGTTTGCTCGGCAGATCGGCCGAACTATGGAAGTATATATAGTTGATATGCTCGTCAAAAGTGTGCGCGCAGCCGACCATGTGGCAGACCTAGAAGAGATGTTCCTGACTTTACGTAAGTACTAAATGAAGTTGAATCTTAACAAATGTGCTTTTGGTGTGAGCTAGAGAAAATTTCTCGGTTTTCTCGTTAGTCAGCGAGGAATCGAAGCAAATCCCGAGAAAATCAAAGCTTTGCTCGATATGGAGTCTTCGAAAATAATTAAAGACATCTAAAGGTTGACAGGGAGAGTAGTTGCGCTTAACCGCTTCCTGTCCCGAGCCACATATAAATGTCTCCCGTTCTTCAAGTAATTGAAGGGATGACAGACGATGGAATGGACGGAAGAGTGTGAAAAAGTATTTCAAGAACTGAAGTCTTATCTCGGATCTCCACCACTATTGTCTAAACCCTAGCCAGGAGAAGCTTTATTGTTATATCTGGCTGTATCTGATGTAGCAGTTAGCTCGATCCTAATACGAGAAAGTGAAAGGAGGCAATTACCAGTGTACTATGTTAGCAAAGCCTTGCTACCGGCAGAGACAAGGTATCCTCAGCTTGAGAAAGTAGCCTTAACCCTGGTAGTATCCTCATGACGACTTCGGCCATACTTTCAAGCTCACACCATCATCGTTGTGACCGACTTACCTTTGCGCTAGATTCTTCAAAAGCCAAAGGCTTCCGGTTGACTTACGAAGTGGGCTGTCGAATTGAGCGAATTCGACATGCAGTACAGGCCGAGGATAGCCATAAAAGGACAAGCTGTCGCCGATTTCCTTGTTAAAGTGACCTCTAAACATAACACAATGCCTGATTCTAGAGAGGTTACTGAAGCAGCGGCTTCTTCTTCTCTCGGCCCATTACCTGACCCGACTCCTTGAAAGTTATTCATCGACGGCTCATCCAACTGTAAGGCAAGTGGGGCTGGGCTAGTATTGGAAACTCTTGATCAAACTTGTATACAGTATGCCTTACGACTTGGATTCTAACCGTCGAACAATACAGCAGAATACGAGGCCTTATTACTCAGCCTTCGACTCGGCGCAAGTTTAGGTGCAACTCATCTCAATGTTTTTAGTGACTTGCAGCTGGTCGTTAACCAAATCTCTGGTGTCTATCAAACTAGGAAAGAACAACTGAAGGCATACATGGAAAAGGCCAAAGAATTAATTAGCGGATTCCAGAAATGTGAAGTGAATCGGATACCCAGGAACGATAATGCCAAAGTTGACTTGTTAGCAAAGCTCGCCTCAACTGATGAAGACGACATACCTCGATTGGTTCTAATCGAATACGTAGCTAAACTGATTATAAATGAGCTGATAGATTTGGCTATACTCCATATCGACTCGGAACCTACTTGGTTCGATCAAATCGTCCGTTATCTCAACGATGGAGAACTACCGAAAGATCATACTGAGGCGCGGCGGCTAAAGGTTCGAGCGTCGCGTTACACTATCTTGAATGAGGTACTATACAAGAAAGGGTTTTACACTCCCTTACTAAGATGTGTGGATTCTCATGAAGCCGACTATGTCTTACGGGAGATACATGAATGAATATGTGGGAACCACTCAGGGGGACGTTCGCTAGCCAATAAAGTGTTACGGTAGGGGTATTACTGGCCGACTATGCAACATGATACTAAGAAGTTCGTCCAAAGGTACGACAAGTGTCAGCGATTTACGGTTATCCTGAAGCAACCCCCCGAAGAACTAACTTCGATGTCTGGACCATGGCCCTTTGCACAGTGAGGGTCAGACCAAATTTATCGTGGTTGCAGTAAATTATTTCATGAAGTGGGCCGAAGCCGAGCCACTAGCAAAGATTACCTAGCAAAAAATTACAGGCTTTGTTTGGAAAAATATTGTCTATCAGTTTGGGATACCTCGGACTATCATTACTGATAACGGAAGGCAGTTCGATAACAAACAATTCCGCTAGATTTGTAATAATCTCGAGATCCGAAACGTGTACGCCTCACCTCATCATCCTCAGACGAATGGACAGGTCGAGGCCGTTAAAAAAATTATAAAGCAGCATCTCCGAACGAAACTCGATGAGGCAAAGGGAGCATGAGCCGAGGAACTTTCAAATATATTGTGGGCCTATCGAACTACAGCTCGGACTGCCATGGGAGAAACTCCCTTCTTCCTTTGTTATGGATCGAAAGCAGTTGCCCCGGTTGAGATCGGTATTAGCTCAAACCGAGTCAATACATTCAGTGAATAGGAGAATGATGAACTCCTGTCACTCGGGCTCGATTTGTTAGAAGAAATAAGAGAAAGAACTTGAATGCGAATGATAGCTCGACAGAATCAAGTGTTTCGGTTTTACAACAGCCGAGTCAAAGTCAGACGATTTCGAGTCAGGGATATGGTCCTCCGAAAGATGTTCCCAAACATAAAAGAAGTTGGGGCGGGCATATTGGGACCCAATTGGGAAGGTCCCTATGTTGTCTCGAGCATCATCCGCCCAGGAACGTATCGTCTGGAAGACCTAAATGAAAAACTGTTACCTCACCCTTAGAATGCCGAACATCTCAAGATCTATTACCTGTAAGGCAGAATAGAAAGTGCTAAAGAATAATGGAAGAGAGAGGTAATTGAAGTCAATTCAATAAAACTAAAAGTTCCATTTTTTTTAAGTGTTTAGCGTCGGATTACAGCCTATGGTAAAGTTACAAGAAAATGGATGACACAACTTCTGGTAGAGTGAATGAACACTCTCGGTCGGGGATTACCCCCTAGAATGAGCCAGAAGGACCAACGTCGTCTGCAGCAGCGTCCGCGGCAGGAGCTTCTCCGTCAGCAACATCAACGCCAACAGCCTCAGCCTCAGGACTATCAGCTTCAAAAGCAGAAAGGTCGAGGTTAGGAAAGGCAGCCCTCATCTCCAAAACACAGGCCCTGTAACCACCTTGATAAAGGCGGTCCCTTTCTTTCTCAAATTCTGAGGACTCAAGGAAGGTGTCTATGGCCGGGTCGTGTGCTTCCTTGGCTCGGCGGGCCTCCTCTTGAGCTTCCTGGATGAGGGCTGCAGCATCGGCCCTAACCCGAGTGAGATTGCTCTTGCAAGCGTTGTGAACTTGAAGAAGGTGCTAATGCTTTTCCTCGGCCTCCTTTAAAAGTGAGGTCAAATGCGCATTGTCAGCTTTGGCTCCTTCAAGAACCATCCTTGCATCCTTGGCCACTTTCCTGGCATCCTCGACCGCCTTCCTGGCGATTGACAGATCGCCAGTCATAATGCCGATGCGACCCTCGGCGATCTCTCTGCTACCCTCTGCCTCGGCCGCAACTCTCTTCGGTGTCTTTGTCTCGGCCGCGAGCTTTTGAGCAGCAGACAGCTCTGAACAGGCCTTAACAACGCAGGGGGCTGACTGCGAACGGAAGACAGTAAGTAATAAGCAATGATTCAGTCGGAAGTAATAAAGAAGAGAAAAGAAAGAAATTTTACCTCAAAAAGTAGCCTCGCCATATGCCCGAAAGTCTGCAGGGTCGAGGCATTGTAGAAGCTGGCGAAATCTCTCTTGCTCCCATGATCAAGTGCCCAAGGGATCATCCCCGAGATGACTTTGGAAAAGAGAGACAACTCCTGTTGAGTCATCTCTCCTCTCGAGGACTCACCGCTTGGTACCTCTCTCGGCCTCGGGACCTCTTCTACCACGAGTCCTGGCTCGGGAGTCGACTGAGAGACCGGAAGGCTCGGCTCCGCTTCTTCCACCCTTTCATCAGGTTCAGAAAGCACGACTACTTGTGGGGCAGCAGGGATAGGAGCAGACGGGACAGCTGGCTCCTTAGCCTTTGCAGCGGTCTTCTGTTGCTTCGAAGGCCGAGACCCCGATAAGAGAGTCGACCTCGGAGGGGCTTTGACCTTGGAGATTGGCTTCAGGGACAGGTGAGACTAGGCCATACTATCAGGAGTCGACTTGTGATATGGGCGAGCCTCGGAAAGGTCTGAAAAGAAGAATGAAGATGGGTTAGACAGAAAATCGAGAGAATGAAACAAAGCGGAAAGAATTACCTGAGATAGATGAATCTAAACCCGCGAGATGAAGACGCTCGAGTTGTAGCAGTAGTTTCCAAGATCGGTCTTTTGCACTTAACTTACTCAGTTCTTTGATCCGAGCTAGAGCACAGGACCAGAGCTTTCCTCTTTTCTTCAGCATATCTGCAAAGCATCATAAGGTCAGGATCAGCACAAGACAATGGAGAAGAATAAAAGTTATCAAGCCTAGTCACCAAGTCAACTGGTTTTCAGAAGGAGCGAGAGACTCGAGGTTCGTACGGCTACGTATCGGCCGACTCCCATTGTCCGCACGTCCAAAACCACCTCTCATTCCAGTATTTGTTAGAAGTGGGTGGGTCGGTAATCAGAGACCCGCCTTTGCCTCTCCATGCGTTCAGGAAGTATAGGCCAGAAAAATTTGGGTTTGGTGTCACTTGGTACAGATAGAGAAATTCGTCAACGGTTAGTGAGGGCTCCTCTAGCTCGGCCCATAGCACAATACACCCAAATAAATTTCTCCATCTGTTCGGAATAATCTAATTGAGGACGAGTTTGACGCGGGATAAGAAATCGCGAGCAATGGGTTGGAGTGGCAAGTGTAAGACAAATTGCATTGCGACTTAAAAAATCGTGACCATCCCAGCAGGGGGATGGTCAGCGAGTCTTCTGGACGAGGAAGACGAAGTACGACCGAGTCTGGGACATGTAACCCAGCTCGGATTTAGTTTAAGTCAGACTCAGTTAAAACCGAGGCAACAAGACCGCTCGGATCGTTTTCGGCTCCTTCTCCCTTGGAAGAGAATTCAGAGGCTTCTACAGTCTGGTTTACAGGATCTGGGACAGCCACCGCCTCGGCTATAATTATTTCATCTTCTCCCTCTTCCTCCTCTAATTGATCCATCCCGAGATTAGGAATCCCTGGACGGGTCATCAGAAACACTCCACCACTAGAAGGACCAGCTTGAGTGAGTCGCTCAGCCGATGAGTTATTGGACTCTCTTACAAGCCGGAATGTGGCATCTGCGCCAACAATGAACTCCATCAGTAAAGAAGGTGGTTTCGCAACATTCCAGAAATATTGGGACACACCCTCATCTCCGGACATTCCCTCCCGGGGGCTTTGGGAGCCACGCGCAGCCATTAATGTTTATATGAATGGAATGAAAGAACTCACGGGGGAAGATAGCAGTGGATGCAAAAGGAGTTGACGGAGGAAGGAACGACAGTGGAGGAAAGGAAGAAGGAGAGGCAGGAAGAGAATACAGGGGCGGGAGGAATGAAAGCGAAAATAAAATTCGTGCGTTCCTCTCGCCCGGCCTTCTTATAGCCAAGCCACGTGGCAGGGCATTTAATGAAAAAGTGAAACAACGCTTCCTTCGACTCTCTCGCTCGACGCGTGGCACGCTTTGATTGACGACAGTAATTCCCTCGCCACGCGTCCGACTCCCATAAGCGAACGAAATGACCTGACGGCCTGCCGCACGTGCGGCCTCGGGAGATGCACCGTCACACATTAGGGATGACACAAAGGGCATTAAATGCCTCATCATGACCTCGGACTCTTGTACGAACCGACGTAAAATCTCATAACTCCTTGGTGCCATGAACGGCATAAGGAGTAAGGGAGGCTCACTGTTGGGGAAAAAATGTTAAGTCCGGAGACTCAGATTTCGAGTAGGTCGGCTCCACTGGCACTGCCCGAAGAGTCCGAGACAACGGTCGGAGCCGAGGGAATAATACAAAGGCTAAGAGGCATAAGCGTAAGACGACTAAAGTTACTCGGTCGGAGAGTTAACTGCGTCTGCGTAAGCCTACAAAAGGCCGAGCATGTTGTAAGCCACCCGACCGATAGAATAAAACCGACCTAATGAATTGGTTCTGTCGGCCATGAAGTAAGGAAGGATGACGGATAAACACCGAGACTATTCCGTCTGTAAGAAGGAAGAAAACTTATGCTCTTGAGCCGACCGAGATTCTCCTAGAGTCGGTAACGATCGAGCTGAGACAAGAAAAGGCGGTGTGAATGTAAATACCGCTATAGAAATTCATGAATACGGGTGTCCAATCCCGAGATCCTCAGGATCGGGCGCAATCAATGAAGAGGACCAAATCTCCAAATATGAAGGAGAGGAATCCTCGCATGATAAGGTTCATCCGGCCTTATAAATAACCATTTCCTTCACAATAAAAGGTAGGCAATACAAAACTCAAAAAATCCTTTGCCATTGATCAGAAGACTGACTTAAGCATCAGAGATTTCCGGCTCTAGCCAGGGTCCCCTTTATTTTGTTGATTGTGCAGGTGGGAGAAGATCCGACCCGAGGAGCCGTCTCATAAAAATACACCAACATCACTGATATTGGATTTTTTTTTTCAAAAAACTTGTCATTGCATCATCACGTCTCTTCACTTTATTATATTAAGAGGTCATTTAGTAGCAACAAAAGTTTAATTCAATTAAGCTTCTTTGTTTTTTTTTTTGTCATACAATACTTTGTTTTTTTTACAGATGACATTAATCCAGGCTGGACCTCCGGTACAAAAGGAAGAAGTGTCAGCCTATGATACTCTAGATATAAACTGACCAGAACCTTTTTACGGTTCTCTAACCATACCTAGGCCTGCTCGGTCGAAAAAGAGCTCACCTTTGATTAGGAGTGAGAGGTCCTTCAGTTGCTCGAAGTCATTATCCTTGCGCTTGTTACATGCTAGGTCATATGGAATCTAAAAATTATTTTTAAAGAATTTTTGTTTTTATTACTATATACGCTTGGTTCCTACTTGCCTTGTCATGATACTCGTTGGTATATTCACTCCCTATATACATGTGCAACACAGACTTATATACCACAAGTTTTATGATCCATCTGCAAGCATAAGCAATTTTTTGTATTAACCTTCTAATCCTTTCATGTGTCACATGTGATAAGTTGTACTTACATTGAATGTGTCATACGTGCACCATAGATTGTCAAGTTTTACACATGTACTGCTACACATCTTTAAGCGGCACATGTGATGTTATGCCTATATATTGAAGCACCATAAATGTTCCATGTCTTAAATTAGCTAGAAGCGCAAGCATGCATCACATGCGGTAGATGATACTTTCTTATCCCTCGCGTTCAACAAAAATCAATAATCCAAGTTAATCCATGTCAACAGACTTGAACAACTTAGTTCTAGTTAGCTCAACCAAAATATATATAACTTTTCATTCTCCAAATAAATTATTAAAGCCATTGCAATGCTAAAAAAGTTGTGCCTAACATAAGCTATTTAGGTCATGATATCTCGAATGTGTTATTTTTCTTCTTATTTACCAAATACTTGGAATATCTATAATAAAAGAAGGTGAAATACCTTTTAGACGCAGCTTGTATTAGTAACAATTCTCAGAACTTTTCCATTTTCTCAATTTCAATTTTTTTATTTTATTATTATTATTATTTTTTAAATTTAAATATTGCTCACTCTTGAATAAGATTAGCCTATGGGATTTACAACTTGAAGGACTGTGTAAGACCTCTATCAGATGTGCTGCACATGATCACCGATTTAAATTGTTGGATTAGCATACCAGTGGGTCTCACAGTGGTTGTAACCATTACAAATAGGTCTGAGGTGGTTTATATATATATATATACACACACACCGTACATATTCACAGTATTTAAATGAATATATATAGACTCTATCAAATGTGGAGACTCCCAGGGGAGGAGTAATCATGATAGGCTTAACTACTGCAGGCCAATTTTATATAATACTGACCTTGGTCTCTGTAAACATGATTAGGGTTAATAGGACTTAAATAGGATGATGGATTTCTTTCCCCTTGTTCTTATCTATAAGATTAAGAATATTATGATAGTCTATAGAACTGCCTAAAGACCCACACTAACACTCCTAAGTTTGCATAAAAGTTAAGGTGCGAAGATCCAGAAACATCAAAATTGTATGCCTTCCCAGTCATTGTGTATTTTTTTATTTTTTATTTTTGGCGTGTGGGATTTCACCACCTATGGATACTCGAACCCTTGACCGGGACTTGAAGTATGCATTTAATATTAGTTTGTTTGATCTCAAATTATTGACACATAGATTGATTGTTATTCGACAATCAAGGCTAACAGCATAATCGACACCTTTATAAGCCATGCATGCAACCATTAGCTGTAACGCCCTAAATTTTGTAACTCGAGTTTTGAACTCATTTTTCGAAATCCCGAGAGTTAACTTACAGTAATAATATATATATATATACACACATACACACGCCAACGCTCACCTGCGAACCAGTTCGTACGTACTACGTACGAACTTTTTTGAGAACCCATCATACATGATGTGGATCCAAAATTTGAACCGTTCATGTGAAGCAGCACCTCGTGAAACCCAATGGATCCAAGTTTTACTTTGTTTTAAAACTTTGATGGGCCATGAAAAATTAAACAATTTCCTCCCTTTATTTGCATTTCTCTTTGCTATGGCCCACCGGAATCTTAGAACAGGGTGAAAATTCATCTCCTAAGGTTTCATGGGATTCCGCATCTTATGGAGCGGTTGGATTTGACTCCCATGGCACGTGTGCAAAGGTGCGTAGGTGCGTAGGGGAGCATGCCTCATATATATATATATATATATATATATATATATATATATATATATATATATATATATATATATATATATATATATATGAGCAATCGTAATGGAAGTAAACAAACCACACATGGAGGAATTTCTAAAATATATTTCAACTTATACAAATGGTTGCCCAAAAGGCTTATATAAACTTTTTTTTTTTTTTTTTTTGGAAAAGGTGGGCCGAGCCACTTGTATTTCATTCAACTTATACAAACTAATGACTCAAAATTAAAATGAATATCTTAACATAAGTAGGAAATGTAGAATCAAGAATCGCAAGATTATCCAGTTCTTCGTGCTCCACATTAAAGTTAACTAGAACGTTATTTATATAACCTACGTCAATTGAATACAGTTTGATAACGTCAATGGCTATCCCAGTGAAGTATACCCGTCTTCTTCTGTTATAAAATTTTTGGTGGCCCTGTTTCACTTTCCCTTAAAAAAGAAAAAAAAAAGAAAAAAAAGTGAGGTATATCCTCCAAGATTACCAAACATTACAATAATAAAAAATAAAATTTAAATAACTCAGGAGAATACAATATCCATTGTAATGATCATAAGTAAAATACAAAAAAATAAAATAAAATAAAATAAAAATCATGTGTCAACACCCGTTTTAACCAAACAGTGGTCCAGTGCACCGCATGTGCACACAATCTATACACATGCACAATTTACAAGTGGGTCCACGTTGATATATAATGGGATCTGCTCCGTCCATCTGGTTCTATGGCCATAGTAACACCCAAGTACTATGATGTACAGGGTGTTACATTAGTAAAACGATAAAACTCCCGGGGCCCCATCATGTCGTTGGAGGGCATCCAATCTGTCCATCAAGTGCACCCCTTGACGCTAGGCCATGGGGCCAAAATCAGCCAGATTAACCACTTGTGGCCACACCACAATAAACAATGGGCATGGTATTGCAACCATAGGTTTGTGTGTAGGGCCACCTTGGTGTGTATATTTCATCAAAACCGTTCATCTGAGTGTGCGTCACCAAGATTTGTGGTAAATATAAAAATCAGGCTGATCCAAAACTGAGGCAGACCAAAATGCATGAACTTTAAGGGGCGTTCGGTGCAAAACTGATCCAAAACCGTTCATCGGAGTCAATGTTGGACATATTACATGGCAGGCACCAAATTGGCACTTTGGGAGTAATTTTGGGTAATTAAGGGATTTTCTTTCGGTGTATATACATTTTTGTTTCCGTCTTTTTTTTTTTTTTTAAAAAAAAGAAAGGGATTTCTTTCGGTAATAGTAATTACAGGGATTTTGAAAATGGTGGTCGCTCGTCATTCTCCCATTTGGTGGTTAATTACGCATCTTCCTCACCCGTGGGTCAACCATCCATACCATCCAAATTGTGGGTCCTAGCACGTATCTAATATCACACTAATCAAGCAATCCTAACCATCCAATTAATGTCTATCAAAAGGATGGTTAGAAGATATAGTTAATGGTCCAAATTTGAAGTTTAAACTCAGATGGCTAAAATTATCTACCTAGTGCAATTTTTCGACTGTGCTCCACCGATAATTACGCCAAAATTTTAGAGAATTTGAATTTCGCACAACTAGGCCATGTGGATGGTCGAAGCATGGGATCTATCCACAACATCTCCAATTCCCACTTATTTATTATTATTTTTATTATTTAAGAACTGCTTGTTTTGATTTTGTATAATCATGGCAGCACTTTCAGCCTGTTCCTTCGAGTTTCAACTACAAAGATAAGTTGGAAGATGAGTGAAGACAGAAGAAAAAGAAAAAGAACACAAGAACCCATAACCATTGTCAGAGCTCAGAGCACAATGCAACATTGTAGCTTGATTTCTGACAGAGGACAGGAAGAAAACCAACGTAATCTCCAATTCCCACTTTAAGATTGTGTATGTTACACAACATATGCTAAACATATGTCATCTAATATATAGATGGTCCTAACCATATTAACATATAGGTCGATCTTAAGGGTGATTTTACATTGTTCTCTTTGGTGGAGGCGCTTATGAATTTTGGCGTCGCGTGTTCTCTAGGATATATACAAGGTGAAAATGAGGTTGCTCAACTGATTAACGATTTGGATTCTTAAATAAAAAATTACAGTGGACCCCACTAAAGCTCAAAGGTAATGCACCTCTCATGCCTACCAACCAATGTGATTATGTTTTTTAATCAATGTGACCAGGAGACTCTCTTTAATCTCCCACAATGACCTGCTTTTGATACTCTCTCTCTCTCTCTCTCTCTCTCTCTCTCTCTCTCTCTCTTTTCCCCCCTCATCTCGACCTCCTAAAACTCCCTTTGACTCTCTCTCTCTCTCTCTCTCTCTCTCTCTCTCTCTCTCTCTCTCTCTCTCTCTCCATATTTTGCCCATTAATTAATAGTTGTATAGAGATGCACTAAACCCGTTTGGTACAATTTTAAGGTAAGGTCCGTACACAGTGGGCCCGCTGTTTGAAGATATCTACGGACATCCTTTTTATGTATGCCGAAAAAAATTGTATATATCAATTGACAAATGCGTTCATTGGTTTTAATATCATGCCTTGCCGGATCACTTGATCAATTTGACATTTTACCAATACGAAATTCATGCAGGGGACCTACATTTTCATTCTCTTTTTTTTTTTTTTTCATTCTCACGACCGAATCACATGTATTAAATACCCTATCTGCGCAAATGGTGTCCAATCCACTCTGTGTGTGGGACCCACGAGTGGCAGTTGTGCAATGTAAAATCTAGCTGATGTATCCATTGGGTGGGCCACATCATCATCAAATATATAGAAATAGAGCAAATATCTAGTGCCCCTCTCTCATGTGCACTAACCATAATAAAATGTGCAACATGTGAAGAGCTTACAATGGTTAGTGGACATGTAGTACTTTTGGCATATATAATGTATGTGCAAGCGTCATTGTGTTCTTTTATGCATTGAAAGCCGAATAACCTGTTCTCATTATTAAAAAAGAAAGACAGTTTCTTTATCTTCCTAGGCTCCTATGTATAAATGGGTTTAATAAATTGGGGGGCAAGCTTGTCCACTTCAGATAGCTTGCGACAGGCATAACTTTGCTTGCATCCAAACGAATTGTAAATGCCAAAAACTAACAATCTTTCATTTCCTACCACCAATTCAGTGGACATTGATAAGATGCGTGAGGACCATATCATATGTAGCATTAAACTATTCATCATCCATAGTACGTCCCACTTGATAGATTGCTGAGATTGATAAATAATTCTTTCACGTGTGTACGATGCAGTGAAAACTCTATTGCAGTCCAAGCCTACCAGCTCCACCTTATCGTCTCTCATGCTTCTCATTACCAAACAAAGTGAGTTATGAGAACCATGGTTCCTACCACATCCATTTAAAGGAGCTTGGGTAATAAAAATTCTCTGCGGCTAGTTGTTGTTGGCAATTCAATCAAACACAATGCTACACATGTGATCAATGGCATGCATTTGAATTTTGTATGTGATTATGATGTGCAGACGTGCTAGAGTTGTATTCAACTCAATGTTCGATTGAATGCTAGAGCCTCGCACATTGAGTTAGACTAATTTGAGATTGGATGCAGGATCTAATTATCCTCTCAATCACCAATTGTAATTAGTGATCATACAATTTGTGAAAATGATAGGAGCTAGTCATTTCTGATGGATTCTTTTTACTTATGACTTTAGGATTTTTCTTTCACCAGTAATTACAAGTAAATTTTTTTTTTTTTAAAAATAAAGATGAGCAAATAAATGAAGAGACTGCTGAACAATATCGATTTTTCTTAATATTTAATATGTAGCTTATTACAATTAAGAGAGTATCAAGATAACCTAGATTTAAAAAAAAAAAAACACAAATGATTGATAAATACTTGATCATCTATCTATAAGAATAGATGATTGAGGCAAATGGTCAGTAAGATGTGACCAGAGTTGTGATCGCCTAAGTAAGAACTGAGTTGATTGGGATCCATCTACTTAGGGTTGTGGACATTTAATATAATCCTACAGTATTGTAATAGTAGCATTGGACAGTAGCAATTTATGCTAAGATTAGGTTATGCTATAGTAGGATAAGTGTAAAGATGCAGTAGTATAAGTGTAAAGATGTAAAAAAGATAGATTCATGTTTGGTGTAGGCATCGTGCTCTTCTTCGCGTGTTCCTTTTATAAGTTGTCATGGTGGCAAAACTCTCGTTGGGTTTCTTTGTTGATTTTAAATACTTTACGTTTACGACATGCATTCAAAATAGAAAAAAATAAAATAAAATCGTATAGATACAAAACTGTTGGCTTTTGGAATCTTTTTCTCATAGTTGAATCCCTTCAGAAAATAGTTGCATCTAGATTTGAGATTAATTAGGAAAATTTCTTTCATTGACCCATGGATTCAAACCCATTTATACTTTTGTAATATATGATGTATGTGCAAGCATCATTGTATTCTTTTATGCATTGAAAGACGGATAACCTGTTCTCACATTATTAAAAAAGAAAGACAATTTCCTTATCTTCCTAGGCTCCTATGCATAAAAGGGTTTAATTCATTACGGGGCAAGCTTGTCTACTTCAGATAGCTTGTGACGGGCATAACTTTGCTTGCATCCAAACGAATTATAAATGCCAAAAACTAACAACCTTTTATTTCCTACCATCAATTCAGTGGACATTGATAAGATGCGTGAGGACCATATCATATGTAGCATTAAACTATTCATCATCCATAGAACGTCCCACTTGATAGATTGCTAAGAATGATAAATAATTCTTTCACGTGTGTACAATGCAATAAAAACTCTATTGCGATCCAATCCTACCAGCTCCACCATATCATCTCTCATGTTTCTCATTACCAAAGGAAGTGAGTTCGGAAGATCCATGGTTCCCACCACATCCATTTAAAGGTGCTTGGGCAATAAAAACTCTCCGTGGCTAGCTCTTGCTGGTAGTTCAATCAATTACACAAGGTTACACATGTGATCAATGGCCTGTATTTGAATTTTGCATGTAGTTATGATGTGCAGGCATGCTAGAGTTGTAGTTGGCTCAATGTTTGATTGAGCGCTAGAGCTTCCCACATTGAGTTAGACTAATTTGAGACTAGATGCAGGATCCAGTTATCCTCTCAATCACCAATTGTAATTAGCGATCATACAGTTTGTGAAAATGGTAGGAGCTAGTCATTCCTAATGGATTCTTTTTACCTTATGACTTTTGGACTTTTCTTTCGCCAATAATTATAAGTAATTTCTTTTAAAAAATAACGATGAACAAATAAATGAAAAGAATGTTAAACAATATCGATTTTTATTAATATTTAATATGTAGCTTATTACAATCGAGAGAGTATCAAGATAACCTAGATAAATAAACAAAGGAGAGATAAATACTTGATCATCTGTCTATAAGAATAGATGATGGAAGCAAATGGTCAGTAGGATGTGACCATAGTTGTGATCGCCTAAGTAAGAACTCAGTTGATCGGGATCTATCAACTTAGGGTTGTGGACATTTAATATAATCCCCCGGTACTGTAGTAGTAGCAATCTATGCTAAGATTAGGTGGTGGCAAAATTAGGTGGTTCCTTTTATAAGTTGTCGTGGTGGCAAAATTCTTATTGGATTTTTTTGTTGATATTAGATACTTTGTGTTTACGACATGCATTCAAAATAGAAAAAACTTTGGATAGATCCAAAACTATCGGCTTTTGGAATCGTTTTCTCATAATTGAATCCCTTTAGAAAACAACTACAATATCCAGATTTGGGATTGATCAGGAAAATTTTTCATTAACCCATGACTTTAAATCAATCATGATCATGCATTTAAATGACATACCCAATCAAATCATCTCCTACAATTATCTTGAACTCTTCTCCCTTCTAATTATATACTTAGATGGGTTGATGGACTGGATCTACTAAATCCTATTAATGGTTCTTTCATTGGGTTATTTAATTTTCTTAATTTTGATTATTGTGATGATTAAGATCTAATCTGCCTTATTTTCACTTTATCCTGATTTGGGTTTGAACCACAAACGGATTTTCTTGGATATTGATACGATTTTCAGATATTTAGGATTTTCGTAGCCTTCACAAATTCTCTAAACATCTCTAATTTTTATTTTTTAATTTTTTTATATTTTAAAATGATTATAAGAGACGATTTTACTAAGTGTATCATAACTAGATGCATAATAAGATCTAATAGCTCTTTATACATGTGTCAAGTACACTACCTCATTAATTAGCTCATTAGTCATGGTCACGTGGTATGCAATGAGTTGCTCCCTTAAAAAGCTTGTATTATGTACCACCACGTCAATAACAAAATGTGTAACTATGAAGAAACATCAAACAAATATATTTAAGATGCAAGTATATTCTTCGTGAATACCCACCCAACTCGTAGCGTCCACGTACGAGTAACCACTAGCTTTTGTTTGCCTGTATACTTTCAAAAGAATGAAGCATATCTTAAACTTGTAAGCTACACCACAGGAAACATTTAAACTGCACCGTAGAAAATATTATTATAAAAATACAAGCTATCGAGACCTTTTCAGTATATACTGTAACATTTATATACAATCCGACCGTTCATGAGGTGATTCCAACTAGGATAAAGGTAACATACGAAATCATCTTTAATAAGAAAAAATTCTGTGTGGTATAAGATGGTTTTAAGGACGGTGTACCGAGCCCAAATGTTTCTCGTGTCGCGGCGCAATCGAGTGTTTTGGGAAATTCGTGTCCGGGTTAGACGGAGGCGAAGGGACGTTGACAGCCTCCAAAGTGTACGGAGGACAGAGTTAACGTATAACCATGTTGGTCGGGCTCAGCTCGCAGGGAGCGGATATGGTGCGGCCCGGCCCCACCCAAGACGGTGCGGCCCTTATCTTGGGCCCCACCTTGATGTATGTATTCTATATCCATGCCGTCCATACGTATATACATATCATTTTAGGCAATAAACCCAAAAAATGAAGTAGTTCAAATTCTCAGGTGGACCACACCGTAGTAAATAGTGGTGACTCACCATTACAGGCCACGATTTTTTTGGATTAAGCTGGTATTTGTTTTTTCCCCTTGGTATAGGTTTATGGGACATTTTCAATAGGTTAGATGGAAAATAAATATTATGCATTACAGTGGGCCCTAGAAAGATTTTAATGGTAGGGTGTTTGATTACCAATGTTTCTTGTAATATCGTCCGAGATTTGAATCTGTTTTTATTCTTGGGCTATGTCCTAGAATGATCCAGCAAAACTGGTGAAGAACACGGATATAAAATACATACATCAGCATGGCCCAGCGAGGCCGGTGTCGCACCTAATCCGCTCTCCGGCTCACTCGATTGTACGGGAGGGCCTTCCCACCTGAAAATTGAAATGGTAGTTGCCCTCCCTCACTTGCCAAATAGGCGCAAGTGACAGATCAGAGCCGTTCATTTGCCGATCCCAAAAATGTAGATTCTAGACTACATGAAAATGGCGATATGATAACCACCAGATGGGCTAGGGATGTCGTAAAGAACTGCACGGTTGAGAGTGATTAACCAACGGTTGAAATTCTTTTCACATGTGCGGCCCACCTGATGATCATACTTTTCTTGTTTTAGATACATGTAATCTACTAAGTGAGGATTGCCCGTGATATCACACACGTGTGAGGTGAGTGCACTCGAGCGAGTACAACTAGGATTTCTGAACTTGAGCATGGTTAGCAGTTTTTAACTCGCGAACATGGTCAACCAAGACGCGACATTCGGAATCTAGGTAGCCCCGACCATTTTGTGAGAAAAGGGGCGGGGATTTTGAAAATCTTGAGATATTTCCGCGGAACTTTGGTTTTCCAGACCTTTATGGCGGCATTATTACTATTTTAAGAAAATAAATATATAAAAACTTAAATCAATTCAACTTTCATTTTTTAAAATTTTGTATTTATTTTTAACTCATAAAAAGAATTTTCAGCTAGATTTTCCTACAACATTGGGAAAAACATAAAAATTACTAAAATCCCCCGAAAAATTCCCATCCCAAAAAGCACCGATGCTTTGTAGGCAGGAAATGCTTGAACAGGCCCACCTACGACATGGGTATTGGGTGAAGGTGACGATGTCGCGTGTCAGATGAATCCCCCTTCTCAATCTCTCCCGGCATGAATTCCCTTGATCATCATGAAGTTTCTAAAATAATGCAATTGGATGCAAAAACCATTTACAAGATTGGCCACACCGTCGGTGGAGCCATGGAGGGATACCTGATAATGAAACTCGAATGCTAAAATACTACAGCACTTCGATTATTTGACTTTTTCTTGATAAATATTGAACTGTCTCTTTGGCCGTTACTTTGCCGGCCATTGATTTAAAAGTTGAGAATTCTTATATTTTTAAGATTTTTGAGGGAGCCATTTTAATAGTTGTATTTCATCCAATCAACAGCTTAGATCACTCAATATCACAAAATTCCGATGACTATAACCTTGATGTATTGTAGCAAACAACATCATTCAGAAGAGTTATTTTTGGGACTGCCTTTGATTCCAAGTCATCCATCTTCCAATGACCCAAACCGCTCGCCTTGTATGTTTGGAAAGACAATAGGTAAATGCTCTTGATTAGATTATTTCAATCATCTGATAATTTTGATCTTCTTCTCCAAACATGTAGTCCCTAACAACTCAGAGCTTGTTTGGCAGCATGGATTTGGAACCCATGGATTGGCAATCCTCCGGATGTGTTTGGCACCGGAGGAGTGTGAATCAACTTTAATTCAAAAATACCTTTGCATGGTATATTTACAGGGGTTTGAATTTAATTACTAAATCAACTTTAATATCCCTAATTAGTGAGACATAAATTTTGACACTATGGTTGTGATAAGCCCACTGAAATATATGCTTTGCTTGAAAATGATGAAATTCCAAGTCTCGAATGGACCGCAAGCGCGAGATCATATTTGAGCAATTAACTAATTGTAGACATTGAAAATCACCGCCCACGCTGATTTTGTATTTGTAGGTGGTTGATTAGGGGGTGATAGGCTGATTATGAGTGTTGGAGTCGCCACTAGCCGAAAAAAATCTCGAAATCCTGCAGTTGGCTAGAACCATGAAATACGTAAGGTGAGGGAAATTCGAAGACTTTCTTACATTAAATTAACTCCTGATCTGCAATCTGAGATTCCGGGCAAGGGACCTCGGTTATAGAGAGGCAAGGTATTAGGCACCCTCTCTGTCCATACAAATATACGGTCTCTATTCAGTGTGGTAAAACAATCTCAAGGGATGTTGGATGCTGTGACTGAGATGGGACTAGGGACACATGTGAATTTCTGATGCGGTAAGATCCAAGATTTCGGCAAGCCACAGAATATACGTCCAACGACGTGTCTAGAAGGCGGATATGATGATGCTTATGTAAAGATAAAGAAATTGACTAAGTCACTAGGAATTTCTGATGTGACAAGATCCGATGTATGGCAAGCCACAGAGCATACGTTCGCTAGGGATCTAGAGAAGCATGAAGGTTGAGAAGCAAATAGGTGTCATGATGAATGCTTGCATGTAAAATAAATGGTTCCTTGGCTTAATCTTGAGTAGGTTTAAACATAAACTGAATCATGACTAATTTGAGTTAAGCCTATGGGTTGAAAAGGTTGAGTTGAGGGCTAGGGGGTGGCTAGAAAAATCTGCACTTTAAGGGCTTAGGAGCTCCTTCCCTTTCCCTCACTCTCTTCCTCACTCTTTTTCTCTCTCAATCTCTCCCTCTCACTCCTTCTCTTGGTTGTTGAGGCTTCTTGAAATGAGAAGAGGAGAGGGTTATTTATAGCCTTCTCCAATAGCATTCTGGTAATTTCTGGGTTTGAGAATGGTAAAGGGTGAGGTGGCAAGTGGTGATTAGTTGTGGAGAGAAGAATGCTACATGACACTCTCTCATTTGCTATGGGGAGGGGGTAAAATGGTAAATAGTGAAGGTTGGGGGGGGGGGGATGTAAATCCAGCGGAAAGTTGACTTTTGGATGCTGAGACAGCTGTCCACATGCGAACCGCGAGCGGCGACGCTTGAAGTACCGCAGACAGTAGTTAGACTGTCGCCTGGGCCTGGTTCGGGCCGGGCTCGCACGTGTAGGCCTTGTATGTGGTGCGAGTTCGCCTGAGAGTCTTCTTTTGAAGTTTTTAGCTTAGAAAAGTAGGTTTCGGCTTGGGTAAAAGGGATCTTGGCCATGGTATAGGGTATAAGCGGGGTTGTATGCGTGCTGAACGGTTTGGATCGGGGTTTCAGGTTGCGGATTGGGAGTTTGGGGACTTTAGATTAGGGTTCGGTTTAGGCTGGGATTAGGGTTTGGGTTAAGGTATGATCATGGTTCCCTGACAATTTTAACCTTTTCAAGATTTAGCCTAGGTGGGGTGTCTACACTAATGATTTTTAATTATTGATTAATATGGACAATATTTGGACGGTGCTGGACAATGTTTGGACTGTGCTGATTTACATGGACAATGTTTGGACAGTGCTGATCATCATGAGTGGGCCATGTGCCAAATAGAATTATAGTGTACAGTGACACACATGTTACACTTGCAATTATTAAAATGATTTTAGGTATAATACAAGCTCTCACCGTGGATTGCAAACCCCCTCAAAGAGGGGATTAAAAACTCCCTGGATTTGAAACCCCCAGGTACTTTATGTTACCAAATAATCAAGGGGATTTGAAACTGCCTCCAATCCCCTCCAATCCATAATGCCAAACGACCCCTTAGGTTTAATCAAAGGGTTCTGTTTACACCTAATTTTAGCACCCCGATGTGGACCAATGAAAGACGATCATGTGTTGATAATATGGAGCTAATACTAGTAGAAATGTTACTCTTGCCTGACAGTATAATCTTCTTTTGATTTTACTTTGGTTATACGCATTTGGTTATTAATGCATACATATGCTTATGTTCGTCGTGAGGAGAACTAACCAGCTGATGCTAAGTGGCTATGTTTATTGTGTCAATTAATGAGGTAGTGTGCCCAACACGATTATAAGAAATTCGCTAAGAGAACGGATCTTATCATATATCTAACAATGACACCCTTAGTAAAGCTATCTCTTACTGTCCTTCCAAAATTGGAAATCTTCCTAAAGACATTCAGAGACTGTTATAGCATTTAAGAAGGTTCCGAATATCAAAGGATTGGACTAATATGCATATGAATCTGACTACGGATTGGACCCAAGTCTGTCTCAACCCGTGGTTCAATCGGACAAAAGAGAATGGGAGAACTAGATGTAAGATTTAGCTGGACCCATTCTAGTGTCAAATCCCTCCAACAATTCAAACCATTTTAAAGTGAATGGTAAAAATGCAAGAGGTCGTTTGATCTAGACCATTCAACATCTCAAAGTGGAGGAGGTGGACCACCAAGTGAGTGGTCTTGATCTCAGTCTAGCCGTCTTCATTAGATGAATCTTGACATTCTAAGGTCTGATGACCTACCATCGAAAGGATGCCTGCAAAAGAAGATCCGAGATGCCAATAGTTCCGGATTTGTCCAGGAGATTCTCATATCTAAAAAGCACGGAAGATCCAAGATTAGTAAGGAAACCTAGTGAGGGTTTTGCCACACCGACAAGTTATAAAATGACTACACAAAAAAGAGCTCAGACCCTACACCAAACATATTTATTTACTTTACATATATATTTTTCATTTATCTTTGCATAGTCTAGCCTAGAATTCTATCTTAGATCGCTACTACTTAGCGACTTCCTCTATAGTATCTTCGGAGTAAAATAAATATCCTCAACCTTAAGTTATAGATTTATGATCAACTAAGTTTTGATTTAGTTGATCATACATATTCGGTTACATCTTGCTAACCACTCGCCTCGTTCATCTGTTCAATAGGCGACTCAAGTATATATCTTTCTTTTTTCATTTATTTCATTTGGTTGATTAACACTTTGTTAATTATAATGGGCAATATATTTAAATATTAATAAAACTGGCATTGTTTAGTCTTCTTTTTTTTTATTTTATTATTATTATTTTTTTAAAGGTGGGTCGAGCCACTTGAATTGCATTTAATTGAGACATGTACAGGATTCAGGAGGGTCCGAGCAAAAAGGAAACGAACCACTCCTATCGTGACGACTTACAAGGTAGAATACACAAAAGAGAGAGCAGACGCCCAACAAGAAACTGCTGAAAGCCAGCCCGATACCATCAAGATTGGCATCTGCGCAGAGAGCCTAGACTTGGATTATCTAGAATAAGGCAACCTCTAATCAGCCTGGGGAAGCCAGCTCGACAGAAGAAAGTTTCATTTGGACATCCTTCACTAGCCGACTTGGCGAGGGCACCCACCACAGCATTGCCTTCTCAGAATGTATGCCTGAAGACGAGATTAAGAGGAAGTATCTTGGCTTGAATTTCGCCCATGATGTACCAAATGCTCCAAGGACAGGCAACAGACGGGGCATTCGCCACGTTCATTACAGTAGCAGAATCGGATTCGACTATAATATTGGTTAGACCTTGGTTTGAATAAATGGTCAATCCCTCAATCACTGCTTTGGCTTCTGCCACCATGTTGGATATGATCCCAAATTGCCATCTGAAAGCAAAGATTAAGTGGTCCCTACAAACACGGCCTCCACCACTAATATCGGGGTTGTTCCTGGATGAGCCGTTTGTATTTAGCTTAAGCCATCCCTCAGGAGGCTTGGTCCATTTGACGAGGATGGGAGTAGCAGTTGCAAAAATAGTCTTTTTTTATTTATATGTACATTCTTGTTCCTTCAAAAAAATATTGGGTAGAAAGTATTGGTGAAAGAAAATTTTCTTAAGTTATAGACTCACGTCTATTATCACGAGGTAAAAGGAATCCACTCAAAATAATTAACCCTTATCCTTTCACGAATTACCTGAATGTTGAATACAATTGGTAGTTAAGACGATAACTAAATCATATGTCCATTCTCTAAGCCATCCATCTCAACGGGGGAACACTAGCAATTCAGTCAAACTCTAATATGAGTCGAGTAGACTCTGGCACAACCACGCATCATTCCTATATACAAGAACTAAATACAGTCCTTGTTGACATGTGTGACCTTGTTTGATTAGATGGGTAGTAACAAGTTCAATATTCAATCAAAGGTTGCTGTTTCTCGTCAAAAAAAAAAAAAAAAGAAAAAGTTTCTTGTCGCGTGGTCCACTTGATATTTGGATCTACTTCATTTTTAGGATAAGCACCTAAAACGATCTGTCAAAAAGGATGGACAGTGTGGATGTAAGGTACATACAGCAAGGTGGACCCCACGGTCAGCTACTCACTTATCTGATCAGGATCCACTGAACCCGCGCCCTCCATTGAGATCCTTATCAAATGAACAGTTTGTGTCAAAGAAAAAACCCCAAATCCAACAGCTGGAGTCCCATCTTATACCTTATTGTAAGACTTCGTTTGTATTTGAGCAAACCAATTTTGCTTCCATTAAATCACAACTGTAGGCATCAGAGTGCTATTGTCACTGCACATGCTCTACATGCATAACCGAGACATGGCGTGTGTGTGAAATAGAACCATTCAAAGATGGGTCCAATCTTGCATTATTAGTGGCCTCATCGCTCCGAGCGTGATAGGTACTCGCAAGAATGACGATAGTCATACTCTGTGCATGCAACACGTATGCATGTACTGTGTACTTGTTGTGGCTAAAATTTACACAAGGTCCTGTCATCATGTGGGCAACAGACGTACGTGCATTTAGGGTGGGTTGTCGTCGTCTGTTCATTTTCTTCTATGCATTTGTGGTGGTCTGATTTTTGGGTCACGGTAGGTACCCTGTCCACTTAGTGGCTGCCCTCACAAGCAGGTGCTGGATTTAGATTCATGTTTGGTTTTCCAAACTGTTGATTTTGAGGATATACACATATGAAGACAGATGCACTGAAAATCATCCTAAACTTTTAATCAACAACATGTAAAATAGCATGTAACAAAATGGTCCCTTCTAGAGTAAAAGAGTTTCATAAGTCATCCATAGTTCAATCCCTGGACGTGTTACATTGAAAAATAAAAAATAAAATAAAAATAAAATCTAACAGAAGATTTGAGTAATTGGGTACACCCTCATCCCTGATCTGTCATGTAGATTCTTTGGTTTACAGGTCCCATTAGGGCTGTTTGGATGTGAGAAAAATTGTGTTCCAGTTAGCAATTATAGACTATTTTGCAGAGATGTGGAGTTACTTGTCACTGGAGCTCAATTAATAGCTTTATACGAGAATCATATTTATAGATATACATACATGAAATGTTTCTATGTACCACACGCATGGCCATTCAGGATCAAGCATCCCACATGCATGTATATGTGGCACACATGTCAATTTTCACATGCATCAAATGTCCACATGCATATGTGTAAGCGTACCACCAACTAAATTTTAATTTCCATTGATATGTCACTATCTATCCATGCCATGATCTTAATTGTTTAACAAATAAAGTACGGAATAACTGGTTAGCAACAGCATGTCCATGATCAGCTAGCCTTGAAAGCATGCAATAGAATGACTGTCACAAACTGTCACACAGCTTTCCACAAATTCAAATAGGCATGGTGTCCCATTGCAATATGGTGGGAAATATACCTTGATTATTCAACAAGAATTAAAGATTGCTATAGTACATCCTGATGTATTAAAATAGGGTAATTTAGGACATCAATTGTTCAATTTATCTCTTATTTTTTATTCAAACAATTTATAAGATGGACCTTAGATGGATGTCAAACATAGATATTGAGATAATTCAACCCTTTAATTATTTAAAAGTTAAAAAAATAATTGTCCATATTCAATTATTTATTGGGAAACTTCTAATCAAATTAAGGCCCATCATCATATAAATGGTTTGGATGATTGAAAGATGACAATAGATCCAAAGGCTAAAGTTCATGTCCCATGGAAATACGTGGAGATAATAGCAGCAAACCTCCTCCATTGTATTCCTTGCCTACACTTACAGTAAGTTATGGTGTATGAGGTAAGCCATCAATCACAGTATGCCATGTGATATCTTAAAAGCACTTTCTATGGAGAAAATAGTGACTTTATTTACCACTTGCTCTTCACTGATTGGTGGATTAATCAATTTTAATCAATGGTAAAGAAATCTAGCCATGCTACCAAAGACTAATTAAATATTCATTGATCTAGACCGTTGAATGATGGGCTTTAACTTGCAAATAGAGTGCCCAAAAAACAGCAAGATTAGAAAATCCAAGCTATCCCAGTATTGGCCTCCTTCCTTCGAATGCGCACTGATTATATATCTATTTTCAACCATCTATAAGGCCACTGATCAAAGGGATAGATTTGTCTCATCCATGACACTTTTCAGATCATGGATGACTCTGAAAATCTGAAAATCTAAGGGTATTATCCCTGTCATATCAACTTCTTGGATCACAAGCCATGTACCGAACTTGTAGAATCGGAAAATCTAAGGGTATTATTCATATCATCATCTCGATTTATCTGATGCTCTGGAAGTGGAGGATCTCTGACCATGCGCAAACCAGAGCTACAAAAGGTAGGCCAACCTGGTAGGGTTTTCAGACTGTACAACCAAAAGGTCATAGTTCAATGATCCAATCCGTTTAGGGCCTGTTTGGATTCGCGTATAGTATTCTATAGTATTGTATTTGGGTGCTGTTCATGTATACATTGGATGATTTTCAGAATACATCCAAATCACTCAGATACTTATCAATGTTTGGATAGGAGGTATTGTTTGACATAGTATACAATACGTTATACAGATCAATGTTTAGATAAGACATATTATGTCTGCGTATTGTACAACCTTAATTGGGTCGGGTGGCCTGTTTGACATATGAAACTTTCTGATTTCTAGCCCACATGATTTTCACGTTGAAATGTACCAAATAAACGGTCCCGATCTTACATTGCATAGGTACCAAATATTTTGTAATCGTACAAATTTTAAACTTCCATCCACTGCCAAATACAGTGCAATGAGTACGAAGTATTGACGGCAATAGAACCCACTGACAAGACTTTACCGTCAGTTCAAAAATTTAGCTGGAGTTTGTATTTGCACGCATGGTATTCAACTCCTATTCACTCCAATCCAAATACGGTAAACATCAAATCATAACTTCTAATACGATACAATACATCCCAAAACGCGTATCCAAACAGGATATATGATTGCCATCATTGTGGATGGCCGATATACCAAAAATCATGAAGATTGAAAATACTAGCTGATATTTTACCTTTCTTTGAGGGAGCCGTTGCTATATATTTTATTTGTTAACTATCCTTTACAGCCGTCATCTATTGATGAGTTCGTATTTTCCACATGGGAAACTTTTGTTGCATGGGCCATTTAGTGGGGTCCACCAATATAGCACGATACATGCTTACTAAAATTGCACTCATGACCAAATTTCATTGGATTCGAGGAAAGAATATGTAAAAAAAAATAAAAATCATTTACCACAAAAAGGAAAGAAAAGAAGCCTCTGGTATTTATTGTGTTACTAAAACCTTCCATCAATGTTGGGTTCCATTTTCAAATCTAATGCTAGGAAAGCCAACTCTCCGGGGGGGTTTATCTGGCACGGCGACATTTGCAAATAAGACATGGGGTGCTTGAAGATAGAATCGCACATGTGAAACATTATCATGAGACACATGTGAAGCACTTGAAGATGAAACGTGGCTCATGTCAGATATTAGAACATGACATATTTGGAGCATTCAAAGATGGAGAATGCATGTGGCACATTTTGGGGTCCGGGACTAGATACAGGTCTCGATCTCACTCTATAAAGTCAAGGCTTTATGTGCAGCGGCTTTGAAGTTGGTTTAGCCGAAAAGCTTATGACTATAAAGGCACTAGGACGGTGGCAACACATGAAGTATTTGTAACACTCTCAATTTTTGTTAAAAAAATATAAAATTTTAAATTTTAAATTTTGAGTGGAGAGAGATCTACTGATCTCATCATCCTTCCTTTTATCTCTCTTTATTCAAAATTTTCTCGCATCTCGTAGTTTCTCAACAAATCTTTTTTCTTAAGAAGGAAATGTGAGAGAACAAGAGTTTTATCAAAACTGAAAGAACCAAAGAAAACCTTGTAAATAAATAAATTAATTTTTAAAAGAAACATGAAATAGAAAGTTGAAAGGAGGATTTTGGAAATTGTTTATTTAGGTTAGCATTTTTATTTTATTTATTTTTTTCTTTATGCAATAGTTAATTTGACCTGATTTAAACATTTGATGGATAGGATCCATTAGACATCCACTGTATAGATTTAATTCATTAATATAAAAATTTATGTGTATGACTTTAAGACTAAAGTATAGAACGTGAAATTTTAAGGTATGCGCATGACTTTAAAGCTAATATATATAATGTGAGATTTTTTCATGATAGACAGTGATCAGTATGATCTGTATTATTCATGGGTGTTATAAGATTTAATTATATAATATTTTTAAAAAAATCAGACCAATTTGACATCTTAATGGACCGTACTGATTATATATCTATTAATTTTCTTCCTTAATCTAACTAAATTGAAAAAAAAAAGAGTAATTCTCTACACAAGATACAATTTGGTATAAAGAATTATATGACATAATATGAATTGTGTAATTAAATCATCACCATTCATTAGTTCCTTAATATTAAAGTAAATTAAAATCTTAAATTCTAGACAGATTAGACCATTAGATGGGCAATATTAATCTGAATAAATGATAAATAATAAATTATACATTTTATTCATGATATATAATCGTAAGATTAAAAAAAATTCTTATTTATATGATTTTAAGAAGTCCTAATTTAATTCAAACCATTAGTTTACGGAATCATCTCCACCACATCAAGGTGAGTGATCCTGATGTGTTTTCCATCCATTAAGTTAAAATAGATGGATTGTTTGATGTGTTAGTACCCTGATTTAGTTGTCATGATTTATTTTTTATTTTTTTTAGTAGAGAAGAAACGAAATATCTTGATTCATATATAACAATCTGCACAGAAACTTATAAAATCGGGTCTTCCCAGGAGAAATAGGACCTGGCGAGGACCAAATGAAAATAAAAATCGGGCCACACCAAATGTACTATCCACAAAACCTGGAACAAACGAAAGGAAAAACCTCCCACCAACATAAAAGAAGGCTGGAAAGTTACTTCCTCACCCTGATAGAACCTAGCTCTACCCTGTCTAAGACAATTAGCCCATGCACCTGTTGAGGAAGCTCAGCCCAAGAACTATTACAAAACTAAGATTGAGAGGAGCTCCCCTCGCGGGTAAGCACATCAGCCGGAGCGTTCCCTTCCCTGAGAATGTGCTCAAAAACTATCTGCCCACTTTGACGGAGGTGGTTTGTTCTAGCCGTCCAGCCTCTCCATTTCCAACCTTGGCTTAAGTTCTCCTTAAAAACCTTGACCACCAACTCAGAATTCGATTCTACCACCACTTTACAAAAACCTTTTTCTATACACATAGCTACCCTGTCGTGTGCTGCTCTGACTTCAGCCCCAATGTTAGACATCACCCCATATCCTACCGAGAAAGCAAAAATGAGATCACCTTTGTCATTCCTACAGACCCCGCCACCCCCTGCTAGACCTGGGTTTCCTCTAGACGATCCATCAACATTAACTTTTACCCAACCCACAGGGGGTCTATGCCATTTAACTATATTCTGGGTTCCATTCCTTACACCGCCTGTACCTATAGGGGGCTGAGGGGAAACGTTTGAAAACATACTTGTCCTTCTCCCTTCCACTTTGTGTCCCTGTCCAGAAAGCCACTTGGCAACACGAGTGATCACAGATCCTGCTGTTGGAGCTTTACTTTCGAACACCGCCTTATTTCTTGCTTTCCACAGTTCCCACCAGATGAAAGCTGGAGCTAGAATCTTATTGATATGGTGAGAGTTGCTGACCGTGTATGCCATTCTCCATTGCGAAAATCTGGCTTCCGCTGTGGGAGCTTGCATAATTTTGATATTGAAAGCCCTCAAAAATAATTTCACACCACTGCAACTACCTCACCGTTAAGAAAAAGGTGGACCAAGGATTCTGCAGCTGGCCCCTGTTCTGACCCTTCTTTGCAGCACACACACCTCGACGCTAAATGAATGCCCCTTGATTGAATTACATTCTCTACCGGGAGAGAGTTGTTAAAGAGTTTCCAAACAAACAGCGAAATTTTTGGAGGTAGCTGACCGTGCCAGATCCACCTTGTCCAATCTTTCGTAGAAGAAATTGGCCTGCTCACTTCCCATGCCGATTTAGTTGTGAACTTTCCTGTTGTAGTGAACGACCACACTGGGGAATCCGGACCCTCTGATAGACAGAATCCCCCTTGAAAGATTACATCTACTACTTGTTAAGGAAGCATCGAGAGTATCACTGTTGGAGGGAGAGGTCCTGCCAGACCTAAAATTTGCTTCACCTTTAAGTCTTTGATCTCTTCTGGAATGTCTCCTGACACCTAATTTTGTAGAGGGCCAAGACCGGTCCAATTTTCTTGCCAAACTCTACAATCCCCCTCTCCTAAGCTCCATTGAACCTTATCATTCAGGAAAGGCATTAGGTTCCGCATTTTCTTCCAGATTGGAGAATCGACTCTATCATTAATTGTTGAGGCCGAATCCTCCTGCATCGTACCATACTTAGTGGCTATGAACACTACCCAAAAACTGGAGTCCTTTTGAAATTTCAAGGTCTAGGCCATCTTCATCTGAAACGCATGCATTACTTCTGATAGTTTCCGGATTCCTAGTCCACCTTCCGTATTCGGCCTGGTAATAGTTTCTGAACTTCTCCAATGGAGTTTCCTTTTCCCATCAGCCCACCCCCAGAAAAAGCTGGAGAACCTGCTCTCTAACTCTTTAAGCATGCTCCTTTGAATAGTTGTAGCGGCCATGGAATGAATGGGGATGCTTCCTAGCACATGCTTGATAAGGATCGCTCTTCCGGCTTGAGACATAAATCTATTTTTTCACCCCCTAATACGACCCTCAACCTTGTCTAAGAGGGGATGAAAATCTCTTACTTTCAGCCTTCCCACTGCCAGAGGTACCCCCAGATAGTAGAAAACTCCCCCGGCCCTGTTTATGCCTAGTAAGTTAGAGATGGACCTGATCCTGGACATCGTTATCTTATTTGAGCATAAGAAGGAGCTTTTTCGTCGGTTTATCCTCTGACCCGAAGCTATCTGGTAATCATCTAGAACCGCCATGGTTTTGCGAAGAGATGTGACACTCCCATTAAGAAAAAGTAAAGTATCATCCGCATATTGGAGGTGTGTAACTCTTGAACAGTTTCTCCTAAGATTGTACGGTAAACAATGGCCTTGATCAACCAGCCAATTGAGGTGTCTGCTAAGAACGTCTGCACAAATGATAAAGAGGCTTAGAGAGAGCGGGTCCCCTTACCTCAGCCCTCTAGAAGGCTTGAAGAATCCTGCAGCTTCCCCGTTAACCAACACAGATATCCAGGTACTAACCCAACAATTTTCGGCAATTCCTATCCACTTAGAGGAGAAACCGAACCGCATTAGTACCTGTTTGAGGAACGTCCATTCCACTCTATCGTACGCCTTCTCCATATCCAACTTCAAAACCACATTACCTCCTCTTGTTTTCCTATTGATATCTCTGAACAATTCCTGTGACAGAGCAATATTTTCTGATATCGATCGACCTTTTACAAAGCCTCCTTACTCTTTGGATATCAGGTGAGGGAGAACCTGACTGAGTCTATTAGCAATGATCTTTGAGAAGACTTTATAAATACAGTTGCAAAGGCTAATGGGACGAAAATCTAACCATCTCTTAGGAGCAGCCCCTTTGGGGATAAGAAAAATCAGCGTGGAGGACCTTGCTCTTCGAATCTTGCCCCCTTGAAAAAAATAGGTGATTGCCTTGTGCACATCTTGCCCGATTATATCCCAACACGTGGAATAAAAGAACCCAAAAAATCCATCTAGACCAGGAGCACTATCAGTCGGGATGGAGTGGACAACCTCTTGAACTTCATGAAAGGATGGGGGGGTCAAAAGCATCTCATTCATCTCTTGCGTCACTAAAGGGGGAACAGAATTCAGCAAATCTTCTCTTGTTTCGCCTGGGGTACTTATAAACAAATTCTCGAAATGTCGCACCGCATTTTGCTTTATATCCTCCAACTTTGTTACCACCTGACCTGAGTCTTGTTCTATCCCACTGATCGTCGCTCTTCTTTGTCTTTTCGTAACACTTGTATGGAAGAATTTTATGTTTTTATCTCCCTCTTCATGCCAGTTTATCCTAGACTTTTGTTTCTAAAATATCTCTTGTTTGATTTCTAATTGATAAAGACAGTTGGAAGCTTCTTGAAATCTGATCTGATTGTTGTCCTAATCCTGACCCTGCAAATCCTGCTGCATTTTCAACTCAATATCTGCAATCTCAGCTTCTGTTAACTTTATTTGCTCAAATATGTTTCCAAAGCTCTCCCTATTCCAAATCTTTAACTCCATTTTGACACTTTTCATCTTTGCCAGAAAATTATATATCGGGTGATATGATTCCACTTTGTCCCAAGTTGCCTTAACTACTTGCAGGAAAGAGCCATCCTTCGTCCACATTCTCTGAAACCTGAACGGTTTTGGGCTACTAGAGGGTTGAGGAGGGAAAGACAAGAGCAGCAGATTGTGGTCAGAACTCACGCGGGGAAGGTGACCGGCTTTAAATCAAGGAAAAATGGAAGCCCAGGGAGTGTTGATGAGCACTCTATCTAGCCTTGCCCAACCTCTAGCAGCTCCTAATTGATTGTTACACCATGTGTAACGGGACCCAGTGAAACTCACATCAATCAGACCCGCGTTCTCAATGGCATCCGAGAACTCCCTTGCACTCTGAACATCAAAATTCCCTCTGCTCCGTCTCTCAGCAGCTTCTGTGATGGCATTGAAATCCCCGCAAACTCCCCACGGGCCAAGCAGGGAAGTTGAAAGATCTGCTAGCTCCTCCCAAAGAGATATTCTGAGCGTCCTGGAGCAGCTTGCATATACACTAGTTAAGTGGGCAGACAGCTGAGGATTCTGCACATTAATATATACAGTTAGAGATTGGTTAGTCACTTGAAGCGCAGAGCAGTTTAACGATTCTCTGTAGAAGAACCAGATTTTCCCTCCCTTTTCCCCATTAGAAAAGGAAAGGTGGAAGCCAAGAGATAGGCCGACTCTCACTCTACAGCTATCCCTGAGCATAGGCTCAAGGATGACCACAATCAATGGTTGATGAATACTGATAATTCTCTTCAAAGTTCTGATTTATTTCTGGTTTCCAATGCCTCTGGCATTCCACACAAGAATCTTATCCATCCGTGACACATCTAGTATTCATTGCCCTCTGTTTAAGTCTCCTCAATCTTGACTCCCATTGGCCTCTACTATAGGAAATACGAGCTCTCCTCTTTAGCGCCATTGTGATTTTGTGATTGTGCGCCTCTTAATCGCTGTCTGTTAGCTCCTGCTGAAATTCTTTATCCTGAGCCGTCTGAGCCTTTTCTATCTCCTGTTGCTAAAGTTCGTGAAGATGTTCTGATGAAGAGCTTGGTCCTTTACTCCTTGTATCGTCTTCGGGAAATCTGAAGTACGGGGACAGATCAATCTCGAAGTTTCCATTGTTTGCGCGTAATCGAGGAATGTCAAAAACTAATTCACCTTTCCTGGATTTTTCCTTCCAGTCAGATCCAAATCATATCGGTGAGTTGCCAACAGATCTTGCTCGATGTCTTAAAGACTTATGTCTGTCATTCCTGCTTGTATCTGGATGACAGTTCTGCTGAGCGTGTGCAGGAGCCTCTACTGCATCTTCATATTCTGTGTGAAATAGGTTTCTGGTACTTTCCATCATGCCTTTCTGGGACTGAGCGTGTGCAGGAGCCTCTTCGGCAGCTTCATATTCTGTGTGAAATAGGTTTCTAGTGATTTTCATCATGCCTTGTTGGGACTGAGGTGGGAAATTCTTTGTGATTTATAGAATAGATGGGCTGGAGTTGCAGATCTTCAGAGGAAATATATTTGAGGTTGATCTAGTACAATGATCAGCCCTCAGATCGTGGTTGTCTTCTACACTAGGAGCTCCATCTTCTATTAGTTGGCCTATCTCCTGATTGTCTTCTGCACTAGGAGCTCTATCTTCTATTAGCTGGCCCATCTCCTGATTGTCTTCTACACTAGGAGCTCTATCTTCTATTAGCTGGCCTATCTCTTGATTGTCTTCTGCACTAGGAGCTCCATCTTCTATTAGCTGGCCTATCTCCAGAGTTTCCCTGTCTTTTGTGCTTTCTTCTGCTTCTGAAACTTGCTCACTAAGTTGATCGTCCACCCTATCTGCCTCAATTTGTATTACCACTGGAGGAGCTGGCCACTTTCCTGCTACACTATCTAGATCCACCTCACCCAAGACTCCTGCTATACCTGGCTCAAAGAGACCTTTTTCCTTTGAGGCGCCATCAATTTCTTCCACTACCTTGATCTGATTTCCTGGGATTTTATCATGATCTCTATTCCGAGTCACATATCCTGCTTCCGTTGAGTCGACCTTTCACAAACAACTGGTGCGCGATCTAGGTTTGGGACCTGTTTGGAGCTGAAATTTCTCTCCACCCATTCCCTCGAGCTCTCCATTATTGCTGGCTCCCCAATGGGGGTTGAGGTTCTTTGATTTGTTATAATGCACCGATCCATCGGCTCTATTTCTGTAAATATGTTGAATATTTTCCCTAACACCACCAGTTTCAGAGCTTTTGCAGATTACTTCCAGGTTTAATGTCCACTTTAATACGAGCAAATACCTGAAATATATTATAAGCGCTGATTGGATCTATCTATGTCACCCTTCCCATATGGTTTCCCAAATATAATATCACTGATTCCATCCAGGCATGGGCTGGGATGCCGTATAAACGCAGCCAAATGCCTTCACCCCCGAACACCTCATCTGGCTTCCATTTTCTCACTGAGCTGATGCCCATGCTTTTATGAGTAACAGAGTCACTCAGAAACTGATCAAGATCCTCCTTCGATCTCAACGTGATCAGAAATTTTGTTGGGGATGCCCGAATGACCTCAATTACTGTTGAGCCATACCTGGAAGATTTGATAGCCTTTCTGACCCCTAGAATGAAAATATTTGGGTTGAAAGCCATTGTTATCACACCTAGATTTAGTACTTGGAGCCTGGTTTCTACTGCACGTGGATCTGCTATTGTCTTCGCATCTGCCTGGATGGATATCTGCCTTGAAGCCGATTGAGCTGTCGATTGAACTACCGCAGCATATGTGGTCTTCTGAGATGGCTGGTCTTTCTGCTTCCCCTGCATACATGCAGATGTACTAAGAACCGGTCTCCCTTGGGAAACTTTAGATCTAGCCCATCTAATTTCTACAACTCTTCCGTCGATTCTTCTCCCATTTAGTACATCCTTAGCGTTCTTCGCCTCCTACGCATATCGAAATCTAGCAAGACCAAAACCCCTATGTTTTAGGGAACCAGGGAAAGTTGGGATGTAGACATCAATGACCTTTCCGTATTTGCTGAAGATCCGGTATAAATCCTCCATTGATGTATCATAGGTGATGTTTCAGATGAATAAACTGAAGTCTCTGCTCCTTGGGTACCGATTGGGGAGAAAGGCGTTGGGTGAGTCTCCTCTCCATGAACGGCTAGATGGCAAGATCCCTCTCTGAATTCCTTTTTGATTTTTCTGCGATTTAGATCTGCTGGTAGCAGATCGGCCTCTTCCACGAGCTAACAGAAATCACAGTTGTCATGATTTAATTGTCATAATTTAATTGTTATGTACTCTTAGTTAATTTAAAGGACTGTGATTTCTGTATTAATAATGATATTGTTTGATTAATGTGTTAGACTCTGTTGATTTAAATATGATAATTGAAATAATATATACAATACATGATTCATTATTACTTAGTGCATCTATCAATTGCATGCACAACACGTCCTGAATTTCTGGGGGACCTCCTTGAATAATATATCTTGGTAGAGTCGTTACCAGAAGCTCACTAAACTAGCGGAAGCCTACTCAAGGAGTAAATGCGAGCCTTGCCTATACCTACTAAATGATAGAAGCTTGCTAAGGGGCAGATGCGGGTTAACGGGTTTCCAACTCAAGTAAGTGGATGGATTCCTACTTGATGCATTGATGCATTGCATTTACATTTTTTTAAAATTTATATTATGTATGATTATTGATATTCTATTATAATTTGATGTAAAGAACTATGTCAAAAATTCTCACTAGGCTTGGCCAGTTTATCCATTTTATTGATGAAAAAAATCATACAGATATAAATGAGGGTGAGCCGATGACTCAAGAACAAGAATACATGGTCGAGCCGAAAAAAGATTTAAGGAACACGTGACCCTACTTGGTAGAGAGAGAATTTGCTGCCTTAGAGTAGCCATGATTTTTTCTTTAATTATATTTAATTTTTTTATATTGTTAATTAATTCTTTCAAGTTGTTGGACATGTTTATTTCATTTCATAATATATAATTTAGTATAAAGAATTATATGACACAATATAAATTATGTAATTAAATCATCACCATTCATTAGTTCCTTAATATTAAAATCTTAAATTCTAGACAGATCAGACCATTAGATGGGTAATATCGATCTAAATAAATGATAAATAATAAATCATACATTTTATTCATGATGTGTAATCGTAAGATTAAAGAAAATTCTTATTTATTAGATTTTAAGAAGTCCTAATTTAATTCAAACTGTTAGTTCACGGAATCTTCTCCACCACATCAAGGTGAGTGATCCCGATGTGTTTTTCATCCATCAAGTTAAAATAGATGGATTGTTTGATGTGTTATTACCCTGATTTAGTTATCATGATTTAATTATTATGTATTTTTAGTTAATTTAAAAGACTGTGATTTCTATATTAATAATGATATCGTTTGATTAATGTATTAGACTATATTGATTTAAATATGATAATCGAAATAATATATACAATACATGATTCATTATTACTTGGTGCATCTATCAATTGCATGCACAACACGTCCTGAATTTCTGCGGGACCTCCTTGAATAGTATATCTTGGTAGAGTCGTTACCAGAAGCTCACTAAACTAGCGGAAGCCTACTCAAGGAGTAAATGCGAGTCTTGCCTATGCCTACCAAATGATAGAAACCTGCCAAGGGGCAGATGCGGGTTAACTTGTTTCCAACTCAAGTAAGTAGATGGATTCTCACTTGATGCATCGATGCATTGCATTTGTATTTTTTTTAAAATTTATATTGTGTATGATTATTGACATTCTATTATAATTTGATGTAAAGAACTATATCGAAAATTCTCACTACGCCTGGCCAGTCTATTCATTTTATTGATGAGAAATCGTACAGATATAAATGAGGGTGAGCCAATGACTTAAGAATAGGAATACATGGCCGAGCCGAAAGAGGATTTAAGGAACACGTGACCCTACTTGATAGAGGAAGAATTTGCTGCTTTAGAGTAGCCATGATTTTTTTTTAATTATATTTGATTTTCTTATATTGTTAATTAATTCTTTCAAGTTGTTGGACATGTTTATTTCATTTCATAAGATCCCGAATGCGAGGGTCCTTAACTATGTTTATAATTGATTATTAGAATAAATGGTCGTTTCTTATTTTTGAGATATTGTTGAATATGAATGAAACTTAGATCTACGGTAGAGATAGTAGGTAGATAAATAATCGCATAATGGAATGAAATTAGTACACTTTGTGTATGAGTTAGGACTCGAAACTCGGGTCTGAGAGTGCACACTCTATACTCGAATTTCGGGGCATGAAAGTATTTGTTAGGGCTGTTCACGAGTCGAGCTAGCTCGAAAAACTCACTTGACTCGGCTCGAGTCAACTCGGATTGACTCGGCTTGAATGACTGATTCAAGCCGAGCCAAGCTAATTATTTGAAGCTCAAGTTAAGTTCAAGCCAAGTTCGACCAGGGGGCATTTCAACTCGACTCAACTCGAACTCAACTCAACTCGAAGCTTGAACTTGAGCTCAACTCGGCTTAATTAATAAATATATTAAATATTAAATATTATATATATTATATTAATATAAGTTTTAAGTTTTAACTTTAAAAAATAAACAAACAAACCCTAGAGTCTCTACCAGACCGCATGCACCCCCCTTCCCTTTCCCTTTCTTCTCTTTCTCTAACCATTGCTAGCCGCACGCCCACCCGGACCACCACCACCAGGTTTCCTTATCCGATTCGAAGCTTTGTTTGGTTTTTTCATCGGGTTTTGCTTTGATTCTCTCAAGATTTTTGAATTTTTCATCAATGGAGGAGGATAAAGAACAAAATCCATTATTCTCTCACCCAACAAGCTCGAGCTCGACTCGACTCGACAGCTTTGGCAAACAAGCCAAGCTTTAATGTTGAGGTCAGGGCCAAGCTCGAGCTCGAGCTTGACCTCGAGTACATCATGGACAAGCCGAGCCGAGCTTAGGCCCACCTCTAGTATTTGTACATATGTACAATGCCATACTCATTGGATATCTTCATTCTTATTTCCATGAAAAAGTCATTTTAGGATTTTTGTAGAAGAAATTCTATATTGTTGGAAAATACCTTTTGTTAGAAACAAGGAAAAAAATATTTTGGTGAAAAAATGACCTCTCCTTCTATGCATTCAAATAAGTTAGAGAAACATCACACTATAGCACAACTTCTCACTACCAAAAAATCGAGCAAAAGCTACGGACAAAAACCGTAGCCATAGACCTATGGCTACAGTTTTCGTCCGTAGCTTGACCGTTGCCGTAGGTGCCATAACAATAGGTCTTGAACCTATGGCTACGGATTTAATCCGTAGCTGTAGGGTGCAATAGCTATAGATATAATCCGTAGCAATTATATCTATAACGAAAACTTCAGACAGCTACGGATATTATTTGTAGCTAAAAGTCCGTTGCAATATGCCTAAATTAAAAAGGCTACACCTGTCAGATTAATGGCTACAGATATTATTTGTAGCTAAAGTCCGTAGCAATATGCCTAAATTGAAAAGGCTACACCTGTCACATTAATGGCTATGGATATTATTTGTAGCTAAAAGTTTGTAGCAATATGCCTAAATTAAAAAGGCTACACCTATCAGACTAATGGCTACGGTCAATATCCATAGCTATTTTGTACATTACAAAATTATATATAATCATTTATTCATTCAATTACCACCTGTACAATCATTCATTCATTCAATTACAATCACTCATTCATTCATTCAATTACCACCTGTACAATCATTCATTCATTCAATTACCACCTATACAATCATTCATTCATTCAATTACCACCTGTACAATCATTCATTCATTCAATTACAATCAAATTACAATCCTTCTTTCAATCAATTACAATTACAATAATGCTGAAAATACAAATCTTTGGCTTCATTAGAGAAATATGCTCGACTTCACCCTGAAATTTCAATAGCTTCGTATATTTCATCATCCTACAACCAGTCATGTCATACATAAATTAGAACGCCCATTGGAAAAAAGAAAGACAAAGTGAAAGAAGTGCGTTATGTATAACAACTTTTTTTTTTCTTAATGAATTTAAAAAAAAAAAACTCAAAGAGAAATAAAATTGACACAAAAGAAATGGTCTCACCATATGATTATAGGTTTTGGTTTTGGTTTTGGTTATAGGTTTATGTTAAGGTTTAGGTTAAGGTTAGGCTATAGGTTATAATTAAGTTTAGGTTATAGGTTACAAGTTTTGTTTAGGTTAAGGTTATAGGTTTAGGTTTAGGTTATAGGTTAAGGTTTAGGTTTAGGAAATCGGGTTCGGGTTCGGGATCGGGTTTAGATTTGGGTTTTCAAGTTTAGGTTTAGGTTAAGGAGTTAAGATTAGGATTAAGTGTAGGTTTGAGTTTAAGGATTTGAGAATACATTTAGGTTTTAAGTTTAGGTTTAGGTTAAAGGTTTAAGGAAAGGTTATAGGTTATAGGTTATAGCTTTAGGGAATTAAGAATGGGTTATGGTTTAGGTTTATGAAATCGAGTTCAGGTTCGGGATTGGGTTTAAGTTTGGGTTTTTAAGTTTAGGTTTAGGTTTAGGTTAGGGAGTTGAGATTAGGATTAGGTGTAGGTTTCGCTTTAAGGAATTGAGTTTAGGTTATAGGTTTAGGGAAAGGTTAGGTTTAGGTTATAGGTTTTGGGATTTGGGAATAGTTTTAGGTTATAAGTATAGGTTTAGGTTAGGTTATAGGTTAAGGTTTAGGGATAGGTTATAGGTTTTGGGATTTGAGAATGGGTTCGGGTTTAGGTTATAGGTTTTGGTTTTGGTTTAGGTTATAGGTTTTGGGATTTGAGAATGGGTTCGAGTTTAGGTTTAGGTTATAGGTTTTTGGATTTGAGAATGGGTTATGGTTTAGGTTTAGGAAATCGGGTTCAGGTTCGGGATTGGATTTGAGTTTGGGTTTTCAAGTTTAGGTTTAGGTTTAGGTTAGGGAGTTGAGATTAGGAATAGGTGTAGGTTTAACTTTAGGAAATTGAGTTTAGGTCATAGGTTTAGGGAAATTTTAGGTTTAAGTTATAGGTTTTGGGATTTGGGAATAGTTTTAGGTTACAAGTTTAAGTTAGGTTATAGGTTTTGGGATTTGAGAATGGGTTCGGGTTTAGGTTATAGGTTTTGGTTAAGGTTATAGGTTATAAGTTTAGGTTTAGATTTAGGTTAAGGTTAGGTTTAGGTTATAGGTTTTGGGATTTGGGAATAGTTTTAGGTTATAAGTATATTTTAGGTTAGGTTATAGGTTTTGGGATTTGATAATGGGTTCAGGTTTAGGTTATAGGTTTTGGTTAAGGTTATAGGTTATAGGTTTAGGTTTAGGTTAAGGTTAGGTTTAGGTTATAGGTTTTGGGATTTGGGAATAGTTTTAGGTTATAAGTATAGGTTTATGTTAGGTTATAGGTTTTGAGATTTGAGAATGGATTTGGGTTTAGGTTATAGGTTTTTGGTTTTGGTTTTAGTTTAGGTTATAGATTTTTGGATTGAGAATAGGTTATGGTTTAGGTTTAGAAAATCGGGTTCAGGTTCGGGATTGGGTTTAAGTATGGATTTTTAAGTTTAGGTTTAGGTTTAGGTTAGGGAGTTGAGATTAGGATTAGGTGTAGGTTTCGCTTTAGGGAATTAAGTTTAGGTTATAGGTTTTGGGAAAGGTTAGGTTTAGGTTATAGGTTTTGGGATTTGGAAATAGTTTTAGGTTATAAGTATAGGTTTAGGTTAGGTTATAGGTTAAGGTTTAGGGATAGGTTATAGGTTTTGGGATTTGAGAATGGGTTCGGGTTTAGGTTATAGGTTTTGGTTTTAGTTTAGGTTATAGGTTTTGGAATTTGAGAATGGGTTCGGGTTTAGGTTATAGGTTTTGGTTTTGGTTTTAGTTTAGGTTATAGGTTTTTGGATTTGAGAATGAGTTATGGTTTAGGTTTAGGAAATCGGGTTCAGGTTCGGGATTGGGTTTAAGTTTAGATTTTTAAGTTTAGGTTTAGATTTAGGTTTGGGAGTTGAGATTAGGAATAGCTATAGGTTTCTCTTTATGGAATTGAGTTTAGGTTATAGGTTTTGGAAAAGGTTAGGTTTAGGTTATAAGTTTTAGGATTTGGGAAGAGTTTTAGGTTATAAGTATAGGTTTAGGTTAGGTTATAGGTTAAGGTTTAGGTTTAGGCTATAGGTTTTGAGATTTAAGAATGGGTTCGGGTTTAAGTTATAGGTTTTGGTTTTGCTTTTACTTTTAGTTTTGATTATAGGTTTTGGGATTTGGGAATGGGTTCGGGTTTAGGTTATAGGTTTTGGTTAAGGTTATAGGTTATAGGTTTAGGTTTAGGTTAAGGTTAGGTTTAGGTTATAGGTTTTGAGATTTGAGAATAGTTTTAGGTTATAAGTATAAGTTTAGGTTAGGTTACAGGTTTGGGGTTTGATAATGAGTTTGGGTTTAGGTTATAGGTTTTGGTTTTGATTTTGGTTTTGGTTTAGGTTATACGTTATAGGTTTAGGATAAGATTTAGGTTTAGGTTTAGGTTATAGGTTTTGGGATTTGGAAATAGTTTTAGGTTATAAGTATAGGTTTAGATTAGGTTATAGGTTTTGAAATTTGATAATGGGTTCAGGTTTAGGTTATAGGTTTTTGTTTAGGTTTAGGTTATAGGTTATAAGTTTAGGTTTAGGTTATAGGTTTTGGGATTTGAGAATGGGTTCGGGTTTAGGTTAAAGGTTTTGGATTTGGTTTAGGTTATAGGTTTTGGGAATGGGTTCGGGTTTAGGTTATAGGTTTTGGTTTTGGTTTAGGTTATTTGTTTTGGTTAAGGTTATAGGTTATAGGTTTAGGTTTAAGTTAAGGTTAGGTTTTGGGATTTAGGAATAGTTTTAGGTTATAAATATAGGTTTAGGTTAGGTTATAGGTTTGGGGATTTGAGAATGGGTTCAGGTTTAGGTTATAGGTTTTGGTTTTAGTTTTGGTTATAGGTTTTGGTTAAGGTTATAGGTTATAGGTTTAGGTTTAGGTTAAGATTAGGTTTAGGTGATAGGTTTTGGGATTTGGAAATAGTTTTAGGTTATAAGTATAGGTTTAGGTTAGGTTATAGGTTTTGGGATTTGAGAATGGGTTCGGGTTTAGGTTATAGGTTTTGGTTTTGGTTTAGGTTATAGGTTTTGGTTAAGGTTATAGGTTATAGGTTTAGGTTTAGGTTAAGGTTAGGTTTAGGTTATAGGTTTTGGGATTTGAGAATAGTTTTAGGTTATAAGTATAGCTTTATGTTAGGTTGTAGGTTTTGGAATTTGATAATGGGTTCAGGTTTAGGTTATAGGTTTTGGTTTTGGTTTAGGTTATAGGTTATAGGTTTAGTTTTAGGTTATAGGTTTTGAGATTTGAGAATGGGTTTGGGTTTAGGTTAAAGGTTTTGGTTTTGGTTTAGGTTATAAGTTTTGGGAATGGGTTCAGGTTTAGGTTATAGGTTTTGGTTTTGGTTTAGATTAAAGGTTTTGGTTAAGGTTATAGGTTTAGGTTTAGGTTTAGGTTAAGGTTAGGTTTAAGTTATAGGTTTTGGGATTTGGGAATAGTTTTAGGTTATCAGTATAGGTTTAGGTTAGGTTATAGGTTTTAGGATTTGAGAATGGGTTCGGGTTTAGGTTATAGGTTTTGATTTTGGTCTAGGTTATAGGTTTAGGTTTAGGTTATGGTTAGGTTTATGTTATAGGTTTTGGGATTTGGAAATAGTTTTAGGTTATAAGTATAGGTTTAGGTTAGGTTATAGGTTTTGGGATTTGAGAATGGGTTCGGGTTTAGGTTATAGGTTTTGGTTTTGGTTTAAGTTATAGGTTTTGGTTAAGGTGATAGGTTATAGGTTTAGGTTTAGGTTAAGGTTAGGTTTAGGTTATAGATTTTGGGATTTGAGAATAGTTTTAGGTTATAAGTATAGGTTTAGGTTAGGTTATAGGTTTTGAAATTTGATAATGGTTCTGGTTTAGGTTAAAGGTTTTGGTTTTGGTTTAGGTTATAGGTTATAGGTTTTGGTTTAGGTTATAGGTTTTGAGATTTGAGAATGGGTTTGGGTTTATGTTAAAGGTTTTGGTTTTTGTTTAAGTTATAGGTTTTGGGAATGGGTTCGGGTTTAGGTTATAGGTTTTGGTTTTGGTTTAGGTTATATGTTTTGGTTTTGGTTATAGGTTATAGGTTTAGGTTTAGGTTAAGATTAATTTTAGGTTATAGGTTTTGGAATTTGAAAATAGTTTTAGGTTATTAGTATAGGTTTAGGTTAGGTTATAGGTTTTGGGATTTGATAATGGGTTTGTGTTTAGGTTATAGGTTTTGGTTTTGGTTTAGGTTATAGTTTTTGGTTAAGGTTATAGGTTATAGGTTTAGGTTTAGGTTAAGGTTAGGTTTAGGTTATAGGTTTTGGGATTTGGGAATAGTTTTAAGTTATAAGTATAGGTATAGGTTAGGTTATAGGTTTTGGGATTTGATAATGGGTTCGGGTTTAGGTTATAGGTTTTGGTTTTGGTTTAGGTTATAGGTTTTGGTTTTGGTTTAGGTTATAGGTTTTGGTTTTGGTTTAGGTTATAGGTTTTGGTTTAGGTTATAGGTTTTGGTTTAGGTTATAGGTTATAGGTTTAGGATAAGGTTTAGGTTTAGGTTTAGGTTATAGGTTTTGGGATTTGAGAATGGGTTCGAGTTTAGGTTATAGGTTTTGGTTTTAGTTTAGGTTATAGGTTTTGGGATTTGGGAATGGGTTCGGGTTTAGGTTATAGGTTTTGGTTTTGGTTTATGTTATAGGTTTTGGTAAAGGTTATAGGTTATAGGTTTAGGTTTAGGTTAAGGTTAGCTTTAGGTTATAGGTTTTAGGATTTGGGAATAGTTTTAGATTATAAGTATAAGTTTAGGTTAGGTTTTGGGATTTGATAATGGGTTTGGGTTTATGTTATAGGTTTTAGTTTTGGTTTAGGTTATAGGTTATAGGTTTAGGATAAGGTTTAGGTTTAGGTTTAGGTTATAGGTTTTGGGATTTGAGAATGGGTTTGAGTTTAGGTTATAGGTTTTGGTTTTGGTTTAGGTTATAGGTTTTGGGATTTGGGAATGGGTTCGGGTTTAGGTTATAGGTTATGGTTTTGGTTTAGGTTATAGGTTATAAGTTTAGGTTTAGGTTAAGGTTAGGTTTAGGTTATAGGTTTTGGAATTTGAAAATAGTTTTAGGTTATAAGTATAGGTTTAGGTTAGGTTATAGACTTATAGGTTTTGGGATTTGAGAATGGGTTTGGGTTTAAGTTATAGGTTTTGGTTTTGGTTTAGGTTATAGGTTTTGGTTTAAGTTATAGGTTATAGGTTTAGGATAAGGTTTAGTTTATAGGTTTTGGGATTTGATAATGGGTTCGGGTTTAGGTTATAGGTTTTGGTTTTGGTTTAGGTTATAGGTTTTGGTTAAGGTTATAGGTTATAGGTTTAGGTTTAGGTTAATGTTAGGTTTAGGTTATAGGTTTTGGTTTTGGTTTAGGTTATAGGTTTTGGTTAAGGTTATAGGTTATAGGTTTAGGTTTAGGTTAATGTTACGTTTAGGTTATAGGTTTTGGTTTTGGTTTAGGTTATAGGTTTTGGTTAAGGTTATAGGTTATAGGTTTAGGTTTAGGTTAATGTTAGGTTTAGGTTATAGGTTTTTGGATTTGGAAATAGTTTTAGGTTATAAGTATAGGTTTAGTTTAGGTTATAGGTTTTGAGATTTGAGAATGGGTTCAGGTTTTGGTTTAGGTTTATGTTATAGGTTTTGGTTAAGGTTATAGGTTATAGGTTTAGGTTTAGGTTAAGGTTTAGGTTAAGGTTAGGTTTAGGTTATAGGTTTTGGGATTTAGGAATAGTTTTAGGTTATAAGTATAGGTTTAGCTAGGTTAGGTTATAGGTTTTAGGATTTGAGAATGGGTTTGGGTTTAGGTTATAGGTTTTGGTTTTGGTTTAGGTTATAGGTTTTGGTTTAGGTTAAGGTTTATGTTATAAGTTTTTGGATTTGAGAATGAGTTCGGGTTTAAGCTATAGTTTTGGTTTTGGTTTTGGTTATAAGTTATAAGTTTAGGTTTAGGTTATAGGTTTTGAAATTTGAGAATGGGTTCGGGTTTAGGTTACAGGTTTTGGTTTTGGTTTAGGTTATAGGTTTTGGTTTAGGTCATAGGTTATAGGTTTTGGGATTTGAGAATGGGTTCAGGTTTAGGTTATAGGTTTTGGTTTTAGTTTAGGTTATACGTTTTGGGATTCGAGAATGGGTTCGGGTTTAGGTTATAGGTTTTGGTTTTAGTTTAGGTTATAGGTTTTGGGATTTGAGAATGGGTTCGAGTTTAGGTTATAGGTTTTGGTTTTGGTTTAGGTTATAGGTTTTGGGATTTGGGAATTGGTTCGGGTTTAGCTTATAGGTTTTAGTTTTGGTTTAGGTTATAGGTTATAAGTTTAGGTTTAGGTTAAGGTTAGGTTTAGGTTATAGGTTTTGGGATTTGAAAATAGTTTTAGGTTATAAGTATAGGTTTAGGTTAGGTTATAAACTTATAGGTTTTGGAATTTGAGAATGGGTTTGGGTTTAAGTTATAGGTTTTGGTTTTGGTTTAGGTTATAGGTTTTGGTTTAAGTTATAGGTTATAGGTTTAGGATAAGGTTTAGTGATGGGCTCCACTCCTTCCACCGCTGATGAAATCCACTCCGTCCACGACATTAACCTCGAAAAACTAGGTGGGAATCACTGTTTTCAGATCAACTTTGTTGTGGTCCATGGATGTTTTCATTGCACCGTTAATCCGATTTTTGAATGGATGAGATCTCATAATCTTGAATTCTTCAAATTCTGTCAGCTGGGCCTTAGTAAGCTAGACCGTGGGAGCCTAACAGACGGTCCAGATTCAACCGTTGATTCCTGATGGTGGCCCACAACAATTTGTCGCAAGCTCTGTTGCGAAACAGAGCTTGCGCAGGACGCTATGATGATGGTGCAGCCCATGATCCTCGTTGGTTGGAAAATCCACACCGTCCACTCTATTCGTGTCGAAAAACCATCAGGGAAGGAATCTTTTGGAAATGAAACAGGTATGGCTCATACGATCTTCCGTTCTACCGTTCATCCTACATTTGATCACGAGCTTCGTGTGTATACGTGCATGGGGTCAAACAGTCACCTAGGTATTGCTCTTGACCGTCTCCTGAGACTAATGAACGGTCCTGATTATCATACCAGATAAGGAGTGGGGCCCACAATATAAAAACGGACAGCGCTGTCCGTTCGCTGTCTCCTTGTGGGAGATGGCGCGGGTCAGCGCTGCTGACCGCGTTAAGTGGTTTTGGTGCAGTGCTAGTACGTGTGTATACTATGTACACACGCTATACATACGGGCCCACTTTGATGTTTTTCAGAAATCTAATCCATCCATTCACTTTGTCTCCTCCTAAAATGGGTTAAGACCAACTTTTGAGCGCATCCAGATTGTAGGTGGGTCCCACTTAATGAATTAAGGGGCTGATCTATCCGTTGGCCTACTTTCTGAGATATCCAAAGGCTGAAATTTTACTTGTACGGTTAATTTATGGTCCTCAGGTGATGTATGAAATTCAGAGCTTATCAGATAGTGAGAACTCTGCAATCTTGCGTTCTAGACGACTGTCTGGCCTCTTTAATGTGAATGGCTTGATTTTCTTGGATCTCTGGCATGTAAACTCATCGTTCTTGGTCCCCTGGGGTCTTTCCCTTTGCCTTGGTGACATCAGAGCATTAAATCCATGCTTTTAGCACCTTTTTTCCGTTCATGCTTGTAAAATCACCTTGCAACATAAACACGATAAAACGGGCCTTTAAACAGTATCATGCTCGTAAATCCAGAAAATAAATGGGGTCTGATATGCAATATTTGACCTTCAACATTTAGGTTATAGGTTTTGGGATTTGGAAATAGTTTTAGGTTATAAGTATAGGTTTAGGTTAGGTTATAAGTTTTGGGATTTGATAATGGGTTCGGGTTTAGGTTATAGGTTTTGGTTAAGGTTATAGGTTATAGGTTTAGGTTTAGGTTAATGTTAGGTTTAGGTTATAGGTTTTGGGATTTGGGAATAGTTTTAGGTTATAAGTATAGGTTTAGTTTAGGTTATAGGTTTTAGGATTTGAGAATGGGTTCAGGTTTTGGTTTAGGTTTATGTTATAGGTTTTGGTTAAGGTTATAGGTTATAGGTTTAGGTTTAGGTTAAGGTTTAGGTTAAGGTTAGGTTTAGGTTATAGGTTTTGGGATTTAGGAATAGTTTTAGGTTATAAGTATAGGTTTAGCTAGGTTAGGTTATAGGTTTTGGAATTTGAGAATGGGTTCGGGTTTAGGTTATAGGTTTTGGTTTTGGTTTAGGTTATAGGTTTTGGTTTAGGTTAAGGTTTATGTTATAGGTTTTTGGATTTGAGAATGAGTTCGGGTTTAGGCTATAGGTTTTGGTTTTGGTTTTGGTTATAAGTTATAAGTTTAGGTTTAGGTTATAGGTTTTGGAATTTGAGAATGGGTTCGGGTTTAGGTTACAGGTTTTGGTTTTAGTTTAGGTTATAGGTTTTGGTTTAGGTTATAGGTTATAGGTTTTGAGATTTGAGAATGGGTTCAGGTTTAGGTTATAGGTTTTGGTTTTAGTTTAGCTTATAAGTTTTGGGATTTGAGAATGGGTTCGGGTTTAGGTTTTAGTTTAGGTTATAGGTTTTGGGATTTGAGAATGTGTTCGAGTTTAGGTTATAGGTTTTGGTTTTGGTTTTGGTTATAGGTTTTGGTTTTGATTTAGGTTATAGGTTATAGGTTTAGGTTTAGGATATTGGTTTTGATTTAGGTTATAGGTTTTAGGTTTAGATTTTGATTTTGATTTAGTTATAGGTTATAGGTTTAGGTTAAGGTTTTGGTTTATGTTATAGGTTTTTGGATTTGAGAATGGGTTCAGGTTTAGGTTTAGGGTGTAGTCCCTGCAAATACAAATATAAACATGGCCTGTCCAAATGGCCAGACCCTTCCAATGCCGTCCATAGGAAATGGACAGCTTCATCATGGTCATAATAGTGGTTCCCACCTTCCAAGGACCCCTGCTCATCCGGATAGCTCCGACGCACATCCGGGTCTACTCCATTAATTTCGAGCATATACATAAATATGGTTTGGCCATTTAATATTGTTCATAGGAAATGGATAACTTCATCATGGTCATAACAGTGGTTCCCACCTTCCAGGGACCCCCGCTCTTCCGGATAGCTCCGACGCACATTCAGGTCTGCTCCATCAATTTCGAGTAAATACATAAATACAGCTTGTCCAAATGGCCAAGCTACTTCAATCATGTGCATTTTTTACAAGAGACGTACCAGATGCTTGAATCTGAAATATGCAGCTCTAATCCTCCCACATGCAACATCCACCTGAAAGAATGCACATAACCGTCTTGCCTGAGTAATCAATACAGGAAGAAGAAGAAAAAAAAAAAATGCAAAGACTGCATCCCCAATAAAAATATATGAGTATGTATATAATATCCAGTTCCCACAAGACTTTCACTGAATGTAGTTTATTACAAGACCAAAAGTAAACTCTGCAATGTTTGATAACCCACACCAACAAGTGATTTAAATGCAGCCTGCACAAATTTCAGCTTATCAAATCAACTTTCCAAACTCAATGAAAATCTAGACATCATTTCACAAGCTGCACCAGATCAAAAATTTTTGAAGCATGGAAGTTGCTTTCACAAAATAAAAAGAAATAAAGAAATATTTACCTTCTTATTTATTTCCAGCCCAAGAAAATTCACACCAATACATCTCCTAGCCACTTTAAACATAAACAAACCATTTCCTGCATTAAAACATGATGTTAGTCAGGAACTTGGAATTAGATACAATAGGAAAAGATTTGAATAATTTGCAATAGGATTTTAAGACCATTGGCTATGGAATTAAATAAACTACCGAAGGAACAAGTTATTGAAAGAAAAAGATCAAGGGTTTAAATGACACACATGCAATTCTGATTAAAGTCTTAAGGAAAATACCACAGAAGAAACGTTGTGGCCACAACAATCACGTACATAATAAGACCCATGATTAATCTTCTTAAGAATACATTGAGGGTGCTTTTGGATGCATTATCAAATCAAATTGCAATTATCATTGTACTAAGGTTGAACAAGGTTTGAAAAACATCTCAACATTCATTCCTTGTAGTGATGAGTAATAACAAAATAAAAAACCTGTCAACCTTATTTTCTTAGCAAATAATGAACTATATATCGGACTCCCCAGTCCGGAATGAAGCTTAACACAATAGAGAGAAGTGTCCATGCCATCAACGATAGTATGCACATCAAAAGAAAAGGCAGGGTGCAAGAAGTATATACCCTGGATCCATATTAATAATGTCACAGATCTCAATATCAACTCCCCAGTTCGGACCAATCAACATGTCACCGTTTGCCCTTTTGATGTAGTCTACGACATTAGCCATACTCTTTGTACTTCTACTCTCTACACCTAGAAAATTTAGACCAACCACAATTTCAGTTAACATTTTTTTTCTTATTTAGAAATAAAGTTTCAATCTACAGTATAGCTATAGGAGTTACAAACAACAGATGTACTAGAAAGCACTCTCAAATGAACTGACAATGGGTGTACTAACAAGCTAACCAAAAAAAAAAAAAAACATGTTTGATGGGACTTAAGAAAAATCAGACGAATAATTGATGTACAGAACTGGCAAAACAAGTGCCTTTAAACTGATTTGAGTGAAGAATACTAATGCAGTCTTGTGGATCCCACAAGTGAAAAAAATGCAAGAAAACAAGCACAACCCACCAATAAAAAATGCAATCTTTTCACCCTTCTAACCCAAATCCACCAAAAAAAAAAACCCCACTCAAGAAGCAAAACCCAACAAGGAAATCAGCACCCACTCCATAAAACTAAAGAAAGATGCAATCCTGAAGGAGTATTTGAAGAGACTCACCTACAAGCAATGAAATTCCTGAGTTGGGTGTTGAGTTTCAGCCCTTACAACGTCGACGGAGATATTTCCTCTTCATTCCTGTCCAAAGATGTCAAGAGATTTTATGTGGTATCATTCAATCCAACAACTACATTGTATCTTTCTGTGTTAGCTGTCCACAAGCATCTACGATTCAGAGGTTAGGATTCTTTGACGAACTTGATGGCATCTTTACAATGGCATGATACTCTACTTCTAGAATTCCAAGATGCTTGTTGTCAATGTCCATGAGCTTCATCTCAAAATCAGCAATCTTATCTTGACCTTCAAAAATGACAAAACCTAGATCAGTGATAAAACTCTGGGGAAAATGCAGGAGTTCAATCATCCTTTCTTGGCAGGGTAGTAAAAAGGAGTTTACAAATAAACCAGAATGAATAAAATAGATTACATACAAAAAAATTTTTAAAAATGCAAAATGAATAGAAGAAATTTGCTAAAAGACCCAATTTATCCATCCATTTCTTCTCTTCTCAACAATACATCAGTTGGCATTTTCACTTGTTTTAGCATCCCATATAGTGGGTCCATTTATAGCAATCAAGATTATTGATACAATGGGCTCCACTGTAGAGGATGAAATAGACTAAACATCATTCACCAGACTAACATCCACCCATGCATTTTTTTTTGTAATGTTTAAAAAGGAATATACAAACATTGGAAGTTTGCTCCACTAACTTACTAGTCTTAGGATGCATTTGCACAATTTCTAGAACAATGCATTTGGAAATTTAAACTCTGTAGACAGTAACATAAATGCTTACATCAAAACATAAACTGTATATGTGATAGATTGTAGAAGTTATTATGATCAACAAAGCACCATTTGACCCAACCCAAGTTATTACAAATTAAAGAATAAGAGACTGTTTAGAGTAAAGGGAGTCCTTTTTCACCTTTAGAGTGCTTGTTCAATTGAACCTACAATATCAACAATGTTCTTTCCCTCTTGTAAGTTGATCAACCGATGGTTTCAGTTGAACCTACAATATCAACAACGTTCTGCATTAAGAAAGACCGTAGTAGAGGATCACATTGGGCTGAAACTACTAAAATTTTTGGGAGAAATGTTAAGATGATGATGATCCTACTGACCTAAAAAAATCCGACATAAGATCCTCTTATGATATCCAATGGCTCTGCAACTATCCTCTAGTGATATGAAGGTTCTGTAACTTATTTCAAACCAGCCGCATTCATGATTTTTGTACGTACATGGGCTGAAACTACTAAAAAATTCACTCTCCCAGGTCCCGAACAACATTTTAGAGATCACTTATAGAACACAAATCATGTCACCATCAAGTGCTTGCATTAAGATGAAAACTTCAATGTACATTCTTGATACTAACCCATTGATCACTTCCAAATTTTGACAAAAACTAGTGGTGACAATCACACAATGTACTCTACCAGTGGGTCCTTGGCCCATTGTGATTAGAGCCAAGGTGTGTTGTATCGGCAGTTATGTAACAGTAACGGTGAAATCTAAAGGCACCTTTCATTAGCATCCAACTGTCTTGACATTCACTCCAATACCATAACTTCCACTATAAGTACGTTTGACTGATGCAAGCTTATAATTCTTTGTGAATTAATGATTTATATTATGCACTAGGCAACCTTTATAACTAGGAATTATTTCAATGTTTATGAAATCGTTGATATTGATTGAACCTTCTACAAGTATATGACCCTTTTTCCAATAAAAACATGTTTCTCACAAGTGGCTATTTCATCCCCATTGAGCTTGAGCAATCAGATCTATTCTACCCAGAGATTGGGTGTGTTCATTAATGGAAGAGAAACCTAGTGATGAATTTATGCATAATGTCTTTCTTCTTGCCGAACCACAAAAATAGACATTCTAATCCCAAATTACTTAGTAATGACAGGTAAGAATTTATGTAATTTTCTTAAATAAGTAGAAATCAGAAGCATTCAGGTGTATTATTAGTACTAGTTCTTTCATGAGCAGAAAACTTATAGCGGGGCTTTTGTCCATTTCTATGAACACTGCTTGCATCTTGCCATAGATTTTTGAGTTGTTGTCTTACTGTTTTATGCCTTCCTTTACAGTCTTTTGCATCTTCTTACGAATTAGCTGCACATCACCAATATCCAATTACATCAGCAAAAGACTACATCAGTCTTTTAATCAACAATGCAACAGTAAAATCTTTAGAAATCCTTCAGTTAACCTATCTTTCTAAAACAGAAAGGCTTTTGGGCCACCGCATTTAGACAATGGGACCCTCTTGTTGAGCGCGTAGCTTGGATCTCACAAATGCGTGGCAGATTGGCATGTAGAAGCCATGAGCCCCTTGCAAGGTTCACTTACATAGTGTCCATAAAAATCAATCCTAGCCATTAAGACACTCAAAAACAAGAAGACAAAACACAGAGCGAGAGAGGGCATCAGTATACACACCCGACAAAAAATCACCGTCCACGACATGGGCTTCTCCAATGAAAAGAACTCCTGAAATTAAATGAAATCTAATTGTGCATTAGAAAAGAAAAATAGCTGTTTTGATAACTGGGCAAGATTTAAAGCACCTAACCAAGTCAATGAATATTATCCGCTCGTCTTTTGAACCATTTTCAATATTTGCAGTGTAGGGTTCTTTTGGTTGCACTAAATATCATGAAATTTCATGGTTAATCAGTCTAATTAGATGAAAAATACCATGAAATTTCATGATATTTGGTGCAGCCAAACGCAAGCTTATCTACAGTAATTTATGCATAAAACTTGATTGTCTCGCTACCATTTCAGATTTGATTCTGATTTTTTGAATGATTAAAACTGGTATGCACATCTATACAGCTGAAGATAAGCATATGAAAGAGGAGATTCACTGTACACATGTAAGAGATCCTGGCCATTCACCAGGCGTCACAAGACGGGTTCACTCATCAGGTATGCCACATGTGCATGCTGGATATAGATGATTTGTACTGTCTGCCAACCAAGGCAAATCATTAACCTGGATCTTGCACATGTGAGCAATGCTTGCACTTTTCTCCCAAATCTCCTCTTTAATCAGCCCTACTATGAACCTTTCCAGCATTTCTATATGTTCAAACAGCAGAAGAATTCTACCTTGCACAGACAATGCAAAAAGATGTCCTTAGAGAACCATGAATCATCCAATATCACCGATGCGCCTTTCTTAAAACCAACTGTGTTTGCATGGTCCTTACAAAACCCATATAGAAAATATTGGAATTCATATTTTCAATAAATCAATTAAAACAGACTCATATAGAAAAAACTATTTTACAAAATCTTTTTTGAGATAACATATCTTTGATTGATGAAACAGCCAAAGAACAACTGTGAGATCCAAATCGATGGGAAGCACACCATCAACAAATTGAAGCAAGAAATTTTCTAAAACTGAAACAAGAGTCTCAAATCTCATTTACCTGTTTCTGAAAGCATAGGACATACAAAATACCTCAAGCTGATTTCATCAATTCCTCATTAAGTGGAACAAAATTGGGCTTTCCCTGTGTAGTACCAAAACTGCAAGAAACAAATACTTTTCCTTAGTTCGTTGATCATATGTTCAAAGTACGTACAAGAAGCAAAAGCAGAATTAGAAACAAGACCTTATTGATATGGTAAAAATCACAAAGTAGAACGGCCACTGCTGCCAGCAGAGTAGAAGCCACTACGAGTAGAGCAACCATACACCCACTGTGAAAAATGGAAAAAAATGACGGATTTAGAGACGGTTCTGGACTGTCTCTAAAATCGCTTGGTTTAAAGACGCTTTAGAGATGGCCATAAACCGTCTCTAAATTTTTAGACGGCTCCGGACCGTCTTAATATTGTCTTAAAAATTTGAATGTCCACAAATAGTTTAGGACGGTCGTGGACCGTCTTATATGTGGTATCTGAGACGGTCATGGGTCGTCTGCATTAGAGACGGTCTTTGACCGTCTTATATGCAGTTATCTGAGACGGTCATTGGCCATCTAAAATAGAGACAGCCATTGGCCGTCTTTTACTTGTAATTTGAGACTGTCAAAGACTGTCTTTAATAGAGATGGTCCTTGGCCGTCTTATATCCTTGCCAAAGACCGTCTCTATTGGAGACTGTTAACGACCGTCTCTAATAGAGACGGTCCTAAACCGTCTTATAGCCCTTTCAAAGACCATCTCTATTAGAGACTGTCAACAACCATCTCTATTAGAGACTGTCAAAGACCGTCTCTATTAGAGACGGTCCAGTTTAAAAATTAAGAAGCTCAAAAAAATTACGAATTAAAAAAAAAAAAAATTGCTGAGAAGCTTAGAAAAATGATTAACAATGTTTAAGAAAATTTTAAATTTTGAAAAAAAAACTGTGATTTTATAAAAATCTAGATTTTGAAAAAAGAAAAATTAAGAACTTTGAATAATGTTGATAATTTTGAAAAAAATGATATTTTGAAAAAGAAAATTTAAAAAATTAAACGAAATTGTGAAAAAATTGACAAATTGTAAAAAAATATATATTTTAAAAAAGAAAACTAAATTTTGTAAAAAAAATGTTAAATTTATTTATAATAAAAATGATATTTCGTTAAAAGAGAAAAAAATATACATTTTGAAAAAAAATGTTAAATTTATTTGTGAAAAATAAAATTACTAAATTATTAGGCACATCCACTAATTGAACCTTTAATTATTTTTGGACAATCTAATCAGTTCAAATTGAAGAGTAAATAACTTCATATGTTTAAATCAAATTTCACTGAAATTGTTAATCAATCTTGTATGCCCAATATCTTTCTCATATGTAGCCTGATTGAGGCGAGTTATAACTAGTCAAATTGAGAGTATTGATAGTAAAATAGAGTGAATGGACTAGACATGTAAAATGAACTAAATATTCTGGTTAAAATTGTGACCTAACTAATTACTGACCTCGTGAGAACCTAAGAATTGATGTTAGTAAGTTTTGTGGGCCCCATCATGATGTGTGTCGAACATCAACACTGTGGATTTGATGTGTCCCCTTTAGGTTATGAGATATCTCAAAAATCATTGGTTAACAAAACTCAAGTGGGCCATACCATTTAAAATTATGTGAAAACATCCTAAAAAATAGAAAAGCACTTGGTGGAGCCCACATGAGTTTTGGATGCGGTTGAAACTTGGTCTGACCCTCATCCAAGTGGGACACACATAATGAGTGGGTCAGATATGTGAATCACATTTAGGCACGCCCAATATATGATTATGAATGTTTTAAGGAAACCTTTCTCCACTACATTTAAGTGAGTTACTCGTTACCTTTACCAGAGTAAACTCTGTGGGGTTCACTGTTATTTATTTATTTTATCCACTCCATTCATCCATGTTAACAAATAATTTGAGGTCTAAATAACAAAAAGGAAGCATATCCAAAGCTCATGTGGACCACACCACAAGAAATAGTGTGATTAAACCTCTACCATTTAAAATTTCTTGGAGGCCATAAAAGTTTTGGATCAAGCTGATGTTTGTGTTTTCTATTCATTTATATATTTTTGATATTATGAACAACCTTTAATTATTTTTAGACAATCTGATCAGTCCGAACATGAAGAGTAAATAACTTCAGATGTTTAAATCAAAATTCACTCAAATTGTTGATCAATCTTGTTTGCCCAATATCTTTCTCATATATATGTAGTATGATCGAGGCGAGTAACTAGTCAAATTGAGGGAAATGATCAATAAAATAGAGTGAATGGACGCCCATCATGATGTGTGCACTCTGCAATGATAATGACTTATCCTTTTCATTGTCGCACTGATGTTCAACTATCCAAATCATCCAAATTGTGAGTTCCATTGCAGATGGATTGTATCTCTAAAATAGCACTGATCAATCAATTGTAACCATTCAATTAATGGCTGACAAATGGGCGGTTGGAAGTAAAGTAGCACTTGGTCCAAATTCAAAAGGAAAAATCAGATTGTTGGTTTATGCTAAACTATTTATATAATTTGAGCTGTTGTACAACTACACCATGTGTACAGTTAAAGAATCTTCTCCAATTTTTAAAGTTATTTATAACTAACATATGGAATAATATATACTTTGATCTTCTGGTAGTGGAACGGATGATAAAATTGGGTATAAGAAATCGTACATGTGATACACAAATAATTCGAATTAAGTTCCAGTTGGGTCGGGTTGAGTCGAGTTTCGGACTGAGTCGGGCCGAACTGGGCCCTGTCCAAGCTCGACTCAAACTCAATTTCGGGCCGAGAAAAATGGCCAATCCCGACCCGAACTTAGTTCCGGGTCAGGTCGAGTCGAGCTTTTTCGGGCCGAGTCGAGTGAGCTAATTGAGTTAGTCTGGTTTGTGTACACCCCTACCAGCCAATGACTGGTGGTCAGTGCTCTATGGCCCCCACCATGATGTATGTGTTTCATCCATGCCGTTCATATATTTTTACAGATAATTTTATAATATGAGACCAAAAATGAGATATATGCAAATCTCAAGTGGACCACATTACAGGAAATAGTGTTGAATGAGCGTCAACGATTAAAAACATTTTGGTAGCCTAAATCTATTGGATCAAGCTGATTTTTATTTTTTCCCTTCATCTGGTCCTGTATGACCAAATCAACAGATTTAATGTCAAATAAACAGTACAATGGGCCTTAGGAGGATTTTAATAGTGGATATCCAATCACTACTGTTCTCATGTGGTGTGGACCACCTGAGATTTATATCCCTCTAATTTTTTGCAAAAAGCTCTAAAATGATCTTTAAAAATAGATGAACAGAATGGATGAAACACGTACATCTTGGTAGGGCCCACAGAGCATCGTCGACGATTTTATCCATGCCATCCATCTGTTTTTGCAAATCATTTTACGGTATAAGTCAAAGAATGAGGTATATCCAAATCTCAAGTGGACCACATTACAGGAAACAGTGTTGAATAAGCGTCGACCGCTAAAAACATTTTGGTAACCTAAATCTATTGGATCAAGCTAAGTTTTATTTTTTCCCTTCATCTGGTCCGGTATAACCAAATCAACAGATTTGATGTCAAATAAACAGTACAGTGGGCCTTAGGAGGATTTTAATAGTGGATATCCAATTACTATTGTTCTCATGTGGTGTGGACCACCTGAGATTTATATCCCTCTATTTTTTTTGCAAAAAGCTCTAAAATGATCTTTAAAAATGGATGAACGGAATGGATGAAACACGTACATCATGGTAGGGCTCACATAGCATCATCGACGGTTTCATCCATGCCATCCATCTATTTTTACAGATCATTTTACGGTATAAGTCAAAGAATGAGTTATATCCAAATCTCAAGTGGACAACATTACAGGAAACAGTGTTGAATGAGCATCGACCATTAAAAACATTTTGGTAGCCTAAATCTATTAGATCAAGTTGATTTTTATTTTTTTCCCTTCATATCTGGTCCTGTATGACCAAATCAACTTATTGACACCCTGAGACTCTAAGAATTAATGTTAGTAAGTTTTGTAGGGCCCATCATGATGTGTATCGAACATTAACATTATGCATTTGATAGAAGTTTTGGATCAAGTTGATGTTTGTGTTTTCCCTTCATTCATATCTTTTTGATATTATGAACATGTTGGATGGCAAACATTATTGTGGGCCCAAGGAAGGTATCAACAGTGGAAATCATTATTCCACATTGTTTTGTGTGGCATGGTCCACTTGAGTTTTGGATTTACCAAAAATTTGGGTTATATCCCAATCTCAAGTGGACCACATTATAGAAAAACTGTTGAATGAATGTCGACTATCAAAAACTTTTTGGGAGCCATAAAAGTATTGGATCAAGCTGATCTTTGTTTTTTCCCTTCATCTGGACTTTTATATCCCTCTTATTTTTAGGAAGAAGTCCTAAAATGATCTTTAAAAATGGATAAACAGATTGGATGAAACACATACATCATGGTCGGCCCACAGATTTTGGGGCCATAAAAGTTTTGGATCAAACTAATTTTTGTTTTTCCCCTTCATCTGGCCCTGTATGACCCAATCAACATATTGTTTTCATTTTATGATATGAAAAAAAAATGAATTATATCTCGATATCAAGTGGACCACATTACAGGACAGTGTTGAATGAATTTTGACCATTAAAATTTTTTGAAGGCCATAAAAGTTTTGGATCAAGCTGATATTTTTTTTTTCCCTTCATCTGGGTCTTTATGACCAAATCAACAGATTGGATGTCAGGAAAATAGTACAGTGGGCCTTAGGAGGATTTTAATTGTGAATATCCATTCATTATTTTTGTCCTTTGGTGTGGCCCACCTAGGATTTATATTGCTGTCAATTTTTTCATCAAGCACTAAAATGATCTGTGAAAATGGATGAGCGGAATGGATGAAACATGTACATCACGGTGGGGCCCACAGAGCACCCACCTAAGTAATTTTTGAAAATTGGGTGCGCGCTCAAAAGAAGCCGCGCGCCCAATACTCCCTCATATCCACCTCTCCCTCTGTCCTCTCTCTCTCTCTCTCTCTCTCTCTCCCTCTGCCCTAGCCGCCCGCGCGCCCTGCCTCTGCCCTCTCTCTCTATCTCTCCCTCTGCCATTGTCGCCGTCCCTCCACCCTCTCTCTCTCTCTCTCTCTCTCTCTCTCTCTCTCTCTCTCTCGCTCGTCGTCCCAGTCCCAGACACACGCCCGACTCTCTCTCTCTCTCTCTCTCTCTCTCTCTCTCTCTCTCTTCCTGACTAGTGCGGCTAGCAGCCCTTGAGTGATTTCCGGTGCGGCCAGCAGCCCCTGCCCTTCATCTCTTCCCCGACCAGGTACTCATTTCATTTGTTGTGAATGTTTAAGGTGTGCACAACATGTGTTTGATGAAATGTCTCTGCTCTCAGAATCTACAATATGTGATTTGAATGGTTTATTTTGAGCTGCACATATGCCATGTATACAATGTCTAGATGCATATGAACCATCACACTGCCAACATTTCTGATGAATTGTCTTTGGCAATTGAGTCTGCTCGGTCCTGATTCTTGAGTTCTTTGAAATGCGCCTAAGAGGGTGGCCATTTGCTGATAACATGATAATATGTTTGCTGATGACCCACATCCACATTTGCTGATGACATATTTGCTGGTCATCAAGACCACTGTGGGCTACAAAAGATTTGGATCGAGCCATGGTTTTGTAATCCAGACAGTTGATAGGATGGGTTCCACCGTTTATAGCTCCATGCCTCAAGAATCCCCTTTAATGAGACATTCCCGATCAGTTTGTCAGTGGCCTGCTCAATGATGGTCTCCATTCAATGGAGAAGGGTGAAGGTTGGATGGATGGAATCTTCTATTACAAGAGATTTTTATGTCAAGGTTCATTCAATGGAAAAGGCCAAAGATTGGAATGTTAGGATCTTCTAGTCTGGGACTTGCTCGTGTCCATGTTCATGTTGGGTCATCAGATCAATGGTCTAGATAATTGGATTTGGGCATCTCAGAACGCTAAACTAATCCTCTGGCGCAATGTCATTGATTCCTTGTTAGATATATTATGTTTCTTTTTTTTAATGTTTGATGATTTCTGGAAATCCATTGTTTTTATGGGTATTAGAGATTTCTATGAGGTTTCTGTTTAACATTAGATTGTTTGTGGTCCTTCAAAAAAGAAAAGAAAAGAAAAAAAAAAGAAGAACAAAAAAAGGTGGATTGTTGAAAATTCAAATATCTTTCCGCTTTTGTTGTTGAGAGACTTCTCTTTATTTTCATCTTCAATGTCCATTTATATATTTAAATAAAAAATTACAAGTTTTTCTATTATCATTGGTGGCATTAGAGGTTTTTCCCTTTTTCGTGTCTAATGTTACATGGATTATGTTTAAATTCCATGATTCTTCGTTTTTATTGGTGGGTATTTGAGAGTTCTGTATTTTTTAATTTAATATTACAGGGGTTGTTCTTCCTAAAATAATATCATAGGAGTTGTTACCTTACATAAATAAATAAACTCAGATGATTTATGGAAGTTCCATTGTTTCCATGTTTTCGATGGTAGGTATTGGAGATTACCATGTTTTTTCCCTCTTTGTTATGTGCATCATAGATTTCTATGTTTTTTCAGTTCTAATATTTATATGAGCTGTAGGGAAGCCTGTTTTCTCAAGATTTCTATATTTTTATGTTTCATGTTAGATTAGTTTGTTTGATGTTAGATTGGTTGTTGAAAATTTCCTTTACAAAATTTTATCAACAACTACTAATGATATCTTATTTTTTATTAGGTTGGCTTTAGAGATCTCTAATCTAATTCTTGTTCGATTGGCATAAATGGATCCAATGGGTGAAGAATAACCATGTAGACTTCTAAATTGGCTTTGTCAATCATTATTTGGCTATGGATATCTTTCTGATCTAGTCCTTAAAAAAAGTAGGCATTTTCTCCCTTAAATATTGAAATATGTTGTAAAAGATATAAGTTTAAGTGTTGAAGGTGCGGACTTTGGAGCTATACATCAAGCTGGAAAATTAATTCATGACAAGAATATGTTGAACTTCTAATGATAGGTTTTAGACCTTACAATTTATGTCCTTTATCTGGCCATTTGGTAGTGTCAAAGAGCAGAATTGAAGGATTGTCCTCGACATAGCTATAATTATTAGGTCTTGACTATTGAGTGGTGTTGGATCTATTAATGCTTCTCCACCTACACAGTCATAGAAGCTAAGAGCCCTAGAGCTTTTTATTTTATTTTATTTTATTATTCTCCAACACCTGATACTGAATATAACATTTTGCTCACTGGTGGGAGTTTTTGGACTAGCCAATCAAGTCATTGAGAACCATCCATTGTCATCTAACATTTAGCTTACATCACTAATTGAACTATTGAATATTTTTGTCACCAGGGAACTGGTATCATTTTCTTGAAAACTTGTTTGTTATTTCATGAATAGGAAAATACTAGGTGTTCTATCACATTAGATGCTCTATCAACACAGAAAATGATGTCTCTATCAAAGAATGTACAAGAGGAGACTGGATGCACAATTGAAATGACTTGCAAGCCTGCAGTTCAATGATGCTTAAATCATTAAACTTTGATGTGTTTACTTGGACTTAAATCAGTCCACTTGGACATGTGTTTACTTGGACTTAAATCAGTCCAATTTAATGATGCTTAAATCAGTCCACTTTGCCAGATGACTTATGCATGTTTTCTTATTTATGGTTTATGATTATGATGAATAGGTTGCATTTGTTGGTGGGAAATCAGTTTTTGCTAATAATAATATTAAAAAAAATCTGTTTATATATATAAAAAAATTCCATTTGATTTTTTTTTTTGTATGGATGCATCATGCATGGTTTTATGATAAAACACATGTATGTATGTGTGTATATGTATGCATGCATGCATGGATGGAAAAATTATGCATGTGTATGCATGCATGCATACATGCATGGATGGATTTATGTGTGTGTGTATATGTATGTATGCATGCATGGATGGAAGACTGGATGGATGGATCATCAGGCATGTGTGTGTATGTGTGTATAACCTTAACCTAAATTCTCAACTCCCTAAAGCTATAACCTATAACCTATAACCTAAAACCTAAAACCTACACCTAATCATGTGCATATATTTGCGAATATATATAGATCTATATTTTTTGTGATTGGTGACCATATGTGTGGCATGTTTTGACAGTTTATGAAAAACCTTTTTTTTTAATATTGTATCTCACTTTTTATATGCTATATGCACGTGATATCAGAAACGGATATGACGCCCCCGAGCAAGAATTGGATGATGAAAGATATATTGAGTGATGAATACATTAAAGGCGTTGAATCGTTTATTATTTTTGCGAAAAGGAATTCGAGAGGTGTTGATTGGTATAGTTGTCCTTGTGCTAGATGTCGTAATGTGCGTGGGAAGAAAATACTAAGTACAGTTTCTGAGCATTTGATTATGAATGGTATAAATCAGACATACACAACTTGATTTTTTCATAGAGAACAACTTTCCAATATGGGTGTCAATGCCAAGGCTCCTAGTACATCTGCCACTAATTGTAATGAAGAGTTGTTGCCCAGAATGGTTGATTTGGTTAATGATACTTTTGGTCGTGTTCAACCTGATGACTTAGATGCATGTATGAATGAAGTCAATGAGGAACATGGTAGTCAGCCTCAAGATGACATAGACAATGATACTCAGTACAATAAAATAAGGGAGGATGCGGTACAACCCCTATATCCATCGTGTAAACGTGAGTATATAAAGTTGTCAGTGACAGTTGAGTTGATGAGCATGAAGGCTAGATATTAGTGGTCAGATAATAGCTTTACGAGTTTGTTGCAACTGCTCAAGAAGATTTTGCCAAGCGAGAACTCTTTGCCAGATAGTACCTATAATGCAAAGAGATTGATCAGTTCGTTGGGTATGAACTATGAGGCCATACATGCATGCCGTAATGATTGTATTCTGTACTGGAAGGAGCATGTTAATAGGGAAAGTTGTCCTACATGTAAAGCAAGCAAATGGAAAGTGAATAGTGTTGTAAGATCAAGAGTTTCACATGTACCATGGAAGGTGCTAAGATACTTCCCATTAACACCAAGGTTACAAAGACTTTATAGCGTATCATGGATTGCAGAGAATATGTTATGGCATTCAAAGGGGCCTAAAAATGACTCGTACATGCGTCATCCTGTGGATTCTTCTATGTGGAAGTTTGTAGATAGAAAATTTAGTGATTTTGCTACAGATCCACGTAACGTTCGGTTGAGACTTGCAACAGACGGATTTAACCCCTTTGGGCATATGAGCATCTCATATAGTTGTTGGCCTGTTATGGTTGTTCCATACAATCTTCCACCTCATTTATGCATGCGGAAGGAATTTATTATGTTAACACTTTTAATTCTCGAAAAAAATGGTCCAGGGCATGACATCAGCATATATTTACAACCATTGATTGAAGAATTAAATGAATTGTGGAAAGGGTCGATAACATATGACTCGTTTGGGAAGAACAGATTTACAATGAATGCGATTTTATTATGGGCAATACATGATTTTCCAGTATATGGACATCTTTCTGGGTGTAGGACAGGAGGAAAGTATGCATGTCCTGTTTGTAGTGAGGAGACTGACTCTGTTTGGCTAAAACATGGAAAGAAGTTTGCTTATACGGGGCATAAAAGATTCCTCCCAAGAGCTCATATCTTTAGGAGTCAAAGATCTCGATTCAATGGGAATGATGAAAATCAGCAGGCTTCAAAGCGTTTGTCTGGAGAACAGGTAAAGGTTAAAATGAATAATATACAAACCAAGTTCGGAAAGCATATAAGAAATAAGAGGAAGAAGATCACGGATGAAGAGTCTAACCTTACTTCTTGGTCGAAGAGATCAATCTTTTTTACATTGTCGTATTGGGAACATATGCCCATTCGTCATAATTTGGATGTGATGCATGTTGAGAAAAATGTTACTGAGAACCTTATTGCAACAATCATGGACATGAAGGACAAGTTTAAGGATGGTTTATAAGCCCGTCAAGATCTTATGGCTATGAAGATAAGATCAAAATATTTGCCAGAGGAAAAAAATGGTAAGTTGATATTACCGAAGGCTCTTTTCACATTATTTAGATCTGAAAGAGAACTCATTTGTCGAACCTTGAGTGATTTGAAAGTTTCGAGAGGATATAGTGCAAATTGGAAACATCATATTAGTATGGATGACTATCAGTTCAAGGGTCTTAAGTCACATGATTATCACATTCTAATGCAACAGTTACTACCCGTATTATTGATGCATTCATTCAAGAAAGAAAAGTCATTACGTGCAGCCATTATACAATTTTCAAGATTCTTTAACGTCATATGTTCTAAAGAAATTCATCGTCTAGAGTTTTAAGAAATGAAAAATAAAATAGTGAAAACATTATGTGTTTTCGAAAAGTATTTTCCACCATCATTTTTCGTTTATATGACACACCTTGTTGTGCACTTGGCGGAGGAGGCACAAGTTTGCGGACCTATCAGATATCGATGGATGTATCCTTTTGAGAGGTAACTTTAACTGTTTTAATTTATTAACTTTTTCAGAATAGCTTATATTTTTTCATCAATACCTGATTTTAATATTTAACAGAATGATGAGAATATACAAGAAGTATGTGATGAATCAAGCTTACCCAGAGAGATGTATTGCGGAACGCTACATTATAGAGGAATTTATGATGTACTGTATGGAATACTATCCTAATAATACAATAGGAGGTCACAAGCAAGGACTAAAAATATTCAATGATGATGAAAATGTTGATGATTCCCAGAATGATAAGAAAGAAAAAGTTTATGATCTTACTACAGTGCAATACCAACAAGCACGCAAATGGGTTTTACAACATCACGTTGAAAATCATCAATAGGAGGAGTAAATTAATGAAGCATATTATTCTTTTTTATATTTTTAAATGGCTTATGGTAATAAACATTATTATATATATATATATATATATATATATATATATATATATATATATATATATATATATATATATATGAATTGCTATGATTTGAAATTTGTACGAAGTACCAAACATACATCCAGGGCCAAACGCGTACGATACAAAATCGAAAGGGTAATATGTCAGCAGAAAAACCAATGGAATACATTCCTTGGTTAAGACATCAACTACATAATAAAGAAATGACTCAGTTTAAGAGAATTGTCGATGGTCCTGACTTCAAATGCATATCATATAATACTTACTCAGTAAATGGATATGTTTTTAGCACTGCGAATTCTGAAATGAACAGAACAACACAGAACAGTGGAGTCTCAATGAAAGCGCTAACTAGCTTCAGGGCAAGTGCCAAGGATAGGAATCCTATAGAAGAAGAAGTCACTTATTATGGCATCATTAGACAAATTCTTGAATTGAACTACTTTGACTTCAGAGTAGTACTCTTCTACTTTGATTGGGTGCATATTGAAGATAAAGTGAATGGATGTTTCATAGATCCCGAAACAAATTTGATATTTGTCAATCTAGAAAGGTTTAGACGAAACTTAAAGGAAGATGATAAGCCGTTTATTCTTGCATCTTAGGCAACTCAGGTCTTCTACTGTAAGGATTCAACTAGAGATGACTGGCATGTTGTACTGGATGCTCCTAAGAGATTGACGAAGGATGCATATGCATTTGAAGATCCACTTGAGTTTAATGCGGAAAGGAATGTAGGTTCTTCAACACTTTCATTAATTGATGATTTAAATGATGAATATGAAGATGTGCAAGAAAATTCATGGGTTGAGAGTGAGTGGAGTACCTCACATCATAGGAAACGGAAAAGAAACTAGTAAGATTCAAATCAGTTTGAAAGTGAGTTGAATTCTATTTAGTAATGATTGTTACAATCTTTTAGCTATCAAAATATTAATAGAATGCCAATTACATAATAATGAGATATTGTTTTGTTTTATAAAATTGTAGAAATTATGTCGGATTTTGGTGGCTCATCAGCTTCAGCCCAAGGAAGCAATACAAGGAAGAGACTTGAATTAAATGAATATAAACAACCAGTCGGAGAAACATCAACGCCTTTCAACACATTTTTAAGGCAACTTGGCAGGACACACTGTCCAATTTCATTTGCTGATTGGCACAAAGTGCCTGGTGCAATTAAAGATAATATCTGGTCTATGGTTTTGGTGAGCATGTTTGTTCTTGATTTTATTTTTTAATTCTTACTCAATAAGATTGTTTGATTATTAATTTCATGAAATAGGCCACGTACGACATCGATGATGAGTTAAAAGAATATGCATTTTTGAAAGTAAGAAAACCTTGGAAGGCATAGAATTACAATCTGCGAAAGGAATATGATAAGTTTGATAATGATGTAGAAAGAAGAAGAAATTGTCCCATCGGTGTAAAGCAAGAGGATTGGGACATTTTCATTAATTTACAATCCACAGAATTATTAATCAATCTTCATAAGAAGGGGAAGACTTCCAGAGCACAGGTGAAATGCCCTCACACGACTGGAAGATGAGGTGCTGCCAGGACATTAGAGAAAATGGTAATTTGTACTACATTCTTTGACAATTTAATTGATGAATATAAATTCTTGTTAACTAATTTAATCATATAATTACAGCGAAAGGAAAATTCAAATACTATCATCACCAGGACCGACTTATTTGTTGCCACTCATAGCAGACTTGATGGGTCTTACCCAACACAAACACATCTTGAAACAGTGGTAACTTAAATTTTTTAGTTTTTAATCAATTTTTTATTTAAGTACAATGAAGGATTTATTGTAACAATTATCTTCTAACAGGAAAGAATATTATCGATAGCTAGCAGTGATCCTTCCAGTAAGTACAAGGATTTAGACCACGACCCAGTTTCACAGGTTTTCCATAAATTCTACTCACTTTACATACATTGTTGTTGGTTTTTTTTTCTTTTTTTAATAATAATATACACACATCACTAAACTTAAAAATTATTGTTTAGATTTGTGGTCGTGATAGCAGAGGCCGAGTTAGGGGCATGGGTTTGGGTATTTCTAAGACTACTATGAAGGTTGTCACCCCCTACATTATAGAAGTTCAGTCAGAGAGGAATGCACATATGTCCATTGAGGCTAAATTTGAAGCATCAATGACTCAAAATACTGAACATAGGCAAGAATTTTCTGAACTTAGGTAACAAATTACTCAAAGCCAACTACACTGTTCCCCTGATACAGTTGCATCTCAGGTACTCCATTTGTTGTGATCAAATGATATAATTATTATTTTAAAAGATAAAAGTAGCATTATTATTTACATGAAACCATTATTTTATTTATAGGCCCACCGTCGATCTAGTGAGCCCTCAAGTATTCGAGAAGACTCTGCAACAACTCCATCGATGGAACAAATTTGTCAATTGAGAGATATCCGTGGTCGGACTTTTGCTAGTGGACGGATGGTGTCAGATAATATAGGCATCCCTCCAGAATGCATCAGAGTTGTAATAAATGATATCAACGTTCGCACAGCAGAGTTGTTTAATGATGACAGGACATTTGAAGATATTCAATTGGATGAAATTGTTGTTTGGCCCAAATTCCTGATGAGAATTTGAATATTCAGTAGTTTTGTTTAACTTTTTGAACTTTAGGACATTTTGTATGATGAAAACTTGATTATTCAATGAAATACTTTTTTGATCAAATTGCCTTTTTTATTGTTTTAATCTTCAGCATCCTTTTTATTAATTATGGCTTGCTGTCATTTGTTTTTTATTAACCAAGTCACTAAAGGATTTCAATTTTAAATGTAACTGAAGTATTGATGGAACGTTGTCTCTTGTTGCAGAACGAGATGTAACAAGAATATACATTGATTGTGCACCAATTTTTTTTTAAAATGCACCAACCAAAAATGATTTAAGACGACGTTCAATGATACTTTGTTAAATATGAAATTTATGACCTTTAGTAACTTGGTTAATTAAAGAGAACTACGTCGTGGCTTGATCCCAATTTGACTTTTTGGGTACGTAGGCAGCCGTTCATAATGTACTAGAATATCGGTGCAGCCACATATCTTTTTTCTCCTTTGAATTGTAACAGACTGTATTGGTTACATTTTTCTCTGTCATACAGGTTGTGGCTATCAAAGATATAATATCACCTACTTATAGGGAAATATTTAATGATGTGTACAGGTAAATTCATTTTTTCTTATTCCTCATATTATATCTTTAATGATGTGTAAATATTAAATTATGTACAGGTCATTTAATGATATTATTCCTTTAGTCGATTGTGGCTTGTGGACAAAGGGATGAGTAACCAACAATACAAATATGGGAGGCCTTCTCCAGGTATCCAGATGCTTTAAGATATATTAATGTTATTTTTAAATGTATTAGCTCGAAATTGATGGAGCAGACCCGGATGTGCGTCAGAGTTATCCGGATAAGCGGGGGTATCTGGAAGGTGGGAACCGCTGACCATGATGAAGCCGTCCATTTCCTATGGACAGCATTGGGAGGGCCTGGCCATTTGGACAGGCCGTATTTATGTATTTGCTCGAAATTAATGGAGCAGACCCGAATGTGCATCGGAGCTATCTGCATGAGCGGGGGTCTCTAGAAGGTGAGAACCGCTGACCATGATGAAGCTGTCGATTTTCTATGGATAGCATTGAGAGGGCCTAGCCATTTGGATAGGCCTTATTTATGTATGTGCTTGAAATTAATGGAGTAGACCCGGATGTGCGTCGGAGCTATCCGGATGAGCGGGGGTCTCTAGAAGGTGGGAACCGCTGACCATGATGAAGCTGTCCATTTCCTATGGATAGCATTGGAAGGGCCAGGCCATGTTTATATCTGTATTTGCAGGGACCTCACCCTTAACCTAAACCACACCTAATTCTATTACCTGAACCTATAACATATTCTCAATTCCCTACAGCTATAACCTATAACCTACCTAAAACCTTAACTTAAAATCTAAATGTGTTCTCAAATCTCTTAACCTAAACCTAAACCTAATCATATTCTCAACTACTTAACCTAAACCTAAACCTAAACTTGAAAACCCAAACTAAAACCCGATCCCGAACCCAATCCCGATTTCCTAAACCTAAACCTTAACCTATTCTCAAATCTCCAAACCTATAACCTATAACATACCTATAACCTTAACCTAAAACCTAAACCTTAACCTATTCTCAAATCCCTACACCTAATCCTATTCTCAACTTCCTAACCTAAACCTAAACCTAAACTTGAAAATCCAAAGCAAAACCCGATCCCAAACCCAAACCCAATTTTCTAAACCTAAACCTTAACCTATTCTCAAATTCCTAAACCTATAATCTATAACCTACTTATAACCTTAACCTAAAACCTAAACCTTAACCTATTCTCAAATTCCTAAACCTAAACTTAAAACTAAACTTAAAAACCCAAAGCAAAACCCGATCCCAAACCCAAACCCGATTTCCTAAACTTAAACCTTAACCTATTCTCAAATCCCTAAACGTATAACCTATAACCTTAACCTAAAACCTAAGATTCCCTACAGCTATAACCTATAACCTACCTAAAACCTAAAAGTGTTCTCAAATCCCTAAACCTAAATCTACACCTAATCCTATTCTCAACTACCTAACCTAAAACTAAACCTAAACTTGAAAACCCAAAGCAAAACCCGATCCTGAACCCAAACCCGATTTCCTAAACTTAAACCTTAACATATTCTCAAATCCCTAAACCTATAACCTATAACCTACCTATAACCTTAACCTAAAACCTAAACCTTAACCTATTCTCAAATCCCTAAACATAAACCTACACCTAATCCTATTCTCAACTTCCTAACCTAAACTTGAAAACCCAAAGCAAAACCCGATCCCGAACCCAAACCCGATTTCCTAAACCTAAACCTTAACCTATTCTTAAATCCCTAAACCTATAACCTATAACCTACCTATAACCTTAACCTAAAACCTAAACCTTAACCTATTCTCAAATCCCTAAACATAAACCTACACCTAATCCTATTCTCAACTTCCTAACCTAAACCTAAACCTAAACTTGAAAACCCAAAGCAAAACCCGATCCCGAACCCAAACCCAATTTCCTAAACCTAAACCTTAACCTATTCTTAAATCCCTAAACCTATAACCTATAACATACCTATAACCTTAACCTAAAACCTAAACCTTAACCTATTCTCAAATCCCTAAACCAAAACCTACACCTAATCCTATTCTCAACTACCTAACCTAAACCTAAAACTAAACTTGAAAACTCAAAGCAAAACCCGATCCCGAACCCAAACCCAATTTTCTAAACTTAAACCTTAACCTATTCTCAAATCCCTAAACCTATAACCTATAACCTACCTATAACCTTAACATAAAACCTAAGCCTTAACCTATTCTCAATTCCCTACAGCTATAACCTAAAACCTACCTAAAACCTAAATGTGTTCTCAAATCCCTAAACCTAAACCTACACCTAATCCTATTCTCAACTACCTAACCTAAAACTAAACCTAAACTTGAAAACCCAAAGCAAAACCCGATCCCGAACCCAAACCCGATTTCCTAAACCTGATCCCAAACCCAAACCTGATCCTAAACCCGAATGTATTCTCAAATCCATAAACCGAAACCTACAACTAATCCTAATCTCAACTCCCGAACCTAAACCTAAACCTAAACTTGAACACCCAAACCTAAACCCTATCCCGAACCCGAATCCAATTTTCTAAACCTAAACCTTAACCTATTCTCAATTCCCTAAACCTAAACCTAAAACTTAAATGTATTCTCAAATCCCTAAACCGAAACCTACACCTAATCCTAATCTCAACTCCCTAACCTAAACCTAAACCTAAACTTGAAAAACTAAACCTAAACTCGATCCCGAACCCGAACCCGATTTCCTAAACCTAAACCTTAACCTATTCTCAATTCCCTAAACCGTAGCTTAACCTAAACATAAACCTAAACCTTAACCTAAACTAAACTTATAACTTTAACCTAAACCAAAACCTATGACCTAAAACCTTAACCTAAAACCTATAACCTAAACTTATAACCTATAACTTAACCTTAACCTATAACCTAAAACCTAATTCTAAATGTATTCTCAAATTCCTATACCTAAACCTATACCTAATCCTAATCTCAACTCCTTAAACCTAAACCTAAACTTGAAAACCCAACCTAAACCCAATCCCGAACCCGAACCCAATTTCCTAAACTTAAACGTTAACCAATTTTCAATTCCCTAAACCTATAGCTTATAACCTAAATCTAAACCTTAATCTAAACCTTAACCTAAACCTTAACCTAAAGCTATAACCTTAACCTAAACCTAAACCAAAACCTATGACCTAAAACCTTAACCTTTAACCTATAACCTAAACTTGTAACCTATAACCTAACCTTAACCTAAACCTTAACCTATAACCTAAAACTTAAACCTAAGCCTAAGCCTAAGCCTAAAACTTAAATGTATTCTCAAATCCCTAAACTTAAACCTACACCTAATCCTAATCTCAACTCCCTAACCTAAACCTAAACCTAAACTTGAAACCCAAACCTAAACCCGATCCCAAATCTGAACTCAATTTTCTAAATCTAAACCTTAACCTATTCTCAATTCCCTAAACCTATAGCTTATAACCTAAACCTAAACCTTAACCTAAACGTAAACCTAAACCTATAACCTATAACCTAAACCTAAACTTAAAACCTAAATGTATTCTCAAATCCCTAAACTTAAACCTACACCTAATCCTAATCTCAACTCCCTAACCTAAACCTAAACCTAAACTTGAAAATCCAAAGCTAAACCCGATCTTGAACCCGAACTCGATTTCCTAAACCTAAACCTTAACCTATTCTCAATTTCCTAAACCTATAGCTTATAACCTAAACCTAAACCTATAACCTATAACCTAAACCTATAATCTAAATCTAAACCTAAACCTAAAAGCTAAATGTATTCTCAAATCCTTAAACCTAAACCTACACGTAATTCTAATCTCAACTCCCTAACCTAAACCTAAACCCGATCCCGAATCCGAACCTGATTTCCTAAACCTAAACGTTTACCTATTCTCAATTCCACATCGTCTGCTAAATATTGGAATGAAATAAAAGATTGGCCTAAACCACCCAAAGACTTTTAAATTCATATGTAGCCCACCTGATTATTGGATTTAATTTTTTGGCCTCATATGATCATCATGGTGGAATGAACCTATTGTATGGGTTGAATGTGATGAACACAGCCTAAAAATGCTTTACCTTGACACTTTCTAGGGGAAAATCAAAAGGAAAAAAAAGGTATTTTGGTCAATTGATTCCCCTAAAAGCATATTTCAACCTTGTAATTAATGGCATATTTTTTAATTCATTTATTTTATCTTTGTTGAATGTTACATTTTGACTACTTTTTTTTTTTGTGCAGGATTTTAATTAATCGTGCCTAAATTTAGGCCTACAAGTACTTCAGCCTTTTGACGCCACTCGTGCTAGGAGTAGACCACAGAGGATTTATTTATTTTTTTTAATTTATTTTTATTCAAGACCATTTTCAATTTATTGTTGTAAATAATAATTTTTTTATTGTGAAGTAATATAAATTTTGTTTAATATTTAGTTTTAATTGTATTGCAACATTTTTTTATGTTTAAAATATTAAAAAATACAGGTTTCAATTGAATTATATTGGTTTTTTCGTTTATAGGTCTTTCAACATCTGGGACGGTCTAAGACCGTCCTTTTTAGGCTAAAACAGGCTTGAAATAGGACGGTCATAGACAGTCTGTTTAAGGGACGGTCTAAGACCGTCCTTTTTAGGGACGGTCTATGACCATCCTTTTTAGGCTCATTAGAGAGCTTTTAACCGTCCTTTGCAGGGACGGTCCATATCCGTCCTTTTATGGTTCATCAGAGACTACCTATAACAGTCTTTTGTATTGACGGTCATGTACCGTCCTTTTTACGGACTGTCTATGACCTTCCTTTTTAACTTCAAAACAGACATTTATTATAGACGGTCATAGACCGTCTTTCTTTAGAGACGGTCCATGACCGTCCTTTTTTAAAGACGGTTTATGGTCGTCCTTTAAGTAATACGACGCCCCAAAATATGACGGCCCTTGCGATGGTTGAAGACCGTCCTTTATGGCCCTTTGAGACGGTTTTCGACCGTCCTTTTTTCGCTATTTTGGTGTAGTGACCCTGCAAACTGGAAATTCAAAAATCACAAAGAATTCGCATTTGCAAAGTATTAAAAATAAAAAACCAAGCACTAATAACAAATATACAATCCTAACAAATTAAAAACTCGAATTGTGAAATGGTAGTTTGATTGTTGAGTTCTCAAGGCCTACTGAAATAATGGATTCCAATTGTAAAAGTTTCAGTGTATCTTCACCAAAAATCCCGCAGTTTCTACTGTTGGGACTAGATGATATGATACTTGTATTCATCTAATCATTTGGTCATTTACAAACGCCGGATGGAATTTGCACGGAACAAGTGCAATTCCAAACCCCGAGACCTCAATGTTGAAATGTAGTTTGTCTACCATCGAGCTAAAAAAGAAAGGGGAAATCAATAATATTCCACAATTCCATAATTAACATTAGCCAATTTATAACAATCTATGGCAGTGTGATTAGTAATGAGCCATATAGAGCATCTTGACTGATTATAAGAAAGAAGTTAGTCTTAGTATGTTACTACCCCACTACATCACCCTTCATTTCTTATTAGATATTAAGCTATTAATAATCACGAAACCATATGCTAGTCCATTAGTGATGCAATTGTATGATTCATATATGGTATTTACGAAGAGAAGCTGTGTAATCACCATCCTTGGCTGAACAAATGCATAGCAACCATGGGTCCTTAGTTTGTATAGGGTCCTTATCCTAACTGTTGATCTGATGGGCCCGACAGTGGATGGACTGTCCCAAAATCACCAAACCAATGGGTGTAAGAGAATCTCTCCACACCCATATCACAGATTGACAAAATTATGCCTACATAAAGCCTACAAAACAAACCTATAGCTTGGCAATGCAAAATAAAGCACAAGAATCTCTCCACACCCATATCACAGATTGAGAAAACTACACCTACATAAAGCCTACGAAACAAACCTATAGCTTGGCAATGCAAAATAGCCAAATGCTGGCTGGTAGAAGAGAGAATTATAAGTTCATGTTCACTGGCCATTGTATCATTTCTTAACGCGCAAAATTCCTCACACGCGGGGCCCATTGTTGGCAATCCAAACCATTGACTGTTGGCCCGCCATGGATTCAGGATGCCTAAGAAATCTTCTAGATAGGAAGATCACAACCAATCATCATGGTGGCTCCAAGTAGATAAGGTTTGTATTCAGTGGAATGATAGGCCGACCAATAGCTAGGATCTTCCAATCTGGGAGGTTTCTGGATGATCCCCAACCCATGTCAGGCCTAATAGAACAACCGATCGGATCACCAAACCAATGGGTGCACGTGCACGGAATCCAGTGTTCAAGAGCTTATAATTACTCAAATGCTAAATGAGTTTGGAGCGTAGCAGCCCCCATCCTTCACCAAATCACCCTGGAAAACTTCTTTTTTTGGCCCAAATCACTTCCCCTAATCTCTTCCATCTCACAGGCAATGGAGCAGACAAACCCAAATTCCCATTTTGACCCTGGTAGATCCCATTCATTCCAAAACTGCCCTCAGCAGCCTTCCCAGGCATAGTTGGGTCAGCAGAAAAACCCAAATTCTCATTTCGACCCTGGTAGATCCCACTCATTCCAAAAATTCCCTCACCTTCAAATTCTTTTCAGGGTTTCTTTCATCATCACTGATCTATTGAAATCCTTCCAGCTCAACATCAAGCCCTTGCTCATCATTCAAAAGAACCCTAGATAACCCTTCAATGCGTTCAATTTCTCTGCTCAATTCATCCACTAAATCTCTCTGATCATCACACAGAACACGATGATCAATGCTGGAACCATTTCCGGCAGCTTGAATGCTTGGAAATGGCTCCCAAGCATTGGCCAAAGCTCTGGATCGAATACCATTCTCTGAAAAGCTTACCTTGTTTATTGATTTGGAAGGAGTCTCTTGCCTTTTCACTGCCATGCCATTAATGTACTGCAATAGCTGAATCAACTCACTGTTTATTGCCCTCTTCCCTTCCCAAATCATTGAGTCACCGCCCTGAATGGATTCGAGCTTTTGGAGCATAGTGGTGACTTTCTGCGAGAGGGCATCGAGTCTGGGGAGTTGGGTCTTGTCTGAGAGAGAGGATTTGAGGGTAGTAAGATTAGATTTGATAGAGGAAAGGTGTTTGAGTTTTCTGAGGGTTTGGGATCGACGGGCAAGGAAAGATCATAAATGGGTTTAGATGGTGCGATCGGCGATGTCTCGGAGAGAGAGAGGAGGTGAATGAGAATGAGGAGGAGGATAGATGTGGTGGAGAGAGGATTCAAGGGCCACGACATGACGGAGGAGGGATTGAAAGAGAAGGAGAGATTGGGTTTGTTGTGGTTGTTTTAGGTGGTGGGGAAAATAGGGAGAGGGTTTTGAAAACCCTGTTTTGGGGTTTTGAGAGAGAGACGGAAGGCAGATCGAAAGAGGGCAATGGAAAGGGTGGACGCAAATGGTTCATGGGTTTTGGGAGGTCCACGCGCGGGAGATAAGGGCAGATACAACGGATTTCATTTTGGGGGAGGGCGCATGACGGACAACACTTTAAGAGTGTCTGGTTTTAGGACCGTGGGGCCCACCATGATATATGTTATTTATCCAATCCATCCATTAATTTTAAAGTATCATTTTAAGGATTGATGCAAAAAATGAGTCAGATCGAAGCTGTAAGCAGACCACACAACATATGAACAATAGAAATTTAATTTTTATTATTTCTTATGGTGTGGTCCATTTAGACCTTCAATCTATATAATTTTTGAGCTCATCCACTGAAATTATATATCCGAATTTATGGGTGGCTTAGATCAAACACATATATTCTAATGGGCCCCATGGAGCCCTTTAAGCACCATCAATTTCTAATAATGTTATGGTGAAGATGTAGAATTTCGCTATGAATTAAGGAGGATTTAGCTACAGATTAAATCTGTAGTAAAATTGCTACAGATTTTATTCGTAGCAAAAAGCTTTCAACATTTGTAGCCTTTGCTTGATTTTTTGGTAGTGTCTGCCTATTTCCGCATAATACATGTGAGATTTGTCATCCTAATTGGGCCCATTCGTTTATTAGACTCTAGCATCGATGAGTTATGTTTCAAAAATCACACTAATCAAATAGTCCTATCAATCTGATTTGTGGTCATGAAATTGGTGGTGTGAGACAAAAATGATTAATAATCAAATAAGTGGTGGGGCCCATTTGTAGAAAAGTAAGGGACATGATTTTATAATAGGTTTGATTTTTAGAACACGGGACACCATTCTAGAAGTAGATGGATGGAACACACTGAATGGACAAAGGAGATGGGGATGCCAACCATTGTTTTGTGTGTGGACCACCATGCTCTACGTATTTCATCAACTGTGACTCACAAAAATGAATGGAATGTATAAAAATCAGCCTCATTGAAACAAATTAATTTAGATATTTTAGGCTCAATTTTATAAAAATCAACCAATTTTTTTATTAGGCGTATCTTTTGTTCATTCATTTAAACACAAGGGCTAGCACCTAATGAAAATGGCTAGCACAAGCGTCCTTACTCATACCTAGATGGTAGACTCACAAGAGTATCAACACGAGGTTGTGGGTTCAAATACCTATTGTGGTGAAATCCCATTATGGTATGAGTGCACGTGGGGTGAAAGTGTGTGAAAAAAAGGGCCAGCACATGATGAACTTGGCCAATTTGGAACATACGGTTAGGTGGTATGGAATTGCATTTGGTCCTATGCAAATTTCATCCAATATTGAAAAATGACGAGAATGATTGGATTAATCTAGGTATCGTATCATTTAGTCATAAAAATACATATTGTTGAATTTTTAGTGAATTTTGAAATCCATTACACCGGTATACCCCCACATCAATCTATGTATGTGTTTTATCTACATTGTCTATTATATAAGCCCTTTACATGTGACATTTGAAACGCATATGCTTATAAGTGGCCAACATCAGTTGTAAATCTGGTTCATTGATTATAGTTCCATGGTCCACCGAACTTAGGTTTTGTTTAATACAATATTTTTTTCTTAAAGAATAATTTAATCCCAAATATGAAATTGGATAGTAAAAATACCAAGGTATTTCCAAACATACTATCGTTGTGCAAAAATAGAGTTAATTTCATTTAATGTAATTCTATACCATTTAATCCCGTGAACACAACGAGTTAGAGTTTCAAGGTTTTACACACTGAGTAACAGGTACTGTTGTAGATAATTCTGGTCCCATTGTAGATGGAACAGGGCTAAAAAATCATACAAAGAAGAATTCTAAACCCTACAATAACTATTGTTGGATATAAGATGGGTTTTAAAAATTCGAGATCTTTTCCCATATCAAGGCCAATCCTTCAGTTGATTTACATATGGTTGAGAGACTAGCAATTGTGACATTGACAGACAGGATATTAGCGGCTGAAAGATGATTTTCCCCCGGATTTTGACCAAAAAAGAGACGTTAGCCGCTGAAAGATGATTTTGCCCAGGACTTTGACATAAAGGGCCAATTTAACCTCACACAGTTGTGGTTTGGCATGCAAATGAGATATCGTGTCCCACTATGATATTTCTATGACATCCACCATGTCCATTCATTTGGGCTACATATTTTAGGATATGAGCCAAAAAAAAAAAAATGATAGTATATTCAAAACTCAAGTGGGCTATACAAAACTACATGATGGGGATTGGACTTCAACCATTGAAAAATTCTTGGGTGGAGATAAGTTCTGGATCAGGATGATCTTTGTGTCCTCCCTTCAACTTACTGTAAATAAGCAAATGAACGGGTTGGATTGCACTGTAAATGGATTTTTAGCTGGGTTAGCAACCTATGAATTAACTATAGATTTTTGTCATTTACAAAAAACAGTACCGAATACATTACGGGCTTTTCTTTAACAAAATACAGAGGGTAAGGATGTATTTATAAAAAAAAAAAACCCAAAAATAATATGGCCTGCATCAAAATCCAACTAACAAAATCTTAATATTAAGATCGTCTAATCAAAGTCATTTCCCAACTATGTTCTATACAAAATAAATCCCGATGGTTTGGATGGACTGGATTAACTTACGTATGCCACGTGTAGAGTGGATGAGTCACTGCCACGGTGCCGCTTGAAAGTGTGGATGAATGCCGTGATAGCTTTGACCACCTGAGAGACAACCGACGGTTACCCAAGAAGCAGGAATTGTCTCTCATGTCCATAGACCTTAGGGATATGCTACGTCCACTTTGTATATCCACACTCCTCACACGTGGGAACAAGGCAAATGTATGTGATATCAGAGCCACTCATCGCTGGATCCTCACTGTAGGCATTCCATGCTTTAAAAATTCAGGAGAAAGGGATCACAAGGTGGGCCACACATGGACAAAACATTTTAGTCGTTAAGAGACATAGGCCAATGGTCTAAATTCAATGTACACGCATGGCCAACTTAATTATCGGATCAGCCTGATTTTTAAGATATGATATCTACAGGCTTTGGACCAACCGGTGAACGGTTCCGATCTATTAAACATATCCGCCATTTCTCTGAGTACGGTTGCGTTTATCTAAACCCTAACCCGAATTTTCAAAACATCTGTTTGTCAAATCATGCTTAGAATCGTCCCACAGGCCATCATCACACCCTTCCATCTCTACGGCCTGCGTGAGAAAGCAAACGAAAGAGTGGCTGTGCTAGTCCCTCGGCTCAATCACGGACCCGACAAGCTCCTCTGCGCTCCCACCGATTTGCTGAGATCTCCCTTTTTGACGTGGGTGGGGCCCGCTGCAACTTGCGGTGGGCAATCTTGTCCTCTTCGAGAATAATTAAATGGTGCGGCAATTCAGAAGATTGGGGCCCACGTGGACAGGGCGTGGACCCAATCAGGTCTTCCACAGAAGTGGGCCAGCCTTATTGTTTGCACCAAGGCATGTTCATGGTGGGCCTCATCTACGGTCCGATCTCTGACCCACGTACTACGTTGTCACTTTTGTGCTGATCCCCCATGGCAAATATGTGGTTGCAAAATAGCCTGACATTTCTCTTTTGAAATATGGGATTTGGGCTTCAAATCTGACATGCAGCAACACCTTTAGTGAATGGCCAGATTTTGATTATTCATATGCAAGTATGTATGTACGGGGCATGTCAAAATCATACTTGAATTGAACTAAACGCATTGTGACCCAGTATACCGAAATAGCTAAATTAGAATCAGATTTATGAACCTAACTACACAACTATAGATCAGCAAAGAATTAAATGATTCGTGAAAAAGAGGAATAGTCCCTCAAATAAGGTTTTTTTTTTTTTTTTTTCCTTTGGCAATAAGAACTATTATTATAACAATGATAGTATTGTTGTGTTCACTAAGTGTAGTATGACTTAAGATTAAAAAAAGAAAAAGAAATAAGCATTTATGGAAGAAATAATAAATGAAAGTTAAGTATTAATTTTTATTAAACTGAATGAAAATGGAGCATATGATTGGCGGAAAAGTAAATAAAGAAGATGAAAATACCAATTACAATTTGAGTAGACGAAATAGCTGTGGATGATTAACACTCCTTTGGACCTGGATGATCATGAAACAATTGTCTAAATTGAGACAATCATAGGACAACTAGTTGTGGTTAGGTTAGTGGTTGTGGCTGTGGCTGGATGTATAATTAAATAAAGACTAGGGAATTTTGGGTCCAACGGAGAAGTCATTGATGAAATTAAACTAATTTTGACTTGCTACAGTAATATGCTAGACATAAGTAGAGAGGCTAATTGATGCTATGGTAATTAACTTATTGTAACATGGTGTTGGACAAAAGTGAGGATGCTAAATTAGGCTAAAATAAGATAATTGTCCTTGTTGGACGTAAAAGATTCGATCGATATCATTGAGTTGAATAAAAGGCTTGTATGATTGAATATGCAAAAGCCCAAAATTCTTCATTCTTTGCTGCTTGTATAGACTTGGATTAGGCAGTGAGATTGCATATGGTCCCTTGACTTTTAAGATTGATGGTCAGATTGTTAAATGGTCTTGACTTGATATGCTTCTATTTTGAGAGGGGGGTAACTAATTATTGTATTACTTGTATACTTATGCGGGTAACTAACTATTGTATTAACTTGTATATTTATGCTTTTTGTTTTTAGATATCGTTTTTTTCTTGGTGCGCAGCTTAAGGATCTTTGGTTGTACATGGCTAATTAGGTCGTATATCACTGCATAATGTTACATTAGGTTACGCGTTCTCCCTATTCACTTTCTCTATATGTAACATGTATTTTCTGGCCACGTGTCATTGAAGAATGACTGAATCTAAATTTTTTATCATGCCTACGTCTTTAGGTGTTATGACATTATTGGTGTGACATGCATCTTTAATATAGATGTATTTTAGATTCTCGTGATACTTCTTTATAACCTGTGAGCACATTTCCTAACTTTGGTACAAGTGCGTTGACATATAATAGCATCTTACTTGCGAGTTGGTAGTAATAAGTAGGGTGTAAATAATGGGATGACTGTAATTTCTTAACCGCAACTTGTCCCAAGTGGTGCTTATGAATGGATGGCCATGGTTGACGATTGGATCTCTATAAAAATCTTCCTGATGTGAAATCTCTATTTCTTACCTATTTACCGGATAGAAATGACTGAATGCCCCCACAACACGCATGCCAATGATCTGAAGCTGGTACAGGCATATCATATTAGGTATTTTGGATGGGAGTCAACTTTTACTAGCAAAACATGCTGAAAAGTTGTTTGGTACTCAATTAACCTCATCTCTTACATACGCATGTCATCTAATCAAATCTCACCTCATCCAGCTTGCCTGGGCAGTACCCTTTTATATGCACTATATGTTTTCTCCCATTACATTAAATGCCTTAAAATGTCCAATCAATGGCTCTAAATCATCCATCAAGTTCAAAATATATTTAAGGCTAGCTATGATGCAAAATATCACACCTTACGATCCTATTTACCCTTGATTTGCCCTTTCTTTGGCCATCTTTCTAGATGCAATGGTTCATATGATTACAATTTAATAACAAAAATGATTCCTTATGATCATCCTTGATAGATCATAACAAATAGGTGGATCAAATTGTTGATTGGACATATATTTTATATGATCTGGACCGCCCATATTAAAAGTATCTATCAAATGGTTATTATTTGTCAGTTCAATGCGAAGTTTGTTTGGTAGCCTATGAAAGACGAGCTGGACTTAATGAACAGTCTAGGTCAGTGGATTGTACTAAGTGTCCAAATGCAACTAACAGCAGAGCACCATAGCGTAGCACCATACCTTACAGTGCTCTGAGAGCAATGGAGCACTTCTTTTTACAAGCTGTACCGGATCCCTGAAATGACGAACTGTATGATAGGTGGGGCCCACATTTCGCACAGTATGCTAGCTTTTCAAATTTTCACGTGGGCCCGTTGTGCAGGGCACTGCACACCATTGGTCTGCTGTCTGCAGATTCACTGCGCTACAAAACTCTCCTTGAGAGGACAGTCCTAACCCTTTGGCCCGTCTTCAGTAAAATAAATGTCCTAATGTTAGCGGCTGGGATCTTTCAGTGTGAGAGATTTTGGTGCATGCTCCATCCACGTTAGGTTCCAAGAGATCAATGGTCTAGATTACCGGACCGTCAGCAGATTTGTGGCCCACGTATATTGAATAAACCTCCTCTAAATAAACCCAATGAGAAATTTCTGACCAATATTCTTATTGGACTGACGTGTCAGGTATCTGACGGACGTTGACACCCATGAAAGAGACACGTATTCCCTGATGTGCGTTTGTCACAATTCACTAAATTGTGGTGACTCCTTTTTCTTACATGCACGCCCGTACTTGTGACATACAGCATAGAAATCCACGAGAGATCAGGCGGATAAGATCTTATGATCGGTGTGGCGTATTTGCAGCCCTCCATCAAGTATGGACGGTATACAACGTGTACGGTGGATGAGTTGCTGCAACTATTACGTGTGGTAAACACACAATACTATGTTTATTGGTTCTTCTTTGAAGCGTCGCTCGAGCAGTTAAAGAGTGAAGAGGACGCGGTCACAGGTCCCTCTACTTCTACTTCAGAATAGCTACTACACCCACTCGTGTGAATGGAGAATTACCATCGCTCCCCACATGCCAATATAGAATAACTTTGATAGATTCAGACCATTCACAATATACAAAAATCATTTACAATTCGTAATAATCAAAGTTGTTTTGGTAAACTCAAAATAAAGAACATGTTTTTTTATTGCATATGTACCGTTTGGATCTTCTCAATCAAATATTCTTAGTACAAAACCTCGATCCAATTGATGAAATGTTGACGGTGAAACTTACCGGGTTAGTGGCACGTTGGAATATGTCTAAGATGCTCTCACCCTTCTAACACGCGCGAAGACGCATACCATTCCTCGTTTCAACTCTATATCAACCGACTCTTATAATGACGTGGCCCATCTTCTTTATCTCGAATCGATGAGAATTGATGATGACACTGTCTCCCTTTCATGCATTCTTTCACGCTTTGGCTGTTGTACGTATTGGACCCCGCATGCAAAGAGATGACGTGGAAGTAGTTTTTAGATACACTGCCGGAGTATAAATACCCACACACATGCACACGTATGATATACACGTACCGTAAATATACCTCAATCCAAACCGTTGTCATCGAGTGAAGCAATTTACATAGTTCTGATACTAAAATTACATTGATTAGATGATAATTTAATTTGGACCGTTGGATATTTTAATTTGTACCGTACATTTAGTGGCCCAAAAGTGAAAGTCAGGATCATCTTTCACTGTTGAGATTTTATTTATGATACATAACAGTGCGTTCACATGGTTGACATAGATAGATGATCTTTGTGCATGCGTATGGGATGGTCATCTCCGGCAGTGTATCAATGTTTTCACGTGTAATAGGAGGTAACGGATTTAACTAAAGCACTGTAGAGTTATTTGACATTTCCACCCTCTTTATTAGATACGAGAGCCCATACATTCAAGTTTTGGTAAAAGGTAATTCCATATCTGTAAAAGTTATGTTGTAGTATACCAACTTTAACCAGGCCCAGTGAAGAAGTGATACCTAGGCGTATCATGCGAACGAGTCACGTTGAAAAAGTAAAGATTTTCTACGTGAAATCAGCATTTCACCTTTTTCGATGTAGGTTTACATCGTACAATAACACATGGCCTTCTTTCATTGGTCATGATTGCATCGGTTAAATGGGGGGATTAAGTACAATAACAGATGGCCTTTCTTCATTGGCTATGACTGCATCTGTTAAATAGGTGCGATCGCCCCTCACCCAAACACTGCCGCAAAGATCGTGGGGCCCACCTTCACGTATCATTGTACATCTACACGGTCCATCCGTTTTGCCCGGCTTATTTAATGGTATGAACCCAAAAATAAAGTACATCCAAATCTCAGGTGGATGCACTAGAATAAAAACATCATTTAGAAACAATTTTAAACAGTTTCTAAACGAGGCGTCGCAAAAACAAAAAATAAAATAATAAACAATTGAAAATCATTCTGCTGACCGTTTAGATTCTAGAAACGGAATTTTAGAGATGGAATTTTAGTGCAGTGACACCATAGGAAACAGTGGTGATTGAGCGCCCACTACTAAAAATTTCCCACCGCCCACCTTGGTGCTACCAAAATATTTACTTGCGATCCAACTTATAAGTTCACGCAATCTGGATGAAGGAAATAAAATATCAACTAAATCCTTGCCATCAGGTCACAGACATCTGGCTGAAGGGATAAAAATAAATAACCGCTTGTTAAAAATAATTTAAAAAAAAAAAAAAAAATAGAAGAAGAAAACTTTTATAGTCTATAAGAAGTTTTAATGGTCGATAACCTTTATTTTCTTTGAATTAGTCTACCTAAAATTTAGATATGCTTCAATTTTGAGCTGATCATGACCTTAAATAAGCTGGCAAAATGGATGAAACGTGTGAATCAGTACATACATCAAGGCAAGCCTCATGGACAGGGCCACAACGTTGTGGGTGAGATCAGGCTGGGGCTTGCTCGGGTGACTTGGACCGACTCCTTTGCTCAGAAGTTGAGTTGAGACGAATTAACCCTACACACCCATCAAGGGCAAACCAGGGCTGACTAAGTACACCGAGTCGATTCAAGTAAGTGGTGCGACTCATCTGACTCTTAAAACCATGGTTGTGAGTAATTATTAAGATTAAGCTAGCCAGGATCCTTACTCTTGCTCCGGTAGTAGACCAGAGGCCAACCTCCCAAGGAATCGAGCATTGTAGTGTGTGCATGGCATTCATGGCATGGCACACCTAATGATTTGATCAGTGTGATTTTTTTTCCTTCTGATCATGTGGGGCGCACCTGTTGGAAGGGTTAGATGTCACACATGCACACCACGTTGTCACGCATGCTTCACTCTACCACTTGGGAGAAAAGGAAAAATGGCCGTGCTTGCCTCGAGGTTTGGGCAAATTACCTAAAAAGCCACATCATTTCATATATTACAAGAAGGGCCCTCTGACATGCTTTTGAAAATTACTTGGACCAAAATGCTTTTATCCTTGTTTCAATATTTGTATGGTTTTTCAAGGAAGAAAAAGTTACGTCGTATTTAATGCCAAGAAAGTGATGTGTACGGGAACCCTTTTTTACGTGCGAACAAGGACCAAGCTCGTGGGGCCCACATTGATGTATGTGTATAATCCATGCCGCCCATCCTTTTTGTCGTGTCATTTTAGTGCTAGGGCCCAGATATCAGCCTGATCTAGAGCTTGTGTGGGTCACATAATAGAAAATAATAGTGACAATGGAACCCTCTGTTAAAACTTTCAGGCTCACTGTGATGTTTGTTAGAAGTGGACACTACCCAAATCAGGACATTTTTGGGCTTACGCGAAGCAGGCTGACAAGGTGGACGGAATGGATCACCCCATTGTGGAATTTAAGCTATGGTACCAATGGTCTGGTAGAAAAGGACGTGAACACGTTCAAAACCACGATCCATACAACATGACAACCACGACCCACATAACATAACAAATACGACCTATGCAAACCACGACCCAATTCTCAAATTCACATACAAAGATATTCGGGTCATTTCACCCCAAAAGCACCTGCTGGGAATTTCAATTAGTTGATGGCCAAAATGGAAGCGACTCAATTTTACAGAAAAGGGGGAGGTCAATGCTCAAAAACCAAGGATTGCAAAGACAAAGGTAAAATGTTGTTTTTTGAAGTTCTGCTATATGAATGAAATTCTAATTTGATGTGTGGGCCTTCATCATCAAATACTACAAGAGTCAAAATAAATGCGCTATAAATGTGGATCATCGTGATGGGTTACAATCATTCTAAACTCCATGACGATTTAATTTTTCAAGTGTCAAGTCTGATGCAGGACAAAGTCGATCACAATCTCATATAGACGGCTAGGGTTAAAAGAAATGGGGTAGAAAGTTCGGGTTAAGATCTATCACGTACTTTACCTACCAATGGCTATGGCTTTGTAAATGGTTATTTGTTTCATGCATATAATATATTATTTGAAAGTTATCGATGAGCTTTATAGCTTAGGCAATGACAAAGGGTACCCTCAAATAGTGTCACAATGTCCAATCACTTTAAGAGTCATTTCTCAATTTTAAGCCAAGATTAGTGATGCTATTGTGTTCCACAAATACAAAACTTTAATGGAAGCAAGGGTCTTCAAGGAATTGCAATTGATATAGGCAATTGAATGGATACTAGCCTTTGGTACAATGTTTGGTGCAGTGATGAAGTGTTGCAATCTACGTTCCCTTGATCACTTATGATGGCCACTCAAAAGGATGCAAATGTATATTGATGCGAAATAGCAGGAAGCAATATTTATCCTTCTTTGAGCAACTTCACCCATCTTATCTGACCAGCTGTATGCTTCCAATGTAATGGCCTTCTAGCCCCATTTCTTTTTCTAATTAAATTTTTTCTCATTGATAAAAAATTAAAATTTACTATTTTTACTAAGTCATGATTTTTGTGATTTTTCATTGTTTTAGAGTTTAAATAGTCTAGCAATAACTTACCATCTTTGTTACAAGGAAACTTAGCATAATATTAGATGTTTTTACTATTTTTAATAAGTTAACTATTTTTGGAATAGATAATTGATAAACATGGGATTAAGGACAATGCAAAGAGACAAAAGGGTCCGATGTAAAATAAAGTTGAGCACAATCTCATAAATGACTAGGATTAAAAGAAATTAGGCTAGAAAGTTTGATTTAGGGTAATATACCTACCGATGGTCATAGCCAATTTGTAATTGGTTATTTGTTTCATGCATATATAATATGTTAAAGTCATATCCTCAAATGGTATTGTAATGTCCAATGGTTTTAAGAGTCAATTCTCAATTTTAAGCCAAGATTAGTAATGTTATTGTGTTCCACAAATACAAAGCTTCAATGGAAGCAAGGCTCTTTTAGAAGTCGCAATTGATATAGGCAACGGAGTGAATGCCAACTTTCGGCATAATGTTTGGTGCGATGATGAAGTGTTGTTGTATGTGTTTCCTTGATCATTCACGCTGGCCACATACAAGGAAGCAAAAGTAGATTGATGTGAAATGGTGCGAAATAATATTTGTCCTTCTTCAGGCGGTTTCACCTTCTTATCTAATCAGCTGTATGCTTTTGATGTAATGGCCTTCGGGCCCCCTTTTCTTTTTATAATTAAATTCTTTCTTACTTAAAAAAAGATTATAATTTAATATTTTTACCAAGTCACGATTTTTGTTATTTTTAGCTGTTTTAGAGTTTAAATAGTCTAATAATAACTTACCATCTTTGTTTTGAGGAAAGTTAGCATAGTATTATACGTCGTTACTATTTTTAATAAGTTTTAATTTCTATTTTTGGAAAGTTTAATATTTTATATAATTGATATACCTATAGGTAAGGAAAATACAAACATCCCATAAATAAATCTGATGTAGAACAAAGTCAAGCATTATCTCATAGATGGCTAGGATTAAAAGAAATCGGGCTAGAAAGTTCAATTCGGGTTCTAGTGCACAGCATAACTTGCTGATGACCATCGTTTTGTAACTTGTTATTTGTTTTAAGCATATAATATGTTGTTTGAAAGCCATCAATGAGCTCTACATCTTAATCAATGACAAAGGATATTACCCCCAAAATGGTGTCGTAATGTTGAATCACTTTTAGGGTTAATTCTAAGTTTTAAGCCAAGATTAGTAATATTATTGTGTTCCACAAACAAGGCTTCAATGGAAGCAAGTTCCTCTAAGGACTTCCATTGATATAGGCAATGGAATGGATGCTACACTACGCCAAAACAGCAAAAAAATGACGGTCCAAAACCGTCTCAAATGATCAAAAAGGACGGTCATGGACCGTCGCATGGGCCGTCAAATTTTAACATGTCATATTACTTAAAGGATGGTTTTGAATCGTCATTCTTATTGACGGAAAAAAGGACGGTCATGGACCGTCCTTAAAAAGGACTGTCATGGACGGTCTCTTATGAGTCTTCAAAAGACGGCCATGGACCGTCCTTAAAAAGGACTGTCATGAACCGTCCCATATGAGCCTTCAAAGGACGGCCATGGACTGTCCTTTCAAAGGACGATCATGGACCGTCCTTAAAAAGGACTGTCATTGACCATCCCTTATGAGCCTTCAAAGGACTGTCATAAACCGTCTCTTATGAGCCTTCAAAGGACGCCCATGAACCATCTTATTAGATGTCGGTCATGGACCATCTCTTCTTACCCTTAAGGGCAAATTTGACCTGTTATACACCTAATATACACCTGTTATATAATATTCACATTCACATTCACAACTGTTATACAATATTCATATTCACATTCACACCTGATATACACCTGTTATACAATATTCACATTCACATTCATACACCTGTTATATAATATTTCATCGTATTCTTCCTGATATACACCTGTTATACAATATTTCATCGTATTCTTCCTGATATACACCTGTTATATAATATTCATATTCACCTGTTATACAATATTCACATTCACATTCATACCTGATATACACCTGTTATACAATATTCACATTCACCTGTTATATAATATTCACATTCACATTCACACCTGATATACACCTGTTATACAATATTCACATTCACACCTGTTATACAATATTTCATCGTATTCTTCCTGATATACACCTGTTATACAATATTCGCATTCACCTGTTATACAATATTTCATCGTATTCTTCCTGATATACACCTATTATACAATATTCACATTCACATCCATCCAAACATAAACTATACATCCATCCAAACACAAATAATCTTATCCACATTATATTCATCCACGCATAATATATACAAGTTTAACATCATAAGTAAAAAAAAAAAAAGGAAAAAAATCAGCAACGATTTTCTCTGTCTTTCATCTAATAAAAAAAATATTCAACCAACAAAACATTATTAACTAAAAATCATGAAGAATTGCAGAAACTTCTTCCAAGAAAGCGGACACTTTTTTAAAACAAAACTGGTCATTAAAATAAAACTAATGCAAGTAAATAATGCAAAAAAGTGTTTCAATTAATAGAAACAACAATAAAAATTAAAGCTTTGTAAAAAGGGGCATGTGTTAAAAGGGATACATTCTTGTTTGTTGCCATGTGATTGGGCTACATTATTACAGCAATCGGGTTCGGGTTCGGGATCGAGTTTAGGTTTGAGTTTTCAAGTTTAGATTTAGGCTGGGGAGTTGAGATTAGGATTAGGTGTAGGTCTAAGTTTAGGGATTTGAGAAAACATTTAGGTTTTAGGTTTAGGCTTAGGTTTAGGTTTAGGTTTAGGTTTTAGGTTATAGGTTTAGGTTTAGGTTTTAGGTTTAAGTTAAGGTTAGGTAATAGGTTATAAGTTTAGGTTATAGGTTAAGGTTTAGGTTATAGGTTTTGGTTTAGGTTTAGGTTAAGGTTAAGGTTTAGGTTATAGGCTTTGCTTTAGGTTAGGGAGTTGAGATTAGGATTAGATTTTCAAGTTTAGGTTTAGGTTTAGGTTAGGGAGTTGAGATTAGGATTAGGTGTAAGTTTAGGTTTAGAGATTTGATAATACATTTAGGTTTTAGGTCATAGGTTTTGGTTTTGGTTAAGGTTAAGGTTTAGGTTTAGGTTTAGGTTATAAGCTATAAGTTTAGGGAATTGAGAATAGGTTAAGGTTTAGGTTTAGGAAATCGGGTTCGGGTTCGAGATCGGGTTTAGGTTTGGGTTTTCAAGTTTAGGTTTAGGTTTAGGTTAGAGAGTCGAGATTAGAATTAGGTGTAGGTTTAGGTTTAGGAATTTGAGAATACATTTAGGTTTTAGGTCATAGGTAGGTTTTAGGCTTAGGTTTAGCTTATAGGTTTAGGTTTAGGTTATAAGTGTAGGTTATAAGTTTAGGTTTAGGAAATCGAGTTCAGGTTCGGGATCAGATTTAGGTTTGGGTTTTTAAGTTAGGTTTAGGTTTAGGTTAGGGAGTTGAGATTAGGATTAGGTGTAGGTTTAGGTTTAGGGATTTGAGAATATGTTAAGGTTTACGTTTAGGAATTCGGGTTCAGGTTCAGGATCGGGTTTAGGTTTGAGTTTTCAAGTTTAGGTTTAGGTTTAGGTTAGGGAGTTTAGATTAGGATTAGGTGTAGGTTTAGGTTTAGGGATTTGAGAATAGGTTAAGGTTTAGGTTTAGGAAATCGAGTTCGGGATCGGGTTTAGGTTTGAGTTTTCAAGTTTAGATTTAGGTTTGGGTTAGGGAGTTGAGATTAGGATTAGGTGTAGGTTTAGGTTTAGAGATTTGAGAATACATTTAGGTTTTAGGTCATAGGTTTTGGTTTAGGTCAAGGTTAAGGTTATAAGCTATAGGTTTAGGGAATTGAGAATAGGTTAAGGTTTAGGTTTAGGAAATCGGGTTCGGGTTCGGGATCGGGTTTAGGTTTGGGTTTTCAAGTTTAGGTTTAGGTTTAGATTAGGGAGTTGAGATTAGGATTAGGTGTAGGTTTAGGTTTAGAGATTTGAGAATACATTTAGGTTTTAGGTCATAGGTTTTAGTTTAGGTTAAGGTTATATGTTGAGGTTAAGGTTTAGGTTTAGGTTTTAAGCTATAGGTTTAGGGAATTAAGAATGGGTTAAGGTTTAGGTTTAGAAAATCGGGTTCAGGTTCGGGATCGGGTTTAGGTTTAGGTTTTCAAGTTTAGGTTTAGGTTTAGGTTAGGGAGTTGAGATTAGGATTAGGTGTAGGTTTAGGTTTAGAGATTTGATAATACATTTAGGTTTTAGGTCATAGGTTTTGGTTTAGGTTAAGGTTATAAGTTTAGGTTAACGTTTAGGTTTAGGTTATAAGCTACAGGTTTAGGGAATTGAGAATAGATTAAGGTTTAGGTTTAGGAAATCGGGTTCGAGTTCGGGATCGGGTTTAGGTTTGGATTTTCAAGTTTAGGTTTAGGTTTAGGTTAGGGAGTTGAGATTAGGATTAGGTGTATGTTTAGGTTTAGAGATTTGAGAATACATTTAGGTTTTAGGTCATAGGTTTTAGTTTAGGTTAGGGTTATAGGTTTGGGTTAAGGTTTAGATTTAGATTTAGGTTTAAGTTATAAGCTATAGGTTTAGGGAATTGAGAATAGGTTAAGGATTAGGTTTAGGAAATCGGGTTCGGGTTCGGGATCGGGTTTAGGTTTAGGTTTAGGTTAGGGAGTTGAGATTAGCATTAGGTGTAGGTTTAGGTTTAGAGATTTGAGAATACATTTAGGTGTTAGGTCATAGGTTTTGGTTTAGGTTATGGTTATAGGTTTAGGTTAAGGTTAAGGTTTAGGTTTAGGTTATAAGCTATGGGTTTAGGGAATTGAGAATAGGTTAAGGTTTATGTTTAGGAAATCGGGTTCGGGTTCGGGATTGGGTTTAAGTTTGGGTTTTCAAGTTTAGGTTTGGGTTTAGGTTAGGGAATTGAGATTAGGATTAGGTGTAGGTTTAGGTTTTTAGAGATTTGAGAATACATTTAAGTTTTAGGTCATAGGTTTTGGTTTAGGTAAAGGTTATAGGTTTAGGTTTAGGTTAAGGTTTAAGTTTAGGTTTTGGTTATAAGCTATAGGTTTAGGGAATTGATAATGGGTTAAGGTTTAGGTTTAGGAAATCGGGTTCGGGTTCGGGATCAGGTTTAGGTTTGGGTTTTCAAGTTTAGGTTTAGGTAAGGTTAGGGAGTTGGGATTAGGATTAGGTGTAGGTTTAGGTTTAGAGATTTGAGAATACATTTAAGTTTTAAGTCATAGGTTTTGGTTTAGGTTAAGGTTATAGGTTTAGGTTAAGGTTTTGGTTTAGGTTTAGGTTATAAGCTATAGGTTTAGGGAATTGAGAATAGGTTAAGGTTTAGGTTTAGGAAATCAAGTTCGGGTTCGGGTTCAGGTTTAGGTTTGGGTTTTCAAGTTTAGATTTAGGTTAGGGAGTTGAGATTAAGATTAGGTGTGGGTTTAGGTTTAGGTTAGGGAGTTGAGATAAGGATTAGGTGTAGGTTTAGGTTTAGAGATTTGAGAATAAATTTAAGTTTTAGGTCATAGGTTTTGGTTTAGGTTAAGGTTATAGGTTTAGGTTATAAACTATAGGTTTAGGGAATTGAGAATAGGTTAAGGTTTAGGTTAAGGAAATCAGGTTCGGGTTCGGGATCAGGTTTAGGTTTGAGTTTTTAAGTTTAGGTTTAGGTTAAGGTTAGGGAGTTGGGATTAGGATTAGGTGTAGGTTTAGGTTTAGAGATTTGAGAATACATTTAGGTTTTAGGTCATAGGTTTTGGTTTAAGTTAAGGTTATAGGTTTAGGTTAAGGTTTTGGTTTAGGTTTAGGTTATAAGCTATAGGATTAGGGAATTGAGAATAGGTTAAGGTTTAGGTTTAGGAAATCGGGTTCGGGTTCGGGATCGGGTTTAGGTTTGGGTTTTCAAGTTTAGGTTTAGGTTTAGGTTAGGGAGTTGAGATTAGGATTAGGTGTAGGTTTAGGTTTAGGTTTAGGTTAGGGAGTTGAGGTTAGGATTAGGTGTAGGTTTAGGTTTAGAGATTTGAGAATAAATTTAGGTTTTAGGTCATAGGTTTTGGTTTAGGTTAAGGTTATAGGTTTAGGTTATAAACTATAGGTTTAGGGAATTAAGAATAGGTTAAGGTTTAGGTTCAGAAAATCAGGTTCGGGATCGAGTTTAGGTTTGGGTTTTCAAGTTTAGGTTTAGGGTTAGGTTAGGGAGTTGGGATTAGGATTAGGTGTAGGTTTAGGTTTAGAGATTTGAGAATACATTTAGGTTTTAGGTCATAGGTTGTGGTTTAGGTTAAGGTTATAGGTTTAGGTTAAGGTTTAGGTTTAGGTTTAGGTTATAAGATATAGGTTTAGGGAATTGAGAATTGTAAGACCCATATCTTGGTCCGTACATTTCCGTAAACTTCCGCGGTCTTACCGGTCGAATTCCGGTAACCTTCGACCCTTAACCGATATCGACGCGCGACCCTGATTCATATGCCGACAACCCGAGTTGACTCAACCCAAGACCACTACCATAGTGACCGCGCCATAGCTGCGGTTCCAATGCCGTGACTCGCGCGCCGAGGCGATACCCTGGTCAAGAATGTGGGCCAATGTTCGGTGTGAGAAAACGTTGCGCGTTGTGAAACCTAAGAGAATCTCTACGATGTGTCATATCAATCACATCAATCCCATCAATCAATCAATCCATCAATCCATCACATGTTAAGTACATGTCAAGTACACATCACTTTCACCCCTTGTCCCAAACAACCACAAAAGTCTCCCAAAACCATACCTCTCTTACACAAAAAGCCATAAAATTCAAGCTTTTCTTACACCTTCCATACCTCTCTTACACAAAAGGCCACAAAAGTCAAGACTTTCTTACACAACCATCATTCATCCATCCATCCATCTCTCTCTTTCTCATTTTCTCATCCCAATTCCAAGCAACAAAGCCCCATACGTATGAGCATTCTCCAAGCCTCTCCCTCCCTTTTCAAAACTCCAAGGTGGTCCACTTTTCTACCCCATCATCTCCCATCTCAACCCTCCATTCCTCATCTCATCCATTGAAATCCAAGCCAAGGTGCCAAGGAACCTCTAAGAGCAAGAAGATCGGACGATGGGTGCTAGATCATACTAGTTTTTTCTATTTTTATGATGGGCCAAGTGAGTCCAACCGATCAATGGTTTGGATCTCACTTGGGACCCTAAGTTGTGGCCGATGGACCACTTTGATCATCATGATCATCCATGGTGGGGCCATTCTCCATGGACTCCATCATGATGTTTGTTTCATTGTATTTAAAGGTCATCTAGACCGATCATATCGGTGGAAAACGGATCTCCACCGTTGATTGTCAATTTCAGTGATTCCATGCATAGAGGGATCCATTGATGTATGATTTCATATAAGGGAGGGCTCATAGTGGCGGAGCCCTCCATCACAAAGTGTGTCCCACTCTCCATGTCTCTCTCTCTTTTATTTATTTTTATTTTATTTTAGGGTTGTGTGACCCACTTGAATGGACCCCACCTTAAGATATTTATTCTTGTTCAAGTTTTATTCAAGTGAGGCCCACCTTATACGTTGTACCCACGTCACCCATCAGTGGTGGCCCACGTCATCAGGGCCCACCACAATCTATTTAAAAAAGAACCAAACCGTCCAGTGTCTGGGATGCTGGACGTTTCAAAAAAAAAAAGAAAAGGGAAAGAAGAAAAGGAAGTCTTTGGGTGGTCCACTTGCTTAGGCCCCACCGTGATGTATGTAATCAATCCACGCCGTCCATCCCATCCTCCACCTAATTTCATGCGTTGGGCCAAGATTTGGAGCCGATCCAATCATCTGGTGGGCCATAGCGTCAAAAAATTGCATCCTCACCATTCAAATATTATTTTCTTATTTTATTTCATTTCCTAAGCATATAAAAATTCCAACTCTGGATTCATTGGGACGGCCTCGAGCCACTGAACGCAATGGCCGGGATGGATTTTGGTGAAGCGGGCCCCATGTGTGAAAAACCCACCGGAAAACAGTTTTTTCCCAGTTTTTGGAATGAGGCAGACCCTCTGCTCTCACGCTGTCAGCAACGCCGCTGCACGCAACAGCGTGCAGCGTTGGGCGGGCGGCCATGCAGCGACCCACGGCTGTTGCCGTGGGCCCCACCATGATGTATATATTTGATCCACGCTGTTCATGAGGTGGGTCCCCTCCTCAGGTGGACCCCCTCCAAATTTTGACTTGATCTAGAACTCAGGTGGCCCACACCACAGGAAACAGTGGAATTGAATATCTGCCATTGAAATTTTTTTTGGGGCCCACAGAAGTTTTGAACCAAGCTGAAATTTATATTTTTTCCTTCAACCAGGTCTGTTTGACCTTATCAATGGGTTGGATGCCAAATAAATATTACAGTGGGCCCCACATGGGACCCACAATGATGTATGTGTTTTAAGACCACCGTCCAGGCGGACGGTGGGGCCCCTTTGTGATGTATGTGCTCTATCCGCACTGTCCACTGGATAGTGGGACCCGCCATGATGCATGTGATGCATCCAGACCGTCCATCCACTTGGTAAAATCATTTTAGGTGAGTGATGATTGGGTGGACCACCTATGTTGGGAAAGGCCCATTTAATCTATTTAAAGGCCTATGGGTTTAGGCCCATCTGATTTATACAAGGCCTATGGGTTTAGGCCTATCTGGTTTATACAAGGCCTAGGGGTTTAGGCCCATTTGATGTACCATAAGGCCTAGGGGTTTAGGCCCATTGAACTCATATAATGCCTATGGGTTGAGGTCCATTTGATGTACATGTGAGGGGGCCCAATTGGTGTGGCCCATTTGATACATATTAGACTCATGAGACTAGGTCCAATTGATGCAATCCAAGGCCCACGGGTTTTGACCCATTGCAATGCACTTAAGGCCCATTGGTGTGGCCCATTTGTTGTGACCCATTGATGAATAAAAGGCCCATATGATAGAGCCCATTTGATGTATGTAAGGCCCAATGGGATATACCTAAGGTCCATTGCAATGTGTGAGCCCAACACGGATTATGCAACGATATTTGCGACGATCGTGCCTTGGGAGAAACGTTGGTTTGACGTCCACATTGCGAGTGTAATGTTGGTTGGATGTCCACATTACGACTCTCCTTAGGGCCCAGTGTTAGGCCCGTACTTATTGTGTATAGGTCATCCAGGCCCATCTGCATTGTAAGGATAGTTCATCTCATTATAACATGTTTAGTATAGTTCCATGACTTATGATCATACGCATCATATGCATGCTTGACATGAGAATTGCCTGATCATAGCATATGCCTTCGGGCAGGTTGTTTATGGGCTCCCGGTTAGGCGGTGTTGCCCTACATGAGCGCACGATATGCGCAGGATTTGATGCATGACTGGATAGCGTGAATCATGCATGTCGCATTTGTATGACATGGATATTGTATGCCCTAGCGACATCGGGGTCGTAACTTCCACAGACGTATCGTGGTTGGCAGGATTGGATACCGAAAATCTTATTCTACATGGGGTGCTATAGTTATCCCTGGGTGAAAGTCCCTAAACCCTTATGGTACCAAGAGGTTGCTGCAATGTCTAGACCGAGTGGGTAGATGAAAGTTGAGTGCCGATTATCAGACGGTTACACTCTCCACTGTGTCGTGGTCGGTTGGAAGGGGGTGCAGCCTTACCCGCCCAAGTGTAGGGGGCAATGCTAGGCTGGGTCTGACTAGCTCGAGGAATGGGTCCGCTATCGACGAGTCGCACCCGATATTGGCAGACGGATAGTGTGGTCTCTTCCACTTACCTTATTGCGCGCGATGTGGCGGCAATCTGGTTTAGAGTATACTAGACCTCGGTGATATCCCATATTTGAGCTGTATTGATGTGTGGACATAGATGAGGATCTATATGCTTGAGTTGTATTGCACACTGTATGGCCTTGGGATGGCCGATACCATTCATGTCTTGCATCGTATAGCCTTGGTACGGCTCATGATATTATGGATCCATCTGCATATTTCGTATTACTCTGACATTGCATGTTCATATTACTACCTTACGCACACACTTTCACCACCCTCTAAGCTTTCTATAAGCTTATGCACGACTGTTACATGCAGGTGATGTTGGTTCGCAGCAGCGCTGAGGCAGGAGCACGTTGCAGATCGTTTTGGAGTTTTTGTTCATTACCATTGTATTTCCCTTTATGCTTATTGTACTTGTAAAGTTTTTATCATAGTGAAAATGTAATGGAGTTCTTGGTTGTTGTTTGTGGGTTATGCTTATTACGAATCAAACTGACGTTGAAAATCCTCCTCGTAGCATCCCAGGATCGAAACCTGACGAATGGGCGCTAGGAGCCGAAAATGAAATTCTACGGAGGCTGTCGGCGCTGGATTCGGTAATCAAAAATTTTTTGAGCCCGGTTTCTGAGTTTGGGGCGTGACAAGAATGGGTTAAGGTTTAGGTTTAGAAAATCGGGTTAGGGTTCGTGATTGGGTTTAGGTTTGGGTTTTCAAGTTTAGGTTTAGGTTTAGGTTAGGGAGTTGAGATTAGGATTAGGTGTAGGTTTAGGTTTAGAGATTTAAGAATACATTTAGGTTTTAGGTCATAGGTTTTACTTTTGGTTAAGGTTATAGGTTTAGGTTAAGGTTTAAGTTTAGGGAATTGAGAATAGGTTAAGGTTTAGGTTTAGGAAATCGGGTTCGGTTTCGGGATTAGGTTTAGGTTTGGGTTTTCAAGTTTAGGTTTAGGTTTAGGTTAGAGAGTTTAGATTAGGATTAGGTGTAGGTTTAGGTTTAGGGATTTGAGAATACATTTAGGTTTTAGGTCATAGGTTTAGGTTTTAGGCTTAGGTTTATGTTTAGGTTATAAGTGTAGGTTTTAGGTTTAGGTTATAAGTGTAGGTTATAGGTTTCGGTTTAGGTTAGGGAGTTGAGATTAGGATTAGGTGTAGGTTTAGGTTTAGGGATTTGAGAATACATATATTTAGGTTTTAGGTCATAGGTTTAGGTTTTAGGCTTATGTTTAGGTTATAGGTTTAGGTTTAGGTTATAAGTGTAGGTTATAGGTTTAGGTTTAGGTTTTAGGTTATTGGTTAAGGTTTAGGTTAAGGTTAGGTTATACGTTATAAGTTTAGGTTATAGGTTATAGGTTAAGGTTTAGGTTTATGGATTTGAGAATAGTTTTAGGTTATAAATATGGTTTTAAGTTTAGGTATAGGCTTAAGTTATAGGCTATAGGTTATATGTTTAGGTTAAGGTTTAGGAATTCGGGTTCGGGTTCGGGTTTGGATTCGACTTTAGGTTATAGGTTTTGGGATTTGATAATAGTTTTAGGTTATAGGTTATAGGTTAAGGTTAAGGTTTTAGGTCATAAGTTTTGGTTTAGGTTAAGTTTATAGGTTTAGGTTTACGTTATAAGCTATAAGTTTAGGGAATTGAAAATAGGTTAAGGTTTAGGTTTAGGAAATCGGGTTCGGTTTTAGGATTGGGTTTAGGTTTGGGTTTTCAAGTTTAGGTATAGGTTTAGGTTAGGGAGTTGAGATTAGGATTAGGTGTACGTTTAGGTTTAGGGATTTAAGAATAGGTTAAGGTTTAGGCTTAGGAAATCGGGTTCGGGTTTAGGTTTGGGTTTTCAAGTTTAGGTTTAGGTTTAGGTTAGGGAGTTGAGATTAGGATTAGGTTATTGGTTAAGGTTTAGGTTTTAGCTTATTGGTTAAGGTTAGGTTATAGGTTATAAGTTTAGGTTATAGGTTAAGATTTAGGTTTAAGGATTTGAGAATAGTTTTAGGTTATAAGTAAGGTTTTAAGTTTAGGTATAGGCTTAAGTTATAGGTTATAGGTTATATGTTTAGGTTAAGGTTTAGGAATTCGAGTTCGAGTTCGGGTTTGGATTCGACTTTAGGTTATAGGTTTTGGGATTTGATAATAGTTTTAGGTTATAGGTTATAGGTTAAGGTTAAGGTTTTAGGTCATAAGTTTTGGTTTCGGTTAAGTTTATAGGTTTAGGTTTAGGTTATAAGCTATAGGTTTAGGGAATTGAAAATAGGTTAAGGTTTAGGTTTAGAAAATTGGGTTCGGGTTTGGGATCGGGTTTAGGTTTGGGTTTTCAAGTTAAGGTATAGGTTTAGATTAGGGAGTTGAGATTAGGATTAGGTGTAGTTTAGGTTTAGGGATTTGAGAATAGGTTAAGGTTTAGGCTTAGGAAATTGGGTTTGGGTTTAGGTTTGGGTTTTCAAGTTTAGGTTTAGGTTTAGGTTAGGGAGTTGAGATTAGGATTAGGTTATTGGTTAAGGTTTAGGTTTTAGCTTATTGGTTAAGGTTAGGTTATAGGTTATAAGTTTAGGTTATAGGTTAAGGTTTAGGTTTAAGGATTTGAGAATAGTTTTAGGTTATAAGAAAGGTTTTAAGTTTAAGTATAGGCTTAAGTTATAGGTTACAGGTTATATGTTTAGGTTAAGGTTTAGAAATTCGGGTTCGGATTCGGGTTTGGATTCGACTTTAGGTTATAGGTTTTGGGATTTGAGAATAGTTTTAGGTTATAAATAGGTTTAGGTTGGGTTAAAGGTTAAGGTTTACAGATTTGAGTTAAGGTTATAGGTTTAGGTTTAGGTTTTAGGTTTAGGTTAAGGTCTAGGTATTTGAGTTTAGGTTATAGGTTTAGGTTTAGGTTTAAGTTATAGGCTTATGTTATAGGTTATAGGTTATATGTTTAGGTTAAGGTTTAGGAATTCGGGTTCGGGTTTGGGTTTAGATTCGGGTTTAAGTTATAGGTTTTGGGATTTGAGAATAGTTTTAGGTATAAGTATAGGTTTAGGTTAGGTTATAGGTTAAGGTTTAAGGATTTGAGAATAGTTTTAGGTTATAGATAAGGTTTTAGGTTTGGGTATAGGCTTAAGTTATAGGTTCTAGGTTATATGTTTAGGTTCAGGTTTAGGAATTCAGGTTTGGGTTCGGGTTAAGGTTATAGGTTTTGATTTTGGTTTAGGTTATAGGTTTTGGTTTAGGTTATAGGTTATAAGTTTAGGTTAAGGTTTAGGTTTAGGTTATAGGTTTTGGGATTTGAGAATGGGTTTAGGTTAAGGTCATACGTTTAGGTTTAAGAAATCGAGATCGGGTTCGAGTTCGGGTTTAGTTTTTGGTTTTCAAGTTTTGGTTTAGGTTTAGGTTAGGGAGTTATGATTAGGATTAGGTGTAGGTTTAGGTTTAGGGATTTGAGAATACGTTAAGGTTTAGGTTTAGGAAATCAAGTTCGAGTTCGAGATCAGGTTTACGTTTGGTTTTAGGTTTAGGTTTAGGTTATAGGTTATAACTATAGGTTTAGGTTTAGGTTTTAAGTTTAGGTTATAGGTTTAGGTTATAGGTTAAGGTTTAGGTTTAGGTTATAGGTTTTGGGATTTGAGAATAGGTTTAGGTTACAAGAATAGGTTTAGGTTATAAGTATAGGTTTAGGTTTAGGTTTAGGTTTTATGTTTAGGTTAAGGTTATAGGTTTAGGTTTAGATTTTGGTTAGGTTATAGGTTGGGGTTTAAGGAATTGAGTTTAGGTTATAGGTTTAGGTTAGGGTTTAGGTTTAGGTTTAAGGATTTGAGAATAGTTTTAGGTTATAAGTAAGGCTTAAGGTTTAGGTATAGGTTTAAGTTATAAGTTATAGGTTATATGTTTAGGTTAAGGTTTAGGAATTCGGGTTCGGGTTCGGGTTTGGATTCGACTTTGGGTTATAGGTTTTGGAATTTGAGAATAGTTTTAGATTATAAATAGGTTTAGGTTGGGTTATAGGTTAAGGTTTAGGGATTCTCTAGTATTATCTACTACATACTAGTAACATACAACCAATATGGGGCACCATACCATACTCATAACCTATAGGTTTAGGTTTAGGTTATAGGTTATAAGTGTAGGTTTAGGTTTAGGTTATAGGTTTAAGTTTAGGTTTAGGTTATAGGTTTTGGGATTTGAGAATAGGTTTAGGTTATAAAATTAGGTATAGGTTATAAGTATAGGTTTAGGTTTAGGTTTAGGTTTTATATTTAGGTTAAGGTTATAGGTTTAGGTTTAGGTTTAGGTTTAGGGAATTAAGTTTAGGTTATAGGTTTAGGTTAAGGTTTAAGGATTTGAGTTTAGGTTTAAGTTATAGGTTTAGGTTTAGCTTTAGGTTTTAAGTATAGGTATAGGCTTAGGTTATAGGTTATAGGTTATAGGTTTAGGTTAAGGTTTAGGGATTCGGGTTCGGATTCGGGTTTAGGTGTTATAGGTTCTGGGATTTGAGAATAGTTTTAGGTTATAAGTATAGGTTTAGGTTGGGTTATAGGTTAAGGTTTATGGATTTGAGTTAAGGTTATAGGTTTAGGTTAAGGTCAAGGGATTTGAGTTTAGGTTAAAGGTTTAGGATTAGGTTAAAGGTTTAGGATTAGGTTTAAGTTATAGGCTTAGGTTATAGGTTATAGGCTATATGTTTAAGTTTGGGTTTAGGAATTCGGGTTCGAGTTCTGGTTTGGATTCAGGTTTAAGTTATAGGTTTTGGGATTTGAGAATAGTTTTAGGTTATAAGTATAGGTTTAGGTTGGGTTATAGGTTAAGGTTTAAGGATTTGAGTTAAGGTTATAAGTTTATGTTTGGAGAATTGAGTTTAGGTTAAGGTTTAGGTTATAGATTTTGGGATTTGAGAATAGGTTTAGGTTAAGGTTATAAGTTTAAGTTTAGGTTTAGGTTATAGGTTTAGGTTAAGGTTTAGGGATTTGAGTTTAGGTTTAAGTTATAGGTTTAGCTTTAGCTTTAGGTTTTAGGTTTAGGTATAGGCTTAGGTTATAGGTTATAGGTTATATGTTTAGGTTAAGGTTTATGAATTCGGGTTCGGGTTTGGATTTGGATTTAGGTTATAGGTTTTGGGATTTGAGAATAGTTTTAGGTTATAAGTATAGTTTTAGGTTTGGATTCGGGTTAAGGAGTAGATTAGGATTAGGTGCAGGTTTAGGTTTAGCGATTCTCTAGTACTATCTACTATTGAACCTAGTATTATCTACTATATACTAGTAACATACAACCAATATGGGGCACCATACCATAAGCTACAAGAATTTTATGTCCCCCTAAACAAGGTATCCTCCATTGATAACATATATATATATATATATATATATATATATATATATATATATATATATATATATATATATATTATAAGTTTTTTATTTCCATTTACATTCCAAATACATTCACCATCCATCTAAGAAAATTGAAAGTACTGTCAATCTATGACAAACAATTGAAAAGAAAAATCATACATCTTATCTTACCGACCGCCTTATGTTTCTTTTCACCTTTATAACTCTCATATTTGTTGCAGCTGCTAGTTCACCATCAGTAGTCTCCCTAACCAAATCTTTGTGCAATCCCTCCATTTGAAGCAGTGGCTGAAGTTACAAGAAGTAGGACTGATTAGTCTTTCCATGTTTTGAAAATAATTAAATTCTTTATTTTTACCTGCAAGTCTACTTATAATTATCATTGACTCTTAATCTATAGGCGTCTACCTATGGATGGTTCTGAGATGCTTGTGCAGGATCTTAGGATCCGTTGCTTAGGTGTGGGCCAATCAGCAAATGGCCTGGACCCTTCTCCACAAGCATTAAAACTGCGCTCTACATTCCTTCTATTTTATTTTTTTCCCACAATGGCACATGTGCCCACCTGTATGTAAAAGAAAATAGTTCTAAAGGAACTTTACAATGTTATACATTCTAATGTGCATGTAAATACAAGTGACACAGGCATTCAACCCATGTACTTGCGCAAAAAGAGCCCCTGATAGATGGGCATGTTGAATGAGGAAAAGAGATGTGGGATGGTTGCTCCATTGCTCCTTTTGCTGTCAACAGATCAGACGGTTGCCTAAATCCCTTAGATAATTGCTCTGATCCATGGTCATCATCACCTAATGTCTTCCATATCTGACCTTTACTATAACCAACTGCCCAAACGATCCAGAAAATGGGCCCCACAGTTCAATGATCCAAAAAATTGTTCTAAAAGGTCCTAACAAGGATGAACTGCACAAATAAACCACTTTTATTTTAAGATCTGACCGCCTACAGGTGCTTGTACCATTATTTGTGGTATAAGGCATTTTTAGCCATTCATAAAATAATGTCCCACTTGATGAAAGACTTGGATCTCATACCCATTCCATCGGATCAGGTGCTCAACATCTCATACCAACTTGTGGGGCGTGGATTATTTCTATGGCTGAGATTTGATTAGTGATGATATAGACATGAAACTAGCCATTGATCCTTTCAATCAGTGGTTTGTTTAGAATTGGAAGTGACTGATAAGAATATGTTACTTATCACATACAGATTTAAAAATTCCTTTCAAAAAGTTGCTGATCAATATTGGATTCTAGTCCAAATATCAGTGACAAAAAAAAATAGATCGGACTTGTTTGATGGTCTAGATCCTTGTTGCTTGCATGCACAAGCATTGTACATGCAAAATCTAGGTCATTTATCTGTAGATCTAAAAGAACTTTTGTTCTTTAAAAAAAAAAAAGATGAAGATGGTTCTCAAAACAAGTATGAACTGTCAGTATATTCAGTTTGAACCAAACTTAACTAAACTCAATAGGACATGTGCAATCAGTATTGCTCCATATACATCATGAACTCTTCACCTTTTAAATCTTGGCATTCATATTATCTATTCACTATACAGCCGAGGAACTTGCCTTGTAAAATGAAGTGAAAAAAAGGACTAGATTTTGAATAAATGCCTGAATGAACCAAAAGAAGCATATCAGACATGCTCAATGGTACATCAGAATCTCAGTATGAAGATGCAGCAGAGGCATCATGAGTTTACATGCATGCAGCAATTCCATGCAATAAATAAGTACTTGCTCTTCCCATTTGCATAAGAATTAGGAGTATTCGTTCCAAGTGGGAGAATACTTTATTGAACATTAGACGATGTGTCATTGAGCACACTTAAGGAAACAAATAGCAATTTTGGATATAGAACTAATACACATGCAAATATGCAATGATAACAGAACAATACCAGTAGTTGCATCATGAACATAGTGTACATTTTAACATATTGCATGTCATAGTAATCTTCAAATTTGAAGGGACGAAACTTGTGAACATCATGACATTAGGAAACATAGAATTATCACTACTTAACAAAGAAAAATGGTAAAATATAGATTTCTATTGAACTGTGAAATGGATTCTTTCATCTGTTAAACACGAGAATAAGATTCCTATACAATGCTATGGGAAAGAAATTTAGGAGTGTTTTCAGCTATCACATCCACAAAACATTAGCAAATGCATAAGATTGCTGGGAGATAAGAAAGTCGGATAAAGGAAAATGTTTCAGAAAAATATAGAAACCAAAAGTAACTTAGCACTAATAACTCTTTAGATCCTAGTAGTTAAAGCAAAAACCAGCAGGGATTCAAATATATAGCCCAGAGGAATCCATGATAGAAAAGCATGCAATGTTGCCAGTGTTGCTTTGTCCTTTGTGATGAAGATAGTACATATAAGCACAATTCATGAATTAGCTGAAACTCACTGTAGACAAACCAGACAGGATGTCAGTAACATGGGCACTATAACTAACTAGAAATAACAAGAACACAAACTACAGTTAGTAGTTTGCATCTTTCCAAAGATGTGTACACTTCACTATTCCCATGTTGTCCAAACAATAGAAACCACATCAATTCATGAGTAATGAGCGAAACTGGAACCCCATGTATTATCTTATGCAATATTAGATTCTAATCTTCTTTCTTTAGAAAAACAAACAAGAATTCAGAATTTAAGAAAATAATAATAATTTAGAAGCTAAATCTGTCAACAACGTGTTGTTAGTTGCAAGACACAAAAACTAGCCCCATGTACTGTTCTTAAATAATGGCTCCAATATCAACTAACGAAATCCATTAATGATTTTATGTATGAACCATCTACTAGTAGGGGTGTACACGAACCGAGCTAGCTCGGTCAACTAGCTCGACTCAGCTTGAAAAAGCTCGATTCGGCTTGGTACGAAACTGAGTTCGATCAGAGTCAAGCAGGAGATGCCTCTAGAACAACAGTCCGGGCCAATGAACTATGGACAACACTTGTGGAGTATGGCTAAATCAGGACATATTCACATCTAATGCATCAGACTCTTAATGATTCAACCTCAAAAGAATATCATCATGCTATAAAAGCAAAATCAAAATCCAAGAACAGCCAAAAATCATTCAAATTCATATATCCGTGATCACTCACATTTTATATATGTTAGATCTCTAAAACCCAAATTAAAATCAACAAAGAAAAAGAAAGAAAGAAAATAGAAGTCCTTTTCGAAAACAGAAGTGTTCTTCTTTCTCTCTTTTCATTGAAAGTTCGAACCTGGTGTGTAGATAGATAGATCAGGCCACCCATTTCCACCACCCCAACACCCCATACACAGATTTGGCACACTTGTACAAGATCCAACCTGTCCATCAAGCCAACGACTCTGATTAGATCCAAGCTTTCCATCAGGCCAATGACTCTGATTCTCAAATCCCCAAATCTGTAAGCCCTAAAATTCTTAAAATCTGTAAGGCCTAAAATGTCCAAATCTGTAAGTGTAAGACCCGTATCTTGGTCCGTACCTTTTCGTAGACTTTCGCGGTCTTACCGGTCGAATTCCGGCAACCTTCGACCCTTAACCGAATCGACGTGCGACCCTGATTCATATACCGACAACCCGAGTCGACTCAACCCGAGATCGATAGCATAGCGACCGTGCCGTCGTTGCGGTTCCGATGCTGCGACTCGCGCGCCGAGGCGATACCCTGGTCAAGAGATATGGGCCAACGTTTGGTGCGAGAAAATGTCGCGCGTTGCGAAACCCAAGGGAATCTCTACGATGTGTCACATCAATCACATCAATCCCATCAATCAATCAACCCATCAATCCATCACATGTCAAGTACACATCACTTTCATTCCTTTTCCCAAGCAACCACAAAAGTCTTCCAAAGCCATACCTCTCTTACACAAAAATTCACAAAAGTCTTCACCACCCATACCTCTCTTACACAAAAGCCTCAAAAGTCAAAGATTTCTTACACAACTATCACTCACCACATCCATCCATCACTCTCTCTCTCTCTCTTACATCACTCTCTCTCTTTCTCTCTTTCTCATTTCAAATTTTCAAGCAACAAAAGAGTTCTAAGAGACTCCATACGTATGGAATTTCTCCAAGCCCCCTAAACTCCAAGTGGCCCACCTCTTCATCCCAAAATCTCCCATCTCAACCCTTCATTCCTCATCTTAACCATTGAAAACCAAGCTAAGGTACCAAGGAACTTATAAGAGCAAGAAGATCGGACGGTGGGTGCTAGATCATTCTAATTTTTTTTATTTTTATGATGTGCCAAGTGAGGCCCACCGATCAATGGTGTGGATCTCACTTGGGACCGTAAAATGTGGCCGATGGCCCATTTGGATCATCATGATCACTCCATGATGGGGCCATTCTCCATGGACCCCATCATGATGTTTATTCCATTACAAAAAAGTCATCTAGACCATCCATATTGGTGGGGAAAGGATCCCCACCGTTGATTTTAAGTTTGATGGTCCCTCATGCTTTAAGGCCCACTTGATGTATGATTCGTTGTAAGGGAGGGCCCATAATGTCGGGGTCCCTCCATCACAAAGCGTGTCCCACTCTCCATGTCTCTCTCTCTTTTATTTCTTTTATTTTATTTTATTTTATTTTATTTTATTTTTATGCTAAGGGGTTGTGTGGCCCACTTGAATGGACCTCACCTTGAGGTACTTATTTCTCCGAGAGTCCTTCAAGTGGGGCCCACCTTGCATGTTGTACCCCCTTCATCCGTAAGTGGTGGCCCACTTCATAAAGGCCCACCACGATTTATATTTTTAAAGAGACCCACTGTCCAGCGTCTGGGACGCTGGACGTCTCTCTACCAAAAAAAAAAGAAAAGAAAGAAAAAGGTGAAGCTTTTGGGGTGGTCCCCTAGTGTAGGCCCCACCTTGACGTTTATGTTCGATCCAACCCGTCCATCCTCTTACCTACAGCATTTTAGCCGTTGGGTAGGAGTTTAGGGCTGATTGGAAGACCTGGTGGGCCATAGCATCGAAGAACTCATCACTACCATTCAAGAATCTTTTTTTTTAGTTTATTTCATTTTCTATCATCAAATAAATTCAAACTTTAGGCTCTTTGGACTTGTTTCGAGACAGGGAAACCAATGAATGGTGCGGATTTAGGCGATGTGGACCCCACCTTCGAAAATCCTCAAAAATCAGGATTTTTCAAAAAAAAAAAAAAGAAGAATGAGAGAAGCAGCAATGCTGCTGTGTTAGAGCCGCTGCAGGCAGCGCCTGCAGCGCGTCACGGCGGGCGGACAGCTGGCTCCCACGGCCTCCATCCGTGGGCCCCACCTTGATGTTTGTATGCCGTCTCAGCCGTTCATGAGGTGGGCCCCCTTCTCAGGTGGGTCCCCTCCAAGTTTCAGCCCGATCCAAAACTCAGGTGGCCCACACCACTTGAAACAGTGGAATCAGATGTCTACCATTGAAATCTTTTTGGGGCCCACAGAAGTATCGGATCAAGCTGAAATTTATGTTGTCCCTTCATCCAGGCCCGAGGGACCTTATGAATGGCTTGGATGGCAAATAGACATTTCAATGGGCCCCACATGGGACCCACAATGTTGTACGTGTTTTCAATGGCCACCGTCCAGGCGAACGGTGGCACCCACCTTATGTATTGTGTGGCTGGACGGTGGGGTCATTTGTAATGTATGTGCTCCATCCGCACTGTCCACTGGACAGTGGGACCCACCATGATGCATGTGGTGCATCTAGACCATCCATCCACTTGGTGAGATCATTTTAAAGCATGGGTTATTAGTTGGGTGGACCACTCACATATGGGTTAGGCCTATTTGATTTGTAATAGGCCTATGGGCTAGGCCCATTTGAATTATAAAAGGCCTATGGGCTAGGCCCATTTGATTTATGAAATGCTTATGGTCTGGGCCCATTTGATTCATTTAAGGCCTAAGAATTTGGGCCCACTTGATATGTAAAGCCTATGGGCTTAGGCTCACTTGATATTTAAGACCTATGGGCTAGGCCCATTTGAATTTCAAAAGGGCATGGGCTAGGCCCATTTGATTTATAAAATGCTTATGGGCTAGGCCCATTTGATTCATTTAAGGCCTAAGAACTTAGGCCCATTTGATGTGTTGCAAGTCCATGGGACTAGGCCCATTTGATGTACTTCAAGGCCCATGTAATTGGACCCTTTTGTTGAAATTTTAAAGCCCATGGAAGTAGGACATTTGATATATTGTAAGGTCCATGGGACTAAACCCATTTGATTATAAAAGGGTCCATGGGATTAGGCCCACTGGATTTATTTGAGACCCATGAGTTAGGCCCATTTTATTTGATTAAGGCCTAGGGGTTTAGGCCCATTCGACTCATGTTAGGTTTATGGGTTGAGGCCCACTTGATCTATATGTGGGACCCAATTGGTGTGGCCCATTGGTCACATACTAGACTCATGAAACTAAGCTCAATTGATGCAATCCAAGGCCCACGGGTTATGACCCATTGCAATATTCCTAAGGCCCATTGGTGTGGTCCATTTGTGTGGCCCGTTTGATAAATAAAAGGCCCATAAGATATGGCCCATTTGATATATATGTAAGGCCCAATGGGATGAACCTAAGGTCCATTGCAATGTGTAATCCCAATACAGGTTATGTAGCGACGTTTAAGAAGAACGTGCCTGGGGAACAATGTTGGTTTGACATCCACATTGGGAGTGTAATGTTGGTTGGATGTCCACATTACAACTCTCCTTAGGGCCTATTGTTAGGCCGTACTTATTGTGTATAGGTCGTCCAGGCCCATCTGCGTTGTAAGAATGGTTCATCACTTATGTACATGTTTAGTATAGTTCCATGACTCATGATCATACGTATCATATGCATGCTTGATATGAGGATTGACTGATCATAGCATATGCCTTCGGGCAGGTTGTTTATGGGCTCCTGGTTAGGCAGTGTTGCCCTACATGAGCGCATGATATGCGTAGGATTTGTTGCATGACTGGATAGTATGAATCATGCATTTCACATTTGTGTGTCATGGGTATTGTACGCCCTAGCGACATTAGGGCTGTAGCCTCCATAGACACATCGTGGTTGGTAGGATTGGATACCGAAAATCATGTTCTACATGGGGTACTATAGATATCCCTGGGTGAAAGTCCTTAAACCCTTATGGTACCAAGAGGTTGCTCCAACGTCTAGACCGAGTGGGTAGATGAGCGTTGAGTACCGATTACCAGACGGTTACGCTCTCCACTGTGTCGTGGTCGGTTGGAAGGGGGTACCGCCTTACCCGCCAGAGTGTAGGGGGCAATGCTAGGCTGAGTTTGACCAGCTCGAGGAATGGGTCCGCTATCGTCGAGTCGCGCCCGATATTGGCAGACGGATAGTAAGGTCTCTTCCACTTATCTTATTATGCGCGATGTGGCGGCGATCTGGTTTAGAGTGTACTAGACCCCGGTGATATCCCATATTTTGAGCTGTATTGATGTATGGACATAGATGAGGATCTGTATGCTTGAGTTACATTGCACATCGCATGGCCTTGGGGTGGCCGATACCATTCATGTCTTGCATCGCATAGCCTTGGTACGGCTCATGATATTATAGATCCATCTGCATAATCCACTTTACTCTGACATTGCATGTTTATATTACTACCTTGCGCACACACTTTCACCACCCTCTAAGCTTTCTACAAGCTTATGCACGACCGTTGCATACAGGTGACGTTGGATCGCAGCAGCGCTGAGGCAGGAGCACGTTGCAGAGTGTTTGGAGTTTTTGGTTCCTTAACATTATATTTCCCTTTGTGCTCATTGTACTTGTAAAGTTTTTTATCATAGTGGAAATGTAATGGAGTACTTGGTTGTTGTTTGTGGGTTATGCCTTTGGTTATGCTTATTACGAATCAAACTGATATTTAAAATCCTCCTCGTAGCATCCCAGGATCGGAACCTGGCGAATGGGAGCTAGGAGCCGAGAATGGGGTTCTACGGAGGCTGTCGGCGCCGGATTCGGCGATCGAAAATTTTGTGAGCCCGGTTCCCGAGTTTGGGGCATGACAGTAAGCCCTAAAATCCCCAAATCTGTAAGCCCTAAAATCCCCAAAACAAAAGGCGAAGTGAGATAAACAGAGATGAAGGAAGAGAGATCAAGAGAGAGCACCTTCAATTTGACGGTAGCTGTTGTTGATGGAGGTTGGGCGGCCATGCATTGGGACAAGATCCGCTGCTACCGCCGACGGGGAAGACTATGGACATCATCGGTGGATGATGGGTTAGGGTTTGGAGTAGAAAGAGGAGGGCGAGAGAGAGAGAGAGAGGGAGGGGGGGACGCGGATTAGCTATTGACAGGTTGAGAGAGGGGGACGCGGATTAGCTACTGACAGGTTGAGGAGAGAGAGAGGGAGAGGCGTAGACAGAGAGAGAGGGAGAGGCGTAGACAAAGAGAGGGAGAAGGGAGGGTTTGAGAGTGGAGATGGAGGGAGAGATCGAGCGGAGAGAGGGAGAGGCGTAGACAGAGAGAGAGGGAGAGGCGCAGAGAGAGAAGAAGAGATGGAGTTAGAGGGAGTGGTTAGGGCCGGCGCCCTAACCAGCCTCGATATTGGATGCGGATCAGCTACTGAAGTGATATCACCAAGTTATGTAGGCCCCACCATGATATATGTTTTGTATCCACACCGTTCATACATTTTTAGAGATCATTTTAGGGTATTAACCAAAGAATGATGCAGATCCAAGGCTGGAGTGGACTCCACCACAAAAAACAGTGGGGAGAGTGATGCCTACCGTTGAAACCTTCCAAAGGTCTATCATGATGTTTTTTTTGAGATCTAACCTGTTCATGTGTCAGCAAAGACATAGAAGAAGGGAAAACACGAATATCAGCTTAATCTGAAACTTTTGTGGACCTTAGAACTTTTTAATGGTTGGCGTCACTCTCCCCACTGTTTTCTGCAGTGGGGTCCACTCGAGATTTTGATTTGACTCATTCTTTGGATCATCCCCTAATATGATCTCTCCAAGTAGATGGACGATGTGGATACAAAACATACAACATGGTTGGGCACACAGAACTTAATGACGTCACTTAAGTAGCAAGTCCCTGTACTCAACCTGTCGGTAGCTAATCCACATCCCGATGGAAATGGGTGGGTGAGGTCAGCAAGTTCTGTGGGTCCCATCATGAGGTATGTGTTATATCCAAACCATCCGTCCATATGATGAGCTCGTTGTAACGCTTGAGACGAAAAATAAGACAAATCTAACTATCAAGTGGACCACACGATCAAAAGCAATGAGGGATTGAATGTCTATCATTGAAACCCTTTTTGGGGTGACAAAAGTTTTGGATCAATAACAAATTTGTTATGGTGGGCCCTAAGAATTTTTTAACGGTGGATCTGCCTAATTTTTGGAACCACGTCCTAAAATGAGCTGTAAAAAAATGATGGACAGGACGGATATTTATCAAATTGTCAAGGTGGGCTCCAATGTAAGGATAATACTAAAAATACTGTGGGAATGCATCCATAATTTTTATTTGAAATCCAACTTGTTCAAAAGTTGAAAAAACATGAAATAATTTAAAACATAAATATCACCTTGATCTAAAACTTTTGTGGCCCTTAAACAGTTTTTAATGGTGGGTGTCACTATCCCTACTATTTTCTGTGCTGGGGTCCACTGGAGCTTTGGATTTATCTTTGGATATTGCCCTAAAATGATCTCTCCAAATGGATGGAACATGTGGATATAAAACATACATCATGGTAGGGCCCAAAATTGAGGGGTATATAAATATCAGGTGGACCACACCACATGAAAAACAATAGTGATTGGATATCCATCATTAAAATCTTATGTAAGGCCCACTGTACTCTTTATTTGGCATCCCATCTGTTTATTAGGTCATACAGGCTTAGATGAAGGGGAAAAGCAATAATCATCTCAATTCAAAGCTTTTATGGTCCCCAGAATGTTTTAAATGGTTGACGGTCATTCAACACTATTTCTTGTAATGTGGTCCATTTCAAATTGGGATATGCCTCATTTTTTTTGTCTCATGCCATAAGATGATCTTTAAAAATAGATGGATGGCATGGATTAAACACATACATCATGGTTTGGCCCACACAGCACCAACCACAAGCCATTGGATGGTGTAGGGGGAGGAGCCAATTCATTCCCCTTATTTGTGGTGTGGTCCATTTAATCTTTGGATATGAATCATTTTTTGGATAATTCTATAAAATGATCTCAAAAAATGGATGAATGGTGTGGGTTGATCCTAAATTTTCAGTAAATCCAAAACCTAAGTGGACTATGACACACAAAACAATGTCGAATAATGATTTCCACCGTTGATACCTTCCTTGGGCCCATAGCAATGTTTATTTGTCATCCAACATGTTCATAATATCAAAAAAATATGAATGAAGGGAAAACACAAACATCAGCCTAAATGTGGGCCACACCACATAACATAATAGAGGGGTTTCCTTAGAACATTCATAATCATATATTAGACCTGCCTAAATGTGATTCACATATCCAATCCACTCATTATGTGTGTCTCACTTAGATGAGGGGTCGGACCAATTTTCAACTACATCCATGTCTGTATTAACTTATAAACAGATTGGATCTTAAATAAACATCGCGGTGGGCCCTAAGAAGGTTTCAATAGTGGGTGTCACTATCCCACTCTTTTCTATGGTGGGTCCACTTGAACTTTGGATCTGCCCCATCAGTCAGATGCACCATTCCATGGTGGGCCACGAGCTTAAAAATAAAGTCAATACATGACTTGGGTGGGCCACACCACATACTATAGTTGAGAGGGTTACCCTCCTATTAAAACATTTCATAATTATTTATTGGGCCCAACTAGATGTGGTTCATAGATCCAGCCCATTCATTATGTGTGTCCCACTTGGATGAGGAGTCAAAACAAGTTTCATACACATCCAAAACTCATGTGGGCCCCACCAAATGCTTTTATATGAGGGGCGCACATAGATTAACCTCATGGGAAGTTCCCATGAGGTGACCTTATAGTACCATTTCACTATTTAGGTAACTGCTTCATGGGTGTTATTCTAACCGTGTAGGGCTCACCTTGATATATTTTATGTATATCGATACCGTCCATATATTTTTCCATCATATATTTAGGATGTGATTTCAAATCCTAAGAACTCAATAATCTCAGGTGGGTCATACCAATCAAAACAATGATTAATAACTATTAAAAACCTTTTGAAGGCCACAAAAGTTTTAGATCAATTTAATCTTTGTAGTTTACCTTCACGTAACACCCCGGATTTTTGCCAACCTGGGGTTAGGCATCCTTAGGCGATGGGTCAACCATGACACCTTGGTAACCTCTCAGAACCCAATTCCAAAGCCAAAAAAATCACTTAGGATTAATTCCTTTAGAAATTAAGCGTAAGTTAGCTAGCGCTACGCTAGAGTAGCTGTGAAATTGTCCCTGATCGCTTTAAATACGTTCTATAAGACTTAAAACTTGTAGAATCGTTGATGTTACGTTACCCTAAAATCTAGGATCAAACTCTAAACCGGTTTGTTCTCGAGAACCCTTTGAAACTTTGTATTGGATCTAGACCGCGCGTCGAAAGTCCGATACCTACAATCTTAGACTGTCATGACCGCTTAGCTGGACTTGACAATCTTTTCGAAAATCAAGCCCAACCGACATTCAGAGGCTATTTTATTGAGCCTGGAGTGAAGAGAGTGAGAAAGGGGTTAGATTTGGAAATTTAAATCCAAATCTGGCACGTGACTTGGCGCGTTATTATTAAGCGTTCTGACCGTCAGAATTCAGCCAAATTATACCCTCGGATCAGGAAAAATTTCTCTTTCATATCATGAGACTTGTAGACCTGATCTAGGTGCGATGACCGCTGAACTGAAACTGGATCGCCACGTGCGATCTACGAACTCTACTAGTCTGAAAACTTGGTGTGAGTAAGATCCAGTATCCATGAGCTTAAGTCCGACCGCATTCGGCTAGGGGACCTCCAGAAATGCTCTTTTAGATCGAAACAGTCCAGATTTGGTTATAACCCAAGTATACTTTGTCCCTAAGTCTAAAACGGTGAAGTTTTAGCCTATATAAGGGCTTTAAACCCTCACTTATCTCACTCATCTGAATTTTTTAGAAACCCTAGCTAGAGAGAGAGAGAAAAAAAGTGAGAGATTGTGAGAGAGTGTGGGAGAGATCTTCCCGTCACTTGCTGCTGCTGCTACACGTGCTAAAGCAACGCATCTCAATCACTTTGTTGGTGATTCCGACGCATTTATAGGTAAAAAAAATCCTAACTACTTGCTGATTTAGTATTCCGTCGATTCAAATAGCGAAGTAGCTAATACATCTTGTGCATTAGGTCGTCGTTACGCCGTTGACGAAGCGTATCTGTTCTAATTGAAACGATACACGTTTAGGGCAAAGGTGCAGATTTTAGACGCTTTAATTGACTGATTTCAAAGCCTTCAATGTCGTTTAATAGTAGATTATCGACGAGCATGCCATTTGACATGTAGAATATACTGTCCATTTTCCGTTTCGTAAACGTACGGTAAATATGAGATTTAGGGTATTTTAGGCATTTATAGAAAATACAGTATACGTCCGTATTTTGATGAAATAATTGTTGTGGCTAATTGTTGTGCTATGATATTAGGAATGCGTGCATGGTCTGGTTGGCAAAGAGATTCGCCCTAATGCGCACTTTGGGTCGACATACGCTATGTAGACTAAAGTGTGTAGACTAAGTGTTTATGTAAATGTTTGTATTAGTATGTATGGAGTAAATGGTGTTGTGTATGAGTTTTGAGATTGAATTCTCAAGTAATATGCTGATGTAAATGATTTTCGTCATGTTGGCTATATGTATTGATTTCATTATATACATGAAATGCATGTGTGGGATGATTTGTTTAAGTTGTATGTTATAACATGTGTCAACATACTTACAATGTTGTATTTCATTTCTGTTACTCACATATGTTTACTGATGTTGATGCACAAATTCTTGGGGCTATGACCTAGTCCACGCAGTCGGTAATGGATCGAATTCGTGGTTGGTTTCTATGTACCACAAAGGACGCGTCGATGAACGCGAGTCGTGTTTTGAGTTGGCGGCAGTGGTTAAGCCACACGAAGTGTTTTATGCACTTCATGTCGTTTAACTTGAGATGCGCTCGTGCTAGTCGAGCCCGTCAAGTAACCCGACTGGCCATTGTATGTTCACCCTGTATGAGTCATAACTGCTTGAACCTAGGGTACTGAACTTACCATTGAAAACCCTGTTAACCATGGTACCTTGATCCATAAAGACTCATGAGCCGGGCATGGTGGTATGGGACACCGTAGTCGAGCTGTCGGCCTACGCTGGGGCCACAAACCTCCCCATAGTGACCAGTGAGCACCCTAATCTGAGCAGATTATGGTGGTATGGGACACTATATTCTTGCTGTCGGCCTACACTGATTGGTGACGATCCATTTGTAGTGACCTTGAGTTTATCCTGACACCGCATGGGGGCGACAAGTCCTGATGCAGTCTTAAGGATAATTATGCCTGTATTGATAAGGTGATGGGGGAGAGGTGCAACGAGTGTGAGTAACAGCCCTGGTAGCCCTTGTAGCAACCTACAAATTTAACATCGTATGAGATTACTAGGAGTAACGACCCTATACAAGATCTGTGTTGGGATTGATATAAGCAAAGTACCTTAGTTTTCCAATACTGCTGTATGAAAAGGACTAATAATAACTCGGTACTCATATCCACATCACATTGCATGTGCCTGGAAGATGTACAGTACTGAGCGGAACACAAGCATGCCGCGGACGTAGATGGTGCCGTATGAGAGAGTATGTCGGTGAGGGCATCCATCATGTCATTCCATACATACATTAACAACAGAATCTAGGAATATTTGTTTCATTGCTTTACTATTATCGTGTGATTGATTTGAGAACATGCTAATCTTTACTCTATTATTTCACTGAGTTAGCTACTCACTCTCACGTTACGGGATGGTGTTCCGAACACCCACCAGTCCCTATTTTAGTTGCAAATGATGGCGCTGCTTGCGAAGCGGAGCTGGACTTATATAATGATGAGAACTTCTCCTCCGTGTTTGGATCGACAGGATTACAAGGAGGTTGATTAGATGCCTTGACACTTGTCATTTTATATTTTTAGAGCACTGATGTATATTCTTTCTTTCCATTTTTGGAGTATACATGTATTTAATTAACCTGGTAACATATTCACACTCTGGAGACTTACAATCAACTATATACTTTATATATCTATCACATTCTTCCGCTTGCTAATTTAACTGTCTCTAGAGTATGATATGTTGTTTTGGCTTAATCCCAATCTTGTTTAATGCCTTTTTACAGACAACATGCATTTAACATTATATATGTTGCATAAATAATATTTTGAAATTCGAGAGTTAGGTTTCTACCCGACCCCCGATTTTCAGGATGTTACACTTCATCTAGATCTTTACATTATCAGCAAGTTGGATTGCAAATAAACATTACTAAAACCTTACAATGGACTCTTTATAATTTTTAATGGCAATGTACTATATTATCATTCTTTCTAGTGGTGTGGTCCACCGAAGATTTAAATCTACACAATTTTTTATACCCGGCACAAAAATGGGCTGGAGAAACATAGGGGCAACAAGGATATACAACACATCATCAACATCTCACTTTTGGTATCTATCTTTTCAATTTTTCTTGTCAAAATACAAAATTTAGTTTTCTTTTTTAAAATATATTTTTTTTTTTTTACAATTTGTCAATTTTTTTCACAATTTTGTTTAATTTTTTAAATTTTCTTTTTCAAAATATCATTTTTTAAATCTCACTTTTGTTATATAACTTTTTAATTTTTCTTCTCAAAATATAAAATCCAGTTTTCTTTTTTAAAAAATATATATTTTTTACAATTTGTCAATTTTTTTCATAATTTTCTTTAATTTTTTAAATTTTCTTTTTCAAAATATCATTTTTTAAATCTCACTTTTGTTATATAACTTTTTAATTTTTCTTGTCGAAATAGAAAATCTAGTTTTCTTTTTTAAAATATATAATTTGTCAATTTTTTCACAATTTTGTTTAATTTTTTAAATTTTTTTTTCAAAATATCATTTTTTTAAATCTCACTTTTGTTATATAACTTTTTAAATTTTCCTGTTGAAATAAAAAATCTACTTTTCTTTTTTAAAATATATAATTTTTCAATTTTTTCACAATTTTGTTTAATTTTTTAAAATATCATTTTCTTATTGAAATCTTGTTGTATAACTTTTTAATTTTTCTTGTCAAAATACAAAATCTAGTTTTCATTTTTTAAATATATATTTTTTTACAATTTTTCAATTTTTTCACAATTTTGTTTAATTTTTTATATTTTCATTTTCAAAATAACAATTTTTTATTGAAATCTTTTTTTTTTTCAACATTATTAACATTATTCAAAGTTCTTAAAAAAAAAAATTTCAAAATCTTGATTTTCATAAAATCATAAAATTTTTTTTTCAAAATCTAAAATTTTCTTAAACATTGTTAAATATTTTTTCTAAGCTTTTCAACTATTTTTTTTCACAATTCATAATTTTTTGAACTTGAGCATTAGAGACGGTTTAGGACAGTCTCTAATGCAGACGGTTTTTGACGGTTTCAAATGATCACTATAAGACAGCCAAAGACCGTCTCTAAGTAAGACAGTCTAACAGTCTCAAATTAAGACGGCCAAAGACCGTCTTTAAATAAGACGGTCAATATCCAGTAAATGACTGTCAATGACCGTCTCTAATACAGACGGTCGTTGACCTTCTCATATTACCAGTAAAAGAAAGCCAACAACCGTCTCTAATAGGAACGGTCTTGGACCGTCTCAGATTATTGAATATAAGACGGTCAAGGACCGTCTTTTATTCCAGACGGTCTATAGCCATCCTTTCTCTACAGTTAACGACGGATTTTAACCGTCTTAAATGATTTGTGGATGTTCAAATTTTTTAGACGATATTAAGGACGGTCAAAAGCCGTCTAAAATTTTAGAGACGGTTTACGCCCGTCTCTAAAGCGTCATTAAACCAAGCAATTTTAAAGACAGTCCAGAACCGTCTCTAAATTCATCATTTTTTTTTCATTTTTCATGTAGTACTAGCTTTTGGCACAATGTTTGACGCACTGATGAAGTGTTGCAATATACGTTCCCTTGATCATTCACGTTGGCCACATACAAGGAAGCAAAAGTAGATTGATGTGAAAGGGTAGGAAACAATATTTGACATTCTTAGGGTAGTTTCAACCATCTTATCTGACTGATTGTATGCTTTTTGTGTAATGGGAGCCCCTTCATATTTCTAATTAAATTCTTCTTGTTGAAAATTTGAAATTTACTATCTCTAGTAAGTCATGATTTTTGTTACTTTTAGTTGTTTTAGTGGTTTGAATAGCCTAGCAATAACTTACCATCTTTATTTTGAGAAAAGTTAGCATAGTATTAAATATCATTACTGTTTTTGGTAAGTTCTGTTTTTGGAAAGTTCAATATTTTAGATAATTGACAAACCTAGGGCTAAGGACAATGCAAATAGAAAAAGGGATGTGATGTAGAACAAAGTTGAGTAGAATCTCATGCATATAATATGTTGTTTGAAAGTCATCAATAAGCTCTACATACTAGTCAGTGATAAAGGTTATTATTACTCACTAATGGTACTGTAATGTTCAATCATCTTAAAGGTCAATTTTGAGTAAGCCAAGATTATAATGCTATTGTGTTCCAGTAATACAAAGCACTAATGGAAGCAAGTTTCTTCTAGGAGTTGCAATTGATATGGGCAATGGAATATGGATGCTAGCTTTTAGCACAATGTTTGGTGCGGTGATGAAGTGTTGCAATTTATGTTCCCTTGATCATTCGCACTGGCCACATAGAAGGAAGCAAAAGTAGATTGATGTAAAAGGGAGGGAAGCAATATTGTCATTCTTTGGGCAGTTTCACCCATCTTATATGACTGGGTGTATGCTTTCGATGTAATGGTCTTTGGGTTCCCTTTTCTTTCTCTAATTAAATTCTTTCTTGCTGAAAAATAAAATAAAATTTATTATTTTTTTAGTAGGTCACAATTTGTATTATTTTTAGTTGTTTTAGGATTTGAATAGTTTACTAATAACTTACCATCCCTGTTTTGAGGAAAATTACCATGGTATTAGATGTCTTTAATATTTCTAATAAGTTGACTATTTTTGGAATGTTCAATATTTAAGATAATTGTAAAACCTAGGCTAAAGACAATGCGAATAGACAATAATTCATGATTATCAATTTTATTCTCCTTTTAGAGATTTTTTGTTATCCCGAGGATTTAGGGATTTTCTTAAAGCAAGAAGTTGGCTATCTTCCTCCCTCTTCCACCACACACCCGCCATACGACTTTCTGAAAATTAGTCATAATTGAGGTCTATATATATGTGACAAATTACACTATCTATATATATCATCCCAAAAAATGAAATACCACCTTTTATTTCAATAAGTTTTGAACTATATATTTAGTTTTGGTCATCTTTCAACTCCAAATTAATAAAATCATTCCAGTAATATCATTCTACAATAGACATGGAAGGTGTCGATTTTGGCAGCCACCTATTGGGACCTCATCTTGGATTGTCCAAAGCTATTATGGTTCCTCGATCCTAACCATTCAATTAGTGGCCTACAAGTGGGTGTTAAAGAAAAGGCAATAGTTTGCATTCAACAAAGATACATATATTGGATTGTTTGGGTGTTAAAGAAAAGGCAATAGTTTGCATTCAACAAAGATACATATATTGGATTGTTTGGAGTTGTGGACCATTTGTGCCATGTCATATCTGAGGTGGGGCCTACTCCTGCTATTACTTTTTTTTTTTTTTTTTTTGGGGGGGGGGGGGGGGGGGGGGGGGGGATGGTGCCACTGAAGTATTTATTGGATGAAAACATAAAAATACGCCTTGCTCGGGCAGGGCTCGATCATACCCCAAAAGTATCTAATAGAAATCTGGAGAAAACACCACCCCAAGATGAGAGAAGCGTCTACTCTCAAAGCGTTCATGCTAGCCCCTATATATGACCTCAACCTATGCTGCCAACCAGCTAAAAAGATCCTGGACAACGGCCAATATATGAACATATAAACCAAATATACAATGCCAAACACATGTTTAACATCTAATGGCTCCTAGCCCGGCCCATCTTGTCTATGCATAGGCAACCTCTCATTTCTGGTGGCAACTTTGGGGTCTGAGAATAAGATTTATTTCAGGCACCTGCACTGCCCATACAAGTGAGGTTGTTCCCCACTGAGTTACATTCCTGCACGAGATGATCAATATGAAGTTTAATGATTGAAGCTTTTCCTTAATCGCCACCCAAACATATTAGATTAACCATGGCAGGACTTCCTTGGATATGAAGTTGTTCACCACAACTTTAAAGTCACTTTCAATTTCAATGTGAGTTAAATTTAGCTTCTAGAATCAATTGATTCCATCAAGCAAGGCCCTATCTTCCATGTATGTGTTGATAACAATGTCATGGAAATTGTGGAGGCAAAAATCAAATTTCAAACATGATCCTTACAATAGCCCCTTCCACCTCCAACACCCAGGTTGCCTCAAGAAGATCCATCCACATTTAGCTTGACCCATCCGTATTAGATTTCTATGTTGAAATGCAGTGGAAAAAAATGAGTCTTTTGAAAATTTAATTCAATACATTGAATCAATGATCCTCATTACATTAATCTCATATTTGACACTCAATAATGATATTACACCGTGATCTGCTACATTTTCCATTTTTGTTGAAATTTATGATTTTTATATATGTGTAGGTAGGGTGACCAAGATTCATACTTTAAAAAAAAAAAAAAGGTATTGAAGTAGTTTAACCTATCATAATTTTCCCTCCTTTAAGAGTCTCCGCACTATGAGAGTTTGTCTTTGCATAAGTCCCTGTTTCACTAAAATGCTAGCTCTAAAAGTATATCATGTCTATCTAAAATACTCTAAATATGTAGCAACGTCCAAGTGCACCATCCTTTACGTTTCTAAACCGATCTTAAAATTTATGAGCCCACCCATATATATATATATATATATATATATATATATATATATATATATATATATATATATATATATATATATATATATGCTCAGTTTAAATATCCAACAGTCAATAAATTTGATCAATCTGAGCCATTGATTATGTAGGTCTACTTAATAGAAATCTTACAATCCCTCCTTCGGACAACACACTTCACAGATAGCGTTAGGGCTAGGTTGATGTGGCTGATTTTAGAAATTCCCACTATATGGAGAGCAAGATTATCTGAGGGAGTTCCTTTTCAAGTAATTATGAGATAATTTCCATTTGATTTTAACTATCAGCCATGCTGAGTAATAACTTGTTCAATATTCACTGATTGGTTTTCAAAGCTTGACCTGTTCTAGCATACCACACTTCCCACAAGATGATAGGATTACTGGGGCCTCTGAGGATGTTGGCATGCGATGATGATTTAGCAAGCTTGAACCATTGTTGAAGGCACATCACCAATGGTTGATTTTCAATGACAGATACATTGAACAACTTACCAAAATTGCTCCAACCAATCTAGCTAGGTTTTCTATTGAGAAAAGGTGGTCTATATCCTCGCATGCTCCTATGAAATTGAAGTTGTTTTGTTTCATAACACAAAAACTACAACAATATTATGCAAGTTGAACTCCAACCTTCTGTAATGCTGAGTCCACTGGGACAACACTTGATAGAGCTTTCCTGGAGAAAACAAATATTCTTCATGACAGACCCTTTTGGCTCAGTCTTTCTTAGGTTTTCTGCTTCTCAAGCTCTCCCAAGGTGACTTAACTGAAAAGGTTCCTGATTAATTTGAACATCACACATCTATCATCATTTCTAGACAGGATGAAGTTTTTCTGCTCAATTTCATGAAGCACAGGGGGCTGGAGCAAAGAAGCCAGCATGACCCATGAAGGCCTCCCTCTTCCGGAATCACTTCTTCCATGGTTAGATTTTTCATATGTTCAGGAAATGGGCCTACTGCAGTGATCCTTTGAAGGGCCCAGACAGACCAGTTTTGGATCTAGACATTAGTTCTGTCTTACCCCAACAGGCAAAACATATATTGTTAGGGAAGATGCTGCTCAATATCTTTCCCAGAAAAGAGAGTAAGCCAGAGGCATTTCATTTAAATCCCTTGCGTGTTTTGTTTTCATGAAGTTGACCCAAATAATCCATGACCAAGTGTTTAAATGCAATCTATCTACGGCCGAGCCAAACTTCATCCTTAAACTTTTCATGACTTGCAAGGGGAGAAATAATTTTCTAACTTATCCAGTGCCTTTTTAAATTTTCGTTATCTCGTAAAATAATAATAATAATAATGATGTTATTGTTATTATTATTATTAAAACTTCTTAAAAGAAGTGGACTGTGATTAGTTGAAATAGGGTTGAATCGTAATTTCATGGAGCAGATGCAGCATAAAAGAAGTTGACGTTTCTCACACACTTTAATAGTATTTGGACAGGTGTCCATCCATACCATCACACAAACGTCTACTCAGTCCAACCTACTCATGGTAGGCCACTACCAACTAATCAAGTTGATGGGATGACTAACAATCCATACTTTAACCTAGTCTGACATGGTGGCTTCTTGGAACCATAACCAATCTAAGTTTGGGCCCACCAAATAGATTTTTTTTTTGCTTCTGCTTGCTGGGTACCAAATGGATGATTGGGATTAATAGTTGGACCTCCATTCTTGTACGTGGTTTATCAGACTGTTGGGATTATCCCATTCATGAGGTTTTCTCAAGGTGAGCTGCAGATCGGGCACGACCTAATGGAAAATCAGATCCGTGCTCCTGTGTCCAAAATTCAACTAGTTCGTTGGGAAGGTTTTACCGTGCACTTAGTGCACTTGTAAGTTCTCCATTTTGGATTCTCTATTATTATTTCCTCATGTGTATTACTGTACATTCAAGCTGTGTGGGGCCCACTGTAATGTGTAAGTACCATACAAACTGTCCATTACATGCAGCTCTTAATGTTAGGCCTCGATATCAACATCCAGCCTGATCCATAACTTAGGTGGGCCACACCAAGTGAAAATTGAGGAAATTAGAGAGGAGGAAATGTCCCTGGTCTCAACTTCTAGATGAAAAGTATTGTCCATCGTGTTAATTATGAATCCTTTGCTTGCCACAAACAGGTTTATCCTATTTTCCTGTATTATGATTGGTCCATGAATTTAGATTCTTTTCTTGCCATAAATAAGTTTTTTTTAATTTCATGCATTGTGATTGATCCACACAATTATTAACATTGTAAACATTAGTGCATTAAATGAAATTATTGATAAATGGACCAATCACGGTATCTTTATGGCCTGTTTGTTTCAATGTGATTATTAACATTTTTCCTGAATTTAGCGTTTATTAAATACATTGATAAATGTCAATAGTACTTAATACATGATGTTTGACATCTGCACTTGTCCAGGTGGTAGACTCTCGGGAGTTTCAACTCCCGGTCAAGGTTCGAGTACCCATAGATGGTGAAATTCCACCAACGTGAGTGTGTGGGGTGCGTGTGCGTGTGTAAAAAATAATAATTTAAAAAATTTTAAAAAATTTTAAAAAAGACATGCACTTCTCGGTGGATCTTGATTCAGAAAAATAAAGTAGACTATGTGGCCCCACCATGATCTATGCATTATATCCACACCATTTATTCATTTTCTCAGATCATTTAAAGGGATGGACCAAAAAATTAGGTAGATCCAAAGCTTAGGTGTACCATATCATAGGAAGTAATGGGAATAATGACACTGCAATTGAACCCACTGTTTTCTTTAGTGTGGCCCACTTGAGTTTTAGATTTGTCTCATTTTTAGACTCATGTGCTAAAATGTTCTTAAAAAGATGAATGGACAGCTTAGATATATATATAACTCATACATCATGGTGGGTTCACAGAGTTTCCATGAATAAAATAAGGTTGAATTTTGGTAGCGTATTTATCCTCTTTTCAAATAGAAAATGAAGGTAATTATGATACTTTTATCATACAATTATATGTATTTAGGTTTAAATAAATGTTATTACAACCAGGAAGCTAAATATGGTTTGACATGCCACCTAACATGGAGATATTTCTATCTTGCACTGTATCACTTACATATGGTCGAATGCTCAGTTGTGCATGAGTAGGGGTGTACATTGAGTCGAACCGAGTCGAGTTGGCCTTAGCTCGACTCGGCTCGACCACTAGCTGACTTCGGATCGAACTTGGCTTGGCTCGGTTCAGTCAGCAGGTCCGGCCAATTTGAGCTGAGTTAGAGCTAAGATCGAGCTGAGTTCGTCATTGGAGCATTTTCACAAACACCTGGACTGCACCTTCAAAATCTCACTGTTTGTTAAACGGAAGCAATGGTTTTACAGATATTTTATCAAACACCTTTTAAGCAACATAAAAACCAAGAAAAAAATAGTATTTATTTCATGTACATACCTTCCTTGCCACCGGCCACACTTCGTTGAGTCCTTTCATCGAACACTTGGTGAGCAACATCAATAGCAAAGTAACCGAGGCACTGAATTGGTTCGATTTGAGTTCGATTCGAGCTGGATGCTCGAACTCATTTTCGAGCTCAAAAAATTGACTCGACTCGGCTCGAACTCAACTTCGAATCGAGTTGAATCGAGCTTTTTTGAGTCGAGTCGAGCAAGTTAATCGAGCTAACTCGGTCCGTGTACCCCCCTACGCACAAGTTCTCACAAAACTTGTGTGAACTTTTTTGAGAACTCAACTTACATGATATGAATTAAAAATCTAAATGATCCACGTGAAGCAGCACTTCATTAAACCCCCCAGGCCCAATTTTTACTTTAATCCAAAATTTTGGTGGGCCATGAAAAATGAAAATAGCTTCCTCCCTTGATTTTCATTTCTCTTTACTATGGCCCACCAGAATTTCAGATCATGGTGAAAATTTGTCTATGTGATGCAGATTTCACAGGATCCCACATCACATATACCATTCGGATTAGATGCCCATGACACGTGTGCACAAGTGCACATGTGCGTAGGTGCGCAGGTGAGCATGACTATATATGTATATATATATATATATATATATATATATATATATGGTACACTAAATGATCTTCAAACATTGAGATTCTATGATTAGTGTAGCAAAATATTGCTAATATATTTTTAATATTGAGAAAAATAAACTAAATGGTATTATTGTGAGATTTTCTCATAAGAATTTTGGTGCCTTAATATCGTGATATTAACAGAAAAATAGTAAAAATTCTAAGGACTTTGTTATAACTTATATTAAAAATTAAAAATTATTTATTAATTTATAATAAATATTTTTAAAAATTTTATTAATACTTCCTGAAAAACTTCAAAATTTAAAGAACTCATGAGAAATATCCTGTCCGAGAAATGGCCAAGAACAAGATTTGTCTTTGTGACAATGACCATGTAGGTATGGCTAACAGACGGAGTATTTAAATAATAATAAAATTAATAATAATAATAAAAGGTATGGCTAACAGACGGAGGACATCACATACATGCAGGGAACGGTACCACAACTTGCGATCCATGCCAAAATTGCCACATGCAGGTAAAGTACCACAACTTGCGATCCATGCCAAAATTGCCACTTGTGGAGGACATCGTGCCATGAATATAGTACGATCCACCACAAAGATCACCCTTTCTAAATCAGGTTGATCTGCTCAGTAGGTGGCCGGCACCTTTTTTGTTTCCTTGGACCATCGGATGTGCATTGATTACAATGGTGTGTTATTCACCAGAGAAGTGCCTGACTTTTGTCCCAGGTGATCTTTATGATGTGGTCTTATGTTTTCATGGTACTGATCTACCCCACAAAGTGGAATGCCCGGTAAAGAAGGTACGGTACCACAAGCGTGGTACCTTGTATGTTTGTGGTCAGGTCCAGGAAACCAAAAACATGCCACCAGACAGACAGTAGAGGGAGGTTTGCTAGTATGCATCCCAACGTATTTCAACTGGGCAATTTGGGACTTTAGCAGTTGATTTTATATAAACTGGAAAATTTATATGAAAATTGCCACTGGATAGCAAGTCTGTTTGCACCTTACAGGAATTAAACACTCTCCAAATTGTGAAATCTTACTTTAAATTTTTTCTGGAGCCTCAGGAATAAGTCACTTATGTTTAAAATTTCAGATAAATTAAATATATAGTTTAAAAATTATAATTTTGAGAATGATAGGCTGTCAATATAAAACGATTTTGGATTACAACTGTTCATATAAATGATAACACTAAGGCTTAGGTTCAAAAAGGGATAAACCATTTGAACCTATCTTTTATGAAACTCATGGTACTTTTATGGTGGAATAAAAAAGTATATGATATTCCCGAAGGACCTAAAACGATCGGGACCATAGACTTACAAGACCATATTCAAGCAAATTATAAGTGATTTGATCAAAATACCAAATCCCAGGCACTTACCAATAAACTTAATGCCCTGATCAAGCAAGAATTCAAGACTCACCTAGAACAGATGATATCAAAGAACTTACAGCCCTAGTCAGGCAAGAGTTCCGTATATTAAGATTAGCCCTACTAAAACTATTTTCTCAAAATACTAAGAAAAAAAATTACTCTACATAATGGTGGAAGTAATGTGTGAAAAAAAAAAAAAAAACTAATGTGTGAAATGCCACAAAATTAAATACATAAATAAATAAAATGAATATATGCATATAAATCTTTAGGTCGAGATTTCTGTTTGAGGGTAGATTATAGTGTCCCGGTTTCGTGCAATCAATTATACGCACACATAAATATATATATCTACCTCACGAAAAATACAATAAAAGCTTAAACATAATGAATTAATATAAATTATATAAGTAATTAAATTTCGGAGTTAAAATTTTATTTAAGAAGGATAGATTGTAACTCTCCCGAACTTTTCAATACTTGAGCATTGAAAGTTCTCGAGTGTTATCATAAAATTTAATTTAGTATATATACGTGTATGTCACCAATTTTACTTATCCTAACCTTACCTTTATTCACTAACATAAATCTGACCATCGGGAATAATCTTCATCCATATATTAAGTCATCTAACTGTTGATTTTTAAGACATAATCATCATATATCCAACTATTTTCACTTGTACATCATAACCAACCGTTCAGTTAACTATTCAACACTAGATAAAGATATCTGACTGTCCACTTTGAGTTTGGATTACCTGATCATAGTAAACTAACTACTTGACCTTTATATATGCTCGTACACGTATCAAATCAAGATGTTAATCTATTCATCTTATTCACCACGTATGAATATGCTTAATAAACCATTAAAACTATAATATAATGAACTTATACATGTGAAAAAATCACTTGAATCTAAGGGTATATATGTTTTACCTCTTAATCACTTAAAAAACCCATTTGTAGTCATCCATTTATAAAATTGACCGTATATCCACCTACATATATGATCAGAGTATTAACCATCAAGATTTCTTATTTTTAACATATCATTTGACCGTCCATCATATTTGGATCAGCCAAACGGGCTACCCAAATATCGAAATAAACTTATTAGTTTGAATATCGTAAAACATATGCCACAATTACCGGCTAACTTCTCTATTATATGTATGAAAGCAGGTTGGTTGTGTTGAAGATGATTTTAAATGGGCGAGTTAATTATTATATTAAATTAAGGTCCCAAGAGAATAGACCATTAAACTTTTAATTAGGAATTTATAAATTAAAGTGGTTGATTTCATGTAAGTGAATGTTTGTACATAGAACTTAAAATGGACAGCATGGACATGGTTATGGCTTCTGAATAAATTGCATTTTACTAGTTCTCGTACGCTTAGTGTACAAGTCGCGGTGCAGGACTTGGGTTTGGGATGCACGATCGATACTCGAAATCTGGGTTATGACATAGTAAGCAGTGGAGAAGTGTCAAAGGTGCGCTATTGTTAGAAAAGCGGGTCACTAGAATGATCGGCGAGAGAGAGTGTAACGTACTGAAAAAGTTTGTACTAAGACCCGAGTTCAGCCATAAATAGGACCGCCCGAGGGCCATACTCGACTAGCTAGCTAAAACTAGGTGTACGCTAATACATAGCATTAGAGAAATTAAGTTCGGGCCACTATTCCTACAAATGAACATAGCCCAAGATCACAAGTGCACTAGTGCACAACCATCTGAAAACATGAGGGAAATCCCGAGGGCCTGCCCCTCTCAAGAGTGCCCTAAAACTCTGTAAAGGACCTAAACCACACATCGGGGGTCCGCTAGCCTTGAAATTATAGATCAATGTCTGTCTTACTGGGCTCGATGACCATCGCGAGAGTCAAGCCTGGATGTGTCCAGAAAAGCTTAACTTGAACCGAGAGATAAGTTCATGAGAAGTATAAATATACTAAAAGAATGAGCTGAAACCTAAGTGAATTAGATTATTCACTCTTACGCAAAGTCAAGGATTTCGGGTCGTCGTTTATGACCAAACTTCATACATAGAGTAAAGAAAATTTCCTACACACATCCTTATAACCGTGGCCCCGATTGAACATTTATAACCATTGATCTGACACATGCTTCCCACAGTCGATCCGTTTATTCAATCGCACCGAAACTGTGTCCTAGCATTGATCCATTGATAGGGAGTCTACCTGTAACACCTCAAATTTTTACCAACCCGGAGTTAGACGTCCTTGGGCAATGAGTCAATCTTAATACCTTATTAACTTCTCAGAACTCAATCCCAAAGTATAAAATTTCTTTTTAATCCATTTCCTTCAAAATATCACATTTCACCACCTTGTTCTTCAAATTTTTTTAAGTTGTTTCATATTAGACACAAATCCTAAAGTTTAACTGATGAAGAACAATATTTAAACTAAAAATTACTATAAATAAATAATAAATAAATAAATAAAATAGATTTTTGACCATTAAACTTTTAGAATCTTATGAAATAAATAGGTTTTTTGGATAGAATAGCTTCTCCTGCCCCAAAATCATATATTGCATGTCGAATAACACATTCTGGTTTGCAAGATATGCTCATTTTAAAAATTGCATGGTAGAATCATCACCAAACAAGACATTGTCCAGCAATGCCCTTGCCGCCTCGCCGGCCAGTGAGCCGGGCGGCCCGTTTTTTGCCCATTTTCTGTAATTTTTATCCAACTTCAAAAAGTCATATCTCCCTCGTTATAACTCTAGTTTAGGTAATTCAAAAATCAGATTGAAACTTGATAAGTCTAGTTTCATATAAAAATAAGTGAAAATATAATAAAAATTTTAATATAGTTAAATATCGGTTGTTATGACAACTGTCCAAAAATCATTAGTTTGGACAACTCCTGCTTTTAGAATTTTTAGAATTTTTCTACAACACAAATCTAATGAAATTTAGTGAGGACAAAGTGAACTTGATGATGAGTTTTTAAAAAAATAATTAAAATAATATACTAACTAAAAGTGCTAAAAAGGGACATAGAACTGCCCTAAGACTTTATTTTATCGTAATTAGGGCGGAATTTAGTTAAGTACTAAACTAAATAATTGGTGAATTTGGCTTGAACCACTTTTTATACAAACTACAAAATTCAAAACCAATAGAATCTCTGACGCTACATTGCCTAAAAACCTATGATCAATCTCCAAACCCAGTTGCTCTTAGGAGTATCTTGAAATTCTGTATCGAACCTAAACCGCGCATCGAAAGTCTGATTACCGCGAAACTATACGGTTATGACAGCCTTATTAGGTTTGACTACCATCTCAGAAATCAAATTCAAATAGTATCTAGAAATGCACAACTTGAGCCCCAAGCGAAGTGCGTGAGAAACGTAAATATCTTTAAAAAATGAAATGAAACTTATGTAAATTGAGTCGTTTGCTTACAGGTCAAATCTAAGGATTCAGACCGTCATAATCTGACTGAATTACATCCTCGGATCAAGAAAAATTTTCAACACATGTCAGTGCACTTGGGACCCTGATCAAGTACCAGTGACCGTTAAACTGAAACTGATCCCTCGCGACCGATCCACTGATCCAATTGGACCGAGATCTTAACTTGGCGTAGATCTATCGTCAGGGGGCTTACTCCCAACCACATGCAAAAAGGGAGCCTCCAAATCAGATCCATTGGACCGAAACAGTCGACTTTTGGCTATAAGCTAAGTATACCATGGCCCTAGGGCCATTACCATCAGTTCTGGGCCTATATAAGGACCTAAACCCACTCCTTCTCTCTAGCATACGAATTTGTTCTAAACCCTAGGAGAGATAAGAGAGAGAATGAGAGAAAAGAGTGGAAATCGGAGGGAAATCCTTGGATTTTGCTGTCGTCCTTCTATTTTGTTACTCCACGCCTCAATTCACCCTTCCACATCGCTACACCGTCGATTTCAACTCCATTTTTAGGTAAGAAATCCTAACCATAATCTGTTTTAGGTATCCAAATAGAGGAATTGATGAAATAGCTAACCTATTTCGTGATTCAGGTAGCCATTGTGCTGTAGACAAATACGTGTTCAAATTGAGCTTAGTACGGGTTTATCGGTGAAAGGTGTGGACTATAAACATTTAGGTTATGGTTTTCAAGGCTTTCAATGTCAGCTAATGATTTATGTCTGACTTGATTTCTCCCGTATAATCCTAGTTACGATGCTTTGTATATATTATACATATGTGAACTATGTCAAATACAAAGATGCATTCCATGTGTTTGTTGAAATGATCGAATGAATATGAAATTATGATTTGTATTCATCATGACTGTAAACATATGATTCATGGTTGTCATCAGTATTATGACCACTATGTGTGATGATTTGTTATAATATATGTCGTAACTAACCTAGTTCATATATTGGGTAAAGGGTAGCCTAAGTATTTAATAAAATGTTTGAAAGAGTGTGAAATCCTGATTTGTGCTTGTCATGATTTCTAATCTAAGATCCATGTTTGTTATATGCTTTATAACTTACGTTGTGTAGGAAATTGCTATAGTTCATGTCGTAACTAATCTAGTCTATGTATTTAGTAATGTGTAGTCTATATGTTTGATAAAATGCCTGAATGACTGGAAGCTTATTGAAATGTATTTAATGAGGCCATTAAGATAGGATTCTCAATTACCTTGTCTATAGTTACAGTTTCATTTATATAATCTATCTTACTACTACGTGATTTATATATGAATGTATATGTATGATAACATGTACTATATGTGTTCGTTAAAATGCTTATACGAGATTCATATTTAAATTGGTTACTACATGTTGTTTTGACTAGTACATATGAATTGTAAGACCCGTGTCCTAGTCCGTACCATTTCGTTGGCCTCCACGGTCCTTCCGATCAAAATCTGACAATCCTTGACCCGTTTCTGACATTTGCACGCGATCCTAAGCCGAGACCTGTATGTCAAAGTCAGCTCAAACTGAAACTTGTCCCTGGCGACCGCGCCGTCGCCGGGATTCCAATGCCGCGACTCGCACACCAAACCGATACGCAGGGTAGAAGATGTAGGCCCGCGTTCATTTCGAGAACAACACCGCTGTGCGAATTTCGATAGAATCTCTACGACCTATCATATCAATCAATCAATCAATGTCAAGTACAAATCAAGTACAATAACTCATACCCTATCCTTACCTCTCTCTTACACAAATTACCCAAAGTCAACTCTCACATCACTTCATCCATCACTCAACCCATCACCCATCACACCTCACCCATCCTTATCATCCCATCACTTCTCTGTCTCCCTCATTTCTCAAAAATCTCTCTCAAGCAACATCCCACGTCCAAGCTTTCTCTCTCCCAAACCCCAAGTGTGGCCCACCATCTCATCTCTCATCCACACCATCAAAACTCCATCAACCACTGTTAAGAGCAAAGGCAAGGAGCATAGAAGGCTTAGGGAGCAAGAAGGAGGCCTAGAGATGGGTGATCCATTGTTTATTTCAACTTTAAGGGCCCACTTATTGTGGGACCCACTTGACGTATGTGTTGTATCAATGGAGGGCCCATAGTGGCGGGGTCCCTCCTCTCTATCACCGTATCTCTCCTCTTTCTCTCTCCTCTCCCTAGAATGAAGTGGGCCCCACCAAATCATATTAAATTCACTCCATTCATCATTGGTGTGGCCCACCACATTTTAGGCGAAATCCATCGTCCATTTTGGGATAACACTGTCCAGCGTCCAGGGACGCTGGATGTGTAGCCATGGACGAGCGTGGCTAACCTGGAGTGCGTATACTGATATGGGCGTGTACTAACAGCTAACAAAAAAAGGTTTGGGGTGGGCTGCTCATGCAGGCCCCACCATAATGTATGTATATAATCCACGCCGTTCATTTCACTTCTTAGCTCATTTTAGGCGTTAAGCCAAAAGATGAGGCTGATCTGATAATCAAGCGGGTCATACCGTAGGAAATAGTAATATTACCATTAAAACCCACATTAATTCTTCCATTGGTCAAAAATAATCGTATATTGGTCTCATTGAGTTGATCAGGGGCTATAGAATCTAATGGTCAGACTGAATTTTTCAGATGCGGGCCCCACCTATCAAAAACCACGAGATTACTGGTTTTCAAAAAAAAAAAAACAAAGAAAAGAAGCAACAGTAGCTTCTGCTACTGCCGCTGTTAGAGGGCGAGTGGATGGACAGGCTGGGGCTCACGGCCCCAGCTGTGGGACCCACCGTAATCCGTTTCGAAAATCAACATCGTGCATTGGGTGGGCCCTTAGGGCAGTGGCCGCCTTGCCAAAAATCAGCCGTATACGGAACTCAGGTGGGCCATACCATCTAAAATCATGTGAAGACATGCCTAAACATATAAAATCACTTGGTGGGGCTTATCTGAAATTTGGATGCGGCTGAAACTTGGTCTGAACCCTCAGCCAAGTGGGACACTCATAATGGGTGGGCTGGATTTGTGAACCACATTACAGTGGCCCCTAACCGTGACCCTATGAACAGTTTGGGTGGCAAATGAACGTTGCAGTGGGCCCCTAGGTCCATGTGACCTTTTCAACAAGTTTAGATGGCAAATAAACATTACATGGTGGGCCACCTGGTCCACGTGAACGGATTGGATGCAAATAAATATTTCAGTAGGCCCTGATCCTCGTGACCCTATCAACAGGTTGTATGGAAAATAAACATTCCAGTGCCCCCCCCCCCCCCCCCCCCCTGAACATGTGACCTTGTGAACAGGTTGGGTGACAAATAAATATTATGGTGGGCCCAAGGTCCATGTGACCTTATGAATAGATTGGATTGCAAATAAATATTACTGTGGGCCCTAGGCCCATGTGACCCTATGACCAGTTTGGATGAAAAATAAACATCATGTTGGGCCCCAGTTTGGATGGAAAATAAACATTATGTTGGGCCCTAGGGTGAAAAATAAACATTTTGGTGGGCCCTACTTAGGAACCACTTATGTATGTATGTGTCCACACCTTTCATCTATGTAGACCTCCACCATGGAGTATGTGATTTATCTATGCCTTCCATCCTTATGGGACCTACCATGATGCAAGAGTTTCATACCAACCATCTAACCATTTTGAGGTTATTATAAGGCCATGTGTTGAGGCCTATCTTGGTGTATTTATGGGCCGTCCATTGAGGCCCACCTTGATTTATATAAGGTCATTTGTTGAGGCTCATCTTAATGTATTTGTGGCCGCCCACTAAGGCCCACTTTGATACATATATAAGACCATGGTTTGGGTCCCGTTTGATGTATTGAAGGCCCATGGGTCAAGGCCCAATGGGATGTACATGAGGCCCATTATAACGGGATTCTACCATGGTTTATGAGTTGACTATTGTAGTAGGCTATGCCTTGGGAGCAATGATGGTTTGACGCCCACATTGTAGGGATAATATTGGTTAAATGTCCACATTGTCACTCTCCCTAAGGCCCACTGATAGGGCCATACTTATAGCGAGTAGGCCGTATAGGCTCATCTTCGTTATACACAAAGCCCATCTTTATATACATGTTTAGTATAGATCCATGATTCATGATAATACAAATCATATGTATGACTAATATGAGGAGTGACTGATCATAGCATATGCCTTCGGCGGACTGTTTATGGGCTCCCTGATAGGCGGAGTTGCCCTACATGAGCGCATAGTATACGTAGGACTGTTGCATGACTGGTAGTGTGACTCATGCACTTACATTTGTATGATTGTAGTTATTGTATGCCCTAGCAACATCAAGGTCAAAGCCTCCACAGACGTATCGTAGGTGGCTGGATTGGATACCAAAAATGTTTGGTTCTAGCATACGGGCGCCATAGATATCCCTGGGTGAAAGTCTCTAAACTCGATGGTACCAGAGAATGACTCCAACGTCGGGACCGAGTGGATACATGAGTGCACGATGACCGTATACCATTAGGCCGCATCTCCTACTGTGTCGTGGTTGGTTGGAAAGGGGTGTGACCTTATCCGCTGAGTGAGGGGGCAATCTCTAGATTGAGTTTGACCAGCTTGAGGAATAGGTCCGCTATCGACGAGTCGGGCCCGATATTAGCAAGTGGATAGTGAGGTCTCTTCCGCTCTTCCAGTTGTGCATTCGGATAGGGACGGCAAGCTAGCGTAGAGTGTACTTGACCCCGGTGATTATCCAGAATGAGAACTGTACTGATATGTGGATTTGAATTGGCATGCTTGAGTTGCATCTTGCATCACATGGTCCTGATATGACCAATAGTATTCATATCCTACACTACATAGCCTTGTTACAGCTGATTTGCATTCATGTACTCATCAGCATTATTCTGCATTACTCTGACCTTACATTCTAAGCACGCTCATATTACTCACACACTTACACCGCCCTCTAAGCTTTTTATAAGCTTATGCACGATTGATGCATGCAGGTGACGTCAAGACGCAGCCGTAGCATAGTAGAAGTAGGAGCGTACAGTCGAACCTTTGGAGTTTCCATTATTTACATTATCTTGTCCCTTCAGACGCATTGTACTCAAAAGTTTTTTATCATAGTGAATTTTGTGATGGTATTCTTATGGTTATTGTTCGTGGGTTATGTTTATGTTATACTCATAACGAATCAAATGGATATTAAAAATCTCCCTTTTAGCATCCCAGGATCGGAACCTGGTAAATGGGTGCAGGGAGCCGAGAATGAGGTACTACGGAGGTTGTCGGCGATAGATTCGGCGATTGAAAATTTTGTGAGCCCAGTTTCTGAGTTCGGGGCGTAACATGAATGCTTATTGCATTTGAAGTGTGATTAGGGCTACGATGTAGTCCAGACAATCGGTAATGGTTTACGATCGATGGCCTAACTATTTTCGCCACAACAGATACGTTCGAGGAATCTGAGTCGTATGCTGATTATCGACATTAGCTAGGCCACAAGGAGTGCATATGCGCTCCATGTCAATTAATTCAACGTATGCTCATACCAGTCGAGCTTGTCAAGTAACTCGATTAGCCCAAGGTATGTTCACCATGTATAGACGCTACTGCTTGAACCTAAGGTACCAAACTTACCAGTGAAAAGCCTGCTTAACCTTGGTACCTCGATCCGCTAAGACTCATGAGCCGGACATGGTGGTATGGGACACCGTGGTCAAGCTGTCGGCCTACGTCGGGGCGACAAGCCTCCTCCTAGTGATCAGTGAGCAACCTAAACTCGTGAGCCGAATACGATGATATATGATACTGTATTCGAGCTGTTGGCGTATGACCAGGTGACGAGCCTCTAGTAGTGACATCGAATATACACTAAGACTACTATAAGGTGACGAGCCTTGTCGTAGTGACCTTGAGTATAAAATAGGCGTAGCCCGGCGTAACCTGACTATGGTAGCCAGTCAGGTTGGTGACGAGCCTCCAAAAATAGACTGTCAGTTGATAGGGCGTTAGTGGTAGTGACCTCGAATGTGAATTAAGCCTACGCCGAGGTGACAAGACTCTCGTAGCAACCTATGGTATAAACTCATGAATTTGCCTATCGTATGTAATTAAATAGTATTGACGACTCTAGATGGATCATTGTTTTGGTAAATGAAATAAAGGAAGGTACCTTAGTTTTCCAATCATGCTGTATGAATATGCTTAATTGAGAACTTGGCTAACATGACCATGCATTGCATTGCACGGTGCTTTGGCGAGGAAGTGCACAAAGGAAGGGATGTATGCCGCAATCGTGAGATGATGTTGCAGAGGGAGTGTGGGTGAGGGCATACATCATTAATATATATCATCCTTACATTAACCAGAGTACTTAGGAATGCTTGTTGTATTATTTTATCATTATTACTTGACTGAATTGATAATATGTTAACCTTTGCTTTATAGTTCCACTGAATTAGCTACTCATTTTCATCTGTGGCAATATTTTTAAAACACCACCCAGATTCTATTGTAGATGCAGGTGATGCCAAGGTCTATACTGTAATGTTGAATTTCGTAGGCGAGGAGAAAGAGTTCTCATATGTTTAGCTATCAGGCGGATCTATGTAGATCTCATACCGATGCGCAGGGGCTACTGGGATACTTGTTTAGTTGAACACATTTACTTCCCACATTTTATATGGTTAGAAACAACACATGTATATATTTAGCCCGGTTTCATACTCATACTCCGAAATTTGTAATGTTTTCATAATTAAATGCATATATTTCAGTCTTCTGCTTGCCAAATTATATTAAATCTGGAGTATAATATGTTGTTTTAGTATAATTTCACTCATGTTTAAATACAGTAATATGGAACACATTCAATCATCATTATCTATGTTACATAAGTGATGCGTTGGAACTCGGGAGTAGAGCTTTGCTCGACACCCGATTTTCAGGGCATTACACTACCCCATGGTATATATGAGCTCGCAGGCCCTCCGAAGGGACCCGTTAGTCAGAAATAGCCGCCCATAGGATATAAGTATCATATAAAGTGGCCCTTGGACCATTTACACACCACCTAAAACTATAAATAGCTCCCAATTCACCCCATTTCCCCCAAATACGAGTTTAGGGAAACCTAAGGTGAGAAAGAGAAGGAAAGAGAAAGGTAAGGAAGAAGGAGATTGAAAGGGTACTTGCCACGAAGGGTAATCCTCCTCCATCGACTCACAAACCTAGCTACCACCACTCCCACTACCAGAACTCCTACTACGATATGGGGTAAAGAATACAAACTTCCTTATTGATGTAGGTCTTCAAATGGGTTTTCTCCAACTCTAACTAACCCGTGTGCTCGTTTAGGCAGCCAACGATTCTTCCTTGGAAACATATTCATAGGAGCGAGTCCGAGTCAGGCGTGTTACCGAAAGGTGTGGACTATAAATGCTTAGGTTACGATTTAGCAATACTTTCGTTTCGGTTAATGATTTTTTATTGTTAATGTAGAACTTCTTGTGGCCTTAGGTATACTTATGTCCATATTTAACAAATGAATGAATTACAAGTATTAGTAAGATGTTGTTTATGTGTTTGATAAAATGCTTAAATGCATAGTTTATCAAAAAATTTTATTGAATGTTAACCCATATGGTATGAATGTTTGTTAACATGATTTGAATAGGAATAAGGCTATAAGTGTAGTCCAGGTAACCGGTAAACTTCCACGTTTTGGTGGCCGAATTAAGTTAACCACCTTGGGTAAATTCGAAAGATACGGGTCGGAAGACAGTGGCTAGGCCACGAGGAGCGCTCACACGCTCCATGCCAGTTATGTTAATGTGCACCCGTACCAATCGAAATTACCTAAAGAACTGGTTGACCTATTGAATGTTCACCATGTATGAGCATGATCACTTAAATCTAAGGTACCCCCCTCACTATTGTAAAGATACACATTTAATCATGGTATCATGATCCTCAAGACTTGTAAGTCAAGCATGGTGGTATGGGACACCGTGTCCGTGTTGTCGGCCTACGCTGGGGTGACGAGCCTCCCTTTAGTGACCGCGAGCATCACTTCTAACAACTTTCTTATCGTATGTACTTATCTAGGAGTGACGTACCTAGACGGATTAAAAATACAGTAAGACTGCTGCAGTTGTCCAATGCCTAGTGATTTGGTTAAGATCGATGTTTAAAAGGGAGGTATCGTAGCTTTTTCAAATTACTAGATGAAAATGTATAATTAATCACTCGGCTAACATGATCATGCACCGCATTGCATTAGTTAGAATGTGGCGAAACAGGTGTTGGAGTCATATATTTGAGGAAGTATTGTCATGTACAAAATAAGTGGTCGGAGTCGCATGTTAAAAGAGTGTCGATGGGTGAGGGAATGCATCATTACATAAACTCCATTATGGCATTAAAAAGAGTAGTTAGGAAGTAATTTCCTTATATTGCCTTATCATTATTGTATTAATTGACTTGATAACATGTTTAACTTTTGATTTATGGAACCACTGAGCTGATCACTCACTCCTACTCTGAGATGATATTTTAAAATACCAACCAAATGATATTGTAGATGCAGGTGTCAATGATGTCGATACACTGGACCAGGCTTTCATGGATGAGGAGGAGGAATTCTCCTATTTCCAGCTCTCGAATGGGCCGATGTAGGCCATGTAGCTTTGGACAGGGAGCGTTGGACATATAGGCTTAGTTGGATGTTACATTACAACATTTTGTTTATTTTTTAAAATTGTATACATATATATTAAACTCAGCCATGGACCCATACTCTGGAAAAAACTTCACGATATATGTATATTTTTAGTTTACACATCTGCTTAAATTGCATTGAACCTGGAGTATGGTACGTTATTTAGTATAATTCTATGCATGCTCGAATGCCCAACGTGAAAGAAATTAGGATATTGGCTTCCACAAAACATAAGTGATGTTCAGAATCTCGGGAGTCGAGCTTTGCTCGACCCTTGAAATTCAGGGCATTACAGAGAGAGAGAGAGAGAGAGAGAGAGAGAGAGAGAGAGAGAGAGAGAGAGAAAGAGAGTTTTTCCTTCTCCAATACCATGTTAATTTGGGAAGGAAAATTGTGTAAAGAGAATTTCTCCATGTCTATTTATTTATAAGAAAAATCCTAGTATAGAAATGGGCTAACGTAAGCCCAAGACAATGCAAAGCAAACTAAGCTCAAAAAACACTCATTTTAACAAATAAAAAGAAGAAAGAATGGGTTAATAGAACAACCCGTTATATGTGTGCGTGTCTGTGTGTGCGTGTCTATGAAATACTCACCCACGAATCAGTTCTCATGAAAACTCATGAGCACTTTTTTCGATACGCGATGTGAGCACAAAATCGAAATGGTCTGCAAGATGAATTAGCTCATGAAACCCCCAAGGCTCAAAAGTTGTATATCCTAATTCATAAATCCAGTGGACCATAGCAAAGTGAGAGGGAATTGCCTCCCTTGATTTTCCTCTCACTACCCTATGTCCCACTAGATTTTTGGATTGGGTTAAGTTTTGGGTAGTAAGAGTTTCATAAGGTGACTCATCTAATAGACTGTTGGGATTACATATACACATCATGTGAGATGAGTTCTCAAAAAGTGCTCACAAGAACATCCTAAGGTGTGCATTATTATTATTATCATCATCATCATATAAACTTCCTTTATATATATGTACCCAATATGGATAATTTTTGGATAACTAGTTAAACTTTTAACTTAATTGATTATCCTTGTAACCAAACGGCCCTTTGCAATAAATCTCTAGGATGGAGGAGATTTGACTTGCCTACACGAGCATAGGGCCTTACCATCAGCATGCAATCACATGAGCCAATTACAAAACAATTGCGTGAGATTCGAGTTTGCCATCAGGTGGGCCACATTGAGGGATTGTTTGAATACAACAAGATATTTTGTTGTGGTTATAAACAAAAAGGAATGGAACTAAAAGTAATAGTTTAGTTCTAAAAAAAAATTTAACCCAATTTAGTAAACACATATGTTGATATGGAACAATTTTAAACTCTATTTTAAAAACAATATATCATTCTAAAATTTGAAAAACATACCAAGTACCCTCCATCACGCATCCACTAATGTAACAACTAATATATCATTTCATTATTTTATGTTAATTTATAATCCATCTAAAGTGGGGCCCACCATTTCAATGTTTTAATTTGAATTACATATTTTTCATGTATTTAGTTTATAATTAATGCTGAGTTACATATTTCTCATAATTGGTTGTAGGTAAGGGAGGCAATGAGTCAGTGGACCAACGAGCTTGATCGAACTTTGTATTGGGCATGGACCTATTAGCTCGACTCATTTCCTGGGCTTGAGCCTGCCATGCATGGCCAATAAATTTTTACAGCTGAGCTTGGGCTCAAGTCATTTTAGCCCAACGGGCTCAGGCCCATTAAATCTAATCCAATTTCATATTTACATCTTATATCCTACAAATTAATGTCATTTTAATCCTCAATTAAGCAACCCATGTACATTGAATGTACACCACTAATTTCATTCCTTCTAAGTGTTTTTTGTATACATATGGACCACTTCATTATCAAGTGGATAAATTAGGAACATTAAATGGGAAATAAGGTTTTATCGATTTTCAAGGTTAGCTTGGTGGACCTTGGTCCAACTAATTTTTTGGGGCTTGGACTTGGGTCTACCATGCTAGGTCCACACCAGGCTTGGGTGGAGCTTGCCCCTAGGGCCTTAAGTGGCCCAAACCTAACCCATTGCCATCCCAGATAGGGGAGGGCAGATGTAAAGGTGGTTCAAAAGAACAATTACACAATTGGACGGCTGTTTTTTTTCTTTTTCTAGCCATCTGTTTGTTGGTACAATCTGGCCCACCTGAGTGAAATAGAATAACTTTTGGCTGACAAGATCTAACAAATATCATCTACTCCATAGAAAATTTGGATCTTGCAAATGTGTTTCATACCGGCACGTGTGCTGGCGTGTGGACGGGCTGGGCTCCACGTATGTGGATTTGGAAAACCTGTTTGGTGTTTGTTCTTACCATGACAGTCGCTGTACGCTCTACGTAATTGATGAGCTATGATCGATTGTACTCCCTACCAGAGACGCTGACAGGGATTCTTGCCCTCAGAGATTAAAGAGGAGATTTGTACCATACGTGGGCATGCATGTGAGAGATCCTAACCAACCGTCTTGTAGGGCCCACTTCGAATGGTGGGCCAAAAATCAGATTGGTACAATAATAAGCTGCTCTAGCAACTTTTGTTCATTGAATGTAGAGCGTTGGGAACATTTTGCAAACCATCCTTTTTTAATTGACATCTATGATTTACTTGAAGAGCAGACGGTCCTGATCTTTCGGATAGGGCATGTTCAAGGTGGCTGCCACCTGATGAGTATCGATCGAGCTCTGTGGGCCCCACCATGATTTATGCTGGACATCTACCCCATGCATTTTGTGGGTCCCCTCAAAGTTATTGGACATAAAAAAATTGAGTTGGATCTGAAATTCAAGTGGGCCATACCATCTAAAATCAATGAACTTATGCCTAAAACATCTAAAACTACTTGGTGGGGCCTCCCTGAGTTTTCGATGCAGCTAAAACTCACTAGGACTTCACTTCCAAGTGGGACATAAACAATGAATGTCTTGGATGTTTGAAACATGTGTCTATAGGCCCTCTAAATGTCCATGAAGGTTTCAATGGGTGGATATCAACTATTGTCATTGGAGTAGCCTACCTTAGACAATGATTAGCTAGACTAATTATTAAGCCTATAGCTTAAATGGAAGAGTGTCTAATTGATGAGAAAGATATCCAAATATAGATCATAATAGGGCTGATGAAGTTCGATTTCGTGACACATTTTTTAATATATATATACAAACATGTATAAATAAACATTGGTTTCAACCTATAGCTAAGTGGCAGATGAAGTGCCCTTTAACACCGAGATTATGGGTTCAAGTGCCCATGTTGAAAAAATACACGGTCACTCAAACCTATGACCTCAGTGTTAAAACGCACTCTGTTTATCATTAAGCCATCGATTGAAATTTCATATATATTTTTTTTCCTTATCTGAGCACCATCCATGATGGGCCAACATGATGAATGGTGCTTACCATGCCCCGTTTACTGCAGAGAAGATGTGTCCTACTCTAAACTACCATTTACAAGATTAACAAAGATAGATGAAAAGTTAAAGATAAAAGGAACTGCTGAGGCAAATGTACTTTGATTCCAGAGGTGGAAATCTTTCAGTACAGTGTACCATACAGTTTTGATAAGGTTCAATAATAACGTAAAGAGAGAGAGAGACCATCCAGATTTCATTGTTCAATCAGAGCCGTCTATTTACCATAACTCATGTTAGAAAAGAAGAGTTGCAAATGAACTCATCTCACAGGTGGTAATGAGTCGCATGCGTGTGTGTTTATATCAACTTGTCAAGCGATTCATGCTCTATAGATGCCTTTTTTTCCCCTTAAAAATCGAGTTGATTTTATCGTCAGGTGGGGACACATGTACATAGAACGTGGGCCGTTGGTTAGTTTCACTTTAACGGTTCATTTGTTTGTAGATGTGTAGAACATTTGATAATCACATCTTTTCATTGTATGGTATCCATGGAAAGCGGCTCCCATCTCTCACTTGAGGAATGGATTGTAGCCCATCCGACGAATGGAGCTGCCGGATTCTTTGGCCGTTGCATGTTCCCTGTGGGCCCCACCTAATGAACGGCACAGATCTTTCTCAAAAGCTACGTCTCACATGCTCACTGCGTGGCACAATCTCTCTCTAAATCTCCTTAGCATTTGTCGCAGGTTAAAACATGAATTATATGATCTTTAGAAAAGACCTCTGCCCACGTCTAATCGTCTGCACATGGAAGATAATCTCAATCGCGTCAACCACGTAAGAATTGTAGGGTCCTGATGGATTTGATGAATCAAGATGTATATGGTATCCTGATCCCTTCGATCTATACAATTGGGCCATCGTTCAGTCTTCCAGGCGTTGATCTAATGGGCCACTGAAGATTGTAGACGCCCCAAAAATTTCCCAGATTGGAAGATCTTAACCCTTTCTAAGGTTAGCTAACAAATAGAAGGCAAAGATGATCCAGTAAAAACTACAATTTTGAAGAATTTTGGAGTATATCTAATCGAAAGTGTGGTTGATCAGATCAAAGGTGTGGATCGTCAAATCATGGGCCCCATTTCTTGGACTAGGCAGATAAGGACACAATATACTTCTTGATGTGATTCCCCAATCACACGAGAAGGAACGAGAAAGCGGTTACTTTAGCCTTTATGTCTTCAATATCTAATCAAGGATTTGATTTACTTTCAAATAATTCAGGCTTTCTCCCATCAGCTTTCTTTATGAATTGATTTTTTATTTTTATTTTTCTTCTTTTGGCGGTGGGCCACCCAACATGGCAGGCAAGTTCGTGATGACCCCACCAAAAACGCCGTCTCCATTGATGTACAAGTTTTGGCTTAACATGCTTTTTTTACTTTATCCTTCTTTCAATCCAGGCAACTCCTATGATTCTTACACGTGGCATGTATTTGATTATCTCAACCGTTCATTCATCAAGAACACATCTGGATAGGTCAAAGACTAAAATTTGTAAAAATTGGATGATCGTGACTATTTTCTATATAGTTTATAAAAATCCCTAAATGTTGAATTAAATGTGATCCAGATGTGCATAGAAATGGACGTGTTAGAGTATACATGAATATATATATATATATATATATATATATATATATATATATATATATATATATATCTTTGAGCGTATCTTTGAATGGCATTAAATGTGGAATAACTGATTATCTATACAAATTAAAGTTTTGAATTCATGAGAAAAAGTATAAGAGTTAATTGTGGAATAACTGATTACCTATACATTAAGCATAGAGATTATAAAACTGAATAATTAAATCAAAAACAAGTATTAGAATGGCATTAAATGTGGACGGATGAACTTAGCCTTTTGAACTTGGTCGTCCCCAACTCACACCATTTATGAAAACTTTTCATTGGGACTTTGGTTTTTTAATGTGTAAGTTTAAATATTGGGACATATATTTATAAAAGGATTTTCTTAAAAATTAAGAGTCCCTACGCTAAATATATTCTACATCCCACTAAAATATTATGAATATGTAATACAATTTAAGTACACCACTCTATCATGTATTAGAATTAATAACAACTATAATAAGCTCAATAGCATATTCAATCTAAATATCCAATAGTCAGATCATTAAACCCATTATGTATATGAATCAATCACAATTGTAATGGATCCACTAATATGTTCAATTTAAATATCCACCGGTGAGATAATCCAAACCATTGTGGAGCCCACCTAATAAAAGTCTTATGAGGAAAACTCTCAAAACTAGACTAGAAGTGATACGAATGAGCTGATATTACTCATTGCAAACCACTAAATTAAGATGACAGGTGTTGCTCAAAGAAGAGGAAGAAATTTAAACTAACTCAAACTCATTAACCATTCTTAGATGATTTAAACAAGAACTTTAGAATTGAGATTTGAAACTTTCAAATTCTATAATAATTGAAAAGTAATAAATTAAAACTTACTAAAAATAATAATGTTTTACTTTGAATTTAAAATGGAACATAAAATAATATCATTTTTTTTTTCCAGCCAATGGATTCTTTCATTCATAGGGGGAAGGCCTCGGTATCTTTCCAACAATATCTTGTAATGGCAACCGATAACCGGTCACAAAATTATAATTGTCGAAAGCTAAAGGTAATGTTAAGCCATTTTTGCCCTAGTTCGGACCTTCTGTTCTAACATCTTTTCATCTAGTTAGCAAGGTACTAATAGGTTTTGATTGACAATCTGGATGGCCAATTCGCAGTGTTCATTCATTCAGACCATTAGGGGTATGGCCATGGTCCAAAGTTTGGGCTGATTGGACCATGCGATCCTTAGCATAAAAATGGACGGCCAAGATGAGTCGGTTGAAAACTCATGTAGGCCACACCATGGGGAGATGGGATGGGATGCACACCATCAGTTGCGTAAGGGACCCAACGCGGTTTATATATGGCATCCAATCCATCCATATAAATCTTCTTGTCAATATACAGGTACCCTTAAAACATCACGCTATTCTGAAACTCATGTGGACCACAGTCACCACACCACATCTACTTTGAGGTTTTAGGCAGATTTTATCCTATTTCCTATGTGATGCGCACCTAAGTTTTGGTTACTGTGATGTTCAAAATCAAGGTCTAACATTGGGTGGTCCACCTGATGGACGAGATCGATCTTATCCACCTAAGTCGTCCATCCACATCAGCCAATTGTCATGCCCACACTAGCATTTTTGTTATGGTATTTTACGCTCCCTTAGGGTTGTGACCAGGTTAGCCTGGCTTAAATATTTCTAAACCATGCCCATGCTCAAAGGGAAGATGCCAGCCCCAACCCATCCTAAGAGCTAACAAATCGAACCAGGACATGGCTGGGCCATTCATCAGTGGGCTAAGCCTCGTTGTGTTAATATGTTTGGGTGGGCCCAGCTAATGACCTTTTGGTATTCTAAAAAACCCAGGCCCATCTCAATTGAAAATGCTAAGGCTTACTTTCTCTACATGGAGAAACGACTAAACACATTCGACATCCATCCCGTCCATCAGGTGCATCACTCCATGTTTAGCCCTGATCCTCAAAATCAGACTGATTCAACAATCAGGAAGGCCACTCCATAAAATCATACCTAAAAACATCTAAATTCACATGATATGGCCCACTTGAGTTTTGAAATACTGTGATTTTGTATAATTATTTCATCATGATGAGGCACATCAGATGAATGGATTGGATGAAATAAAAACACCACGGTGAGCCCTACATAAAATTAATAGTGGGTGCCCATTCCAACTTTTTGTTAGGGTGTAGTGGCCTTCATGAGTTCTGGATGGCCAAGATTTTTGGGTTCAAGGTGAAAATGAGGCAATATACTTGATGGAGGGTAGATCTCATCACCGTTCTTCCATCCATGTGGCTTTTGGTGTGCAAGGCCCCATCACAGGTCCATCTAAATTACTCAAATGTTTGGATGATTTGGTTTACTTCACGACTCTTAATTCATCTCAAAATAAAAACTTTACGAGGGATAGCAAACTCCATTAAAATAATAAAGACGGCTAAATTGACTTAAACTCTCGTAACTGTTTCAAAACAAGTACTTCATGACAAGATTTTTAAAAACCTTCAAAAGGGCTAGAAAATACCAAAGTAAAGATCAATTTCAACTAGAATTTTACCTTGAAAGTAGACCCTTTTAAACAAAATTATAGCTGGTAAATCATCTCCAATAAGTTTTAGATTGTAGGGTTTATTAATAGCTTTCTGACACTATCAATAATTAGTTGCTGAGTACAATCTTATTAATAGCTTTATGACAATATCCTATATTGGCGAGAGTGGAGTAATAGTCATATCGTGTGCACCATAGGCCACTTGGTTTCGTACCTTAAAATATCTACTTCTTTATACATGTGTGACCCACTTGATCAATGGTTAGATTAGGAAGATTCAAGAGGAGATCGTATCAGCTTGAACCCAACCAGTTTTTCGAGCTCAAACTTGGGCTAGTTTTTCAATGCCATGATGGGCTTGGGCCTGCCTAACCAACCCAGCTAATGGCCACACCTAGCAGTGGTCTTCACATGTCGCCCACCTTATAAACAGCCGAGAGCCGCTCAATATCCTAGTAACTTGCCAAGTTGGCACATGCACTGCATGGAAATATACATGTGGGAGCAAGAAACCTGGACTGAACTTTTTCACATCCATGAAGGCTGGGTTCTCTCTGCATCCGCCCATTGCACCTGACTGAAACTAAATTTGGGCCCAATAGATGTTTGGACTGAAGTCACAGCTATAGTTTTAATTGACTTTTTGAGGCCAGACCCAGCTTGAATTTTAGGGCTAGGAAGCAAGATGGATTGAAGTTAGGCTTACCTACGTTCAGCCCATTGATGTCAGACCATATGTGGAGACAATGAGAGAGGACATAGACGGCTTAGAGACAACCATATGTCGGGTCCAGCTCAAATCACTTTATTGGGTTTACAGAACAGGCCCAGATCCATCCCATATGTTTATGGGGCCTAATGTTGCTGTTCAAGAGTCAAGAAAAAGCCCACGAGTCATAAATGGGCCACCCTCATACTTGGGCCAATCCTTAAGTAAAACAGCTACTGTTTTATAGTGAATTTTTGCTTTTTTACTATGGCTTCATATCTAATAAGGGCACAATTCAACTAAGTTTATAGGACCATTGATCATTTAGACCCACCTTGGAATGGACCGTGAGCTAAAAAATATCATCTAGGTATTTTTGCTATATACACCTCAAATAGGTCGTGTACATTTCTGGCCTGCAATTAGATTTCAGTGATAGAGAACCTTGATTCAGTACAATTAATTTGCACCTAACGTGTTTGATCGCATGCCTGTAGTTCATAATAGTTTTATCTTGTTTATGAATGTTTATGTTTACCTATTAAAGAAGTAATTTCTACAAAAATCATGATGATACTCGATTTTCATGATTTTTATTCTTCGAGATGTTCATAGAAAGGTTTTTTGGTAATTTGATTATCTAGTGAGCAACAAGCATGTCACATGTTTGATGAAATTTCTGAAACGAATGTGTGAAATTTCATACTTAGAAGGTTCAATACCAAGGACAATGTCTTTGTTTTGCTAATTTTGCATTTGAATAAAAAAATGTGACAGCATATGAAGGTTTTCATTAATACCATGTCTTTTTTTCTTTTTACTTTTTTTTTTTTTGGCTTGTTTTATGTTAGGAAAAAAAAAAAACCCTCATTTTTATTAAAAAATAATAATAATATGCTTTTTTGAAGTTTGATAAGGTTATCATGCCTTTGTCCAGCTGGTTTTGTATTAGAAAAATATTCAGTGTCATAGTCACTAAAGTTTTACTCTGAGATCTCTGTCTTTGTTGTACTGATTTTGTGTTAGATTAGGATCTTGTCTTTGTTTTGCTAGTTTTATATAAAAAAAATATCAAATGTGCCGATCACTTAAAGTTTGTTTTGAGACACGTCTTTGTTTTGCTAGTTCTATAGAAGAAAAATATCAAATGCGAGGACTACTTGAAGTTTGCTTTGAGACCTATGACTTTGTTTTGCTAATTTTTTTCATACAAATATGACAACCCTTTCTGAAGATTAATTTGGTCTTGTCTTTGTTTTGTTATTTTTTTATTAAAAAAATATCAGACATGACAACTACATGAACTTCAAAACCTTTACCTTTGTTTTGCTAATTTTGCTTTAGAAATATGGCACTGCTGATGAAGCTATTCATCAGGTGGGCGACTCATATACTTTTGATCAGATTGGTTCGTTGTTTGTTGTCTTCTATGTTACAGTCTACATGATGAGAAAACCAACCCTATTTTTGAATGCATTGTTCTTCGTGGAAGAGGACAATCTTTTTTAATAAGGTGCTTATGCACCAGTTGGACCACAATTTAGCAGTCCAACTAGTTACCGCATGCGAGAACTTCTTAGACACCTTATTGACGAAGGGATGAACGTGATGAGATCAATCACCGTCTTCCTCAAGGATAACTACTCTAATAAATTTGTAAATTAATTGATAATTGAATTAAACAAGTTGACAACCCTTTAAATAAGAATACCAAACAATGTGAAAGAAATCAGAATTAAACTATAATTAAAACTCTTAAAATTCGCAACTTACTATAAATAGTAAACTTACTATTTATAAACGGTCGTCTTGTCTACTAGTGTGCAAGGTTTTTGACCAAAATTAGTAAGTGTCCTATTTGGCATCACCAAGTTGTTCTCTTAACTATTCTGAGCACTTCTCGCATTGGGCGCAGCTCCTAAAGCCCAACCGATGAAGAGTCATAAATAAACTAAAATTTACAATTTATAGTAAAAATAGATTTAAAATAGGGAAATGACCGTCCATTTGGTGGTATTTCGCAAATCCGGCTTGCACAACCCCAGGTTGGGTGGCTAAAGTAGCTCGTTTTAACCCAAAATCATATATTTTACGTCCGATAACTCATTCCGGATTGCGAGATACACCCGATTTAAGGTCCGACAATCCAAATCACTTTTGTCGTCGAACAGGCCTTTTTTAATCTATCTTGGCCATGAAACTGTCCACGACCCTCTCTACATCACTTATCAATGTGTATTAATGCAAAGACTGAAGCTAGAGTTAAGCATTGCATACTGAGTTGAGTTACTCTCTGACATCACCTTTATCTTATGTGAGAAGAGTCTATCCATCCCGAGGGCCAAACTGAGGAATCAGGGCTACAAAACACCAAGACCATCCAATTCAATCAGGAAGTGAGAGGCCAAACAGTACTTAAAGTAAAATCAGCCTTGAATTCTCCAACTATCCTCTTGAAGAGTCCTCAACAGGATTTCTATTCAACCGTCTCTCCGGTTGAGGAAACTCATTAGTTTCGTGTTGGTTAAACCGTCTTCTTGGTTATGCGAATTTCTGGGTAGCTTAAACCGTATTCAAGGGTCTGTTCTAGTACAACTTTGGACTAAGATGGAGACTGGTTTAGGGATAGGTTTGGGTTCAATTTAGAGGATGAAATAGAGTTGGAAAGTAAGTTGTGAACAATTTTTTGTGCAGGAATGAAGGCTGAGTTTGGCTGAAATTTGTGGGCATAAGGCTTATAGTTTGAAAAGCATAAAGATGTAGGATAGCTATATGAAGCAATAGAATTGTAAAAGATTTAAATTTGAACATATACGCACGAGAATTAAAGTCCAAATCTTCCCAACTAACCACATGATTAAGAAATAAAGCAAGGAGTACTGCTTGCGTAAACCAAACAACTCACTAATTATTAGCTGCCACTACGTTCAATTTATTAATGCACCCAAATGCAACATGATACCTCAACTTCAATTTGACATTAGGTGGTTGGGCGATCACTTGAAAATATCAATTAGGAAAACCAATCAAGTTGTTCTTATTCACTTGCAATTTGGATTGGGGTATATAGAAAACATGAGTTTGCCCAATGTGATTCCCATTTCTCAAGCCATCGCAAAGTTCTTTTGGATTTCTTAGTATAAGGGTTTTGAGAATATTTATTAGTTTTACTGTTATCAGTCCTTTTTTTTCAGTAGTTTTACTTTGATCAGTCTCTTGGAAAAGAAAAACCCACTCTATGGAATTTATACTAAATACATGCTTTTGTTATCAAATGTATTGATCTCTATTTTACCTTTTTAAGATGCATCTATTGACTTCTTTTGAACATTTTGATCCTCTTTCATCTCTCTGAATATTATTTGATTCTTTTCTCTTTTCATTAGTTTAAAAACAGTAATCACAACCATGTCTTCACAACAGCCAAAACCACCCCAAGACCATAGCAAGGCAGATGGGTTACAACTCGTGACACTTTTCTTGTTGAGCGACTAATAAACCAATGGAGTATCGGAAAAATACCACATTCAATTTGATCTAAAGAAGCTTGGAAGGATGATAAGACTGCATTAATTGAGAAATTTGGGACATCTTATGATCTGGTGAAGTTGAGGAATCAGTTACACAAATCGAAAGAGACATAGTTGGCTGTGAATAATCTCTTGGACAGAGTGGTTTGACCCCGAACTTGTTAATGAAAGCAGTTTCAATGTTATACCACCCTTAAGGGAGACTAGGGCCAACTGCTTAAACCAGTCAAGAGGTATCCCTTCCCAAGTTAGGACAAGCAACCCCTATTATGTTTGCTACTACTCTTGATTCTTCCCCCAACAAACAAAAAAATCTTGGCGAAATTACCAAGAGCACGATTTTGCAATGAAATACCTCACTTGTTTCTCAAGAAGAGACAGGAAACATGCTCAATACGATTTGATTGAATAGTTGCCTCCGCTCCTTGTTGTTTGAAGAAACCCTGTACTTCAATCGGTCTTTTTTCACAAAAAGCAAATGTGAAATAACAAATCAAGTGAGTGGCAAAACAATAGATATATATATATATATATATATATAGTTGTAACATTCGGATTGAAAAGCAGCTGATAATGTTTCTATACACTGTTAGTAATGGCGCAATCAATCGAAATATTCAGGACAGTTTTCATCACTCTGGTGAGACTGTTAGCCGATATTTTAATTGTCCATTTATGGTATTGCATGTTTCTTGTGACTTTTTACTTCTTTACTTTCAATTATTTTTAATCTAATTAGTATCATTCTCATCTTACAGGATAGCATGGTGCAATAGATGGCAAGCATGTTCTATATATTGTTTTTATGTATGAGCTAGTGCCATTTCCTAATACAAAAGGGTTCGTCTCAAAATGTAATGGCAGCACGTTCTTTTAACCTTTGGATCTTGTTTGTACAAGCGGGTTGGAAGGTTTCCATAGCGGATTCCACTGTATTACATTCTACAGTTGAAGATGGTTTTAAGGTTGCAAGAGATATGATACGGTAATCCATGCATTTTCATAGTACTTCTTCTTTTTTTAAAAGTTGAAGGTAAATACCATTTCTAGATGTTGGGTATGGAAGCTCACATCATTTTTAGCCCCATGTGGAAGTGTGGGGTGGGTTATTATTTAAAGGAGGAAATTTTCAATCTTTGTCATCTCTCTTCGTAATGCTATTAAAGGAATATTGAGTATACTATAAAAATGATTTCCTCTGTAAGACTTCTATTAGGTGGGTCACACGTGATCAATCGTTTCAATGATTTTACTCTTGATTATTAAGATTAAGTGGTTCATTGTAGACATATGTCCTATCCACACCATCCATCCATTTTTTTCCAGCTCATTTTTAGGCATGAACCCAGAATCAAAGCATATCCAAAGCTCAAGTGGACCACACTACAGGAAACAGTAGTAATTGAATGCCTCTTGTTGAAAACTTCTTAGGGACCAAAAAAGTTTTGGATCAAGCTGATATTTGTGTCTGTGTGACCTTATGACAATGGGCATCCCTGTTGTTTCCTATGTTGTGGTCCACTTGAGCTTTAGATATGCTTCAATTATGGCTCATGCCCTAAAATCAGCTCGAAAAGCGAATGTCATGGTGGGCCCCACAAAATTTATGCAGTACACAAGACCTTACTGAGTTAGTACAGAATCTGCCTCAAATTTTGTATGGATACAGTGGATAGATTGGCGGAGAAACTGGCGCAAAGATGGACACTTTTTTCAGGATACACAGGTTTCCTGTAATAGCAAGGTTTCTAGCTATTTTATGGCCATTCAAATAGCGTGGGGTATCTGAAGAGCCAATCACCCTGTGACAAGTGGTAGTGGGAAAATTTCATACAAGATGGGCCTTAAAAAACATACAAAACGAAGCCCAAAGTTGCCTTTGGCACATATAGCTGGCATGCCATTACCCAGTATTGAAAATCCGGATATTTTTTAGAGCTGATAAAATCTCATGGGGCCCACTTGATCTTGATGACGAATGGGATCTTGACACAACATCATGCCGGCTATCCGACATTACAAAAACCACGAAAATTTGGCTTTCACGAATGAGATACGAGGGCTTGAATTGGGACTAAAAAATTCCTGCGCACAATGGGATTAATGGGTTTAACTTGTTGGGTATGGACTTTGGTTTGGTTTGGGCCTGGATATCTGTCTTGGGCCTCTCATTATCCGCCTCCGTCGCTTTTCCATGACTAATGATTTCTGGAAGGCCAGCGGATTTTGCATTGATTGGAACCGTTGATATAAGCAGACGGTTAGTATTCTTTTGATCTGAATGATCCACATGGACCGACCGTTGGATGACCATCCAAATATACTCCAGGCGGACATCTATGTCTTTGTCACCAGCCCTTTTCCTTATAAAGGGTAACTTGGTGTGAATGTAGTGGGCCTTTGGAACATTCCCTCTTAACCAGCTTCGTTTTTAAGCCATTGAGTATCTGCCGGGTACTTCATGGGCATCACCCATGGATGTGAATTGATGAGGGATTGAGTCCCAAGTCCAACCGATTGGACCATACCTCAAGTCCAATAATGTTAACAAATGCTAATAAATGTCAATGATTCATTAATGTTAATTAATGCTAATAAATACAAAGAGAGAAGAAAAGAGATTGCCCATTTTGGTGGGCCCACCATTATGTTTATGTGATGTCCACCCCACGTCACCCCATGTTAGAGTCATGGTAAAAAACTCAACCCTCTAAAACTATTTCCTTTGATGTGGCCTACCTAAAACAGGGATGGGTATGATTTTTAGTTCAAGGGGGGCCTAAGTTTTAATGTGTCATCTAATGGTTAGAGTGGATTACATGTAATCATCATGGTGCACCTTGTAAAAATATCATAGGTCAGCCTGATATTTTTATTGGGGGTCTTGCACAAAACTTCAGGATCTAGCTCTCCAAAACAAACCAAAATTATAGAATAATAAAAGCAATGAAATACATCAAAGCACAACTACACATCACACAAGAGATTTTTACGTGAAAAACCCTCAAAGAGGTAAAACCACGGGACCTCGTCCAAATGCTTCAAGTTAGAATGCTGACTTGTATTCTTGCTCAAGTGTATAGCACTCTAACTATCATAATAAACCACGTGTTACTCATGCTTCAGGCTAAGTTTATGTAAGAATCCCTTCATCCAAAGCATCTCTTTACATGCCTTTGTGACTGCAATGTACTTGACTTCTGTCGTCGACAATGCTACGACCCTCTGTAGCTTGCTCTGACAAGAAACCGCTCTGTAACGCCCCGAATATTTCAATACCTGAGTATTGAAAGTTCTTGAGCATTACCTAGAAATTAACATGGGTACGATACCAATCCAACTATTTTAGCTTCACATCCTTGCCATGACACAAACTTAACTGTTGAGAATGATTCCCATTCATAGACCCAACAATCTAACCGGAGATTTTGAAACAAGGCTATGTTTCATGCGATTTGACGTAGGTGGCTTCCCTTAAAGGAATTGGTGAATAATTCATCATCCATAATGATTTTTATTTAAGTTCATGTATAAGGATTACTTAGAAGCATGCCTGTAACCGCCTGGAACCGTTAGATTTCACAAAAACCTTAGATTACCAATAATTACGATAATGCCACCAACTTAAACCCTTAAATTTTAGCTCACTTAGTTCCCACAATCTGTTTAGCATTAAAATATATAACATACTTAATTATCATAAATTAACCATACAAATCAATTATCAACCCTTAGATCATTGTAGAAGTGTTCCAATGGAAGGAAAGGCCATTAACCGACAATGACGGGGGCCACATGATCATAGGATATGGCTCAACTTTGGACCCAACCCTTTAAATTAGGTGGAAATGCAAATGGACGGTGTAGATTGATCTGAAAGACATCACAGGGGGCCCTGCATTTAACCGGTACGTACACAGATGTGTACTACCGAGGTGCACCGGACCGAGGAGTTAGGTCAGCGTACGCTGACCCGACTCCGACTCAAACGCAGAGTCTCTGTTTTCCAACCGTAAGCAATGGATGGACCCTGTCCGTCTTGGGGGGTGCTGTGGGCCACCATCATGGCCCATATAAATGATCCAGACCGTCCGTCCTATTCGGAAACCCTGTCAGTCCAAAACCCTAGTCCTATTCGCAAGGTTTTAAACCATCAGGAGATCCCAGCTTTAAACGCAGTAACTGTACTGCGATCACGTGAGTTGCGATCGGTCCAGATTTGGGCCACCATTTCGATTCACGTGAACGATCCAAGCCGTTCATCAGATTCAACACATCCTTTTGGCCAAATGCAAAAAGTCTGAAGGGTCCATGAAGGCCATAGCGTGCGCAGCCACCGTCGCAAAGGAGGCTGGTGCTTGGTGAAACCGGCAAGATCCCAATTGTTCTGTGATCAACAGCCCATCTCCGGGCGTGATCAGGACCGTCCAAATGGGTCCCTGGGAGAGTCCAAATCCCTTCAAGGATGCCGAGAAGATCCGATCGGCCCTCTACTGCGTAAATAGAGGCATTGCAAGGGGTGTCTCCAAACTCATTGCTGCGTAAGTCTAGCTGCGTCGGAAGTTTCACAAGAAACTTCCACATCTGCGTAGGGTTTATTCACTAAGCATCCGTGAGCTTTCATGCTCTATAAAAACGACTTCCGGGAGGAGGAATAAAAAATAAATAAAAAGAAAACCGTGAAGGAAGAAGAAAACACGAGAGAGAGAGAGAGAGAGAGAGAGAGAGAGAGAGAGAGAGAGAGAGAACTCTCAACCGAAGTGGCAATCAAGGAAGAAGGAGAAGAAGCAGGAAGAGAGAGGGGGGATACGTGTAGCCGAGAAACGGTTTCGGTCAGGTAGGCCTACTGTCGTCCAACAGGGGAGGAAGAAAAGAAGGAAAAGAGAAGAAGAAAGAAAGAAAGAAAGAATGGAAAGAAAGAAAAGAGAAGGAGAGAAAAGAGAAATAAAGAGAGTTCAGGAGAGGGAGCGTCCGACCCTTTGCTGGACGTAACAGGAAAGAAAAGAAAAGAAAGAAAGGAAAGGAAGAAAGGAAAAGAGAAAGAGAAGAAAAGAGGAAGAAAGAAGGAGATAGAGTTGAACTGAGTCAACTCAGGGTGACTTAGTGAGTCAACTCGCTGACTTGGGTCTACTCAACGGAAGGTCGGTTGGTCACATATGCAATCCACCAACATTGGATTGTCAAGCTAACTAAGAAAAGGTAATATGTCCACCTCCACTAGTTTGAATTCTAAATTATATTAGCTTAGATTTACCCTCGTCATATACTAAACTCTAGTTTAACTTTAATCATTCAAACCATATGACTTAGGACGAACGTTTCATCTGGACATATAATTTTAGTAATAAATGATCAAGCAACCACAAGTGAGGGTTTTATCCTTTAGGCTTACTATAATTTAAGTTGAAAATTGTATCATGTCTTTTCATGTCTTCATGAATTTGATCTTACCTTTATATGTATCTGTCCTTTTTTATATCACTTTGAATCTTCCATACTATTATATGTTTCACATCAATTATTGGCCTCTTTCATGCCTTTCGGGATATGAATTATCTTGTATTTCATGTTTACATGTTCTCTGAAAATTATCCTATCAATTGATTTATTTTATATGATTGACCCTTTTAAGATTATGATATGATGTCAAATACAAGTGAATTTCTCTGAATTTATGTGAGGCTATGGATACAAGTCTTTCCTCTGCCTCATCTATTATTGAGTTGGTTCTGCCACTCGTCTCTTTACTTGAGTTGGCTCTGTCATTCGTCTTTATATTTGAGTTGGTTATGTCACTCGTCTTTTTACTTGAGTTGGCTCTGTCACTCTTCTTTTGTTGAGTTGACCATTGTCACTCTTCTCTTATTACGTTGGTCATTGCCACTTTTTTCGAGTTGATCATTGTCACTCTTCTCTTTATTATGTTGGCCTCGTACCCTTTATCTTTAAAGGCATGGGTATGTGTCTTATTATTCCAGAACTTTCATGATTCAGTTTATATTCTTCATGATTCAGTTATATTCTCTATAAGTATAAGTGATGTGTTATGAGGTATCACAACTAGTGAATCAATTATCTTATCATAGACGTAATGCGTTATAGGCAGCGACCCTTTTGGTCAGCACGTAATTCCGTAGGTTGGTTGGCGTGGTGCACAATCGATGTATGTAAATCGGCATGCGTGTTACATCAACTTTTCAGGATTGGATGTCGCAATTAGTCGCTCCATGAACACATCGTGTTATGTAAATCCTCCAACCGCGTGTTGTGTTGCCTTGAGATGTTCGTATAAATCCACGTTAGCGTTGGTCATGCCAGTGAATATCGGTAGTTATGGGATGCGGGTCGAGTCGGGTTTCCTATGAATTATATTTCATATTGTATTGATCACTACGTATGATAAGCCGCACACACTATGTTAGGCATGCATCTCATGTAGGTTGTTTGCCCATACTGATATCTCATGTATTAGTGGAGTATGAGACGTATCAGTACCCATTATCTTTTATGAATCTCTTGAATTATTGTTAATCTTAAAGGATAACCTTCACTATAAGTAGGGCATTGACCCTCTCCTAACCGTATAGTTGATGTAGGTAACGTACAGGTTAATGACTTAAAGAACTACTTCCCTAAAGAAGATAACACTGAAAGATTATGAAAAAAGATTATTTACTTGGTTTTATACTTTCGTTGTGAACTCTGATGTTGTAAAAGAAAGATTATTTACTTAGTTTTATACTTTCGCTGTGAACTCTGATGTTGTAATAAACCTCCCATTATGAGGCCATTTGATGATTCTATTTACTCTGATGAAATATAATTAATGCAGTTGATTTTATTCTCGTGTATGATTACCTTCTTGAATGTATCTGGATGTAATTAAAAATATGAAAAAAAAATAGGGTGTGATTTTACTAAAGCATCCCAATTTATACATCATTAACACCTGGTTTCCTCGGGCACGAGTACAAACTCTGGCCATGAAAATTCGGGGTGTTACACGCTCCCCCCTGCAAACGTGAACATGAACCCCGATATAGATTTTCTGGAGTCTATGTCACTTGTCATATCTGCATCTGTGTAGCCCTCTAACACAAGTTTACCTTTACCATGGCATATACTAAACCTGGATGAACCTCTTAGATATCGTAGTATCCACTTCACCGCTACCCAATACTCTTTGCCAGGATTGGCAAGATACCGGCTAACAACCCCAACCGCATATGATATGTCTGGGCATGTACACACCATAGCATATATCAAACTTAACGCGTATAGTATTTTCTACATCTCTTCTACTTCTGCCTTCGTCTTGGGACACTGCATGTCGCTCAATCAGAAATGACCATCCAGTGAAGTACTGACCGGCTTCATTGCATTCATATTAAACCGCTCTAGGACTTTCTCAATATACCACTCTTGTGACAGTCAAAGCTTTCTGCTACTTCTATCACAGGTTATCTCCATTTCTATGATCTGTTTAGCCGGGCCAAGTCTTTCATCGCAAAAACTTGCCCAACTCCTGTTTCAGCCTGTCATTCTTTTTGACATTTTTTCCCATGATAAGCATGTCATCAACGTATAACAGCAGAACTAAGAAATCACTATTTAAGAACTTGCACGTTAGCACACAGTAGTCCGACTTCGTTCTGTCATACCCATGATGTAACATGAACGAATCGAACTTATTGTACCATTGTCGTGAAGCTTGTTTCAGCCCATACAAGCTCTTCCTTAGCCTACACACCATATGCTCCTTACCCTTGACTTCGAACCCCTCTGGTTAGTGTATGTAGATCTCTTCTTCCAAGTCACCATGGAGGAAAGCAGTTTTAACATCTAACTACTATATCTCAAGATCCATACTAACCGTCAATCCAAGCAACACCCGTATGGATGTCATCTTCACCACTCGTGAGAATATCTCCTCAAAGTTTATGCCTTTCCTCTGACCAAACTCTTACTACAAGTCTGTCCTTAAACCTCGTCTGTGAATTCTTCTACTTAACCTTCTTTCTAAACACCCACATGTTGCTCAAAGCTTTCTTGCCGTTAGGCAGTTTCACTGTGTCATAAGTGTGGTTCTTATACAAGGATTTCATCTCCTCTTGCATAGCTTTCAACCACTCCTCATTATACTCATCGGCTAAATCCTCAGAATAATCTTCTAGCTCTCCCCCATCAATCAGCATAATATACTCATGCGGTAAGTATCTCTTGGATGGTTGTATGTCCCTAGATGACCTCCTCACCTGTGGCTCAACAGGTGAATCTTGTGGGGGCTGCTCCCCTAATTCATCTTCTAAAGGAACTCCCTCGTCCTCTGCATCTTGTTGTACTCCCCCGTCATCAGGCACCGCGGGAGAAATAACAGGATTCATGTCCTCTAGCTCACCTGAACTAGGTTGGTTCTTCTCTAGCTTACCAATGTCTTCTATACACTGATCTTAAAAAAAAACTACATCTCTGCCCCTGACGAGCTTCCTCTCGGTCGGATCCTTAATCTGTAACCAAACTTTTCATCACTATACCCCAAGAACTCAAACTGCCTGATCTTCATATCAAGCTTGGACCTCTTGTCCTTTAGTACGTGAACGGATGCCCTGCATCCAAACACCCTGAGATGACTGTACAATGGATCCTGTTCAGTCCACACCTTCTCAAATATTTCTCCATTCAACGGGGCTGATGGAGACCTGTTTATCAGATACACCGTCATGCACATTGTTTCTCCCCAAAACATCTTGGGCAACTTCGCATGGGATAACATGCATCTGATTCTCTCAACAATGGTGCGATTCATTCGTTCAGCTACATTATGCTGGGGGATCTTAGGAACCATCTATTTATGCCATATACTCAGGGACTTGCAGTACTCATGAAAGTCGCTAATGTATTCACCACCATTTTCAATGTGGTGCACTTTAATGATCTACATGTCTCTCTCTAAACCATAGCATGAAATAATTTAAACACACCAAAGACTTTGTCTTTGAATTTTAATGTATAAACTCAAACCCTCCTAAATGCATCATCTATAAAAGTAACAAAATACAATGCCTCACCCAAGATTTTTATCCTCATAGGACCATAAACATCAGAATAAACCAAATCTAATGCATGCACTTTATTAACATGAAAAGCAGATTTAACAAATAAAACTCGATGTTGTTTTTCTGATAAACAATCAAGACAGATTTTGAGAGGTGTACTTGTCACGTTTGTAATGAGCTGCTTCCTCGATAGTAGCTGAAGCCCTTTTTCACTCATGTGACCTAAACTCCTGTGCCACATGTCAATAGCTGAATCTTGCGCTGCGTTCAACCCGCCCTTGCACACACTAAGACATGCCTTGTTGAGGGTGTAACACTTCTTTCCTCTGGCCGCGATCAACGAACCCTTGATGAGCTTCCAGCGCCCACAAGCAAACCTGCTTTCATAGCCATTATCATCCAGCCTTTCCGTCGACATCAAGTTGAGACGAAGGTCTGGGATATGCCTCACATCCCTAAGAACCAATGTGCAGCCCACATCGGTCTTCACACAAATATCACCGACCCCTACAATCTTCGACACTCCAAAATTTTCCATCTTCACGGTCCCATAGTCACCTGACTTGTAGCTTGTGAAGAAATCTCTGCGTTGAGTCACATGAAAAAAGGCTTTCGAGTCTATCACCCAGTCGGTGTCCTGACTCGTAGCCGTGAGACATACATCATGATCTGCAAAAAGAATAACTACAACGTCGTCATCTAAAGCGACCGCAGTGGAATCTGATTCATCTTCCTTCTCCTTTTCTTTTCCTTTCTTGTCGTTCTTCTTACCACGACATTCATGCTTGTAGTGACCCTTCTTGCCACAATTCTAGTAATCAACATCTTTTCTATTACTCGACTTGCCTCTTGATTTATCTCGGGCCTTCCCGCCCTTCTTTTTCTTTCCTCTCCCCCATTCTTGTGTCGCAATGGCTTCTTGCTAAGTAAAACCCTGAGACTTTCTCCTTGTCTCCTCATTGAAGAGATAACTAGTAACCTGTTCCATGGATATCTTTCTGTCTAGCGCGGAGTTACTTAAAGACACCACCAATATCTCCCAACTCTCAGGCAATGAACTAAGTAAAAGTAAAGCCTGTAATTCATCATCCAGGACCATCTTCATAACAGAGAGCTGGTTCACTATATTGCTGACCTCATTCATGTACTCGGCCACAGAACCACCATCCTTGAACTTGAGATTCACAAGTCGCCTTATCAGAAAATTTTTATTACTGGCTGTCTTCCTCTCATACAGCCCTTATAGTTTCAGCCATAGGCTAGCGACTGAGGTTTCCATAGACACATAGTGGAACACAGAATCATCCAGCTATTGTCTAATAAACCCCACCGCCTTCCAGTCCAACTTTTTTCAATCATCATCAGACATATCTTTGAATTTTGCTAATATGCCTAAAATTGTAGAATATAGGTCTTTGCGACAAAGCAAGTCCTCCATCTTAGCCTTTCATATGGTCCAGTTAGAACCATTGAGGCTGATCATCCTTGATGAGACACCTTCCATAATTTCAAACCGATCTTACTCGTTCAATGAACTTAGCTTTGATACCACTTTGTTGGGGGCCTTGTACAAAACTTCAGGACCTAACCCTCCAGAACAAACCAGAATTATGGGATAATAAAAGCAATGAAATAAATCAAAGCACAACCACACACCGCACAAGAGATTTTTACGTGAAAAACTCTCAAAGAGGTAAAAACCAGGGGACCTCGTCCAGATCAACCATCCACTATAAAGTAGAACATTACAACCGATCACAAGCACACCTTGTTATGATCAAACTTTCATCACTCACGCAAGAGTGGATAAACAGTAAGAGAAATAAAGAAAACTAAGAGATCTCACCGATTACGAGGCGTAAAAGCGCTAAGATATGGTAGATCACCTCCACGAACATAACCTCCCTTGTACAAGCTTCCTCTCTTTCTTTCTCTCTCTCTCACACCTTTGATAGCCTTAAACCCTTTAGGAAACCCTCTTATACTTTTTTCTTCACAAAGCATACCCTAGAAAAACCCTAGGGACCCCTTTTTATAGTTTTACGAAACTCGCTTCCGCATCCCAATTGTGAAAGGACTTGCAACACGAAATCCGTGCAAAATCGCGAAATCTGGGTAACTACGACTGGTTGTGCGCCACCCACGACCGGTCGAGTACCACCTACGACCAGTCATGAACCACCCACGACCAATCAAGCACCTCAGAGAAAAATAGTCCGAACTCGCTGGACTTTGAGTCATATCACGACTCAAACCTACGACTGGTTGAACATCAACCCACGACTGGTCGTGCAAGGCTCACGACCGGTCGAGCATGGGACAAAAATCCATCAATTTTATCCACGGGCCTAACATAGAATCACACATTTAATTGTCAAAGTGAATCTCACATAAATATCATAATGGCCCTAACAAAAATCAAGGCCGGCAAGAAAATGTATCACAACTCACTATGGGTTAAGGTCCAACAAACATATAACTTTAAACCTTTCACCTGTATACAACATCTAACCCACCTAATACTCTCTCTCTCTCTCTCTCTCTCTCTCTCTCTCTCTCTCTCTCTCTCTGAAACCTTAGTCACATCCGGCTACACTAATGTTTCGCTATTGGTATATTATATTATTTTTTTTTAAGGAAGAGGATACTTTTTAGGTGGAGAGGATGGATGCTCACCATGCCTAGCATGAAGTGTACCTAAGATCCACCCCCATCATTAGATGTTTAATCCTATGTTAGGCCCATGGACAAAATTGATGGTAAGTGTTGCCTTTAGGTTGTTTCTTACTTTATAACCTGTCTGAATCGAACAATGGATATGGCTAAGTTTTTTTTACCATGGCTCTAATAAGAGATATACTCAACATGTCTCATAATAGTCAGTATAGATTTCACATCAACATTACGGTGGAGGGGTGGGCAACCCCCTTTCAGCTTTCCTGGTATTTAATAGCATTAATTAATATTAACTGATTATTAATTAATTACCTTCCAGAGCTTGTTGGACTGTCTTCACTAATTAGGCATGAGAGTGATTCTTTAAAAAAATGAAGGGTATCTAAGTGAGTAGCTACCGCTATTTTAACTATGCAATTACTCGTAATAATAGGGTATGGAACATGCGGGAATAGATGAATATTTAATGTAATATAATGTAAATGGGAAGATAATCCATCCAAATAGGGATCTTGATGTATGGGTTTTATCCACATTGTCCATTCATTATTCCCATATCATTTTAGGGCATTAAACAAAAAATAATGCAGATGCAAAGCTCAAGTGAACCGCTGGTAGTAACGACACCATACCTTGAACGTGGTGGGCCATATATAGCCAAATGCTGATGTGCGCACCAACTCATCCATAACTCATGTGTACTTTTTGAGAACTCGGCATACCTCATGTGAATCCCAAATCTTATCGCCCCATGAAACCCCTATCTCCCAACTTATACTTTGATCCAAATCTTGGTGGGCCATAGAAAAAGAAAACAGTTTCCTCCCTTGATTTGCATCTCTCTTTTCCATGGCCAATGAGAGTTTTAGATCAGTGTAAAAATTGGTGTCAAGAGGTTTCATATATAGGATGCCTCATCACATGGACCATTCGGAATAGATGCTTATGACATATGTGAAAAGGTGTGCATGTGTGTAGGTGCGTAGGTGAGCATGCCCAATCAACCATCATAGATATATATACAGAGGCATACTCACCTATGCACCTACGTACATGCACACCTTTGCACACATGTCATGGGTGTCAAATTTGAATAGTCCATGAGATGCGGAATTCCATGAAACCTTAAGGGTGAAATTTCACCCTTATCTAAGATTCTGGTGGGTCATAGCAAAGAGAAATTCAAATCAAGAAAAGAAAGTGTTTGCATTTTTCATAGCCCATCAAAGTTTTGGATCAAAGTAAAAATTCGTATCAGAGGCTTTCATGAGGTTTTGCTTCATGTGGACCATTCAGATGAGTTCTTAAAAAAGTTTGTATGTAATACGTTCAAACTGGTTCACAAGTGAGTGTTTCCATATGTGTGTGAACTCGTGCCAACTTTTTTGAAAACTCGTCACAGGTAATGTGATTAAAAAATATGGGCGGTTCATTTGAAGTGACACATAATGAAACCTTGGCTAATAATTATTTGATTCAAAACTTTGATTGGCAATAAAAAATGATAACAGTTTTATTCGGGTATTTACTTTTCTCCCCACGTATTCTCTACTAATTATGGTACATGCGGGGAGCAGGACGCAATCTGCTTTCATGTAAATGTGAAGTATCCATGTCATTGGCAATTTCTGTGCTGGTCAACATCCGTCTTAGTTTTTACCAACTCTCCACCGGGGAGTGATGACCGCTTTCGTTGCACCTCGATTATTGCCATTTTGCTTTTTATTTTTTTTAAAGAGAGCAGTCCACAGTAGAAGTGGATTGCGCCCTGCCCCGCTGGACGGACTTGGTACGAATGGGGATATATGTGTCCCACCAGGATATATAGGTTTTATTCCCCCTGTCCATCTAATTTTTTATATCATTTTAGGGTATAAGCTTTAAAATAAGGAAGGTATAAGGCTGAAGTGAATCACATAGTGGGGATGGGACGCTCACTATTATAAAAATCCTGTGAACAGTAGAAGTTTCGATCAAGCTAATATTTGAGTCTCTCTCTTCATCCACGTGTATGTGACCTTATAAACAGGTTGGTCAGTATAGATTTCACATCAACGTTATGGTGGAGGGGTGGGCAACCCCCTTTTATCTTTCCTTATATTTAATAGCATTAATTAATATTAAATGATTAGAGCTCGTTGGACTGTCTTCACTAATTAGGCTGGAGAGTGATTCTTTAAAAAAATGAAGGGTATCTAAATGAGTAGCCACCGCTATTTTAACTATGCAATTACTCGTAATAGGGTATGGAACATGCAGGAATAAATGAATATTTAAAGTAATATAATGTAAATGGGAAGATAATCCGTCCACGTAGGGATCTTGATGTATGGGTTTTAACCACATTGTCCATTCATTATTCCCATATCATTTTAGGGTATTAAACAAAAATAATGCAGATGCAAAGCTCAAATGAACCGTTGGCAGTAACGACACCATCCCTTGAACTTGGTGGGTCATATATAGCTAAATGCTTATTTGCGCACCAACTTGCCCAGAACTCATGTGTACTTTTTGAGAACTTGGCATACCTTATGTGAATTCCAAATCTGAATGGTCCATGTGATGCAGTGCCCCATGAAACTCCTATCTCCCAACTTATACTTTGATCCAAATCTTGGTGGGCCACAGAAAAAGAAAATAATTCTCTTTTGATTTGCATCTCTTTTCTATGACCCATGAGAGTTTTAGATCGATGTGAAAATTGGTGTCATGAGATTTCATATATAAGATGCCTCATCACATGGACCATATAGATTAGACACTTATGACATGTGTAAAGGTGTGCATGTGTGTAGGTGTGTAGGTGAGCATGCCTAATCAAACATCGTAGATATATACATAGAGGCATGCTCACCTACGCACCTACGCATGTGCGCACCTTTGCACACGTGTTATGGGTGTCAAATCCGAACGGTTCATAAGATGTGGAGTCCCATGAAACTATAGGGTGTGAATTTTCACTTTAATCTAAGACTCTAGTGAGCTATAGCAAAGAGAAATTCAAATCAATGGAAGAAAGTATTTACATTTTTCTTAGCCCACTGAAATTTTGGATTAAAGTAAAAATTTGTACCAAGGCTTTCATGAGGTTTTGCTTCATGTGGTATGTCCAGATGAGTTCTCAAAAAAATTTGTATGTAGTACGTTCGAACTTATTAACAAGTGAGAGTTTTTTTGTGTGTGTAAACTTGTGCCAACTTTTTTGAAAACCCGTCATCCGTAACGTGATTAAAAACATGGGCGGTTCATTTGAAATGACACGTAATGAAACCTGGCTAATATTTACTTGATTCAAAACTTTAGTATGCAATAAAAAATGATAACAGTTTTCTTCGTGCATTTACATTTCTCCCCACGTATTCTCTACCGATTATGGTACATGTGGGAGCAGGACGCAATCGGCTTCCATGTGAATGTGAAGTATCCATGTCATGGGCAATTTCTGTGCTCGTCAATCTCCGTCTTAGATTTTACCAACCCCCCACCCGGGGGTGATGACCGCTTTCGTTGCAAATCGATTATTGCCATTTTGATTTTATTTTTATTTTTTTAAGAGAGCAGTCCACAGTAAAAGTGGATTACGCCCTGCCCCGCTGGACGGACTTGTACGAATAGGGCTCTATGTGTCCCACCATGATATATAGGTTTTATTTATACTGTACATTTAATTTTTTATCTCCTTTTAGGATATAAGCTTAAAAATAAGGAGATATAAAGCTGAAGCGAATCACATAGTGGGGATTGAACGCTCACTATTATACAATTCCTGTGAACCATAGAAGTTTCGATCAAGCTAATATTTGAGTCTTTCTCTTCATCCACGTGTATGTGGCCTTATAAACAGGTTGAATGGCTAATAAACATTAGGGTGGGCCTCAGGAAAGTTTCGACGGTGGCCTTCATTATAACTTCTACTTCCTCTGGTGTGGTCCACTTAAGCCTGGGATCTAGTTCACTTTTGAGCTGATAGACTATAATGACCTGGAAAAATGGATGGACGACGTGGATATAATCCATGCATCACGGTGAACCCCACGGAGCCGTTGTCTACACCGACTCCGTCCGCACCTGAAGCGATGGTCGTATCAAGGAACCATCCTTCTGGCGGGCACTAGTGTGGACAGAAAGATGCTAAAAGTGTACTCACATGGATAAGGACCTTCAAAGCAGACGCGCCGACATAGCATCTATGCTGATCCGGACCATTCATCAGATGGGACCCACCATGATCATGCCCTAAACCAATAAGAGGGAAGGTTCGATAATTAGATAGGCGCCACGTGTACAATCAATGTGGACTGTTGGATATTTTTCTAACCTTTCATTTTTCACATACATATGACGATTTGTTTCATAAGTGAAACAAGATTCTTTGGGAAGGACGTGCCATAGTGTGTTCTACTAGATGAATGGCTCAGATCTTACCCAACTGTTTCATGCTAGCACGTGTACAACGATATTACACGAGCAAGTGGACTTCGGCATTTGTCAATTATCGGATAAGTTTCAAAAGCAAGCCAACTGGATGACAGCGACCGCTCGGGACGTGGATTGTATTATGACCCTCTGCCGGCACCGACGTCGCTACTGCTCGGTGCTTTGTAGGCCCCACTAAGATGTTTGTGTTTTATCCACGCTGTCCATCCATTTTTTCAGATCATTTTAGAACGTGAACCCAAACTTGAGGTAGATCGAAGTCTTAGGTGGACTACACCAAAGTTAAATATTGGTGATTGAACGTCAACCGTTAAAAACTTCCTACGGCCCAATGTAATTCTAATTTTCCATCCAACCTGTTGGTTAGGCTACACAAACCTTGATAAAGGACAATCACAAATAAATGGAAGCGAAAACACAAATATCAGCTTCATCCAAAAAATTTATTATCTCTAGGAAGTTTCTAATGGTGGGAGTTTAATTACTACTGTTTTCCTTTGGTGTGGCCTACATTAGATTTGGATCTGTCCCATTTTTTGGGATCATGCAATAAAATTAGCTGAAAAAATAGATGGACGGAGTTGATAAAGCACATATATCATTTCGGGGTCCACAAGCACCCACAAGTGGCAACGTCAGCACTGTCAGTGTCAGTATGAAATCCGCGCCCGACAATTTGGTTACTGTTTTATCAGTGAATTTTAACCTTTCAGTAATTTTAATTTCAGCCACCGTTCAAGACCGCCAATTGATGGTTATGATTCTTTGGATTGTAATCTGGCGCAGTGCTTATTAGATAAACGGTTTAGATCATTTTATCAGGTCCCCGGTTTGCCTGCGGTCAGAAGTTAGGTGCGCCCACCGCTATGTTTGTGGCATAAGTTTTTTCCAGCTCGTGTCAGGACATGAGCCCAAAACCGAGCGAGAAAGATCCAAGATTCAAGTGTACAACACTCAGGGAATTAAACGCCCACCATTAAAACATTTATAGTGCTGTGAGCATTTTCCTCCCCAGTTCCACTTTAACCCTATCGTATGGCCCACTGGAGTTCCGTATCTGCCTCAATTTTTAACTCCTGTGCTGTCCTGATATAAACTGACAAAATGGAAACGGATTGGCTACTCTCCATGCCACTAGCCCGGTGCTAGCGGTCGGTGCTTAGTGGGCCTATCATGATGTATGTGTTTCATCCATGTCATTCATCCATTTCTACAGGTTATTTTAGGCCTAATCCTAAAAATGAGAGGAATATAAATCTCAGATGGACCACACCACAGGAAAAAAATAATAATAATAACGATGGGATGTCCACCATTAAAATCCTCCTAAGGCACACTATACTATTTATTTGACATCCCATCCGTTGATTAGATCATACCGACCTAGATGAATGGAAAAGAAAATATAAGCTTGATCCAAAACTTTTATGTGCCCCCAAAAGTTTTTAATGGTCGACACTCGTTAAACACCGTTTCCTGTAATGTGACCGTCTTGAGATTAGTAAATATCTCATTTTTGGTCCCATATCCTAAAATGACCAATAAAAATAGATGTACGGCATGGATGAAATACAAACATCATAGTGAGGCCCACAGAGCACCGACCACCAGCCAAGGCAGGGGGAATGGCCAATCCGTTTCCGATTTATCAGAAATATGACGATGGCCCCGCAAAGCTTCCGCAGGCAATCTGTCCGTTGCCGCTTCCGCTTGGGAGGCGAATTGCCTACCACCCCGAGTTCCAGCGCTCAGCAGTCAAGTGAGGCCCACCGTCATGTTTGTAAAAAAATCCGACCCGTTATTTCGTTTTGTAGCTCATTTTAGGATATAAGGTTAAAAATAAGGATCCTAAACTCAAGTGGGCCACACGATGTGAAAAAGAAGGGAAGAAAATCCAATTCGTTAAAACCTCTCCAGAGTCCAACATGATGTTTATGTGACATCCAAACCTTCCGTATGAACATTCCCACTGGGATGAACTGAAAGCACAGAAATTTCATCTGGCCCAACAAACATTTCAACGGTAGACGGGGTTAATTTCTCACGACATCCAGCCATTAAATCCAAGTTACCGGGACCGCGGAAACTCGCATTCCCATACAAACCCTGAGCACTGGGCACCGCTCACAATGAATGTTCCCTCAGAGTCAGATGCTTGCTAGAATACAGCCCGACGTACTGAAGATCAAACGTGTGACTTTAGCCGTTGGATCCGATTCATTTCTAATCATCAAAACCGTTCAGATGACGGACCACACCGTGGATGGGAAAGCTTATCATGTTTAATTAATTTAATTTTTTTTTTATTTAAGGGTTAAGTAAGGGTTCATTTTCAGAGGTAAGAGGTCAAATAATCAAATTTTTAGTATTTCAATCTAAGAGTTTTGATCATTATAGCATCATCCATACAATGTGTGGTCCATCATATAAACGGAATAGATCATTGAAAAATGGCTCAAAATGCCTCAAGTCCTCCGACGTATCCTATTGTAATAACTCGGATGTACTGTAGCAAACCTTTGTTCCCTCGATCTAAACGTGCGGTGTCATATTTGCTGAGGAGCCGACATGGACATCCTAACGAGGCTCGTGCGAGTTCCAAATCAAGAGACTCGCCACCAACGCATGCCTACGTAGCAGGAATATTTAAGATCTGGACCGTTCATCAAATGGTATTAATAGTTTTTATTCATTAAAGTTAAATCTGGATATCTATTATTCTAATATTAGGATAAAGTTGAATATTTTTACTGAACGGTCAGGTTAAAATTACTGAAGATTCAAAGTCAACTCAAATACTTAAACCACCAGATTATCAGAGCATGCTGATTTTTGGTACACATCATGTAAAATTTGGGCCCTCCTGATGAGCAGATTGGATCTTTCACACGTATGCCGATATGGTACGCCTAATGGGAGAGTTCTTCAGATGAGACTCGCTCGATTCCTGTAGAGATTTTTCAGCTGAAACATGGTTGAAGTGGACAACAGGTCTTCGATGAACAGTGAATACTGCCGTACTCGTTACGGTACACTTTGAAAGTATGCTCTCTTCGCACGTAGGCACGATGTGTACGTGTATGAGATCAGACCCTCTCATCAGGCAAACCAGACATGGTAGATGCAACCAATAGATGGCTCAAACATGTATTTGAGTAATGGATGGTTAAGGCATCTCTCAAAAGTAGAATAAATACGGATAGATTATACTACTGATTTCCACCTATTTAGGATCAACAGATGATCGGTTCCGATCTCAAATATGTGCAATTATTTTGCATGCTTAGCGCGAATACTCATTCAAAATCCACGCGAGAGAGTATATGTACTAATCCACGTGCTTGTTTCCTTTGGGAGCGGATTAGGTGAGGCCCCGGCCGCCCCAACACGGTGCGACCCATACAGTGGGGCTCACCTTGATAAATATATTCTATATCCACGCTGTTCATCCGCTTTCTTAGATAATTTTATAATATTATTCAAAAAATCAAGAATATATAATTCTCAGATGGACCATACCAAAGGAAACAGTAGTGATTGACCATTACTGGGCCAGGAAAGTTTTGGATCAAGCTGATATTTATTTTTCCCTTCATCCAGTTTTATGTGATCTTATAAACAGGTTGGATGGTAACTAAATATTATAGAAACATTAGAATGGGCCTTATGATTTTTTTTAATGGTAAAGTGTTCACTCACCACTGTTTCTTATGGTATGATCCACCTTAGAATTGGATGCGTTTTTTCTTTTTAGGGGGTATATGTTCAAAAATGATATGGAAGAACGGATGGACGGCGTGGATATAGAATATAAGCATCAAGGTGGGGTCCAGGGCCGCACCGTCCTTGATGTGGCTGGGGCCGTATATAATGAGCTCCTGTTTCCCTTCATAGCACGTGGCGGTGACGTCCTTCCCACGTGTCAGACTCCCCACCACACGTTCCACCTCCAAGAATGAAATATGGGCAAAACAAAACCAACGGCCCAGATTCAAAATCCAATCTCCCCGCCTTTTCCCGCCCAGCCACAAACCCAGTTCCCGCCGCTTATTTTGAAGAACCCAAAACGCGGCTTGAAGTGGCCCACACCTCGGATGCGAAATGCCTGTTGCACCTCCACTTCCATATGCTTAAAACAGCCAACAGCATCACGCCACGTGGACGCCAGCTCCATCCTAGCTGTCGCCGGGCCCACAACCCAATATATACAAAATTTCTGCACTAAAAAACCTATTCGCGTAAGGAGAGTAGAGAAGATGGAGAGAGAAGAAGAATCGACGGGAGAAGGGTGCGTTACACCAAAGCACGGTGTATATCGCATCCCAAAAGAGCTCATCTGCCCACCGCCTCCAAAGAAGAAGACAACCGTTGGGAAGAGGATGGACCCGCCTAAGAATGGGTATTTTCAGCCGCCCGATTTGGAAGTTCTCTTCTCGTTGGTGCCAAGGCAAAGGGAAGCATGTGCGTAGTGCGCACCCTAGTCGATATGCGCATTGTAGATGTGTACTGTAGTTAGTTAGTTAGTTAGTTTTCTTTTTTCTAATCTTTTTGTTGTATTTGTAACGAAATACATTTGAAATGTTAGTTTTTTTTTGTTTTTTTCATTTCTTGAGGGTTTCTTTGAATATTTTTAAAATAGAAGTGTTTATTCCGGTGTTTGGATGTTAACATGCGTACTACGCACCCGGCGTACTGTAGGAAAGCACCACATTATCTTGGTGCATTTGAGTAGGGGATTTTTAGTTCATCTCATGTATTGAAGATTTGTAACCGGATTCTTTTCTTTTATTTTCTGGCAGCAAAGAGGTTTCGAGCTCGGGATCTTTATGTCGATCGCGAGAGTTATGGCAATGGGCTGCGCTGCCTGGCCCGGCCCTGTAACTAGGATTGTTAGTAGGCTGGGTTCTGGTCAGGCAAAATTTACATTTTGAATAAGCCAATAAGCCCAGCCCCAAAGTTAAAAATCCGGGCCGAACCAACGTCAGGCTCGGCCCGTTGACAGCCCTACCTGTAGCGGCAGGGCTAGAGTCATTACACCATGCCTGAGGGCTGTGCTCGAGCTTGAAATGTTAGCCCAACATACGCAGGCCACCCTAGCCCATTAGAAAGTCGCTTTCTATAATTTTGAGTCGCATTCATCGTACATGGGTAGTTGAAGGAGGCTTGCTGTATCCGAGTGATGTTGACGATATCCAAGAAAAAAAAGGGAAAAAAAAAAAGATTCTTAAATAAAATCATTTCAACGTTTTAATCTTTTTTAAATATTTTAAGCGTCGGGCCAAGGGCAGGGGCAAGAAAAATGCCTTTTCAACTTGATTATGGTTAAAGAAGGGTTTGGTGACTATGATTAGCTATGGCGAACCCTGGTTCAGCCCATTGGCGCCACTCCTGCAGCCATGGTTTTAAGACTTGAATGAGTCCAATACATTTGGTCCAAGTTGACTCGGTTCAACTACGACTTGATCCGTTTGATATTATAAGTTACCACCTCGAGTCACCCTGACTCGGGTGAGTCGTGACTCGATTTTTACACCAAACAAGTCCATCTGACTAGCCATGTCTAAAAACTAGAGCTGGGCAGAATTTGGCCCAAACCGAATCAAACTGGAGGCTTAGCTTGGTGTAGATCGAATAAGACCACTCAGATCCGATTGTACATAAGATCAAGTTCGGATCATGGTTAATTCAGATCAATTCAATTCGAAATCTTAATGAACCATAACTCCTCTTTCTTCACCTGAAGGAGGTGCTGCACCCACCCATCTCTCTTGATTTGCCTCCTTTCCTTTTCTTCTCATTTCTCTTCTTTTTTCTCTCCCAGATTTTCACCTCTCTTTCTTTCTCTCTTCTTTTTTCACCCTCTCTCTCCTTAAACTCAACTCGATCCGACTCGATTTGGTTTTCCAGACCGAGTTAAACTCAATTCAGGTTAGACCAACAAGGATTCAAATTAGATCGAGTCAGTCCTACTGAACTCAGTCCTGGATCAGATCGAGTTTAAATCAAGTTCTTGAAAAATCGGCTCGAGTCGAGTTGGACCATTCCAGTACAACTCGACTCGATGCCCACACCTACTAAAAACCATGCCTACTGCTAAAATGGGCATCACGTTGGGCTGGGCTGAGCTGCAGTTTGTCTTCTAATTCCATTTTGGGGGAAATCTTCAGTGTGAAGTCACGAGGATTTTCCGGCGGATTCAAAACAAAGTGGATTGCGTCCTGCCCTCGCCTGGTCAAAAATGGGTCAGGCAGGGGCTTTGTGGAGCCCACTATGATGTATCGGTTATATCCACTACGTTCATCCATTTTTTCAGATCATTTTAGGATGTGAGCCCAAAAATTATACAGATTCACACCTCAAGTGGACTGCACGGTAGGAATTGAACACTTATCGTTGAAACTTCTTGGATGTCACACAAGTTTTTGATCAAACTGAAATTTGTGTTTTACCTTCCTGGGTTTGTGTGACCTTGAGTTTTGTCCTGACCCTTCATCGAGTCCAGGTAATGGGCAGAACGGCCTAGATTCCATAAAAACAGCATGGTGGGCCTTCCCTGGAAATTATGGATGGGCGTTCCTTCCCCAACCTGCACCCCGTGGTCTGGTCCACATGATTCGCAGACCAACCCGATTTTCAACCGAAAAGATAAAATCCGCTGGCGCATCTGATCGAGGGGTTCGATTTCATTCTTGCATCTGGAGGAACCCACATCTGCCCAGTACCACTGGAGCGGACGTGGATTGTCTGCTGACGCCTCCACTAGCCAGGTGGCTACTAGTCCGTGCTCTGTGAAGCAACCATGGTATAGATATTTTATCCACGCCGTCCATCCATTTTTTTAGAATCATTTAAGAGAATAAGCCCAAAAATGAGGCAGATCCAAATCTCACATTGTCCACGCCACAGAGAAATAAGGTGATTGAACGCCTACCTTTAAAATCTTCCTAAGGCCATCCAACCTGTTGATAAGGTAATAAAGAAGGTGATTGAACGCCCAGCCATCCGTTTTTCAGATCGTTTTAACGACACGATACAAAAAATCAAGTCGATCCAGAGGCCGCCATATGAGAGGGAAAACCAGGAAAGAGTTTACTACCGTTGAAACTTTCTTGGGATCTACTTAATGTTTATATGCCATCCAAACCGTTTATAATGTCATTGATGAAGTGAAAATACCAAAAACTTAGCCTGATATGAAACTTTGTCTCCGTACGAATGTTTCAAACGGTGTTCACTGAATCCCCACTGTTTCCTCTCGTGCGGCCTACGTAAGTGTTGGATCCACATAATTTTTAGTATCATGTCCTAAAATGATTTCTAAAAACGTATAGACGGTGTAGATTTATCACAAACATAAGCGTGTGTCCCATCTAGTATTCCAGCTCAGGAACCTCCTGGGAAATCCCACAGGAGGAAATCCGCGTCCAGCGAGCTCACCCGACGTAGAGAAGGATAAACGCGTGAGCGTGACCAGCAACAAGCTCGCCGCATTTAGAAAAAGATAAATGCTACGTGATTCACGCAGAGTATGCCGCAATCTCGGTAAAGATGAGAACATGGCGTGTGTAGGAGATCACGGCCGTTCATTAAGTTGATAGCGAAAGGAACATGTCGTTACCAAAAACACTCTCGTCAAGATACCAGGTGGGTGCATGACGTATAAGACAATTCGGTGGTTAGCGAAAAAACGGCAACGTCTATTTTTTACCTACAAACGTCTCCCATCTTTATAGGCCATACTACACACGTGTGATGATCAGGACCGTTGATGTCCACTGAATATGGGTACATGAAAACAGCCTCACTCATCAAGCCGAGGATTGGGCCTGGACCCCTGTTTAGCATGTAAAGGTGGGGCATATCTAATGAATGGCCCGTGAATCATAAAAGGTTGAAGGGAAAGTCATGATAAAAAAGTGGGATGATCCTGACAATTCAATGGTGGCCCTCAAATACATGGCGGCAAAGTAAAAGAGAGAAATAGTTAAAAGTCCTATGATCAATGTGATTTTTGTGGGCCAGACCAGATGAACAGTTTGGATAATATAATGCATGGTCTAATCATATATGGTTCCAATGTAAACATTCGAAATATGACTTCCTTTTCCACGATGAAAATGGTGGTCCACTCATCTCTAGCATTCATCCTTAGACATAGCACATTTGTAGTGCAACAGAAATTGTTGATCACATGTGTACCTATACTATAAAGAAACGACTGAACGTGCATGAAATCCATCCCATCCATCAGGTGCATCACCCCTTATCTTGTCTCGCTACCAAAAATCCGTCCGATTCAACACTCAGATGGGCCACACCATAAAATTATACCTAAAGATCTATTCAAATTTTATGGCCGTCTTAAGTTTTGGGATAGTATGATTTCTAGCTAGGTATTTCATCCTGATGTAGCACATAAGATGAATGGATTGGATGTCATACACACAACGGTAGGCCCTACACAGACGGTTTGGATCTCTTTCCAAATGGGTAACCCTCTACCCGACGATTTGCCCTGACCATGCTAGAATTAGTCAAGCCCAAGACTAACGCAACCTCGTCAGTCATGTCCACGATCCAGTTCGACAATGAAAAATGTGGCTAAAGATGCAACCAGCTTTCCCTGATTAATGCATACATAGAAACATATATACATCATGGGCTCATACGTTAATTGATCGAATGTCATCCATATGAGGCTCACACATATATATTGGATGGTCCACACGAATTTGAAAGTATTGTAATTAGGTGGTCCACCTATCTATATTGGTTAGTTCAGATGTGTTTATTGGTTAGGCCACACATTACTGGCACATCTCAAGATCACGTCCATTTTATCTAGTTGGTCTTGCATGATGGGCCCATCAGATCTATAGTTTGAATAGATGAACCATGGACCTACATGATCTGGCCTTTTTAGGCACTGAATTTGTACAAGTGGGTCCCATTTTTAGGATCCGTAGAATGTCCAAGCTGGATAATCCTAACCCTTTGATGATCATGAATTGGTAATTGATGGTCACTGAGAAAGGTACAAAAACCCCACTTAATATAAAAATCCAAAATTGGATGGATGAATATTCATTCGTCCAAATTGGTCCCACTGAATCAATAGTCTGGATTCCCTAAATATTGGGCCAGCTTTCACAAGCTCAAGGCCCAATGACTGTTTACCTATATCAACAGACAAGTCTCCATAATAAGCAGTTAGGATTGTTCGTCCCATTTGATTCTAGGACTGTAACAAAACTACAGTAGGTAACATAATTTAGTCTGTTTAATTTGAGGTAATGCATGCCACGTGTGCAATTTGTGAATTCCTGCTTATCAAGCATGATAGGCTGTCCGAGTATCAAATAACTCCACTTTAGTATTGCGGTCGGTGGGCGGTTCCTCTGGATGTCTTTGTAGAATAAGACGTACGTCCACGTAGAAACAAGGACTATACGTGGGGCTCACTAGGATATGTGTACAACGACCAACTTATATGGTAGGATCTCTGCACGATGATACTTGGAAATCTAAAAATTAGGCCATCCAACCATTACATGGGCTACCACATGAATTTGGAGATTTTTATATGAGTTTCAATTGTTATAGTGTGGTCCACCTAGTGATTTTATAGTCCCAATTTTTATTTTTAGGAAACCCCGTCATCACGGAGGAGCTCACATAATACACGGGTGGTATGGCCTCACTCGAGAAAACAAAAAACAACCACCAAAAACCTCCAACTTCACATGGCCCACATGATAGTTGGATGGGCCTGATTTTCGGGGCATCCAACATATATAGGGCTCACATAATACATAGGTTGAACGTGGGAAGCAATGCCCAGTGGGCTCCAGACCAAGCTAGTGTATAATACGTTTATTATTCAAGGACTTGTACCAAATCAAAGGAGAATATTATAAAGGGGATTTTGACGGTACTGGGATGGTTGTATGGTCAAATTCTCGAAAGAGAATTAACCTTAGAATATTCTGAGGGTAACCTACAATTATGAACCAAGGATAATATATTTTACTATGACCACAAGAAAAAGGAGTAACCCATTTCATGCAATGTAGCGCCTTGCAGGAAATATCAAGTGTCGCTTAGAAAAATGACATGTGGCTTGCCGAATATGTTAGTGCTAATTTTGTTTATGAGAGCTAATTGCAAAAAATAATTAATTATACTGAGTGCTTTCTACAACTAATTATAGTGAGTACCTTATAGGGTAGAATTAGAGTAAGGCACGAACCGAGTTGACTCACTTAACTCGACTTGTTTGAAACTAATTCAACCTGAACCAAATGAATGAGTCAGTTCGAATCGAGCAACCTTCGCCAAATTTGAACTCAAACCAAGTTGAGTTCAAGTTACCCAGTAACTCAACTTGACTTGACTTGACTCGAAACTTGATCTAGTCACACTCGACTCAATTGGAAATGGACTCAACTTGGATTTGGGTATATATATAATAATAATAATAAATTCTAAATTTTAAATATCTCTAACTATATATGCTGGACCAACCCAATCTCAAACTCTTTCTTCCTCCCTCATCCTCCCCTTCCAAGTCTGGCAACCACCCACCACCATCACCTCCCCTCTCTCTTTTTCTCTCTCCTCTCTACTCCTTCCCTCCCTCCTCTTATAAGCCCGGTGGCTACATAGAAGCCACCCACCACCATCACCAGATTCACCACTGTCATCCTCTCTCTCCCCTCCACTCCCTCCTTCCCTCCCTCCCTGCCTTGATCTGAATCGGTGCTAACTCGAACCGATTCGGTTCAGACTAGTCCAGGCCAGACCCAGATTCGAATATGTTCAAGCATGCTGGACTCGATACCGAGTCGAGTTAAGTTCAAGTCAGGCCTATTTCAAAAACGGATTGAATCGGGTTAGCCCTAACTCGGTCCAACTCGACTCGGTGCCCAGCTCTAGGTAGAATGGAGAGAGAGAGAGAGAGAGAGAGAGAGAGAGAGAGAGAGAGAGAGAGAGAGAGAGAGAGAGAGCTTGCAAATTAGGAAAAGAGAGAAAATCGAGATATATTTTAATAGTCAAGTTAGATAAGCTAAGTGAAGAAAATGTGTTGGTAGGTTTTATGGGCCCAACGTCACTAAATTAGTTGGTAGGATGTCGCTTTGCCCAATCCTCCACTCAAAACACGTAATGAATCCAATGATCCATAGTGAATCTTATTTTTCATCACAAAGCCTGAGTTTGGCTATAAATGCTAATAGAATTTTTCGAAAAAACTATCTCGCGTCGTTTAGTTTAATTTTGCCAACAAAATGCTAAAATTAGAATTACTTTATTTATAGACAAAATCTAGCCAATCGACATGTCGCTGGTGAACCCGGTATTGTGTGCTCCGCAAATCTCGGAAACCTTTTTCTTCGTGAATGGATACTAACTAGTTATAAAGTTAAAAAAGAGTGTTAGTAAGAAGTATAAAACAACTAATTACATATTTTAGTCAAATCTACAATCCAATATGCGAGAAATAGTTATATAAAACTCTTTATTGAGATTGTTGTGGCTCTATATATTTCTCTTTTCTTTTTCTTTTTTTCTTTTTTTTTTTGTCAATATTTAAATAGACATAATCTCCAAAAAATCTTCTTAAGTTAAAAAAATTTCCTACATTTAATATGTCATGGACTTCAAGGAGACATTTTTATCTTTATAAAGTTGCATGTTTCTTAAGAAATGAATATATCTTTTATTGTAAGGATTGAAATTTCTACTTGCAAAACAAACATGAATCATGCAAATGGAATTTATTTTTCTACACATTAACAACAAAAATAACCATTACATACTAAGAAAAATTTCCATTTTCACGTCTTTAATTTCATCTATCCAAATATGATTGAATGATATATGATGCTTACCTACTCACACGTAGGAATGATCCCAGGCAGTCCGCTACACAATAATTGGATAGTTTTTAATTTTAACCATCCAATAAATGTCCACCAATCTGATAGTTGAATCACTAAATAACTGTAATCTTTTAGATAGTTCAATTTTAATTTCATGTCTTCCAAGCATGCAGTTTCTAAGTAATTTTCAAGTTCCAGTGTATGATCCATCACACTCAGCTAGAGTATCAAAGTTTTTCTTAAGGTTTGGTGAGTACTCTAAATGCCCGAACTGACTTGTTTAACTTTCACCACCGTGTACACACCTACTGTCAACAAGTGTGTGTGGTGCCGGCAACATGCATGCCATGACACATAGAAAGGGCCGGGATGCCTGCCATGATTTCTACATATATAGAAAAGTATAAACATGTTTACTATCTTTTTAGGGTTAAAACCAGTTCGTGATTTTTCACAACAATGGGTACTCGAACCTCATAACCTTGTTCCTAGTTTTTCACCATAATGGGCACTCAAACCCCATAACCTTGTTTACGATTTTTCACCACAATGGTTACTTGAACCCCATGGCATGAGTGTTGAAACTCTTGTGAGTCTACCACTAAAGCACGAGTAAAGACTCATCGTATGCACCATGTACAGTGTATTTAAGTAAACACGTGCTGCAGAGGCCATTTATGGTAGCTATCTACCGATCACCTCAATCAGTGTACCTTGCCCTATGGCTTGACCATGTTAGAAATTCAGTCTTGTTTGGTCATGTCTGATCTGGTCTTATCTGTTTAAGTCAAGTTATTTTAGACTTTAAATAAATAATTAATTATCTGGCACATGTGATGAAGGTCTGATTTTAAAATTGTGGAGAGTAACAGTTAATAGAATGCTTCTAACAAGTTTATGGGTAACTAAGGATGATTTATGAAAAAGTGAAAGCAGGCCCACCCATTGGAAGGCTCTAGTGGCACTACATAGCCGGTGAGACCCTGACTGTGGGGCTCACAATGATGTATTTTCCTTAAATCCACATTGTCCAACCATTTTGAAAGCTCATTTTAGGGCATGACCTGAAAAATGAAGCATGCCCAAATCATAGGTCGACCACACCACACAAAACCGTTGTGATTGAGTCCCCATCATTAAAAGCTTCATAGAGCCCACCGGAATGTTTTTGTGCCATCCAACCTGCTGATAATGCCACAAAGACCTATAAGAAGAGACCACACAAATATCATCTTGATCCAAAGCTTTTGTGACCTACGGGGAGTTCTTAATGGTTTATTACTTATTGTTTCCTGTACCATATGAGATCTGGCTATGCAATTATTATTATTATTTTTTTTTTTTCATATGATGTAGAGCGGGTCACGGATAGTTTCATGGCCAAGATGGATCAGAAAAGGGCCGGTCGACGACAGAAGTGATCCAGACCGTCAGACCTTACATCGGGCATATCTCACAATCCGGAATGAGTTATCGGGCGTAAAATATATGATTTTAGGATAGAACGAGCTACTTTAGCCAACCAACCCCCCTACGCCGGGTTGCGCAAACCAGATTTGTGAAATAGCCCTGGATCGAGGGTCGTTTCCCTGTTTTAATTTCATTTTTATTATAAATAGTAAATTTTCGTTTGATTATAACTCTTCATCCGTCAAGCTTTATGAGTTGCGTCCAATGTAAAAAGAGCTTAGAATAATTAGAAGAACGGTTTGGTGAAGCCAAATAGGACACTTCCTATTTTTGGCCGAAAACCTTGCGCACTAGTAGACATCCGACCGTCTATAAATAGGAAGTTTACTATTTATAGTAAGTCATGAATTCTAGGAGTTTTAGTTGTAATTTGCTTCTTATTTCTCTCTCATTACTTGATATCCCTATTTAAAGGGTTGTCAACTCATTTATTGGGATTATTAAATCAATTTTGAATTTATTAGAATTTATTTCTATTTTCTGCTTTCTTTTCTCATGGATTCAAGAAGTCTCCGTGAGGAGTCCAAAGAAGCTCCGTGGATTTGGAGTAGTTATCCTCTTGAGGAAGACGGTGATCGACCTCATCACGTTCATCCTTGCGTCAATTGGTATCAAAGAGAGGATTCCCCTCAGGCCGATGGCAAACAATGAATGTATGAATCAAAATCCTGTGAACGGTGATTTAAGGATTCGTTATTTTTCGAAAAGAATGGAAGCTTTCCACCAGGAGAGTCAGTTGACCATGCAAGGGCTACAGGTAACCCTCGACCATCTTGCAGATGCGCTACTTCTACCCCAAGCCCTAAGCGGTGCTCCACCACCTATGGTTGCTCCACCACCCGTGGTTGCTGTACGACACAATCCTAATTTTCATAGAGCACTACCAGTGGCAAACCATAGGGCTACACCAGATGATTCAAGTTTAGCGATGAGAACCTTAATGAGGGTTTTGTCCGACGACCAATCTATGGAGGCGGTCATCTAGATCATGTTGAAAGGAACTATCGAGGTAAGGCTGAATTTTCTAGTTTTAATAATTTATTACGTATTGAAGATTTTCTCGATTGGCTAGCCGAAGTAGAGAGATATTTTGATTATATAGACGTGTCAGATCATAAAGGGTAAAATTGGTAGTGTTTAAATTAAAATTTGATGGTTTTACATAGTAGAAACAATTATAAATCTCACGAACCTGCCAGAACAAGACGCTCATCTCATCATGACCACGAATGAGACGTCTTCTTCAATCACGATTTCTCCCCAGTGATTATGAGCAGATATTATTCCAGCAATACCAAAATTGTCGACAAGAAAATCGAACCGTCACAGATTACACTGAAGAATTCTAGTGGTTGGCTACACAAAACAATATGTTAGAATCTGAGTCATAGAAGGTGGCACGATTTATAAGTGGGTTGCGACCAACAATTCAGGACCGAGTTTAGTGTACCCAGTCAGGACCGTGGATGAAGTAGTTCAATTGGCAAGTAGGATAGAAACACAACTTGTAAGAGCTCCTGCTCGTTCCTATCCTTCAACTCGACCTCCCATGAAAGGTCCCCCGCAGGATCCAGTGTTGGCACGATAAAAAGATCCAATAGGAGAATGTCTTCAACCTCCTACAACCGTAAACCGTGATACGAGGAGCGGCTGTTGAGGGTTAAATATTGCATATTAGACTCCAGTTATTGCATGAATTTATGAACATAGTACTGTTTAACGTCCTATTTTAATCATGTTTGTGTTGTAAGGTAGATTTACGAGCGTGGACTGAAAAGAATGCTAAAGGTATGGATTTAATGCTCAAGAAGCACTAAGGCGAGGGACGGACTCAAGGGGACTGAGATCGAAGATTTTATACACCAGTGATTCGAGAAAATTTAGTATTTCATGCTAAAGAGGCCTAAAATTCATCCAAAATACAAGATCACAGGGTTCCCACCATCCGTTTGGCTCGAAACTTCATATATGGCCTGAAGACCATAAATGAACCATACACGTCAAATTCGAGCAATCAGATCGCTGTGGAAGTGGTCCAACTGACAAATCAGACACTAAATCCTCGATCCGGGGCCCACCTAATATCTGGATATGCTTCAATTTTAGTCTTAACCACTTAAATAATATGGAAAAATGAATGAACTGAGTAGATCTCTCATCAACATCACTATGGACCCTATGCACATGGTGTACATGTACAGTGTATACACACATGAGGTGCACTAAATTAAGAGAGTTAGTCAACATACACTGACCCAACACCCAGCAGAAATGGCAGCTTTCGTTTCCTCCTGTGCAAGACGTGCGGATGCACGACCTCCGTGCGAGTTGCTATGGGCCACCATCATGGCGTACGTGGCTAATCCAAGCCGTCCACCATGCAGAGGGGCGGAAAAAGGTTAAATCCATGTTGACTGTGTGTAACGATGCACGCACACGTGCCTGCTATCGAGGTCACAAGAAGGCTTTTCTACAGCGTTCAAAATAATTGCAGCGTGATTACTCCCTTGAGTCGCGTTGTAAGACCCATATCCTAAACCGTACCGTTCCATAGACCTCCGCAGTCTTACCGGTCGAATTCCGGCAACCTTCGACCCTTAACCGATAGTTACGCGCAACCCTGATTCATACGCCGTCAACCCGTATCGACTCAACCTGATATCGTTACCATAGCGACCACGCCGTCGCCATTGTTCCAATGCCGCGACTTGCGCGCCGAGGCGATACCCTGGTCAAGAGTTGTAGGCCGACGTTCGGTGCGAGGAAAACGCAGAGCGTTGCGGAATTCAAGAGAATCTCTACGATGTGTCACATCAATCCATCAATCCATCACATGTCAAGTACACATCACCTTTCACCCATTCCCAAGCAACCACAAAAGTTAAGAATTTCTTACAAAGCCCATAACTCTCTTACACAAAAGGCCATAAAAGTCAAGAATCTCTTACACCTCTTATGCCTTTCTTACACAAAAAGCCTCAAAAGTCAAGGTTTTCTTACACAACCATCATTCACCACATCCATTCATCCCCCATCTCTCTCTCACTCTCTCTCTTTCTCATTTCTCATCTCATTCTCCCAAGCAAAGCTCCATACGTATGAGAGCTCTCCAAGCACTCCCAAAATTCTAAGTGTGGCCCACCTTTCCTACCCCACCATCTCCCATCTCAACCCTCCATTTTCCATCTCCTCTATTGAAATCAAAGCTAAGGTGCTAAGGAACCCCTTGGAGCAAGAAGATCGGACGGTGGGTGCCCCTATAGGGTAGTTTTTCTTATTTTTATGATGGGCTAAGTGAGGCCCATCGATCCATGGTGTGGATCTCACTTAGGACCCTAAGGTGTGGCCGATGGCCCACTAGGATCATCATGATCGTTCCATGATGGGGCCATTCTCCATGGACCCCATCATGATGTTTATTTCTTAGAAAGGTCATCTAGACCGTCCATTTTGGTGGAGAAAGGATCTTCACCGTAGATCGTAGATTTTGGTGGTCCCACATGCTTTAGAACCCATTTGATTGTATGATTCATTGCAAGGGAGGGCCCATAGTATCGGGGTCCCTCCATCACAAGCGGGTCCCACTCTCTCTCTCTCTATCTCTCTCTTTCATGTCTTTTTTTTTTCTTTATATGGTCGTGTGACCCACTTGAATAGACCTCACCATGAGGCTTGTACTCTATCCATGCCATCTTCAAGTGGGGTCCACCTTATATGTTGCACCCACACCATCCATCAGTGGTGGCCCACCTAAACAAGGCCCACCACAATGTTTTTTTTTTAGACCAAACCATCCAGCGTCTGGGACGCTGGACGTCCCTGTACAAAAAAAAAAAGAAGAAGAAGAAGAAATGGAGCTTTTAGAGTGGCCCACCTGCATAGGCCCCACCTTGATGTACGGGAACAATCCAAGCCGTCCATCCTATTCCTTGTATCATTTTAACCATTGAGCCGAAAAATGAGGCTGATGTGATCAACCGGTGGGCTATAACATAGAAACTTTGGTGGTTACCGTTAAATGTATTTCCTGGTGTTTTTAATCATCCAAAAATTTTGAACTCCGGACTCATTTCGCCTGTTGCGAGCCACTGAACGCAATGGCCAGGGTGAATTTTTGTAAGGCGGGCCCTACGTGTAAAAAACCCCAGAAAAATGGATTTTTCACAAAATTTGCAAGAGGCAGAGCCTCTACCTCCCTCTGACAGCGACAGCCGCTACACGCTGCTGCGTGCAACGTTAGGCGAGCGGGCGGACAGCCACCCACGGTCCCTGCCGTGGGCCCCACCATGATGTATATGTTAGATCCACGCCGTTTATGTGGTGGGCCTCCTCGTCAGGTGGGCCCCCTCCAAATTTCGGCCTTATCCAATGTTCAGGTGGCCCACACCGTAGGAAACAGCAGCGATTGAACTCTACCATTGAAACCTCCTTTGGGGCCCACGGAAGTTTTGAATCAATCTAATATTTATTTTTCTTGTTCATCCAGGTCTTTGTGACCTTATCAACAGGTTAGATGGACAATAAGCATTATGGTGGGCCCCACATGGGACCCACAGTGATGTATGTGTCTTAGCCATCGTCCAGGCAGACGGTGGAAGCCCAACGTGATGTTTGTGTTTTACGCGCACGTGTTGATCACGCCACCCCCCTTCCCCTGGCTGAACTACAAATAAATATCTCAGTGGGCCTTCCCTTGGCCCACTCGCCGAATGACAAATAAACATTTCAGTGGGCCCAAGGTCCACATGACCTTATGAAAAGATTGGATGGCAAATAGATATTACAGTGGACCCCGCCATGATGCATGTGATGCATCCAGACCGTCCATCCACTTGGTGAGATCATTTAAGGCATGAGTTAAAGTTTGGGTGGGCCGCCTATGATTGGGTTAGGCCCACTTGATTTATAAAAAGGACCCATGGGATTAGGCCCATTTGACTTATAAGAAGGCCCATGGAATTAGGCCCATTTGATGTATTTTAAAGCCCATGGGAGTAGGCCCATTTGATATGTATAAGGCCCTTGGGTCGAGAACCATTAATGCATTTTAAGGCCCACGGGTTATGACCCATTGCAATGCACTTAAGGCCCATTGATGCGGCCCATGGATGTGGCCTACTTAATGAATATAAGGCCAATAGGATATGGCCCATTTGATATATTTAAGACCCAATGGGATGTACCTAAGGTCCATTGTAATGTGTGATCCCAACCTGATTTATATAAGGATATTCTCTACGGACTATGCCTTGGGAGCAATGTTGGTTTGACGTCCACATTGCGAGTGTAATGCTAGTTGGATGTCTGCATTGTCACTCTCCCTAAGGCCCACTAATAGGCCATACTTGTAGTATGTAGGCCATCTAGGCTCATCTTCATTATGATCAGAGCCCATCTGTTTATATTTTGGCCTATGTGATAGGGACCACCTTGTAGTGTGTTGCTCGTACCGTTCATTCACGTGGCCCCGACGTGATGTACGTGTTTTATCTAAGTTGTCCAGTAATGGGCCCCTTTAGAATAAATAGGGTTCAACCCATTGTGATGTATTCAAGGCCCTGGGTTATGGCCCATTACAATGTATGTAAGGCCCAATTGGCGTGGTCTATTAGATATATGCATGAGGCCCATGTGAGTAGGCCTACCTTGATGTACCTTGTGGCCCATCCATTAGGCCACTTTGATTTATTTGTGGCCGTCATTGAGGCCCACCTTGGTATATATAAAACCCATTGGAAAGGCCCATGGACACAGTCCACTTGATGAATATGAGGCCCATTAGTGTGGCCGTTGATGTAGCCTAGTTGATATATATGAAGTACATTGGTGCGGCCCATGGGCGGGGCCCACCCGTTTGTATTGTCAGGCCCATGTTTAAGACCCATGTCTGAGGCCCATTGTAATGTATATGTTGCCCGTGTATGGGGCCCATAGTGATGTATATGCGGCCCAGAGATGAGGCCCATTTGTGCGGCTCATTGATGAAGCCACTTGATGTGAATAAGGCCCATGTATAGGGCTCACCTATTGTGTATTTGGAGCTCATGGGCGAGGCCCATTGTGATGTATTCGATGCCCATGGGATATGACCCATTGTGATGTATTTGAAATCCAGATATGAGGCTCAATATGATATGTATATTAGGCCCTTGTGTGAGGTCGTGGGCCCATTATATGTTTAGATCTATGTGGGTCATTCCTTGGGGCAATGTTGGTTAAATGTCTACATTGTCGAGGCCAATTTTTGATACCGACTATGAGTATGCGACAGCATAGCATCATAATACATGCCCATACGCATCATCTGCATGTTTGTAATGACATGTGATTGACCATTGCATATGTCATTGGGCAGGATGATATGAGACTCCCTGATAGGCGGAGGTTATCTCACATGAGCGCACGATATGCACAGGATTGGTGCATGACTGGATTGTATGACTCATGCATCTTGTATTGTGTGTTGTGATTACTGTACGCCCTAGCGACATCAGGGTTGTAGCCTCCATAAGCATATCATGGATGGCCAGATGGGACACCAAAAATGTTTGGTTCGAGCATCGGGCTGCTATAGATGGCCCTGTGTAAAAATTCCTAAACACCCTCTTGGTTCCAGAGGATTCTCCAACGTCTAGACCGAGTGGGTAGATGAGCGTTGAGTGGCGATTACCAAATGGTTACGCTCTCCACTGTGTCGTGGTCGGTTAGAAGGGGATGTGGCCTTATCCGCCCGAGGGAGTAGGCATGGCTAGGCTGAGTTTGACCAGCTCAAGGAATAGGTCCGCTATCGGTGATCCGGGTAGGTATTGGCAGACTACTAATACGCGGATAGTAAGGTCTCTTTCACTTACCCAGTTGTGCGCTTGATTGGGGCGGCAGGTGGTGTGAAGTGTAATAAACCCCGGTAATTTTCTCAGAGAGGAACCGTACTGATATGAGGACTGACATCATATTATGACACCCCGTCACTGTTGTGCATGTAGGCAGGCTCACGTGGGCGGACGCTGATGTGGGCGGGTGTGATGTGGGCGGGGGTGAGGCCTGAGTGAGCTACCACACTGGGCGAGCTACCAGCGGTTGACAGGCTACTGTGCTGACAGGCTACTGAGTAGGAGTTGCATATTCATTCATTCATCCATTCACTATCCACTCGAGCTGGTGGTGCGCAACTAATTGTTGTGTATCTTCGTTATGACAAGGATTTCGGTTGGGTGCGCGACTAACCCGAGATCAGGAGTTTACCACGTTGAGTCAGACTATCCAAATTTAGGTATGGGACTGGTTTGGATAGAGGTTCCTTATGGTGGACCCCGTAGCCTGCGATACTACGTACTATCATCTCGAATCACACTCCAGCATGTTCATTCCATGAGCACCATATACTAAATATTTCATTACATCCTCGGCATGTGGCATTGTGAGTTGTTATATTTCTGTATTCCTGTGACTTAGATGAGAGTGATGATATTTGTTAGCTCTTTCGAATTGTGTATTACATTATATCCTTGTCATTTGACATTTGATTATCTATAACTCATCATTTGCATAGCTGTCGATATTGATTAACTTATGGACTTGTTCATACTTCCGCTTATTCTGTTATCGCATGATTATAATCTTGACAGTATTTCTATTTACGCTGATAATTCCTGCTCTTATTAGTGTTTCTGCTTATTCAGTCATTGTATGGGTTATGGATTAATAGCTTTTCGGTATTGTATGATTATGATATTGTATTGAATACTTGGCACTTATCTCGTGCACACACTTACACCACCCTCTGAGCTTTCTATAAGCTTATGCACGATAGATGCGTGCAGGTGATGTTAGGCTGCAGCAGTGTTGAGCTTGGAGCGTACGGTGGTCTTCTAGAGCTTGATTCTCTATTTATGTATTTCCCTTTCAGTATTGTATTTAAATGATTATATTAGTGGATATGTGATGACGATGTTGCCATTGTGAATTGGGTAATCTTGTGCTTATGCTTATTACTAGTTAAATGTACAAAAAAAAAAAAATCCTCCTTGTAGGATCCCAGGATCAGAATCTGGCATATGAATGCTAGGAGCCGAGAATGGGGTACTATGGAGGCTGTCGGCACCGGATTCGGCGATCGGGATTCCTATGAATCCGATTTTTGGGTTTGGGGCGTGACACGCGTCAACGACAATTCAAAACCACTCCTCCCGCGCTGAAATCTCGCCACAAATCTAATGGACAGAGTGATTTCTCTTTTGATAAAGATCAGGGGCCCACCAAACAACTCAGTGAATCCACGTGTGTAAGCCTGCGCATCTGTACGTTCGGCCTCCTTGGGCCGTTATGCAATCATGGAGAAGGACGAATGCAAGATCCAGACCGTCCAGAAGATGCCCAGGGGGGCCACGACCACCACCAAGGAGGCAGATTCGGTTACTGTTGGTCGCAGGATTCACCAAAAGCTATCAAACGCAGCTGTCTTAGCGTTACTGCGTAGTTGGCTGCGTAAAAGCTATGCACACCGACTTAGCATCTCTCCACTCTATAAAAGAGAGAGAGAGAGAGAGAAGGACGTGGGGTGGGTAGTCGTGGAGCTTTTGGATCAGCCGTGTGAAGGGCCAAGTTGGTAGAGTTTGTTTTTTTTTTAATGTTTTCAAGAGATTAGCCTAATCATGTCTTTTTTAGGCTAAACCTCTTAGTTAGGGCTAAGAGGTGAAGCTTGTAGCGTGAGAGAAGACTTTTTGCTTATGGTTTTTGTTTAGATTGAATTGATGTTGATTTTAGTTTAATTAAGAAAATATTTTTAGTTTTTAATGGTCTGTTGTGACTAAAATTACAATGGATCTGCGATAACTTTGAACATGTTCCCTTCCTTTTTATGTTTATGACGTTAGGAAGCCCTGTTGTTCACCATCGTCTCATGGGCATGGTCGAATGACGGTACCCTTCCTAACCCTCATACATTGTTGATTGGTTGGTAAGTAGTTTAATTCTGCTATTTACTTTATCTCCTGGGAATAGTTTGGTGATAGAATCTATTCTGATTCATATACCTTTTATTTCTTGAAAACTATAACAAAGGAAGTTCAGTCTTAATTTCCATGGTTACACTCTTTAACTGGATGAAAATGGGACTCTAAGTACAGTTGAGTTCTTGAAGCGGGCATAAGATCTCTCTGATATCTACAAGTGAATCCTCTGAATCCCCAGTTTTCTTTTCCTGAATTCTTTAGGTTTTAAATTAATATTTCACCATTATTCCTTCAATTCTATTCGATTTAGATTACATCTTATTCTAGTTCTAGTTCTGCTTAGTTTCTGATTACGTACAGGTTTCAGTCCCTGTGGATTCGACCTCAGTCTTACCAAGTTTATTACTACATTACAACCCTATACTTGGGGAGTGAACAGCGGCTCATCCAAACCTCAACGTGCAGCACCCACAACAGTGGACCCGAGTAAGATTCTAAATCTTTATACTCGGCTAAGGTCGAACAATTGTTACCGCTATGGCCAACCAGGCGACTTATCAAACACTTGTCCTCAACATCCCACAGCACACTTGACTATAATTGAATGTGGCATTGAAGATGAGGCCGCAGAAGAAGACTATGGCTTTGATGAACATGAACAAACCACTAAAGAAATAACAAGCAGCAATGAAGTGACGGACGAGGATCGTGGTGAATTTCTAGTTGTGAGGCGATTACTGTATACCCCACGAAAGGAATTACATCCACAACGACACAATATATTTCATAGTCGATGCACTGTCAACGGAAAGGTCTATGAAGTGATCATAGACAGTGGTAACAGCGAGAACATCATCTCGAGAGTGATGGTGGATAAGTTGCAGCTACCAATGACGAAACATCCTTCCCCGTACTCAATTGGCTGGATAAAAAAGGTGAATAAGACCAAGGTAACTAAACACTACACTATCTCATTTTCAATTAGCAAAACTTATAAGGATCAAATACTTTGTGACGTGGTCGACATGAAAGCTTACCATATACTACTCGGTCAACCCTGGCAGTCGGATCATGATGTAACCCATCGGGGACGAGACAATGTATACATATTCGTTGAGGATAGTCAAAAAATAATCATTGACCTTATGGCACCAGAGAATCATCCTAAAGCCTCTAAAGTGGAGAAAAGTTCTCTCTTGACCATTTGGAATTTCATGAAAGAATACAAGGAAACCGACGAGGTATACGCCGTAGTGGTGAAGGGCGAGGAAGAGAAATCCTCAAACATCCCTCCAAGTTTAAGACTGTTGCTAAACGAATTGAAAGAAGTCTTGCCTGAAGATTTACCTGATGGATTGTCCCCCATGAAGGACATCCAATATCACATAGACCTCGTCCTTAGGGCTAGCATGTCCAACCGCCCTCATTATCGGATGAATCCGAAGGAATGTGAGATATTTTAGGGACAAGTGGAGGAATTGATCCGTAAGGGTCTCTTGAGAGAGAGCATGAGCCCATGTGTCGTACCAGCATTATTAACACTAAAAAAAAATTGAAGCTGGTGCATGTGTGTCGATGGCCGGGTAATCAACAAAATTACCATCAAATATCGGTTCTCAATACTACAGTTGGACGATATGCTTGATATGTTAGAAGGGGCTAAGGTGTTCTCTAAACTAGATCTAAGGAGCGGATACCATCAGATTCATATCTGACTCGGTGATGAGTGAAAAATGGCATTTAAAACCAAGGAAAGGTTGTATGAGTGGTTAGTTATGCCCTTCGACCTATCGAACGCACTAAGTACTTTTATGCACTTGATGAATCAAATTTTAAAACCGTTCACTGGCCAATTTGTGGTAGTATATTTTGATAACATTTTGATATATAGTCAGGATGAGGCGGAGCACAGGAAACATCTCAGGCAGGTGCTGCAGGTCTTACAAATTAATAAGTTGTACTTCAACTTAAAGAAGTGTAGTTTTTTAACTGATAGCCTGTTGTTTCTAAGATTTGTTATAACACCCACAGGCATCTGTGTGGACGATGAAAAGGTGTGAGCCATTAGGGAATGGACGATCCTGACAAACATTCATGAGGTGAGGATTTTTCACGGGTTTACGACTTTCTATCGTCGATTTGTGTAAGATTTTAGTACTATAGTCGTGCCTATAACAAATTGCATGAAAAAAGGACCGTTTCAGTGGACCGATAAAGCTGACAAGAGCTTTCATGATATCAAGCATCGTTATCTATAACACTGGTCTTGGTCCTTCCTAATTTCGACAAATTGTTTGAGGTTAAGTGTGACACTTCATACGTCAGAATTGGATGAGTATTATCATAGAAATGCAGGCCGATAGCCTTCTACAGCGAGAAGCTCAGCGAAGCTCGAAAGAAGTGGACGACTTATGATCTTGAGTTGTACACAGTTGTTCAGGCACTGTGACATTAGCGACATTATTTGATTCTAAGAGAGTTTGTTCTATACACTGACCATCAAGCATTAAAGTTTATTAATAGTTAGACTGATGTGTGCATGCTATATGGGTTGCATTTTTACAGGAATTCACGTTCGTTTTGAAGCACAAGTCAAGGCAGCAGAACAAGTTGGTTGATGCACTTAGTCGTCGTGCATCACTACCTGTTAGATGAGCAATGAGGTGGTCGACTTCAACTGTCTCAAGGAGCTGTATGCCGAAGATGAGAATTTCAAAGATTCTTGGATGAAGTGATAAGAAAGTCACCCAAGTGACCTTCATATACAGGACAATTTTCTCTTTAAATGAAATCGATTGTGCATCCCCCAAAGTTCTCTGAGGGAGCAGATTATTTAGGAGCTACATGGAAGTGGCCTCGGTGGACACCTTGTGTCACGCCCCAAACCCAAAAATCGAATTCACATGAATCCCGATTGTCGAATCCGGTGCCGACAGCCTCTGTAGTACCCCATTCTCGGCTCCTGATAATCAAATGCCAGATTCTGATCCTGGGATCCTAAAAGGAGGATTTTCAGAATGAATTTTTTTTTGTAATGGAGCATAACCAAGTCACAAAACAACATCACCACATATCCACTATATCAAAAACTTTAAGTACAATGAGGAAAGGGAAATACAAGGTGATCAAAAAACTCAAAAAGGTCCTGATACGCGCTCCTGCCTCAGCGCTGCTGCTGTCCAACGCTACCTACACGCAACTGTCGTGCATAAGCATACAAAAGCTTAGAGGGTGGTGTAAGTGTGTGCGCAAGGCAAACGCCGAGTGTACAATATCAGGTAATGCGAAAGTATGCGGTAAGTCCATGAATAAAATTAAGCATACCAAGGCTATATAATGCAATGCATGAATGCTATCGGCCATACCAAGGCCATGCGATGTGAGATATGAATGTCATCGGCCACACCGATGCAATGCAAGGCCTACATAGCCGAATGTCATATAAGAAATGCAATCCAATCAAGTCAGTACTCATCAAGTACACATATCAATACAGTTCCTCTCTGGATATCACCGGGGTCTAATACACTTTGCAATGAATGTCACCTCCCTAGCTGCACAGTTAAGCAAGTGAAAAAGTCCTCACTATCCGCCTGACCAGTAGTCTACCAATACCTACCCGGCTCGTCGATAGCGGACTCATTTGTGAGCTGGTCAAACTCAACCTAGCTTATAACCCCCTCACTCAGGCAGATAAAGCCACACCCCCTTCCAATCGACCACGACACAGTGGGAGACGTGGCCTACTGGTATTCAGTACTCGGGCGCTCGTGTATCCACTCAGTCCAGACGTTGGAGCATCTCCTGGTACCAAAAAGGTTCTGCGACTTTCACCCAAGGACATCCTAAGTACCCACAGTGCTAGAACCAAGTATTTTCGGTATCTGATACGGCCATCCACGATATACCTGTGGAGTCACGGCCCTGATGTCGTTAGGGCGTGCAATGATCAGGTCACACATATGCGAGATGCATGAATCACACCGTCAAATCATGCAGCAATCCAGCACGTACTGCGCGATCATGTGGGACACTCTGTCTCATAACGAGTCCCGAAAATGGTCTGTCCAATGGCGTATGCTATGATCAGTCACTACTCATATCAAACATACATATGATGCGTATGGGCATGAGTCATGAGATTATACTAAGCATGTTATAAAGCGATGAATATTAATGAGTATGGGCCTATCAATGGGCCCTAAAGAGAGTTACAATGCGGACATTTAACCAACAATGTACATACAATGTGGACGTCAAACCATCATTGCTCCCTAGGCATGGCCCGCCATAAATATCATTACATGAACCATGGGAAATCACACATTGCAATGGACCCTAAGGTCATCCCGTTGGGCCTCGACCCATGGGCCTTAGATACATCAAATGGGCCGAATCACATGGGCCTTACATTCATTAAATGGGCTACGTTAATGGGCCTCACCAATGAGCCTTATGTACATTGCAATGGTCCATGATCCATGGGCCTTGAAATACATCAAAGTGGGCCTCACAACTTGGGCCTTAAATATATCAGATGGGCTTAATCTTATGGCCTTATCAAATGGGCCTAATCTCATGAGCTTATATACGCCAAATGGGCTTAATCCCATAGGCCTTATTCATGCCAAATGGGCTTAATCCCATGGGCATTTATATGTACACCAAGGTAGGCCTCAATGGATGTTCATAGGTAAATCAAGATGGGCTTCCAAAATGGGCCTCATGTATATACGAGTACGAGTCATATCAAAAGATCAACTGGACCGCATTCCAAATAGCAGTGGTGGCCATGATTTCCACCATTAAAATTTTTGAGGTTTACCATAGCATTTATTTTGCTCACACCATAAGAGGGTCTTCAAAAATGTCTAGACGGTTTAGATGCAATCCATGCATCATGGGGTGGGTCCACTAGCCGTCCAGCAGCCCGGCTCATGGCTGGACGGCATAGATAAAACACATACATCAGAAGGGCCGACCACATGGATGATGGCGTGAATTGAACACATACACCGTGGTGGGTCCCACCCTACCAGTACACGCACTCCATGGTAACCACCCCACCTGGGATCGATGTCAGGACCTCAAGTGTTGGAACGAGGTATCTCCACTTAGTCCGCCAGTGGGACTGGCATGGACAGTGGGTCCCACGTGGGGCCCACCATAATGTTGATAGGCCATCCAAACCGTTCATAACGTCACGCAGGCATGGATGAAGAGTAAAAATAAATTTCATATTGATTCAAAACTTCTGTGGGGCCCAAAGAGGAGTTTCAACGATAGATTTCAATCACTGCTATTTCTCATGGTGTGGGCCACCTGAGATCTGGATGGGCTTGATTTTTGGGTGGGGCCTACTTCAGAGGGTGGCCCACCATATGAACAGCTTAGATGGGATATAAACATCAAGGTGGGGCCCACGGCTGGAGCCGTGGGGCCCTGCTCGTATGCCCGCTCGTCGTGGCAGGCGCTGCCTGCGCCTGGCAGCAGCGTCTGCTGCCTCTTTATATTTTTATTTTTATTTTTAAAAATCATGAATTTCTGAGGTTTTTTGTATGTGTGGCCCGCTCCAAGTAAATCCACACTAGTCATTGGATTCCACTGCTCATAATAAATCTAACGAGTCCAATATCGGGCCTCTTCATCGTGTAAAAAGAAATCTGGAAAGATTTCAATGGTATTAATGCTATTTTCAACACTATGGCCCACTAGAAAGTTGGATTAGCTTCATATTTTGGGTCAACGCCTAAAATAATATGAGGAAAGGGATGGGCGGCATGGATTGAATACATACATCAAGGTGGGTCCTAAACAAGTGGCCCATCCCATAGGCTTGAAATCAAGCCCATATTTGTGTTTTCTTCTAGCGACTTCCAGCGTCTGGACGTTTTTGTTTTTTTTCTTTTTTTTTAGGCTTATCAAATACATTCAAGGTGGGCCCTGTTTAGGTGGGCCACCACAAATGGATGATACATTTAAGAAGATGGGCCCCACTCATGGACGGCTTGGATAAAATATATATTTCATTGTGGGGCTCATTCAAGTGGGCCACATAGCCACATCAACATACAAGAAAAATAAATAAAAAGGAGAGGGAGAGAGAGAGAGAGAGAGAGAGAGAGTAAAAGAGTGGGACACACGTGATGGAGGGACCCTGGCACTATGGGCCCTCCGTTTCAACCATCCAATCATACATCAATGGGTCTCATTGCATATGGGCCTTCCAAATAAAAGATCAACGGTGGAGATCCCTCTCCATTCAAAATGAACGATCTATATGACCTCTTTAATGCAAGAAAGTAAACATCATGATGGGGTCTATGGAGAATGGCCCCATCATGGAATGATATTGATGATCAAGATAGGCCATCGGCCACATCTTAAGGTCCCAAGTGAGATCCAAACCATTGATCGGTTGGCCTCACTTGGCCCATCTTAAAAACATGAAAAATTAGGCTTTGGAGGCACCCACCACTTAATCTTCTTGGTCCGTTAGAAAACTACTCTCCTTGAGCTTCACTTTGATGGTGGAGATGGGAAATGGATGGCTAAGATGAGAGATTTAGGATGGGAAGTGGGCCACCAAAACTACACTTTTTCTCTCTCATGGGAAACCTTGGACGTGGGATCTCTTGGTTGCTTGGAATTGTGGCTTGGGAAATGAGGGAGAGAGAGAGGGTTGTAAGGAGATGTGAGAGATGGGTGATGGATGTGAGTGATGGGTGAGGTGATGGTGTACTTGACATGAGAGTTGACTTGGTGGTTGCTTGGCTTGTGGAGAAAGAAAGCATGGTTGCTTTGTACTTGACATAAAGTGATTGATGGGATTGATTTAACACTTTGTAGAGATTCTCTTGGAAATATAAACACGCGGCATTTTTTCAAAATAAACGTCGATCCACATCTCTTAGTCAGGGTATCGGATCGGTACATGAGTCGCGGCGTTGGAACTGCGGCGACGGTGCGGACGCAATGATACAAGTCTTGGATTAAGCTGACTTAAATGTATAGGATACAACTTACGGTCGTGCGCAGCGTCGACTACAGGTCGCGGATTGTCGAAATTTGACGAAAAGGATCGCAGGAAGCGACGAAACAGTACGGATTAGGATACGGGTCTTACACTTTGGGCGAGACAAGACGCGAGCTCTTGTGGAAGAGCGGTATTACTGGCCATAATTAATACTTGATGTGAAAAAAGTTGTACAACATTATCATGTTTGTCAGACCTCCAAGAGACAATCTCATAATACAGGCCTCTACACCCTGTTAACTGTGCTAGACGGTCCTTGGGAGGATTCATCAATGGACATTATGCTTAGTCTCCCACGAATACAATGTGGCATGGATTTGGTGTTTATGGTGGTAGATCGTTTCTCCAAGATGACGCACTTTATCCCATGTAAAAAGATCCTTGATGCAACATATGTGGTGAATCTATTCTTCAAGAAGGTCGTACATCTACACGGGGTCTCCAAGACCATTACTTTTGATCGTGACACGAAGTTCATTAGTCACTTTTGACGAACTTTATAGACTCGATTCGATACACCACTTCAATTTAGCAGTGCTTACCACCCACAAACTGATGGGCAGACTGAAGTTGTAAATCGCATGTTGGGAAACCTCATTCGTTATATTTCAAGAGAAAAACCAAAGCAGTGGGATTTGGCCTTGTCTCAGTAAATTTTTCATTCAATAACATGGTAAACCGCTCGACAGGAAAATCACCGTTCCAGATTATCTATGCACGAGTACCTCACCACACACTTGACTTGGTCCCTCTGCCCGAGCACCCAGGCAAGAGCATTGCAGCAGAACATATGACAGATAAGATCATGAGCATCCATGCAGAAGTGCAGACCAAGCTACATGCCTCTAACGAGAAGTACAAGGAACAAGCGGACAAGCACCAGCATACAAAAAGTGCTAGAGGTGGGTGACCGCGTTATGGTCCATCTGCACAAAGAGAGATTTTCGACCAGGACGTACAACAAGTTAAAAAATAAGAAGATTGGGCCTGTCCCAATCATTCAAAAAATCAATGACAATGCTTATGTTATTGATCTTCCTGATGACATGGCGATTTCACGGACTTTCGACTTCGCGGACTTGACCAAGTATCATGAACCAAAGCAGGATGATAACTCGAGAAAGAATTCTTTTGAAGTGGAAGAGACTGATGTAGAGCGGGTGGCGAATAGTTTAATGGCCAACATGGATAAAAAAAGGCCCGGTCGACGACCGAAGTGATCCGAATCATCGGACCTTAGATCGGGTGTATCTCACAATTCGGAATGAGCTATCGGTCATAAAATATATGATTTTGGGGTAGAACGAGCTACTTTAGCCAACCAACCCTGCTATGCTAGGTTGTGTAAGCCAGATTTGCGAAACACCCCTGGATCGACGGTCGTTTCCCTATTTTAATTTTATTTTTACTATAAATAGTAAGTTTTAGTTTGATTATAATTTGATTATAACTCTTCATCCGTTGGGCTTTAGGAGTTGCGTCCAACGTGAAAAGGGCTTAGAATAATTAGGAGAACGGTTTGATGAAGTCAAATAGGCACTTACTATTTTTGGCCGAAAACCTTGTGCACTATTGGACATCATGGCTATCTATAAATAGTAAGTTTACTATTTATAGTAAGTCGCGAATTCTAGGAGTTTTAGTTGTAGTTTGCTTCTGATTTCTCTCTCATTGCTTGGTATCCCTATTTAAAGGGTTGTGAACTCGTTTATTAGGATTATTAAATCAATTTCGAATTTATTAGAATTTATTTCTATCTTCTGCTTTCTTTCCTCGTGGATTCGAGAAGTCTCAGTGAGGAGTCTAGAGAAGCTCCATGGATTCGGAGTAGTTATCCTCTTGAGGAAGACGATGATCGACCTCATTACGTTCATCCCTACATCATCATGTCATAAAATATGTTTTCAATACAGATGAACAGCGTGGATGCTGTCACGTATATTAAAGTGGGCCCAACATTCAAGGGTTCCACCCACCTCTGCATGAAGTGGACATTTAAGTGGGAATACTAAATGAGGTACTACTGCAAATGCCAATATTCTTTCTAACATTAAGGCCTGTCTAGGAGCGTGGATTTAGAACCCCCTGGATTTGCAATCCTCCTAGTATGTTTGGCATCATGGAGTGTGAATCAACTTTAATCCAAAAGTACCTATCCATGGTATATTTACAGGGGCTTGAATTTAATTATTAAATCAACTTTAATATCTCTAATTAGTGAGATATGTAATTTTATATACAATAGTTGTGATAAGCACTCTGAAATATATGTTTTGCCTAAAAATGATGAAATTCCAAGTCTCGGATGGGCTACAAGCATAAGATCATGTCTGAGTGACTAACCAACGATTTTTAATCGTTGATTTGTATGAAAAATGCTTGGACGGTGCTGGACAATGTTTGGACGGTGCTAATCATCATTAGTGGATCATGTGCCTAATAGAATAATAGTGTATAGTGACTAGAGCTGGGAAAAATAAATTCGATCCGGTGGATCCGACCCAATCCGACGACCTAGATCGGTCAGGATCAAGTTGGGTAATTCAGATCCGAAATTCACTCGGATCGAGTTCAGATTGTGGGGGATCTGGACTGATCCCATCCAATCCAAAATCCGATCCGAATGGATCTGGACCGACCTAATCTGGAATCGGGTAGTATATATATGCATTTTAATTTTTTACCCTAAACCTAAAAAACTACCCCATCTCTCTCTCTCTCTCTCTCTCTCTCTCTCTCTCTCTCTCTCTCTCTCTCTCTCTCTCTCTCCTCTCTCTCTCTCTTTCAAAGCTCCAACCCCCACCTATTCCCTCTCCCAAACCCTCACACTCCAACCCTCGCCTATTCTCTCTCTCTCTCTCTCTCTCTCTCTCTCTCTCTCTCTCTCTCTCTCTCTCTCTGTGTGTGTGTGTGTGTGTGTGTGTGTGGAACACCCTGAAAATCGGGGGTCGTGTATAAACTCAACTTTCGAGTTCCAGACCGTCACTTATGCAACAAAAATGATTATGATTCAATGTTGTCTGAGTTAAAGCATTCACATGAGTAAAAGTATACCAAAACTGCAATTCATACTCCAGATTCAGTGATAAAAGCAAGCGGAAGAATAAAGCATATATATATCACTGTATGGAAAAACAAAGTAGATCTCGACTATCTCTAAAGTATGAATACATCTCTGAGTCTCATATACATATAAATAAATAAAATCAAATGTCAAAAGTAGTCCCACTGAGAAGTCCCGTCAACCCAGGCCACCTAAGCAAAGTCGTCGTGGTACTGCATGTATGAGAACTCATCCTGGTCCTCATCATAGTCCGGCTCTGCCTCCTGGATCGCTGCCTCACCTGCATCTAAGATAGAGTCTGGTGGGTGTTGCAAACACCATCCCGTAACGTGAAAATGAGTAGCTAACTCAGTGGAATAATAGAGCAAGGATTAACATGTTCTCAAATCAATCATGCGATAATAGTAAAACAGTAAATCAAACAATCCTAATACTGTTGTTAATGCAATATGACATGACGTGATGGATGCCCTCACCAACGATCTCCCTCATACGGCACCATCTTACGACCGCGGCATGCAATCGTCCCACAGTGCTCCACATCTTCCAGACACATGCAATGTAATGGTGATATGATTTCCAAGTTGTTATTAGTCCATTCAAACAGCAGGATTGGAAAACTAAGGTACTTCCCTTATATCAATCCCAATACAGATCCTGTCTAGGGTCGTCACTCCTAGTAATCTCATACGATGTATATTTTGTAGGTCGCTGCAAGGGCTGTCAGGGCTGTTGCTCGCACTTGTTGCACCACTCCCCCATCACCTTATCAATACAGGCCTACTGTACTCTCACTGTTACGGAAGGGTCGTCGCCTCTCGTAGACTCAGAATACGCTCGCGGTCACTACAAAGGACTCGTCTCCTGATCAGTGTAGGCCGACAGCGAGAATATAGTGTCTCATACCACCATAATCTGCTCACGAGACATAGGTACTCACTGGTCACTACGGGGAGGTTTGTGGCCCCAGCGTAGGCCGACAGCTCGACCACGGTGTCCCATACCACCATGCCCGGCTCATGAGTCTTCGTGGATCAAGGTACCATGGTTGACAAGGTTTACAATGGTAAGTTCAGTACCCTAGGTTCAAGCAGTTATGACTCATACAGGGTGAACATACAACGGCAAGTCGGGTTACTTGACGGGCTCGACTAGCACGAGCGCATCTCAAGTCGAACGACATGAAGTGCGTAAAATACCTCGTGTGGCCTAACCACTGCCGCCAACTCCAAAACACGACTCACGTTCATCGACGCGTCGTTCGTGGCAAAGATAGGCCAACCACGAACTTGCTCGATTGCCGACTGCCTGGACTAGGTATAGTCCCAAACAATTATGAATTCACATCAGCCAACATGTAAGAGTAATGGAAATGAAATACAACCATGTGAGCATGTTAACACATGTTATAACATACAACTTAAGTAAATCTTCCAACGCATGCATTTCATACATATAATGAAATCATGCATATAGCTAACATGTAGGAAATCATTTACATCAGCATATTAATTGAGAAATCAATTTCAAACTAATTCATAACACCATTTAATTCAATACATACTAATACAAGCATTTATACAAACACTTAAACTACACACTTAAGTCTACATATAGTATGTCGACTCAAAGTGTGCATTTAGGCGAATCTCTTCGCCAAATTAATTATGCACGCATTCCTAGTATCCTAATGCGACAAGAAGTCATGTCAATCACATCAGCAAATTATGGATGAAAACAGTATTTCCTACAAATGACTAAAATGCCCTAAATCTCATATTCTTCGTCTGCTTTCGAAATAGGAAACGGACAACATGTTGTACATGTCAAACGGTGTTGCCGTCGATAATCTACTATTAAACGACATTGAAAGCGTTGGAAACAGTCAATCAAAGCGTCTAAAATCCACACCTAATCTCCTAGAAGTGTATCAATTCGAACAGAGCGTATACGCTTCGTCTACAGTGAATCGGGAACCTAATTCCCAAGATCCATCAGCTACCATGCTATGAAAACTAAGGAACCTCAAATCAGCAACCATTTAGGGTATTTTCTTACCTAGAAATGCGACGAAATTACCGGCAAAGTGATTGGAGCGTGTTGCTTAATCACGTGCAACAGGTAGCACAAGCGGCAGGAAATTCTCCTCCACTCTCTCTCACAATCCCTCACATTTTCTCTCTCTCAACCTAGGGCTTTTTCCAAATTCGGATGGGAGAGATATGAGAGGGTTTCAAGCCCTTTTATAAGCCCAAACATGCCCAAAACAGGCTTGGGAACAAAGTTTACTTGATGCCTAACCAAATCGGGGTTGTTTCTGTCCAAAAAGACATTTCTGGTGGTCCCCTCGCCGAACGCGATCGGACTTAAGTTCATACATGTCGGATGTCGCTCTCATCCCATTTTCAGTCCAGTAGTGTTCGTAGATCGCACGTGGCGGTCCAGTTTCAGTTCAGCGGTCACCGCACGTAGATCAGGTCTACAAGTCTCATGCTATGAAATAGAAATTTTTCCTGATCCGAGGGTATAATTTGGCTGAATTCTGACGGTCAGAACGCTTAATACTGACGCGTCAAGTCGTATGCCAGATTTGAATTTCAAATTTCAAATCTAACCCTATTCTCACTCTCTTCACTCCAGGCTCAATAAAATAGCCTGTGAATGTCGGTTGGACTTGATTTTCGAAATGATTGTCAAGTCCAGCTAGGCGGTTTTAACGGTCTAAGATTGTAGGTATCGGACTTTCGATGCGCGATGTAGATCCAATACAAAGTTTCAAAGAGGTCCAGAGAACAAACCGGTTTAGAGTTTGATCCGAAGTTTTAGAGTATTATAACACCATTGATTCTACAAGTTTTGGGTTTTGTATAACGTATTTAAAACGGTCAGGGGCTATTTCCCAGCTACTCTAGTGTAGCGCTAGCTAACTTACACTTATTTTCTAAAGGAATTAATCCTAAGTAATTTCTTTGGCTATGGAATTGGGTTCTGAGCGATTTCCCAGGTGTTCTAGTCGACCCATTGCCTAAGGACGTCTAACCCCAGGTTGGCAAAAATTCGGGGTGTTACACTCTCAAAGCTCCAACCCCCGCCTCCTATGCCAGTGCATGTAACACCCACGGTTTGGAAGGTGACCCCGCACCGGCCAGCTAGTTGGTGTCAAAGCTCTCTAGCCCACCATGATGTATTTTTAAATTAACACCGTCAAAGCTCTCTCAAAGCTCTCATGCACCATCAGGTAGCTCTCTCCCATTCTTTCTCTCATCTCTCATTCTCTCAAGTGCAGAAATTAAAGAGTTAGAGCTTCTAATTTTGGGAGTTTTAGGGGCATGGATTTAGGGTTTTTATGGTTACAATTATAGAGGTTTTAGGGCCACAAAAATAGGATTTTTATGGTTATGATTTCGAGGATTTTAATAATTTTGTTTTGTGGATTTTAAGACAATAGAGTATATGAATTTTAAGGCTTCTAGTGCAGTAAATTTGAGGGCGATGGAGATTAAAAATTTTAGGGTTTCTGATTTTGTAGATTGTAGATTCATGTAGTTTGAAAATTTTAGGAATTTTTACTAGAAAATTTAAATCTGGACCGATCCAAACTGTGCCTAATCCCATCCGACTCAGTTTTTCTGACCAAGTCGGACTCGGATCGGATCAAGCAAAGCACATTTCGGGATCGGTCCGAGTCAGGTGACTCAGACTTGGTTCCGGATCGGATCGAGTTCGGGTCAGGTCATTAAGATTTCTAATCAGATCGAGTTGGACCCAATCCGATTCGATCCGGACTGATGCCCTGCTCTAATAGTGACACATATGTTACACCTGCAACTATTTAAATGATTTTAGGTGTAATCTAAGCTCTTATTGTGGATTACAAACCCCCTCAAAGAGAGGATTGAAAACCTTTGAAATCCACAGTTACTTTATGCTGCCAAACATACTTTATACTGCCAAACAACTAGTGGATTTGAGTCAAATCCCTTCCAATCCCATGCAATCCACGGTGCCAAACGACCCCTTAATATTACCCGTAAGCAGCTGGGACTCGAGTTGACATTTGACCTTTCATACTTCGAAAGTGTATCTTCTTCTCATTTCTCTCCGGACGAAGATTTCCTAGTAAAGCCTTTGGCGGAAAGTTCACGCACAAGTATGCTAGGTAGGGCTTACAGTTATGTTTGAGAGGAAACAATGGGGATTAATTATCCACAGCTGAAATATTTTTATGGCCACAAAAGTGATGTTTCAGGATAAATTTTTCTTGTTTTCAATTCATCCCAGCAGGAATGACCTCATAAATTGTTTTGATGGCATATAATTATCCAGGTGGTGCATGGCATATAAATATCAAGGTGGTGGCAGGAAGGTTTCAACGATAGAAAACTCTTTCCCCTGTTTTCCCTCTCGTATGGCACACTTGAGTTTTGGATCCACCTCACTTCCGGTCGTATGTACTAAATTGACCTCTCAAAACGGATGGCCGGAGTAAATTTCTAACAAACATTTCTGTGGGCCCCACCTGGCATCCCAGCGCAGGAAAGAGGCTCCACGTCCAAGAGATGTTGACTTGGTGCCCATTACTGCGGGGCCATTATTGTAGGTGCCCTGTACCAAAAAAATAAAATAAAATAAGGATAGTCTGCTCATCCGGTGGGCCAAAAATAAATTGGACAGTAAATTAATGGAGTTATGCTATAATTAAAACTTGAGCCGTACAAATAGTGGGACCCATTTTAGATGGGCTAGCTAAATTGGCTAGTTGGCTCTAACCTTTAACTGATGAACATTTGGTTGTTGACTTCCCACCGTTGACTACTTTCATTTCAACAATCCTTTCTATCAACTGATCTGCCTTATAAGACATAATTTCACCACCCATCCAAGGTGGGCCCATGAATTAAACGATTCATTTTGAATATATTTACGCGACATGTATGATTTATGATGGCAGCCATATGAACCATCAGACTCCTTACCTTTAGCGAAGCTTTTCTCAAAAAAAAATAAAAAGAGCATCGGTTTTCTTCCTCTGCAACAGCTGCTTTAAACAGCGGATACATACAACACATCATGGCATGTGTACAAAAAATTCAAGTGGGCCCCACCATTATATAACAATGAGGAATAAACGCCCGTAGACTTATGGGTGGGACCCAAAGGCGTGTTATGTTCCATCCAACCCGTTCATTAGGTGCGCATCATCAGGATGAAGTGCTTCCCGAAAGGAAGCCCGTTCCAAAACTCAGGCTGGCCACACAGCTCATAAACTAAAATGTTTAGTCATGATTTTAAATTGATCCACGTGGTGTGGCCCACATTAGCTCTGAATCGGAAACGGATTAGCTACTCACCCTGCCACTAGCCAATGGCAAGTGGTCGGTGCTCTGTGGGCCCCACTATGATGTATATGTTTCATCCATGCCGTCCACCCATCCTTTGGGATCATTTTATGGTATGAGCCCAAAAACGAGGTTGATCCAAATCTCAAGTGGACTGCACGGTATTAATTGAACCACCATCATTAAAAACTTCTTGTGGGCCACAAAAGTTTTGGATAAGCTGATATATATTTTTTCCCTTTATCCAAGTCTGTATGACCTAATCAACGGGTTAGATGTCAAATAACTATTACAATGGGCTCAAGGAGGTTTTTAATAGTAGACATTCAATCAATACTGTTTTCCCATAGTGTGGTCCCCTAAGATTTACATCTATCTCATTTTTTGTATCAAGTTCTAAAATTATCTTTCAAAATGGATGGACGGCGTGGATAAAACACATACATAATTAGTCTTATACCGTGACATGTGAAGATGCAGAGCAGGTCGCAGACAATTTCAACGTTAAGATGACCAAAGAAAGTTGATTAGAGGTGGAAGCGGTGGAAGTGATCCGAACTATCAAAACCTTGAAACTGGCATATTTGGCAAAACGGAATGAGTTATTTCACATACCATATTTGATTTTGGGTAGGAGAAGATACTTTAGCCAACCAACCGGGCTACGCCAGATTGCCCACTCTAAATTTGTGAGATTCCATCCAATCAATGGTTGAGAATTCATATTATTTTGACTGTAAATCGTCATTCATTGAGCTTAAGAGTTGTGTCCAACACTAAAGTAGTTATAAAGATTAGAAAAGCAAAGTGGTTCAGATAAATGAGATATTATTTTTGGCCGAAAATCATGAAGTCTAGTGGAAATCAAATCATAACGGTCTATATAACAAGTTTACTATATATAATAAGTCATGATTTCAAAGAGTTTTAGTTGTAGTTTGATTTTGTAACTTCTTACTAGTATTTATACTACTATTTAAGTTGTTGTATTCTTGTTTTGATCATCGATTAATTTATTTCTAATATTTAAAAAATTATTTCTATATTCTTATTTTCATCATGATCTCAAGGTATCTCCATCAATTTGGAGTAGTTATCCCTAGGGGTGTACATTGAGTCGAACCAAGTCGAGCTAGCCTTAGCTCAGCCACTAGTTGACCCCAGCTTGGACTTGGCTTAGCTCAGTCCCCGAGCCTGATTGGCCAGCCTGGCTCGGTTTGGTCAGTAGCTCGGGCCAATTCGAGCTAAGTTTAAACAGAGTTAGCCCATGAAGCATTTTCACAAATACATGGACTGCACTTTCAAAATCTCACTGTTTATAAAACAGCAATAGTGATTTCACAAGTATTTTATCAAACACCTTTTAAGCAATATAAAAATTAAGAAGAAAAAAAAATGCTTGTTTTATATACATACCTTCTTTGCCATCAGCCACACTTCGTTTAATCATTTCATCAAACACTTAGAGAGCAACATTAATACCAATGTAACTAAGTCACCGAGGTGGTTCGATTCGAATTGGGTACTATTGAGGTTAAAATCTGGTCGGCCCTCTCTCCACGTCGCCCTCTCTGTGTCGTCCCTGAAACCTACGCTAAGAAAACGGTCAAAGGTGACCCTGGCTAAACGGGAGGACCCTCCGATGCCTAAGTCAGGACAAGGGAATCGGGGTCTAGGTAGAGAGTAGAGGAGAAGAGAGCTCGATTTTGCGTACCTGTAGATATGGCACTGTGTGCTATTTATACTTGCCTGTTGGGCGGTTTGATCTCGATAATCTCGGCACGATAAGGGGGATTCTCGGATCGTGGAGATACCATCCGCAATCTGTTGATCGTGTAGCGTATCCGACGAATAGTGCGTATCTGCGAGCGACGTTATCGGCTACGTTTGGTTATGGCAGTTTTCATGTTTAGTAAATGGAATATGCACAGTCTGTTAGGCTCAGCTCGTCAGACCATAGTAAAGAACATTCTCCAAGTCAGACGACGTCCGACCCAACCAGTCATGCCGAATCCGATGCGTCCGGCTTGAGCAGATCGTGGTTGGGGAATAATAGGTCGTCCGATCGGATTGTTAGGACCCCTCCGAGTTGACCCTCTTCCAAAGACGCTCGCGTGTCCCTGTTGCGATGTCGATGCCTGGTCAGGTGGATCGTGCCTCGGGCGCCTCGGCTCGGACTTACAGCCGGATTGATGTTCTACCATGGGCTCGGATCTTCTCATAACAAAAGCCCCCTACTCTTCGAGTTTGCCTGCAGGCTCGAAGAGTACTCATGTAGGAAATCTCTCACCCTTATTGCAATGATGACGGGTCTCGAATTGCACGTGTGCTGGTTGCTTTGGTTAACGCGTGGCGACGGTTACGATCCCGAATCTCCTCCAAGCCTATGAGAGGTTGCCACGCAGGCCTGAGGAGGCATGTACGTGACGGCTTCAACTGCTGGGGCGTCACTTCGCATATCGAGGTACACTGCCCGATGTTAGAGCCGTACTAACGATTCAGTACTCCTCCAATGAGATGCTGCCATGTGTGCTCGGAGATCGGCTCGTGCCGATTCGGCTGCTGCCATTAAGGCTCGCCATCAATGCAGAATTCCTTCGTTGCCTATATAAGGCACCCCGAACTTTCATTCGTCACTTTACATTCTGAATCAGAAGAGCATACCGAAGGAGGAGATTTTCGATAAGGCGATTCCGACCGAATTCGAAGTTTTCAGTAGAAGGCGATTTTCGGCAGTCACCCGGTGAATCCTGTTGATTTTTACCCTTCTTTCTGCCATGTCTTCCGACCTCGAGATGGTTCGTGAATACGCTGATGACTCCGAGCCGGGGAGTTCTGAAAGTGAGAGTGGGGCTTCCAAAGGCCCTTTCGAGACCACTCTCTCATACCCCCCGCCTCGGAGGTAAAAGACATTGGGCTCTAAAACTAAGCAGCTCAGCAAGAAGACGGCCACCCGAGCCCGCTGAGTCGAGATCACTGCCACCACCGAAATGCACGCGAGTTTGCGCGCTACAGAGGTAGTCCTAGGAGGCTCTGTCATGTCGGAATCTCAGATGAAGATGAAGTGGATCAGTTCGGAATTCCAAATCCCTGACTCCTTTCAGATAAGGGTACCTGGGCCTTTGAACGTAGCTGGCGCTCTTGCAAAGGGAGAAGTAGCCATCTTCCTTTGTATGCTGCAGTGCGGGGTCCGGCTCCCACTACACCTTTATCAGGAAGGTTGCGACTTACCTTTAATTGGCTCCAGGGCAGTTTACTCTGAATGCCTGGAGAGTGATGATTTTCGCCTACATTATCTGGAGACAAGTTGGAAACTCGAAGCTACCCCAGAGGAATGTTGAGCCTGTACCTGGTCAAGCATGATAGCAACGATCCATGGTACTATTTTGTGACTCGGGGGAGCAAGGGGTCGGGATTGGTGATGCACCTGCCGTCCTCCAACAAGGACTGGAAAAATAAGTAGTTCTGGGCGGTAGGTGAATGGGAGGCACCAGCAGCTGAACTTAGGACCTCAACGGCTCGTATCTCGACCCATTTTACCAAACCAAGTCGGACTTCATGTAGCATCCGAATTGCTGCCTTAGTTTTCACCTATTTCAATTGAAGTGAAATTTCTCCTTTTCCTTTTGCAGCTTTCTCAAAGGGGTTGCCGCTCCTCGACTCAAACCAGAACAATCGTATTGCGAAGGCCAGAGCACGATCGGAGACGCTTCGTTTCTGGGCTGATCTGATCACCGCGGCAAACCTTCACTGGTCTGGGCTTTGCAAGTCCCAGCCTTTACCCACTTCCCTCAGTAAGCTTCCCTAATCTCTTCGATGAGCTTCCTTTCGGTCACTTAGAAGCTGACACCGTCTTTTCTTTCGCAGGCATGGCCGAGGCATCCGGAGCTCGAAAGAGAAAAGTGGCTCCAACAGCGGCGGAGTTGCTGAAGGAAACCCACCGAGTGAAGATTGCTCGGAAGAAGTCAGCTCTCCCTCGCGCGGGGAAAACTTCTGTTACGCAGACCCTAGCACCCCTAGCTTCGAGACCAGTCGGCTCTGCCCCCGCGGTGCCGATCCCGGCGTGCCCTAGTACTGCAGCAGCTTCTTCGACAGTTCTGCGCCCGGTGGTATCTCCTCCTCCGGGACTCGTCCGAAAGACCGTGGCCGACACCCCTGTCGTTACGAGCCCTGTTGCTCCTCACGCTCCTGCTATCACCATTCCCCCCACCACGGGGGCTCCTGCCATAGCCCCCGAGCCTCCCCATCACTATCTCATCTTCCTCCGAGCGGAAGAAGGCCATTAGAATGGCCGACAATATGATTTTCCCCCCTCCCCCCGGAGATCGGGGGAGACGTCCGTACCGAGGGTCAAAACTCGGCCGGCAGCAGGGTGAGGGCAGAGGAGGTTGTGGCCTCGCCCCAGGCAGGCACGAGCAGTGAGAGATTCGAGCCAGGCTATCATATGGCCTGCTTGGCTCCGTGGGCCGCCAAGCATGCCCCCGAGGAGGACATTGCTCGGAACATTAATAGATCGGAGGGCGGCTTTCTAAATGACCTAGCCACCGTATGTTACACGGTATGCCTCCGAGATGATTTTTCCTTTTTCTTTGTGTTGTATAATTATCGTATATGTTTCCTTAAAGTTCTGACCCTTGTTTCTTGTTCAAGTTGTCCCGGTGTTGCTCTCAATTTGGGAGAGAGTGAGGGAGCATCGGAGGAGGGAGATAGAGTTTGAGGCTCTCCAGGCTAAGACGGTAGCCTTAAAGTCCGAGTAGACCGAACTGCGCTGGCAGCTTTCGGACGAAATGGCCAGGGTGAGCCGACTGCAGGGAGTCACCATCGACCTGAAGGTCAGGGAGCTACACCTGAAGAAGAGGGGGGATAATCTTAAGGCGAGTGGCGATGCAGCGACCGCCGAGCTGACCCGCGCCAAGGCTCACGTGGATTCTTAGCCATGGAGACTACACGACTAGGTGAAGCCCTGAAACGTGCCAAGGCCGAGGCGGCTGAAGAGAGGACTCGAGACATGAATCAGGCCGTGGAGGCTCAGCGGGCTAAGGACGAGGCCTCTCTGACCGCAGCGGTTGCCGCCGCAGTTGAAGATTTCAAGACCTCCAAGGAGAGGGAGGTTGAAGCTGCGATATTCTACAACCACGGCTTCGATGCTTGTCTCGAGGCAGTTCTGAGTTTGTACCCAGACCTCGATCTTTACCCTCTTCTACCTAAGGATCCCAAAGATACCCCTGCTGAAGTTGTCTGCTCGGACCAAGCCCTTGACACCCAGGCTCCTCCTCCAGCATGAAGATATTTTATCATCATTTTTTTACTGTAAATATATTTTTTGTCCCTCCGAAGGGATTTAATGAAAAATATTTTTTTTTAGTATTGCGTTAACTTGTTCTGAGATGTAGTCGAGCAGGCCTCTTTATGGGCCTGGCCCTTTCATTCCGTCATATTGTCGAGTCGAGTACTCCAATGGAGGGTCGGGTCATTATTAGGCTTTTTCCCTCAAGGGAATGCCTTGTCGATCTTTCATAAGATTAGGCCCCAATCCCTTTAAAGATCGGACCATTTAATTTGTGCTTGTGTTGATAAGACAATCGGGCGAGCATCCAAAGTAGAATTGAACTTTTATTAAAAGCCTTAAAGGTTAGCCGCTAGGAGGCGTATATTTTATAACGAGCCTTAAAGGCTAGTTGCTCATGGGTAGTAGATCTTCAAGTGCTCGGCGTTCCAAGGATGAGGAAGATGACGGCCTTCGAGGTCTTCCAGGTGATACGAGCCTGGTTTGACAGACCTAACCACATGATATGGTCCTTCCCAGTTGGGTCCGAACGCTCCTACCCCCGGCTCAGCTGTGCTCTGGAAAACCCGTCGGAGGACTAAGTCCCCTGGGCGGAAGCACCTGACTTTGACCTTTAAATTGTAGAAGCGCCAACCTGCTGATTCCGAGCCGCCGTTCGGAGCTTGAAAACCTCTCTGAGTTCTTCGAGCAAATCCAGATTAGCAGCGATCTGCTCAGAGTTTTGATTTTCTTCGAAGCTTCTTACCCGCGCCGTTGGGAGTCCAATTTTCACTGGCACCATTGCCTCCAATCCATAAGACAACGAAAACGGAGTTTCTCCCATTAAAGTCTGGGCTGTGGTCGTATAAGCCCAAAGGACGAAGGGGAGCTCCTCGGCCCAATTTTCCTTTGATTTTTCCAGCTTCGTCTTTAGATGATACTTGATGATCTTGTTGACTGCCTCTACCTGTCCATTCGACTGCGGGTGTCGAGGCGATGAGTAAGCGTTCACAATGCGAAGCCCTTGACACACACTACAGAACTTGTCATTATCGAATTGGCGGTCGTTATCAGAAACGATGGTTCGTGAGATTTCGAACCGGCAGATGATATTTTTTCACACAAAGTTGATTACTTTTTGCTCAGTGATTTTCGTGACTGGCTCGGCATCGGCCCACTTAGTGAAGTAGTCGACTGCAACTATAGCAAACTTGACTTGTCCCTTCCAAGTGGGCAAGGGACCGATGATGTCAATCCCCCATTGGGCGAACGGCCATGGCCCGCTCATGGGGGTCATTTCTTCTGTCGATTGCCTAGGCACGGCAGCAAAACGCTGACACTTGTCACACTTTCGAACAAAATCCTTAGAGTCTTGCTTAAGAGCCGGCCAGAAATACCCTTGACGAAGTATCTTCATGGCCAAGGCACGATTGTCAGAATGGTTCCCGCAGATTCCCTCGTGAATCTCTCGAATCACGTAGTCGGCCTCGTCCAGTCGGAGGCATCTAAGGTAAGGCTGAGAATGTCCCTTCTTGTACAACACTGTCTAATATAGCGTACCGGGCCGTTCTGACCCTAAGTCGCCTCGCCTCTAGTTTGTCCGAGGGGGTTTCACTGGATCACAGATAATTGAAGATCGGGTCCATCCAACTAGGAATGGATTGGACGGGATTGACTTTCTCCGACTGGCTGATACTCGGGTGCTCAATGAACTCGACAGGAAGGAAATGCGGGATCTTTTTCTCAGAGGCCGAGGTGAGTCTTACTAAGGCATTGGCCCATGAGTTCTCGGCTCTAGGGATCTGCCGGATGGTGCAACTCCAAAATCTCTCGATCAATTTTCTTGCTTCCTCGAGGTAGGCGATCATTCTGACTTCTTTAGCTTCGTACTCCAAAGAGATGTTGTTCACTACCAGCCACGAGTCGCAACGGACTTGCAGGGTCTGAACGCCTAGGCTCGCTTCCAGCCTGAGCCCACCTAACAACGCTTCGTACTCGGCCTCGTTGTTTGAAGCTTTGAATCCGAGTCTGATTGTGTATTGGATTGTCGTTGAATCAGGTGCAACCAGGACAACACCGGCTCCTGCTCCTTTAATATTGGAAGATCCATCAACATAAAGGACTCACCCCGGATCCGGTGCTGCCTCTTGGTTGCTCAACGGGACAGGTGGTGTCATCTCGACTTCCTTACTGACTTGCTCCTCGTCCGGAGTTGTGAACTCAACGATAAAGTCGGCTACAGCTTGACCCTTGAGTGTCATCCTAGGGCAGAATTGAATGTCAAACTCTCCGAGCTCTACGGCCCACTTGATCATTCGACCCGACACTTCGGGTCTCTGGAGGACCTGCCTCAGAGGAGAGTCTGTTAGCACAACTATGGAGTGGGCCTGGAAGTATGGCCGCAGTCTTCTAGCCGAGACGACGAGGCAGAGTGCCAGTTTTTTCAAGGACTGGTACCTTGTTTCAGCTGGTACCATGGCTTTGCTTACATAGTACACGGGGTACTGCTTGCTTCCGACCTCTTTGATCAGAGCCGAACTGACAGCCGAAGCTGAGACTGCGAGGTAGAGGAACAGAGGCTCCCCTTCTTCAGGCTTAGACAATAGAGGCAGTGAACCCAAGTATTATTTTAACTGCTGGAAGGCATACTCACACTTTGGCGTTCACTCCACCTTCTTATGGCCCTTCAGCTGCTGGAAGAAGGGAAGGCACTTATCCGTAACCTTAGATATGAAGCGTCCGAGGGCGGCAACTCTTCCCGTGAGACACTATATCTCCTTAAGAGTCCGAGGCGAGTTCATGTCGAGGAGAGTTTTAATATTATCCAGCTTGGCCTCGATACCTCGCTGACTGACTTGAAATCTAAAAAACTTCCCTGACTTAACCCCGAATGCACACTTAGCGGGATTCAATTTCATCTGATATTCTCGGAGGACACTGAACGTTTCTCCGAGGTCGGCGAGGTGGTTGGACGCTTGGGTACTTTTCACTAACATGTCGTCCACATACACCTCTATGGTGCGCCCAATCTGGCTAGCAAACATCTGATTCACCAACCTCTGATATGTTGCCCCAACGTTTTTCACGTCAAATGGCATGACCCGGTAACAGTAGAGTCCTCTGTCCTTGACAAAGGTAGTCTTCTGCCTGTCTGGAGGATACATAGCGATCTGGTTGTATCCGGAATAAGCGTCCAGAAACGAGAGTAACTCATGTCCGGCCGTGTTGTCCACTAGTTGGTCGATCCGAGATAACGGGAAGCTGTCTTTGGGACATGCCTTATTCAGATCAGAATAGTCTACACAGACTCGCCACTTCCCGTTAGATTTCCTGACGAGCACAACATTTTCTATCCAGTCAGGATCGTACACTTCTTCTATGAAACCCACATCGAGCAGGACTGAGACCTCCTCGACAATGGCTTCATATCGTTCGGCATCAAACGGTCTTCTTTTTTACTTAATTGGCCGGTGATCTGGGTCCACGTTCAGTCTTTGGACCAGCACATCAAGTGAGATCCCCGGCATATCCGTATGCGACCATGCGAAGATGTCTCGATGTTGCTTCAAGAAGGCCAATAACTCGTTCCTTCGCTCGAAATTCAGTGATGATCCAAGCTGAACAATTTTGCTCGGGTCTGATTCATCAAGCGGTACTCTTACCAGATCTTCGACTGAGGAGCTTTCCGTCGGTCCTCGAGGATCCAAGACGTCCATTATGAGCATTTATTTGGCAGCTCCTTTTCTCACGGCTATCGCATAACACTACCGGGCCTCGCGTTGATCACCTCGGAGATAACCAATCTCACCTTCAGCTGAGAACTTCATCATCAGATGGTAAGTTGAGACGGCCGCTCTCATTGCGTTGAGGGGCGGTCGGCCCAGGATCACGTTGTGGACAAATGAAACATTTACGACTAAAAAGTCCACCAATAGTGTAACTTGATGTTGCCCTTCTCCTGCTATTACTAGGAGGGAGATGGCTCCTTCGGAAATGACTTTTTCTCCGAAAAAGCCGTGCAAGGGAGTCTTCACGGGTCGGAGCCGGGATCGTAGAATTTTCATCTTTTCGAATGCTTCAGAATACATAACGTCAGCCAAACTTCCGGTGTCGACCAAGATGCGGTACACTTTGTGATTTTCTATGGTCATGGTAACCACTAGGGGGTCATCGTGCGGATGTTGGATATCGAGTGCATCATCTTCCGTGAAAGTCAGGCTGCACGGAGCGACTCGGAGTTCTTTTCTAGAACGTTCCGCCAGGTGAACGTGGTGTACCGGCTCGGATCTTCGGGAATGGGCTTTTCGAGTCCTGTTTGAATCCCCTCCCCTAGCTGAACCCCCGAAGATGGTGCGAATTTCGGCGGGTTCCTCTGTGGGGTTGTTCGGCTGTTCTCGGGGTCGTTCCTCTCTTCGAGCGAACTTCTCTTTTTTGGTGTAACGACGTAAATGTCCCTTGTGGATGAGGGACTCAATCTCATCTTTTAGATCCACGCAATCGTCCGTGTTGTGACCATGGTCCCGGTGGAAACGGTAGAATTTTTACTTGTCCCGGTGCTCTAGGTCAACCCTCATATAGACCGGCCAACTAAGTTATCTGTCTCCTCAGATATCCAGCGGAATCTCCTCGGCGGATGTATTAAGTGGGGTATAGGAACGGAAGTTCCCTTTCGGCCTGCGGTTCGGCTGACAATCGCGGGAAGCAGCGTCATCTACCCCTTTGCCAGTCGGCTGGGAGTCTTCGTTCTGAGGTCTCTTCCCTTTGTTCGTCGAGTCGGATACTTGTGTGCCTTTTCAAGCGTTAGTGAACTCCTCGGCATTAGTATACTTCTGGGCTTTCGCCATGAAGTCTTCTAGCGTCTTTGGCGGACTCTTTTCGATAGAGAAGACGAATTTTTCTTCCTTCAATCCGCTCAGAATGGCAGCGAGAGCCATCTTGTCATCGTAGTCATCGACATGCAATACTTCTTCATTAAAGAGGGCGATGTAATCCTTTAACGACTCTTTCGGGGCCTACTTGATGGTGAGCAGGTGAGTGTTAGGTTTCCGACTTCTCTTACCGCTTATAAACTGCGTAAAGAATAGTCGACTTAGTTCCGCGAAAGAATCCACGGAGTTGGGTTTGAGTTGGCGATACCAAATTCGAGCGGACCCTGTGAGGGTGATAGAAAATTTTCTAGACATCATTGCGTCTGTTGTAGTCTAGATCTGCATCCATGATCGGTAGGACTCCGGGTGTTCGGATGGATCCTAGATCCTGAATACTGGATGACGGGAGGCATCCGAAACCTCCGCGGCATCACTTCAGCCATAATGGCTGGGGTGAAGGGAGGCTCGGTCTCTTCCATTATTGCCTGTATCGTGGCTGGAACTGTCGATTGTTGCTGCTTCTTCTCCAATGTTAGGAACTGGTCTTTCAACTCCGCAAATCGTGCCTCCCATGGGTCCTTATTTTCTACGACGATCTCTGAGGCATCCTCGACCTCCGGCGTTCTCCTTTCTCTCCTTCGTTCTAACTAATGACGGAGGTCCGTGGGCGGCAGGGCGGATGTGCCTGAATGAATGGTTGTGGAGGACCAAGTGGTGGCGTTCCGTGCAGATATCTCGGTGTGTACCGCAGGAGGATTTTGACTCGAATGCGGCACCCCCGAGTGTTAGGGGGCTTCAGGTCTCACACTCCTCGGTACAGAGCGAGTTTCTACGAACAACCCCACCGGCTCGAGAATGGGTTGTTCTTGAGCCGGGCGTGGCTCTGGCTCTCTCTGTTGTTTCATTCGGTTTATCTCGTCGTGCAGGGCCTGAATCTCGTTCTGCATGGCGGGATACTTGCTTGACCGATTGCATGAACGTTAGGAAGGTCCTGGTGCGGACTCGGCATGAAACGGTGATGACGACCGAGTCTACTCATTAGGTTGCGGCTGCACTACTGCAGCTTTTTTCTTCCTCGCCATTGCTTGGAAAAATGAGAACCTGACTTCTAGTTTTAGTTCCCACAGATGGTGCCAAAAAATGTTGAGGTTAAAATCTGGTCGGCCCTCTCTCCACGTCGCCCTCTCTGTGTCGCCCCTGAAACCTACGCCAAGAAAACTGGCAAAGGTGACCCTAGCTAAGTCGGGGGACCCTCAGATGCCTAAGTCAGGACAAGGGAATTGGGGTCTAGGTAGAGAGTAGAGGAGAAGAGAGCTCGATTTTGCGTACCTGTAGATATGGCGTTGTGTGTTATTTATACTTGCTTGTTGGGCGGTCTGGTCTCGATAATCTCGGCACGATCAGGGGGATTCCCGGATCGTGAAGATACCATCCGCAATCTGTTAATCGTGTAGTGTATCCGACGAATGGTGCGTATCTGCGAGCGACGTTATCGGTCACGTTTGGTTATGGCAGTTTCCATGTTTAGTAAATGGAATATGCGCATCTGAATGTCTGGTCGGCTCGGCTCGGCTCGTCAGACCATAGTAAAGAACATTCTTCAAGTCAGACGACGTCCGACCCGACCCATCATGCCGAATCTGATGCGGCCGGCTTGAGCAGATCGTGGTTGGAGAATAATAGATCATCCGATCGTATTGTTAGGACCCTTCCGAGTTGACCCTCTTCCAAATACGCTCGCGTCTCCCTGTTGTGATGCCGATGCCTGGTCAGGTGGATCGTGCCTCGGGCGCGTCAGCTCGAACTTACAACCGGATTGATATTCTACCATGGGCTCGAATCTTCCCATAATAGGTACCATTCGTGTCGAGTCAAGCTCAGCTTTAAACCAAGTCGAATCAAGTCTTTTTGAGCTTCGAACGAGCGAACCGAGCTATGCGTGCTCAACCTGAACACGACCTTCCCCGCGTCACGGGCCCCTGTGTACGGACAGCAACCCATCCGGACGCGTGGGTCCGCTTCGCCTCTCCCACGCATGTGAGGGTGGGTGGTACCGCCTCTTACTACGGTAGCTGTGGTCAGGAGCATCAAAGCGCAACACACGTCCACAGCGCTCACGGGTATTTCAATAACGGAAACGGTGCGGCCTCCGCAGAGGGAAGGTTGACGAGATCATTTGGCATTCCTACCAATAATAGGCAGGTTAGAAAGATTGGCCCATTAACTAGGTGGGACCCACCATGAGGTTCCCCATGGACTGATTACCCAGTCCAGTCCAACCATCATGTGACCCACGTCACTTCCCAACCATTCTTTTTTTCGAACAGCCAATCTCCCCTTCACGAATGGCTGAATGGCCTGATTTTCAAGGCCGGAGCAGAGTCATGTTGGGCCCCACCTGATATACGACGTTGACCCAAATAACGTGTGTCAGGTCAGTGCACGTGAGAATCAAATCCTCCCTTAAATCTTACTCGCGCGAGCGTCGGCAGATTTGCTCCAACGATATGCGTGGAGAGTTTGATAGTTGTCTTGAAATAGAGTACGTGCGGACTTTTAGCCTTTGAATCTGGGTCATCATACAATAATCCAAGCCGTTTATATGATAATTCTCACCTTGGGATGAAAATAGAGCCAAACAAATCTTCAGCCTCCAATAATTTTCTCTTTTGCTTACTTAAAACACGAACGGTCACCATAACCTTTGGATAATCAACGGTTTGAATTACTCAATATGAGATATTTTTTTCTGGGAATCACGCATTCAAGGAGACCCTTATCAAATAAACGGTGTCTATCATTTAGAAAGATTAAAATTCAACGGCAGTAGCCACGACGTATCTTATTGTAATACGTGGGGATGCATTCGAGCAAACCTCATGCGTGTACTGGTGTGCGAGTAGGAAAGGGAAGAGGTGTGGTGTAGAAGTGGCAGACCCCGTAGGGACGCGGATTGCGTCCTACCCCCGCCCGGACAGTAATCCGTCCGGGCAGGGCTCTGTGGAGCCCACAGTGAAGTAATTATTTTATCCACACCGTTAATCGTTTTTATATGATAATTTTAAGCTAATATACAAAAAATGAAGTAGATAAAAATATCCAGTGGACCACATCAAAGGAAGCTACAGTCATAATGACACCCACCGTTGAAACATTTCTAAGGGCCTCTGTGATGTTTTTTTACCACCCAACCTATTAATAAGGTCATGTAGACTTGGATGAAGTGAAAACGCAAATTTCATCTTGATCCGACACTTCTTCAGCTCCCACGAAGTTTTTAACGGTGGAAGTTTAATTCCCAATTTGTGGTCCACAAGCCTGAACCTATCTCAATTTTTGGTTCATAATTTAAAATAATCATATAAAAACAATTAACGGTGTGGATAAAATACTTACATCATGATGGGCCCCACAGAGCCCTACCCGGACGGATTACGGTCCGGGCGGGGGTAGGACGCAATCCGCGTCCGACCACGTAGACGCATGGCAAGGCGTCTCAACGCCACTCCGCCCTATTTATACAGTGTCGCAGCAGCGCTTTCATTCACCAACCTCACACCCTCAGAACGTTCTCTTTCAAAAAACAAACACCATGCAAGAAGCTTTTTTACATCTATATTCTCCTATTCTCTCTCTTGTCCTTCTCTTCTCCGCTCTTCTCTGTGTTTTGATCTTCTTATGCTTTGAATGGGTGAGGGGCATGCCCAAACGGCTCCCACCCGGTTCCATGGGGTGGCCTTATATTGGAGAGACACTCAAGCTCTACACTCAAAATCCAAACACCTTCTTCTCAAACCATATAAAATGGTATAGACCTCTCTCTCTCTCAAAGGGTAATGAAGGGGTTCTCTTTTTTCTTTTTCTTTCCTTTTTTTTAGATTTATGGGTATTTCTATGGACCAAAATAAGACATTCAAGACCCATTTAAGGAAATTATTCTCTATATTTTTTATGGATCTTTGAAGATCAAACTAATGGAATTTTCTTCTTCTTCTTCTTTTTCTTTTTTTGGTTTATCGATGGTTGTAGCACTGATATAGAGTTTATACTACAAAACCCATCTAGGAGTTCTAATTTCACTTTAATTTCATTTTGAAGATTCTCTCTCTGAAAGGGAACGAAGGTTTTTTCTTTTTCTTTTTCTTTTGTTTTTGTTTTTGTTTTTGTTTTTCGTAGATATATGGGAATTTCTAGGGCTTCTTTATATTTTTATGGAGCTTTGAAGATTAAACTAATGAATATATTGAGGTTTTGTTCTTGCTTTTTTGGTATATGGATAGCACTAACATAGGGTTATACTATAAAATCCATCTAGGGACTAACCTCTGGCATTTTGAGTATTGAAACTAAGTAAAGCCCAAATGAAATTAGTAGAAAAATCCATCTATGTATGCTTTTTTTTATGGACTTTTGAGTGTTTATATATACATGTGAAAAAAGAAAAGAAAAGAAAAACATTGAGATTTTTTTATTTTTTTTTATGTAGGTATGGAGCTATATTCAAGACACATATATTGGGCTGTCCTTCCATAATGATTTCGAGCCCAGAAGCTGTGAAGTTTGTGTTAGTGAGTCACGCCCACTTGTTCAAGCCCACATTCCCTTCCAGCAAAGAGATGATGATAGGACCACAGGCTGTGTTCTTCCATCAAGGTCCATACCATTCAAAGCTAAAGAAGATGATTCAGTCCACCTTCCTCCCTTCTTCAATACAGGGAAATATCTCCGAGATTGAACGCCTTGTTCTCAAATTGCTACTTCCTTGGGAGAACAACATCATCAACACTCTCAAAGAGATGAAACGGGTATGTTCAGACGAAATTCCTCAGGCTTTTGCATTCAGAAACTTATATAAATTCCATAATCTTTCCTTCTTCCAGTTCGCCTTCGAAGTCGCAATGTTCACCATTTTTGGCCATAGTAGAGATTTTGAAACAGAAGGAATCAAGGAGTTGTATCATCGCATAGAGAAAGGCTACAATTCAATGCCCTTCAAACTACCAGGAACTCCATTTCACAAAGCAATGAAGGTAACAAAATCCATGTGTCTAACCCATATTTCTACACAAGTGGTCCACATATTGCATGATGATCATGATTATTTATTTATTTGTTATTATTTATTTTTATGTGTGTGTCTATATTTATGGGAGAATTGTTCCTGTAAGGTTGACCTTTGCAAGTTGAATACGGATCCTCTATTTGCGTCAAGCAGCAAAATTGTGGTTGTTGCAATCTAAGCCTGTTTGGCCGGACGGATTAAGAGGGATTAGGAGGGATGGGATGGATTTTAAGGTAATGATGGTGGTGTCATTGGATTGGTTTAAGATCCATGGGATTGCTATATCCGGGGACAAGTTCACGGCTGAGTCTGTTTGGCACGCCCGGCATATCCCGGGATTTTAATTACCTTGTGATTGTGTAATGCATTGAATAATGCATCGCTGAATGAGATGGACCAATCGCTATATATACAGCAGGGTCGAGCAATGTATGTCCCACCATGACGTGTATATGACATCTAAACCGTCCATCTATTGACTTCTGTCCTAAACATGGGATGTCACAAAAATCAGCTGTATATGAGACTCAGTTGCCATGTAGGGTATAATATGCCTAAAATACATACAATCACTTTGTGGGCGACCTGAGTTTTGGAATGGCATGAAATTTGGCAGAACCCCTCATCTAGGTGGGACACACGAATATGGAATGAATGTTAAAATGCATGCACCCTTTTTGCTACAATTGGTAATACATCAATACAAAGTTTGTACTACTATGTTGCCAAATGCAGCTGAAAAGGGTGTGTCTAAAAAAAAAAAAGGGTGGGTGTAAGTATCAACTTTCACATGATTAGTTGCATTGCATGGAATTCTATCTATGTGTATTTTTACATATGTTCATTCATAGATGGTGGGATTTTTACCTGTTTACAGGCAAGGAAGGTTCTACATGAAATATTGAAGAGGATGATAGAGAAGAAGAGGGAAGAAAAGAAAGATGGTGGAGGTCTATTAGGAGTCTTGTTGGGGTCTAAAGATCAGAAAGCTCTTCATCTAAGTGACTCTCAGATTGCTGATAATATAATTGGAGTGATTTTTGCAGCTCATGACACTACTGGAAGTGTTCTCACATGGGTTTTGAAATATCTGAGTGATCATCAAAATCTCCTTGAATCTGTTATTGTAAGTCCCTTATACCCTGAAAGGTTTGGATTTTTGTGCTGTTTACACCTTTACGATTCATAGATACAGCCTCTATCTCTCTACTTTTTTGTAGAGTAATAGTACAACTTTGTACTAATTGTATTAGCAATGTAAAAGGAAGAGGGTGTATCTATCAACCAGGTTGGGTTTTTATTGTAAAGTTGGAAATCTATTTCTTTTTTATTTAAGATGGTCCACCGTCCATGATGGGAACCTACCACCAAGTGTCCTCTACCATGACTGGAATCCAATTGGTGTAATTTTTGCATGGCCTCGCCATCTTCATCAGGCCCACTAGATAAGCGGTTCCGATCTAGTGATAAGTGGACCCATATACTACAGTCTGGGTGTGCCCATAAAAGGAAGAGGAATTAATAGACGGATTGGATATTTGGATTGAATTTTTTTCTCACGGAATTTCTTGCACTGTAGAGAGAACAAGAAGACATTCGACTTGGAATTCTAAACGAAGGCCGTTCGCTGACGTGGCAAGATACGAGAAAAATGACTATGACTAGCCGGGTAAAAATCTATGCGAATGCTCTTCCCTACCAAAATTAATACTCTTACTACTATAACATGCATGTGGCATGCATGAACGGCAATCCGTACCGTTCAAACGATGGGACCTATTTCTGATGGATCATAAAATGAAATTTACATCAATTGAAGATCATAACCATTCAATTGTTGACCAACAATTGGATAGTTAGAATGGAGGATGATCAGTGCATGGTCATTAAGATTATGTGATGGGTGGTCCACTCGACGTATGTTAACCGCATTGGACGGCAGATAAGTAATCGAGGAATGGTTGTGAGAAATGGTAATGGGTGCAGGTGATACAAGAGACGTTGAGGGCAGCGAGCGTGCTTTCGTTCACTTTTAGAGAAGCGGTTGAAGACGTAGAGTTCCAAGGCTACTTCATTCCTAGAGGTTGGAAGGTTCTTCCTCTCTTCAGAACCATCCATCATTGTGCTGACTTCTTCCCCCAACCAGAGAAGTTCGATCCTTCCAGATTTGAGGTGGGTCCCACTCTCTCCCTGTCCCTTTCTCTCTCTCCTTCTCTCCCTCTCTGATGTTTTGATAGCAGGTGCCACCAAGACCAAACACGTATCTGCCATTCGGCAACGGTGTGCACTCCTGTCCAGGGAGTGAGCTGGCCAAGCTCGAGATGCTCGTCCTACTCCACCACCTCACCACCATGTTCAGGTCTCTCTCTCTCTCTCTCCCTCTCTCTCTCTCCCTCTCTCTCTCTCATACTCATATACACACACATGCACGTACGTCGAACTCAGCGGGTTCCACCACCCACCAGGAACTGTATACATACACATCCATGATCCATCACATCAGTTCCAAATTCTTAATTGGAAAATCTGGCGTATTGGCATGATTTTGAGCCGGAAGCGGATTGGCTGATGTACTACACACCAGCTATATAGCTACTGTAGGTACGTGTCGTCCGAAGACGAGTGCTGACGCTCCTCGAGTTCCGAGTTGTACGAACGGTTAAAAGGAGATCAAAGTTATATGGCCCTACTGATGTATTTATTATATCTACACCGTTCATCTATTTTTAGAGATCATTTTAGAGAATTATCCAAAAAATGAATCATATCCAAAGATCATCTGGACCACACCACAAATAGCAGCTGAGGTAATGATTTTCACCATTAAAACATTCATAGGGCCCACCATAACGTTTATTTTCCATCCAATCTATTCATAACGTCACAAAGACCTGGATGAAGAGGGGAAAAAATTTTCATATTGATCCAAAACTTCTCTGACCCCAAAAAGGGTTTCAATGGTAGACGTTCAACTGCTTTTTGCAGTGTGGTCCACTTGATATTTAGATCTGTCTTATTTTTCGTCTCAAGACTTACAACGAGCTCGCCAAATGGATGGACGGTTTGGATATAACACATACCTCATGATCAGACCCACAGAATTTTCTGACGTCAATACAGCAGCTACATAGCTGGTGTGAGGTACACCTGCCAATCCGCTTCCATATTGAGCCACCCCATCGCTGAGATTTTCAACGGTTCAGATTAATCTCAATGGATGCCAATCAAGGGTACAAGAGTGCGTGACCATGGCCCACAGTGCCCAGCAAGGGTATCATACTTCCCCATCTGGTAGGCCACGAACTCTAAATAATCCCACGTGGAGAGCTCCTCTTCGAATCTACAGCCGTTTGGATGTTCTCGTGTCGACAGTAGATTGCGCAGGGTGCGCAGGGTCTACGCGCCTCCCGTTTCGTGCTCGCATGGATGCATGAATTTCATGGCGTGACACGGCTAGCTTTTCTCGAATTCTACAGCAATCTACTCTGAGTACTTCTCCCGGTTGCTTACACGTATCAAACTACGTTTGGACTGTGCCACATGAGCTAGCCCTATCCCTGTGCAACTTCTACACCCGCCATCATGTGCGTCCCCCACCGTGTTCTCCTCGGATCTCAACAATCAAGCCCATTCCAAACTCATGTTGACCACATCACATAAAATCACCTTTTGTGGCCCACCTGACGAACGCATCTTGTGAATGGATTGGATGGCGTAAAGAAACCCACACAATATAGAAGATTTAATGGTGCCCGTCCACGTAACAACTGTTCCTGTCGTGTGACCCACCTGTGTTTTGTACCGTGATGATTTCGGAACAAGAGATGAACCTGAAGGGACACACCTTTTTGGATGGATTTGATGTGGACCCTGCATCAAGGTGGGCTCTTCACACGGCATTCTAGAATAAGCCAATCTACAAACGTTGTAGAGGAACTAGCCTTGTGTGACCATGGTTAAAAGACACGGCGGCTCGACCTAACTCGGTGGGCCATCGATAAAATATATCACTGTTCAGGCATTTTTTATCACAAGATCAATAAATAATAATAATAATAATAAGCCTTTCATTAGATGGTATTGATGGGGTTTTTGACCGGTCGTGAGCCCTACTCGACCGGTCGTGGACTAGTGTTCGACCAGTCGTAGGTTCAAGTCATGACATGACTCGAAGTCAAATGAATTTGGACGTTTTTTTTCGGGGTGTTTGACCGATCGTAAGGGGTTCACGACCGGTCGTAGGTGGCACTCGATCAGTCGTGGGTGGCGCACGACCAGTCGTGGTTACGTAGATTCGTTCCGCGATTTTGCACAGATTTCATGTCGCAAGTTCTTTCGCAACTGGGATGCGGAAGAGAGTTTCCTAAACTATAAAAAGGGGTCCTTAGAATTTTTCTAACGTATGATGGTGATAGAAAAATACAAGAGGAATATCAAAGGTGTGAGAGAAAAAAAAAAAAAAAAAAAAAAGGAAGCTTGTAGAAGGAAAATTATGCTCATGGAGGTGATCTACCATATCTCAGCGCTTCTACATCCCCGTAATCGGTGAGATCTCTCAGTTTTCTTTGTTTCTCTTACTATTTATCCACTCCTACATGAGTGATAAAGGTTTGATCATAGCAAGGTATGCTTGTGATCGGTTGTAACATTCTACTTCATAGTAGATTGTTGATTTGGACGAGGTCCCATGGTTTTTACCTCTTTGAGAGTTTTTCACGTAAAAATCTCTTGTGTGGTGTGTGTTTAATGCTTTGTTATTCCATAATTATGATTTTTTCTGGAGGCCTAGATCCTAAGGTTTTGTACAAGGCCCCCAACAAAGTGGTATCAGAGCTAAGTTCATTGAACTACTAGGATCGGTTTAGAATTATGGAAGGTGGCTCATCAAGGATGATCAGCCTCAATGGTTCTAACTGGACCATATGGAAGGCTAAGATAGAGGGTTTTCTTTATTGCAAGGACCTATATTCTTCAATATTTTTAGGCATATCAACAAAATTCAAGGATATGTCTGATGATAATTGGAAGAAGATGGACTGAAAGGCGATGAGATTTATTAGACAATGGTTGAATGATTCTGTGTTCCATCATGTGTCTACGGAAACCTCGACCGCTAGCCTATGACTGAAACTAGAAGGGCTGTATAAGAGGAAGACAGTCGGTAATAAAAAATTTCTGATAAGGTGACTTGTGAATCTCAAGATTAAGGATGGTAGTTCTGTGGCCGAGCACATAAATGAGGTCAGCAATATAGTGAACCAACTCTCATCTATGAAGATGGTCCTGGATGATGAACTACAGGCTTTATTATTGCTTAGTTCATTGCCTGACAGTTAAGAGACATTGGTGGTGTTTCTAAGTAACTCCACGCCAGACGAAAGGATAATCATGGAACAGGTGACTAGCTATCTCTTCAATGAAGAGACAAGGAGGAAGTCTCAGGGGTCTACTCAGCAAGAGGCCCTTGTGACACAGGAATGGGGAAGAGGAAAGAACGGGAAGGGCGGAAAGGCTCGAGATAAATGAAGAGGCAAGTCGAGTAACAGAAAAGATGTTGAATGCTAGAATTGTGGCAATAAGGGCCACTATAAATATGAATGTCTTAAGGCTAAGAACGACAAGAAAGAAAAAGGAAAGGAGAAAGAAGATGAATCAGATTCCACTGCGGTCGCTTTAGATGACGACGTTGTAGTTATTCTTTCTACAGATCATAATGTAAGTCTCACGGCTACGAGTCAGGACACTGATTGGGTGATAGACTCGGGAGCCTCTTTTCATGCGACTCCACACAGAGACTTCTTCACAAGCTATAAGTCAGGTGACTATGGGATCGTGAAGATGGAAAATTCTGGCGTATCTAAGATTGTAGGGGTCAGTGATATTTGTGTGAAGACCGATATGGGCTACACATTGGTTCTCAGGGATGCGAGGTATATCCCAGACCTTCACCTCAACTTGATGTCGACAGAAAGGTTGGATGATGATGGTTATAAAAGCCGGTTTATTGGTGGGCACTGGAAGTTCATCAAGGGTTTGTTGATCGCATTCAGAGGAAAGAAGTGTTGCACCCTTTACAAGGCATGTCTCAGTGTGTGCAAGAGTGGGTTGAACGCAGCGAAAGATTCAGCTATTGACATGTGGCACGGGCGTCTAGGCCACACGAGTGAAAAAGGGCTTCAGCTACTAGCGAGGAAGCGGCTCCTTCCAGACGTGACAGGTACGCCTCTCAAAATCTGTCTTGATTATTTATCAGGGAAACAACATAGAGTTTCATTCGTAAAAATCGTTTCTCATGTTAATAAAGTGCATGCATTAAATTTAGTTTATTCTTATGTTTATGGTCCTATGAGGATAAAAACCTTGGGTGGGACATTGTATTTTGTTACTTTTATAGATGATGCATCTAGGAGGGTTTGAGTTTATGCATTGAAATTTAAGGACGAGGTCTTTGGTGTGTTTAAATTATTTCATGCTATGGTCGAGAGAGAGACAGGTAGATCATTGAAGTGCATCTACACTGACAATGGTGGTGAATACATTGGCGACTTTCATTAGTACTGCAAGTCCCTGGGTATACGACATGAACAGACGGTTCCCAAGACCCCCCAACATAATGGTATAGATGAGCGAATGAATCACACCATTGTTGAGAGAATCAGATGCATGTTATCCCATGCGAAGTTGCCTAAGACGTTCTGGGGAAAAGCAATGCACACAGCGGTGTATCTAATAAACAAGTCTCCATCAGCCCCGTTGAATGGAGAAGTACCTGAGAAGGTGTGGACTGGATAGGATCCATCGTACAGTCATCACAGGGTGTTTGGATGCAGGGCATCTATTCACGTACCAAAGGACAAGAGGTCCAAGCTCGATATGAGGATCAGGCAATGTGTGTTATTAGGGTACGGTAATGAAAAGTTCGGTTACAAATTGTAGGATCCGACCAAGAAGAATCTCGTCAGGAGCAGAGATATGGTATTCTTTGAAGATGAGTATATAGAAGACATTGATAAGCCAGAGAAGAACCAGCCTAGTTCAGGTGAGCTAGAGGACATGGATTCGATTATTCCTCCCGTGGTGCCTGATGATGGGGGAGTACAAAAAGGTGTAGAGGGACGAGGGAGTTCTTACAAAAGATTGACCGGGGGAGCAGCCCCCACTTGATCCACCTGTTAAGCCACAGGTGAGGACGTCATCTAGGGACAGACAGTCCTCCAAGAGGTACTCACCGCATGAGTACATTATGCTGACTGATGGGGGAGAGCCAAAAGACTATTCTGAGGCCCTAACCGACGAGCATAAGGTGGAATGGTTAAAAGCCATGCAAGAGGAGATGAAATCCTTGCATAAGAACCACACTTATGACATGGTAAAACTGCCTAAGGCAAAGAAAGCTTTGAGCAACAAGTGGGTGTTCAGAAAGAAGGTTGAGCAGAAGAATTCACAGACGAGGTTCAAGGCCAGACTTGTGGTAAAAGGGTTCGGTCAGAGGAAAGGCATAGACTTTGAAGAAATATTCTCACCAGTGATGAAGATGACATTCATACGAGTGTTGCTTGGGTTGATGGCTAGCATGGATATGGAGATAGAGCAGTTAGACGTCAAAACTGCTTTCCTCCATGGTGACCTGGAAGAAGAGATCTACATATACCAACCAGAGGGGTTCGAAGTCAAGGGTAAAGAGCATATGGTATGTAGGCTGAGAAAGAGCTTGTATGGGCTAAAACAAGTTCCACGGTAATGGTATAAGAAGTTCGATTCGTTCACGTTACAGCATGTGTCACGCTCCAAACTCAGAAACCGGGATCACAAAATTCCTGATCGCCGAATCCGGTGCCGACAGCCTCCGTAGAACCTCATTCTCGGCTCCTAGCTCCCATTCGCCAGGTTCCGATCCTGGGATGCTACGAGGAGAATTTTCAATGTTAGTTTGATTCGTAATAAGCATAACCAAAGTTATAACCCACAAACAACAACCAAGAACTTCATTACATTTCCACTATGATCAAAAACTTTACAAGTACAATGAGCATAAAGGGAAAATACAATGGTAAAGTACGAAAACTCCAAAAAGATCAACAACGTTCTCCTGCCTCAGCGCTGCTGCGATCCAACGTCACCTGCACGCAACGGTCGTGCATAAGCTTACAGAAAGCTTAGAGGGTGGTGAAAGTGTGTGCGCAAGGTAGAAATATGAACATGCAATGTCAGAGTAAAGCGGAATATGCAGATAGAACCATAATACCATGAGCTGTACCAAGGCTATGTAATGCGAGACATGAATGGTATCGGCCATCCCAAGGCCATGCGATGTGCAATGCAACTCAAGCATACAGATCCTCATCTATGTCCATACATCAGTACAGCTCAATATGGAATATCACCGGAGTCTAGTACACTTTGAACCAGATTGCCGCCACATCGTACGCAATAAGGTAAGTGGAAAAGACCTCACTATCCGTCTGCCAATATCGGGCGTGACTCGTCGATAGCGGACCCATTCCTCGAGCTGGTCAAACTCAGCCTAACATTGCCCCCTACACTCGAGCGGGTAAGGCCACACCCCCTTCCAACCGACTACGACACAGTGGAGAGCACAGCCAACTGGTATTCGGCACTCATCGCTCATCTACCCACTCGGTCTAGACGTTGGAGCAACCTCTTGGTACCATAAGGGTTTAGGGACTTTCACCCAGGGATATCTATAGTACCCCATGTAGAACAAGATTTTCAGTATCCAATCCTTCCAACCACGATGCGTCTGTGGAGGCCACGGCCCTGATGTCGCTAGGGCGTATAATAACCATGTCACACAAATGCGAAATGCATGATTCACGCTATCCAGTAATGCAATAGATCCTGCGCATATCGTGCGCACATGTAGGGCAACACCGCCTAACCGGGAGCCCATAAACAACCTGCCCGAAGGCAAATGCTATGATCAGACAACTCTCACGTCAAACATACATATGATGCGTATGATCACGAGTCATGGAACTGTACTAAACATGATATAATAAAATGAACTATCTCACAATACAGATGGACCTGGACGGCCCATACATGATAAGTACAGCCCAGTAATGGGCCCTAAGGAGAGCCGTAATGTGGACATCCAACCAGCATTACACTCGCAATGTAGACGTCAAACCAACATTGCACCCAAGTCACGATCTTTGTAAACATAAGTACTTAGTCTGTAATGGATTTACACATTGCAATGGACCGTAGGTTGTCCCCATTGGACCTCACATATATATCAAATGGGCCATATCCTATGGGCCTTTTATTCATCAGACGGGCCACATAAATGGGCCACACCAATGGGTCTTATGTGCATTGCAATGGGTCAAACCCGTGGGCCTTGGATTGCATCAATTGGACCTAGTCATATGAGTCTAATATGTATTAAATGGGCCACACCAATTAGGCCCCACATGTAAATCAAGTGGGCCTCAACCCATAGAACTAACATGAGTCAAATGGGCCTACTCCCATGGATTTGCAACACAACAAATGGGCCTAAGTCCATAGGCCTTATATGAATCAAATGGGCCTAGCCTATAAACATTTTATAAATCAAATGGGCCTAGCCCATGCCCTTTTGAAATTCAAATGGGCCTAGCCCATAGGCCTTAAATATCAAGTGAGCCTAAGCCCATAGGCTTTACTTATCAAGTGGGCCCAAATTCTTAGGCCTTAAATGAATCAAATGGGCCCAGCCCGTAAGCATTTCTCAAATCAAATGAACCTAGCCCATAGCCCTTTTGAATTTCAAATGGGCCTAGCCCACAGGCCTGTTACAAGTCAAATGGACCTAACCCATACATGAATGGCCCACCCAATCCGCCACTCATGCTTTAAATGATCTCACCAAGCGGATGGACGGTCTGAACGCATAACGTGCGTCATGGTGGGTCCCACTATCCAGTGGACATTGCGGGTAGAACATATACATCACAAAGGGGCCCCACCGTCCGCTGGACGGTGGAGGCCACTCATGCTCAAGTGGGTGCAGCCGTGGGGGGTGCCACCGTCCGTCTGGACGGTGGACTTAGCACATACATCATTGTGGGTCCCATGTGGGGCCCACTGTAATATTTATTTGGCATCCAACCCGTTGATAAGGCCAAACAGATCCGGTTGAAGGAAAAATACAAATTTCAGCTTGGTTCAACACTTTTATGGGCCCCAGAAAGATTTCAATGGTAGATGCTCAATCTCACTGTTTCATGTGATGTGGCCCACCTGAGTTTTGGATCGACCTGAAATTTGGAGGGGACCCACCTGAGGAGGGGCCCACCTCATGAATAGGTCAGATGGCAAACAAACATCAAGGTGGGGCCCACGGCTGGAGCCGTGGGTCCCTTGCTGGATGCCACCGCCCGCCGTGCGTCAGCGCGGCATACACTGTCAGCGCAGGCAGCAACAGCAGCTTCCTTGCTGCTTCACTCCTCCCCTCTCTCTCCTTTAATTTCTGATTTCGTCAAAAATCACGTGTGGGGCCCGCTTCCTGAAAATCCACTCCAGCCATAGCGTTCTACAGCTCGCAACAGACAAAAAGAGTTCGAAGTTCGAATTTTTTTGATGCCTAGAAACACCAGAAAAATTCTCAATGGTAACCGTCAATGTTTCTCATGCTATGGCCCATAAGATGTTCGGATCAATCCCATTCTTTTACTTGACAGTTAAATCGATGTGGGTAAGGGGATGGACGGCTTGGATCGAACATATACATCAAGGTGGAGCCTACACTAAGGGACCACCCAAAAACCTCTCCTTTCCTTTCCTTTCCTTTTTCTTGTTTCTGTTGAAAACGTCCAGCGTCCCAGACGCTGGATAGTTTTTATATATATATATATTTTTTTTTTTTATGGGCCCTGATGGAGTGGGCCACCACCAATGGTTGCCATGGGTTCAACGTCCAAGGTGGGCCCCACTTGAATAAAAATTACATCAGGGTGGGATCCATTCAAGTGGGCCACACAATCCTAATAAAATAAAATAAAATAAAATAAAATAAAATAAAAGAAATAAAAGAGAGAGAGAGACATGGAGAGTGGGACACGGCTTGTGATGGAGGGACCCCGACATTATGGGCCCTCCCTTACATGAAATCATACATCAAGTGGGTCATTTTGCACATGTGACCATCAAAACTAAAGATCAACGGTGGAGATCCTTTCCCCACCAATATGAATGGTCTAGATGACCTTTCTAAAGAAAATAAACATCATGATGGGGTCCATGGAGAATGGCCCCATCATGGAATGATCATGATGATCCAAGTGGTCCATCGGCCACATTTTAGGGTCCTAAGTGAGATCCACATCATTGATCGGTGGGCCTCACTTGGTCCACCATAAAAATAAGTAAAACTACCCTATAGAGGCACCCACCGTCCGATCTTCTCGCTCCTAGAGGTTCCTTGGCACCTTAGCTTCAACTTCAATGGTTAAGATGAAGAATGGAGGGTTGAGATGAGAGATTTTGGGATGAAGAGGTGAGCCACTTGGAGCTTAGGAGAGTTGAAAAATTTCCATACGTGGAGGCTCTTGTTGCTTGGGATTTTTGAAATGAGAAAGAGAGAAAGAGAGAGAGTGATGTAAAGGGAGAGAGAGTGTGTGATGGATGGATGTGGTGAGTGATGTTTGTGTAAGAAATCTTTGACTTTGTGGCTTTTGTGTAAGAGAGGCATGGGTGGTGAAGACTTTTGTGGCTTTTTGTGTAAGAGAGGTATGAGAGATGAAGACTTTTGTGGTTGCTTGGGAAAAGGAATGGAAGTGATGTATACTTGACATGTGATGGATTGATGGGTGATTGATTGATGGGATTGATGTGATTGATGTGACACATCGTAGAGATTCGCTTAGTTTTCGTAACGCGCGGCGTTTTCTCGCACCTAACATTGGCCCATATCTCTTGACCAGGGTATCGCCTTGGCGCGCGAGTCGCGGCATCGGAACCGCAACGACGGCGCGGTCGCTATGGTATTGGTCTCGGGCTGAGTCGACTCGGGTTATCGGCACATGAATCAGTGTCGCGCGTCGATATCGTTTAAGGGTCGAAGGTTGCCGGAATTTGACCGGTAAGACCGCGGAAGTGTACGGAAAGGTACGGACCAAGATACGGGTCTTACAGCATGAGTATGATAGAACGGAGTCGGACCACTGTGTGTTCACGCGTAAGTTCTCAAATGGTGATTTCTTAGTTCTGTTGTTATATGTTGATGACATGCTCATCATGGAAAAAGACATCAAGAAGATCTACAGGCTGAAACAGGAGTTGGGCAAGTCTTTTGCGATAAAACACTTGGGTCCGGTTAAATAGATCTTACGAATAGAGATAACCCGTGACAAAAGCATAAGGAAGCTTTGGCTGTCACAAGAGCGGTATATTAAGAAAGTCCTAGAGCGGTTCAATATGAATGCAGTGAAGCCGGTCAGTACTCCACTTGATGGTTACTTTAGATTGAACGACAAGCAGTGTCCCAAGATGAAGGCAGAGGTGGAAGAGATGTAGAAGATACCCTACGCGTCAGCTGCAGGAAGTTTAATTATGTTATGGTGTGTACACGCCCAGACATAACATATGCAGTTGGTGTAGTCAGCCGGTATCTTACCAATTCTAGCAAAGAGTATTGGCCAGCGGTGAAATGGATACTGCGGTATATAAGAGTCTCATCCAGGTTGAGCCTATGCTATGGTGACGATAAACTTATACTACAGGGCTACACAAATGCAGATATGGCAGGTGACATAGACTCCAGGAAGTCTACATCGGGGTTCATGTTCACGTTTGTAGGTGGAGCAGTTTCTTGGCAGATCAGGCTACAGAGAGTCGTAGCATTGTCGACGACAGAAGCCGAGTACATTACAGTCACAGAAGCATGTTAAGAGATGTTTTGGATGAAGAGGTTCCTATAGGAACTTAGCCTGAAGTAGGAGGAGCACGTGGTCTATTACGATAGTCAAAGTGTTATACACTTGAGCAAGAATCTAAGTCAGTATTCCAAGTCGAAGCACATAGAGATTCGGTATCACTGGATCAGGGATACTTTGGAACAGAAGGTGTTACAGCTTGAAAAGGTCCACACGGACGATAATGGATCAGACATGATGATCGAGCCTTTGCTCAAGGGTAAGTTTGAGGTTTGTAGAAATCAGACTGGCTTGAAGAAGGTGAATCCCTCCTAGGTCATAAAGGGAGAGATTTAATTGAGTTTTTAACCCGTCGTCAACCAGTTGTGAGCCCTGCTCGACTGGTCGTGGACTAGTATTCGACCAATCATATGTTCGAGTCGGGACACAACTCAAAGTCCAGCGAGTTTGGACGTTTTTCTCCGAGGTGCTCCACCGGTCGTAGGGAGTTCACAACTGGTCGTAGGTAGCGCTCGACCGGTCGTGGGTGACGCACGACCAGTCGTGCTTACGCAGATTCGTTCCACGATTTTGCACGGATTTCATATCGCAAGTCCTTTCACAACTGGGATGCGGAAGGGAGTTTTCTAAAACTATAAAAAAGGGTCCTTAGGATTTTTCTAGCGTATGATGGTGATAGAAAAACACAAGAGGGATATTAAAGGTGTGAGAGAGAGAAAGAGAGGAAGCTTGTAGAAGGGAGATTATACTCATAGAGGTGATGTATCATATCTCAACGCTTCTACATCCTCATAATCGGTGAGATCTCTCAATTTTGTTTGTTTCTCTTATTGTTTATCCACTCCTACATGAGTGATAACGGTTTGATCATAGTGAGGTGTGCTTGTGATCGGTTGTAACGTTTTACTTCATAGTGGATTGTTGATCTAGATGAGGTCCCGTGGTTTTTACCTCTTTGAGAATTTTTCACGTAAAAATATCTTGTGCTGTGTGTGATTGATGCTTTGATTTATTTTATTGCTTTGTTATTTTATAATTCTGGTTTGTTCTAGAAGGCTAGATCCTAAGGCTTTGTGCAAGGCCCCCACAGGTATGTGTCTGATGAGATCTATGACAACCGTTAGTCCATTGATTGGATGGATGGATAGAATTATTTTATTGTCATTGTCCAAAGTACATGATGTTACACAAAATGATATTTTGAACACTGATTGCATGAAGTTACTGATTTTATGTGATTTTGATCTCCTCTCTAATTTTTAGGTGGGAAGTAGTGGGGAACGACAATGGAATAAAATATGGACCGTTTCCGGTTCCGAAAAGAGGACTGCCTATAAGGGTCACCCCAAGGATGATGAAGGGCGAGAAGAAGACCAAAGGCATCAAACCAAGGATCTAAGGGTTCAGGCCACGTGTCGCTAATTTTATGGATGGATTTTTGTGGGGCCCAAAATTCCCCATTGCATTTTTCCTGTCATGGGCTTAGTTTTGTGAGTGGTTCTTTCCATGTGTTTTTGGGTGATTTGGGATTTGAGTAGACAATAGAAGGACAGATGCAATATAGGCTTTAAGTGCTTTTGTTTTCAGTTCTACGTGTGTTTGCAAAAGAGGTAAGAGGGTAGAGGTTTTTCTTTTTCATGTATGTTATGGGAACTTGGGTGAAATAAAGAGAATATATAGCTATGTTAGATTTTATGTATTTATGATGGTTTATGTATATATATGCTGCAATATTTATTTATTTATTCTTCTTTTACAAAACCATAGATAAGAAAATTCACGGAAAAGAGTTATAAAAAATTAGTAAAATGTGTAATGGTTAATAGTTCTAAAGTGAAATCTACCCCTCTAAAAGTTGGAAATGAGGCTTAAGAAAGGAAGCGGATTGCGTCTTGCCCCTGCCTCTCCTTTGACCAAATTGGTCCAAGCAGCAGCTATGTGGGGCCAACCATGATGTGTGGCTTTTATCCATGTTGATCTGTTTTTCCATATTATTTTTAGGATTTTATTTCAAAATTATGGCAAACATGAGGCAGATACAAGGCTCAAGTGAACCAAAATAAAGTGGGAATTGACTGACTACTGTTTAAAAACTCATAGGGACCATAAAAGTTTTGGATCAAGCTAAAGTTTGTATTTTACCTTCATCCACGTTTACTTGACCTCATGAACAAGTTGGATGAAAAGTAAACATTACGGTGGGGCCTAAGAAGGTTTCAACACTCGTCCATCACTATGATTGTTTCTTCCAATGTTATGGTCCACATGAGCCTTGGGTCTACAACATTTGTAGGCTTATATTCTAACTAAAATGATATGGGAAAATGGATAAAATAAAATAAAATTTTAAAAAAAAAGTGAATAAAACTCATACATCATGGTGGGACCCATAAAGCCCCAACCTGGATAGGCAGAGGCAGGGCACAATCAGCTTCCTTGAAGAAACTTTTCTTTTCAAAATAAATAACTACATAAATGGAAGCAGCTTTTTTTCCGTTCAGCTTCCTCTTTTCAAAATGAATAACTACATAAATTAAAGCAGTTTTTTTTTTTTTCCATTCTTTTATTATTACCGGAAAAGATGTTATATTTGTGTAAAACACTTTCTTTTTCACAATTACTTTTAAGGTCCAATAGCAACTTTAAAACGTGATGAGATCCAAAATGGTTTGCGGTGCATGGTGTAGCAAAAAGAGAAGGCATCAAATAATATCTTTTCCATGGTCAGTTTTTGAGTTTCATTAATAGCTTTGGACCATGATGAGATTGCAGTGCATGGTGAGGCGAAGGGAAGATGTGTAGTGGGCATGATGTGATTGTTATACTTGGTTTATAACATAGCTTCATGGGTGGTGTAGGGCGACAAGAAAATGCTTAGAAAATCCTTTTTGAGTCAGAAAAAGGTCTCGGTGCCATTGAAGGAAGCAGACCGTGGTTTTGGACGAGAAATGGTTAGAAGAAATTAAAAGTGGTCGTCCAATAACAGTAACTTTATTGCTGAGCAGGAAGGTACGTGCTCGAGCCAGACTGAATCGTCTTTTGGCGTGACTAAGGGCAGGCCTAATTAGGGGTGTACTTGAATCAAGCTAGCTCGGTCAACTCGCTTGACTCGGCTTGAAAAAGCTTAATTTGGCTCGGTTCAAAACTAAGGTCAATTCGAGTGGAGCTGATTTTTAGAGTTTGAAACTGGGTTTGAGCGGAGTTCAAGTTGGTCTGAGCTTGACTCAACTCAGTTCAATATATAGCTCAAACTCAGCTCAACTCAATCAGGTATTATAAAAATAAATAAATAATAATAACTCTAAATTTCTACTTTATCCTATTCTTTTTTTTAGAAAAATAACTCTACCCAACCGATCAACAACCCTACAGCCTCTCTCCCTCTCTGCTCGCGACCTTAGGGCCTAGCCCCTCTCTCTCTCTCTCTTGCCTGCTTGAAAGCTTGAGTTTGAACTGGTCTGATCTGCTAACCAAGTCGAGTCAAGCTAGACATGGTGGCTCCAACCAAGCCGAGCCCAACATGAGTTGGATGTGTCTGCTGACCAAGCCGAGTCGAGCTGAGGCCAGATCGACTCAGTGTACACCCCTGGGCCTAATGTACCTTGGATTGCATGAACCTGAAAATAGACTCAGCTTGAAGTGGGCTAAACGATTCTATGGTGGGCGAGACCTTGAAGCCGATGGGCCAATCTTGCCAGCTGCTAAACCCCCCAGCGGCTGACAAATTGAGGAAATAAATGCCTAGTGTGGACCATGTTTGAACGATCTGGACCATCAATCCAGTGACCCCCACCCAAGTTTTTGGTAAGATAAAACAAAATAAAATAAAATTCCGACCTGCCGGATTCGAACCAGCGACCTAAGGATGTCTACTGAAATTCTCCACTACAGTCCTCCGCTCTACCAACTGAGCTAAGGTCGGATTGCTTGTACTTTACACAATTGAATCTGAATCCTTGTACTTATAAATAAAAAAAAAAAAATCTCTGTTGTCCATTTCCACGCCACCAATCGTAGGGTTAGGATTGTCCGAGGAGGGGACTTTGGGAGCATAGTCCATCCACTGTGGGCCCAAAGGAGAAAGGCCTATATTGCTGAGAGCGGATTAGGTGAGTTGCCCTATCCACCGAGGTGGGTGGGATCCCTGACTGTGGGGCTCACAGTGATGTATGTGCCTTAATCCACACCGTCCAACCGTTTTAAAAGCTCATTATAGGGCATGATATCAACAATTAAGAAGATTCAACTCTTATGTGGACCATACGACAGGAAACAGTAGTGATTGAATCCCCACCACTAAAAACTTCATAGGGGCCATCGGAATGTTTATTTTCCATCCAACCGTTGATAAGGTCACAAAAATCTGGATTAAGACACCATACAAATATCTGCTTGGTCCAAAACTTTTGTGGCCCACGAGAAGTTTTTAATGGTCGACTGTATTATGGTCCACCTGACATTTGAATCTTCCTCATCTTTTGCTTCATGCCCTAAAATGAGCTTTCAATACGGATGGACGGCGTGGATATAGTCACAATGAGCCCCGCAGTACACTCAGGGGTCGCACCCACCTTCGTGGATCGTGGGTCTCACCTAATCCGCTCCCTTTTAGAAAACTCATGGTACTCCTCTCGAGCATATGAATCAGTTCGAGTGGGGTCCATGGGTCACTGATGTAAAATTCTGATCTGATGCCACCCCTCATGGATGAACCGTCCTTCAAATCTCCCAGATCTGAGAACCCTAGATACCAATCTCAGGTCTCTTTTCAGCTGAGTGAGAGTGCTCATCTATTTCTCTTATGAGCCGTCTATTTGTTGGCCATAAATTGAATAGTTAGCATCCCTTTAGCAAGTAGATTTTTTGGGCATGGTCCATGCCAAGATAGAGCCCAAGAAACTGACGGTCTGGATCACTAAGCCAGAGGCAAAATTTTCGAGTCATGTGGTCTGGATTTTACCCAGCCCAACACAACCTGACCTAACGAAAGTTCCATTAGGCTTGAGAAGTCAATACTTCAGGTTGGGCTTGGGTTAGGTTGGGTTGGGTCTTAGCCTGAATACTCTCAAGGCCAGGTTGTGCATAGGTTTGACCCTGACCCACCCGCCAAAAGTAAGTTTTAGCAAGTGGGAATTTGATCAGATGGCTAGGATCATCCTCAGTCGTGTAGTTTTAAGGAGTGGGCCATCTGCAATGTGGACCATTAGAGTGGTTGAAGTGGGTGATGATCATTTGGGAAAATTTCTCTTTCCATCATCCATCAAAACCATTGATTCTTGCTGTAAAAGGCCAGGCTGGTCCATCGGTATCTGATGATCCACATGGTCCACCTTTAGCAATTTTGGGCACATGGATGGGCCTAATTAGTAAATTTAGTGGGCCAAATTTTAAAATTGCCAACGAATGGCTGAGATGAATTGGAATGAGGCATGAATGTCAACGAAATCAATATATGGTCCGGGCGAGGCAGGAATTTCTAATTGAGTGGGTGAGACCAGGCCTTACTTTAAGGGCCAATAACTAGATGGGCCAAATGGGGCCCACCCCAACATGCTTCCCATTAATAGTTTTGCAAGTTAAATACAGTCAACTCTTCTTTACCTGTGACATTCATCTATGGCCACTAATCAAATAGGATCATCTAATCTATGTGATTTTCGTCCATTACCTAATCTATAGTGGGGTCCACTGGATGAATGGTCTGGATCACTCTGATGTAACTACAGATTACAAACACTTTGTTTATGGAACCTCTTAATTCTCATCATCCCTTGCCATTAGACATAGGTTCAAGTCCAATAATTTCATCGGCATTCATGTCCAACGCCTGACAGAAACTGTCCATTTCTATCTTGACTTTTGAGCGTTCATTAGATCTGTTTGATCCAAATCCCAAGGTCAGCTCATGTGGGGCCCACCACTAGAATGGAACACCTACGAGACCAAATTGATTACTGAGTTCCCTAATGTCCAAAATTAGGTGCCAGTGATTGCACCCAAATGGACAACTGGTAATTGGCTTGGGCTATATTTTAGGTTGCAATGTATATATCAATTCCGACAAGTGGGGTCCATGGTTTGGTCATCTTGATCATAGTTCTGTTGGACCCCACCACGGATGGACCATGGATCAAGAATATTTTTTTAGAACAATCTTATTTTTTTAATTTGAAGCCCACAAGAAAAATAAATAAAGGATCAGACCGCATCAAACTGGCACAGATAGTTAAATCTTGGAGAATTATTGGGCATGGTCCATCAACATAGGGATGTAAATGACCAATGGTATGGATTCCCAAAATATTGGGACCCACTTCTTAGAATTGAAAATGGGTCAATCATGCAATCACACCGGTTCAATGTATATGAATATGATACAGAGAAAATGACAACAATGATGACTTAGTCCAATGCCCAACTAACCAATAGATATTTTTCACCATGGCTTTGACCCATTCAGAATTCCACATGTAATCCTTATCCAGCATCATGATAATGATCTACGATTATGATTGGCTAGAGCAGGATAGGTGAGGGTCCCATCACCATTTTCAGAAGGTTTATTAAAATCAGTCGGACCATAGTCCGTTGGTCAATCAAACCACCATTTTACCAAAAGAAAAAGGAAAAAAATAAACATGTTTAGAGGTGGCCTTGGCCAGACAAGGGTAGAGGCTTGTTCAAATCATATAGGGCTAGGACCAGGACATTAACTTTTTAGTCCAATTAGGCTAGTGCCAGGCCAAGGCCAGGGATCAAGGGATCATCCGACCCCTACAAAAATAGCGCTTGGACCCGGAACTCGGCCGAAGGACTAAGGCCAAGTTTGAAATCTAGGACGGTTGCATGGGCATGGGCTTGGTCATATCATCAAGTGGGCGCACCTGGCATTTTCAGCCCAATCTAAACCAAGGCCAAGGCTTTGGGGCTGGGCTAAGGCCGAACATAGTTAGGCCAGACCACGCCCCTTGCTGACAATGGCTTGATGTCCTATTTATCCAGAAGAAAAAGAAGAAGAAGAAGAAGAAGAAGAAGATGATGATGATGATGATGATGATGATGCAACTAAGTGAACACAGGGATGGACGTGATGCGGTTGAGCATCATCTTCTTCAAGGATAACTAAGTTGAATCCACGGAGTTTTTCTATACTCATCACATGGATTACTTGAATCCATGAGGGAAAGAAATAGAAAATAATACCTAATTATTCTGAAAATAAATTGATTGATAGTAAAAAGGAGTTTACAATCTTTTAAATAATTATACCAATCATATGAAGAAGTTTCATAATAAAACTCTTTAAAATCATGACTTACAATTTATAAACAACCATGATATCTGCTAGTGTTCAGGATTTTTGGCAAAAAATAGTAAGTAGCCAATTTGATACAACACGTTATTTTCCTAATTTTTTTAAACCCTTTTTTATATTAGGGTCCTTACTCTTACTCCGGTGGTAGAGGCCCAGGAGTTTCAACAACGGGTTGAGAGTTCGAGTACCCATTAGGTGGTGAAATCCCACCATGGCGTGAGTGCGTGGTGGCGTGTGTGCGTGTGTAAATTATAAATAAATAAATAAATAACCTTATAAAACTCAATGGATTAAAAGTTATAATTGAATTAAATATAAATAATAAAAACAAAACTAATATAAATTTTCAACTATCAATTCATGAAATCTCGCAAATTCAACATAGGTACATTGCGTAGGGTTGGGTGGGTAAAATAGCTTTTTCTACCCAAAATCAATGTAAGTTGAATAACTCATCCTGATTCGTTGATTTGTGACAAATGTCTGTTTTTGTGATAGTACATATTACTTCTACCTTCAATTAGGCCTTCTCTAGTCAATCTTAGCCATGAAAGTGTCTGCACCCGCTATACATCACTAAGGAAGGACATGTGGGCCCAATTTTGACTAGAGATTCTCCGTAGGATGTGGACAGGTCACTAGCGTAGATGGGCCATGTCTAAAATTTCGAGTGGGTTTGTTAGGTGGTCACATCCATGCATGGCATGACAGGAAAGGGGACAGCTCTACCAGCTCCCACACCCTTCATGTGATACCAGACAGGCACAATCCTCACCCACCTGTCGTTTGTGTACATAATTCCAAATGGACCCCACAACCTCCAAGAAGATGCCAAGCCGTTGACTGTAAGATACAAAACCCACGACATCCTAGACGTACGAGGGTGTCTGACTAACCTGCGCACCCTCTGTCCCTTGCAAGCTGTCCAACAATTCCCCCACTAAACTAACCCTCTGTCCTTTTCTAGTTCCCAACCTCTCATCTAATCGAAAAGTCAAACCAAATAAAACAAATCTTCCCTAACTGCAAAGGCCCACTGCATTATCACCGTCAAAATAACATTCAGAGCACTTGTCCCAAGGAATTTGTATGACCCGAGGATGTTCACAGCATGCTGGAGTTTTTTGGTTTTATACGAGTTTGGCCGTTCGTACCCTACTGACGGTGATCATTGCCCCGAGAGCTCCTCAATTATACAATCATAACCTTTCAATTTGTCTGATAATAGATGTTAAGCAAGAGAATTCATGGATGGTCCTTATTCAACTAGAAATTGAATTAATATAGGTGTTTCAGATCTTCCAATCAAGGAGGTTTTTGGGCACCAGACATTAATTATCCAGATTAAGGGTGCAACTTGGCAACTTTAGGTTATGTATTATATGGGAATTATTTAAAATGGCAAATTGAGCCGTTGAGTCGTCATGGCCCAATATCTGAGTCAGCCTGATCAACTGAACATTGAGTCGTCATGGCCCAATAATTTCTCTTTCCATCATCCAAGCAACAGGCACCCAACAATAGAAACATGCCCCCGAAACCCCTGTATATGCTCTACCCCGGCCGAAAAGATGAGAAAAGTGAAGAGTGCATCTTTTCATGATGTACCAAAGGCCCATATAAACATGATATATATAAGGGCAATCTTTTTCAATAGGGAATGGCATAGAACTTATGATTAATATAAGAAAATTATTGTTCCTGAAATTCAAATATAAGATATTCTGTTATGATATATTATTAAACAACCAATTGCTCTAAAAGCTCAAAATACCAATGAAATTCAACATTTTATATTATATGCTTCTAGCCATTTTGGAAGCATGCAATATAATACTAGGGGTGGTCATGAGATTATAATGTTGACTTTATCTAAAGAGGCAAAGATAATGTCTGTATCTTATTTAAAGACGGAAGAATATTATCACCGCCCTTATGAGCAAGGAAATCGGCTCAAAGCTTAGCGAAGGGGCAATCTTTTTTAATGGTAGATGGTATGGAACCTGTGATTAATATAAGAAAATTATCACCATTAAAGACAACTTTAACAAATAAATAAACATTTCACAAGATCTACTAAATAGATTGCCACCTAACAGGCATAGGCATTTCAAACATTTTAAAGTTCCAATAAAGCAACTAGAGTAGTTCCTAGTGAGAGTATGTTATAATTGAAAATGACAAGAAGATTAAACCATATCACTCACTACTCAATTTTAAACTTTTTAAAGTGTTCCACTAAACTACTCTTGGGAATCGAAGACAAGACCTTCCACTTTGATAATATGTTAAACAATTGTTTATTCTAAAAGATTGAGCCGTCAAAGGATGATGTTACAATGTACATCAAGGGACTTTAACATTTCCTTGCATGTGCAAGGTGAAACTCCACACGAAAACATATTGGACAAGGGCAAAAGACACTCACAACTCACACCATAAATAACCACGCATGGGAGAATATATTATGGAGGTATATTTGTTACTTTTGAAATTCTAACACAAGACTTTCCTCTCTAAAGCCATGACATTGCATATTTATTTGAGTATTGTACACTAGCAAGTCATACATAATTACTAATTAATGAGAAGATAAGTTCTCTTCGAGTGGAAGGTGCTGATGTAGGCTAGGTAAAGGATGACTCAATGGATGATGAAGGAGTGGCCCTGATTAGTTGAAAAAACTGGCCTAAACATGCACAATAGCCTCAAACAAGTATAATTTTACAACTATAGTTCATTTCATCCGTATAATATATCATTAAAAATCTATTGACGAACCTTATGCCCCACCCAATGACCTGAGATTGATAGGCCTCCAAAAGTAACTTCACAAACTTAGTCGATCTTCATAAATTCAAGGGTTGATTTTAACAAGAAGATTGTGATCTTTTTTTCTTGTATCATGTATCGGCAATGTCACGACCCTAACTTGGATTTAGCTGGTATGGGTTTTTGTCCAAAATTCAGAAGCACTTCTTAAGTGGGTGGGGGCAGTCCTCCAAACCTAACCCAACGCACTTGCATCCAAAATTCCTATAAAAAGACGTCCTAAGAGTATAAGAAGAGATGATTAGATGGAGTTTAATGTCACCATTAAAACGCTATAAAGAATACAAACCAAATCATGCTTTTTTAAAGTGATAGGCTATTGCTTTAGTTGGTTTCAGTTCACTTTAAGCTCTTTAACTCGTCCAAAACCGCAAAAGAACGTCAAGACAATATTATAAAGGAAACAGGATCAGATATGGCACGTATTTCTTACAAAATTTCCTATTTTGAGACGTGAGAATGTTATACTCGCAGCAGTGAAATCCTATTCTTTTACACGTGTAAAACATCCGAGACTATTTTGGATGGCCCACCTTGTACCCAAAATTCAGGCTGGCCCGCTCATCAGATGGACCGCACTGTTCAAATGGATGTGGACCATTACTGTCCACCTTCTTGATAAGCAGATTGGCTGGCGTTCGGGGCCAGGGAATATACTCGGTGGGATCCTGTTGAACGGACTAGATGTTTCACACGTGTGCCATGGTGCCACGTGCACTAGGCTGCGGTCGGCGGTCGCTAGCCTTTGCAAGGTCAACCGAAATAATCATGACAGGTGGGAATGCGTCGGCTGCTCTTATCCTGCTGTGGCACGTGTGCAGCTAACCCCGGTCATTCATCACGTAACCTCCACCGTGTCTGTGCTCTGGATCCAAAATAAGCAGGTCGAAGTATTAGGTAGGCCGCACGTGTATGAAAGAGATGGACGGTTGAAAAACTGACCACCATTCCCATTCAAAATAAACGTGTGATCCACCTCATGACCAGCCCACATTGATTTTCATGGGCGCAGTTTGGGTGGATCTCCGGATCCACCGAGATCGGTGGATCCCTAGCTGTGAGGCCCACTGTGACGTATGTGCCTTACATCCACACCGTCCATTCATTTTGAAAGATCATTTTATGGTATGATCCCTAAAATGAAGCAGATCCAAATCTTAAGTGGACCATACCACAAGAAAGGAAACAGTAGTGATTGAATCCCCACCATTAAAAACTTCATGGAGGCCACTGGGATCTTTCTTTGCCATCCAACCCGTTGATAAGGTCACGAAGACCTGGCTGAAGAGACCACGAAAATATCAGCATGATCCAAAAATTTTGTAATGGCCAATTACCACGGTTTCCGGTATCATAGTCCACCTAATATTTGGATCTGCTTTCATTATTATTTATGTATCCTGCCCTAAAGTGAGTTTCGGATAGAATGGATACAAGACACATACATCACAGTGGACCCTACGGTCAAGGATCCCACCCGCCAGATTTTCATGCCACGTGCGTACACGATGAGCACACCTGATTACCAGCACAAATATCATTCTCACGTGCGATATAACACGTGTGGGGAGGTAGGACTGGAACCTACTCTCACTAGTGTAGTTGTGGGCCCAGAACAGGGTCCGCTAAAAGTGTAGTCGTGCGCTCGGAACATGGTCCGCATGTGTCATTATGATATAGTTCGTAATATTCGTTATGATTTTATTTTTATTTTTAACTTATCTGCCCCATAACAAGTTGTCTAAATGAGTGTTATTATATACTGTAACGGTTGCTCGGACACACCATGAAATGGGTCTCATTTCTAACGCAGCCTGAACCCATTACCTATTATAGCTTGACTGAACCCACTTACAAAGCCAGTCAGGCCAGACCTGACCAGACCCATTGCCGTCCCTAGATGTGTCCCACTTGATGGATGAAATTCTCTTATCTAAGCATTATTTCCAACCGTGTGGAAATCTAGATCTCATACATGTGTTTCATATTTGCACGTGCTGCTGCACATGGATGCATAATGCTGGGCGTGAAGAATTATAAAAAATTAAAAGTAAAAAACAAAAAATAAAACAACCCACTCACGCGACATTTGTTTACCGTTGGGAGATTAAATATGTAAACATCTACCCATTTCTTCCATTTCGCTGAGGAATCATCTACCCGATTCTTTGTGCAGTAGACTCGGTTTCCGATTCTGACAAGCAGGACCCATAGTCTGAAGATCCAGACCATCGGTGTTGCATGTCACCAACAGCAGTTTATTGCCCAATACTCTCCTTTGATTGGACGGTCCTACAATTAAGAAGAAATAAAAGTAACGGTCCACATTTAAATGGAAAAACAATTAAATAAATTTAAAAAAAAAAAAAAAAAAAAACTCTGGGAGCACATCCACAACAGACCAATTACGTGGATTACTTAAAAATGGGCCCCACTCATCAGAACTAAAAAAGCAGAGTACTGCGCATGGATCCATCATACTATAATTCCTCTTCTTTCATTAGCCTCTCCTACCTTCTTCGTATCATTCTTTCTTCTCCTCCTCCGCGTGAATTGAATTTTCCATCTCTTCAATCGAAATGGCCGAACCCATGGAAGGATCTCATGCGAATTCGTCAGATGGTTCCGAAGACGATCTCATAAGAGAGCTTCTTGACGATGAATCTCCTTTTTTCCTCCTACCCAAATCCATCCAATCCCAACCGTCCATTTCAATGGGACCCGTCACGAGCCGTCTCCTCTCGACGATCTACTCAGGACCCACGATAGACGACATCAAGAACGCATTATCCACACCTTACCCGCCCACCGGAACCGATGATCATAAAACTTCCCGATCGACGTACGTTCATGGGTGCTTGCACTAAGGTATTATACAATGCTTGGGCGATGACTTTTAATATTGCTTTTGGTTTCTTAGTTTATACTAGTGGGGCCCATCGATCAGTGATCCAAACCGTTAACATGGTGAGCTAAATTTTTTAATGTATTGGCCATCCATAGTGGGGTCCATGATATCATCGGTATGGATCAGTGAATTATGGGCCCCACAGACTGAAAACTCGAATGGTAGCATTTGAACAGTCCGCCGGAGCATTGTATAATAACTAGAATTGAATTAGGGATAGAATTTTATTTATTTATTTAATATTTTTTTTTTTTCTTTTAGAGTTCTGACGAGTGAAAAGAGATTGAGTAAGATGGAGAATAAGTTTACATTGAAAATCAAAAGCAGTGGAGATGGAATGGCGGATGATGGTTATAAATGGAGGAAATATGGGCAGAAATCAATCAAGAACAGTCCAAATCCCAGGTATTTTCGTAATTTCTTCTTTTTGGGTGGGTTTTTATGACTGGAGAGATTTGTTTAGACTGCTGATGACAATACATGGAATCTGGGGGAGATAAGAGTCCGTCGGAGACATCCATCCACCGCACCCCCCGAGTGGCAGTTTCGTCAGAAAAGATTCCCCTTTTAGTAATGATGCTTCGGAAGCGGATTGGCTGATGTACCACACACGACCGACCTGGCTGGTGTTGGTACGTGTCGTGCGAAGAGAGGCGCCAACGTTCCTCAAAGCTCCGAGCTGTACCAATGGTTCAAATGACATCCAAGTTACATGGACCCCAAAATGATGTATTTATTATATCCACACCGTTCATACATTTGGCAACATAATTTCAGAGAATAAACCCAAAAAATATTCATATCCAAAGCTCAAGTGGACCACACCACATATAGAAGTGGGACAATGATTCTCACCATTAAATCGTAGGGCTCATCATAACGTCTATTTTCCGTCATCTGTTCATAAGGTCACACCGACCTGGATGAAGTGGAAAAAATATCATATTGATCCAAAACTTCTATGACCTCCCAAAAGGATTTCAATGGTAGACATTCAATCCGTTACTTCTTTTTGCAGTGTGGTCCACTTGATATTTTGATCTGTCTTATTTTTCTGTTCAAGTATTACGACGAGTTTAACAAATGGACGGACGGTTTGGATATAACACACACCTTATGATAGGACCCGCAGACTTGGTGACGTCAACACACCAGCCAGGTCGGTGGTGTGTGGTACACCAGCCAATCCGCTTCCGCATGGTTCGCCACAATTTCGAAAGTGACGGTGGCTCATCACCGTACACGTGGCATTCGCGTATGGCGGTCTGAAGTTTACAGACTGTGTGGTCTGAAAATCCTGTGAATGGGATGATCGTAACCATCTGATTTTTCCAGCTGAATTCGTGGCTGATGATCATTTGATTTGTAATCATACATTAATAGGCACTAGATGGATGGATCAGATTGTTCTTTCATTTTAATTTTTTATTATTCCCCGCCACACTAATGAGCCTTCCCTCGATTGGGCGGTCCGGATTTCATCGCGTACATGCCACCTGTACGTTGTCTAAGTCTCAACGGACGCGGATTGCGTACTAACCCCGCCCGTCCCTAGCTTGGAACGGGCAATTCCGTGGGCGAGCCCACCTGATGTATCTGTACAAGCTGTCGATTCTTCTCTTCAGATTATTTTAAGGCATGAGCACAAAAACTAAGCAGATCCGACGCTTAAATGGACCACCCAGATAATAAGTTTGATTGCGTTAAAATGCACGAAGCATTAAATGTCAGCTGCATTAAATACAAGAGTCATATATGGTGTGGTCCATTTGACCGTTAGATCTGCTTTATTTTTGTTTTAATACCTTCAAAATAATATGAACAAAGGGATAAACGGCTTGAATTTACCGATACAACAAGGTGTGCCCACCCAAGGAACTGCCCGTGCGGAGCTAGGGACGGGCGGGGTAGTACGCAATCCACGTCCAGTCTCAACGACTTAGTTAATGGACTGTGGACTCACAGTAGTGCACGGAAAGAAGGGCGGCGGAAGTGGATTGGCTGGTGTACCACACCAGCTATATAGCTGCTGTAGGTACGTGTCGTGCGAAGGCGAGCACTACGCTCCTCTTGCTCCGAGTTGTACGAACGGTTCAAAGGGTGAAGGGATTGGCTACTCCCCTGACATCAGCCATTGGCTGGTGGTCGGTGCTCTGTGGGGCCCACCATGATGTATGTGTATCATCCATTCCGTCTATCTATTTTTATATATCATTTTATGGTACTATAAAAAAAAAGAAAAATTTATATCTCAACCTCAATTGGACCACATTACAGAAACAGTTTTGAATGAATTTTGACCATTAAGAAAGTTTTGGAGGCCATAAAAGTTTCGGATCATGCTGATATTTAGTTTTTCCCTTCATCTGGGTATTTATGACCAACTCAACGGATTGGATGTCAAATAAACAGTACAATGGGCCTTAGGAGTTTTAATTGTGAATATTCATTCATTATTTTTTATCCTATGGTGTGGCCCACCTAAGATCTATATCCCTATAATTTTTTTATCGAGCACTACAATCATCTGTAAAAATAGATGAAGAGAATGGATGAAACAAATACATCATGGTGGATCCCACAGAGCACCGACCACCAACCACAGGGCTGGTGTCAGGGGGAGTAGCCAATCCGTTCCGTTCAAAGGAGATCAAAGTTACATGGGACCCACGATGATGTATTTATTATATCTAGACCGTTCATCTATTTTTAAAGATTATTTTAAAGCATTATTCAAAAATTTAATCATATCCAAAGATTATCTGAACCACACCACAAATAGCAGGGGAGACAATGAATTTCACCGTTAAAAAATTCATAGGGCCCACAATAACGTTTACTTTCCATCCGATCTGTTCGTAAGGTCACAAACACCTGAATTAAGAGAAATTATATTAATCCAAAACTTCCGTGACTTCAAAAAGGGTTTCAATGGTAGACGTTAAATCCACTGCTGCTTTTTACAGTGTGGTCCACTTGATAGCTAGATGTCTTATTTTTCTTCTTAAGCCTTAAGACAATCTCACCAATTAGATGAATGGTTTGGATATAACACATACATTATGATCAGACTTATACGACTTGCTAACGTAAATGCAGCAGCTACGTAGCATCCTTGCTCTTGCTCGGGTGGTAGACTCCTCTGGGGAGTTTCGTGAAAGCCCGCAGGAAGCGGATTGCTTTCTAACCGTTCATATGATGGCGACCAATCAAATAGTCAGGAGCATTCCATCAGTGCGAGTTTTGGTCTGTCACCTGCTAACTAAGAAGCCCACGTGTACGGGGGGGGGGGGGGCTAACTAATCCGCTTCCTGCGGATTCTATTCGACCAATCAAATGGTCAGGAGCATCCCATCAGTGCGAGTTTTGGTCTGTCACCTGCTAACAAAGAGGAAACGGATTAACTACTCTCCCTGACACCAGCCAATGGCTGGTGGTCGGTGCTCCGTGGACCCCACCATGACGTATTTGTTTCATCCATGCCGTCCATCTATTTTTACAGTTCATTTTACAGTATAAGACCAAAAAAATTAAGTATATCCCAATATCAAGTGGACCACATTACAGGAAACAGTGTGAATGAGCGTCGACCATTAAAAAAAATTTGGGGCCATAAAAGTTCCGGATCAAGGTGATTTTTGTTTTTTCCCTTCATCTGGGCCTGTATGACCTAATCAACGTATTGGATGTCAAATAAACAGTACACTGGGCCTCAAGGGGATTTTAATGATGGATATCCAATCACTATTGTTTTCATGTGGTGTGGTGTACCTGAGATTTATATACCTCTCATTTTTTGGATCAAGTCATAAAATGATATTTAAAAATGGATGAACGGAATGGATGAAACATATACATCATGGTGGGGCCCACAGAGCACTGATGTAACACCCCGAAAATTGGGGGTTGGGTACCCAACCCCCGAGTTCCAGAACGTCACTTATTCAACATAGATAATGATAAATGCATGTTGTCTGTAGAATGGCATTAAACAAGATGGAGACTAAGCCAAAACAGCATTTCATACTCCAGAGACAGTTAAATTAGCAAGCGGAAGACTATGATAAATACATAAAATATATAATTGATTGTAAGTCTCCAGAGTGTGAACATGATATCAGGTTAATTAAATACATATATACTCCAAAAGTGGAAAGAAAAGAATATACATGAGTGCTTCAAAAATATAAAATGACAAGTGTCAAGGCATCTAATCAATCCCCCTGTAATCCCGTCGATCAGATCATGCATAAAGGAGGGATCTTCCTCATCATCATCAAGTTCGGCTCCGCTTCACAAGCAGCGCCATCATCTGCAACTAAAATAAGGACTGGTGGGTGTCCAGAAACACCATCCCGTAACGTGGGAGTAAGTGATCAACTCAGTAGAATAATAGAGTAAAGATTAGCATGTTCTCAAATCAATCATGCGATAATAGTAAAGCAATCAATCACACATTCCTAGATACTGTTATTAATGCAAGCATGAAATAACATGATGGATGCCCTCACCGACATTCTCCCTCATACGGCACCATCTGCGTCCGTAATATGTTTGCGTACCGCTCAGTGCTCCACATCTTCCAGGCACATGTAATGCGATGTGGATATGATTACCAAGTTGTTATTAGTCCATTCATTCAGCCGTATTGGGAAACTAAGGTACTTCCCTTATATCAATCCCAACACATATCCTGTATAGGATCGCCACTCCTATAAATGACATACGATTTTACATTTGTAGGTCGCTGCAAGGGCTGTCAAAGCTGTTGCTCGCACTTGTTACACCGCTCTCCCATCACCTTATCAATACAGGCCTAATGTACTCTCATTGCTACGGAAGGGTCGTCGCCTTCCGTAGACTTAGAATACGCTCGCGGTCACTACAAAGGGCTGTCAGGGCTGTTGCTCGCACTCGTTGTACCACTCCCCCATCCCCTTATCACTGTAGGCCGACAGCAAGAATATAGTATCTCATACCACCATAATCTGCTCACGAGTTTGGGTGCTCACTGGTCACTACGGGGAGGTTTGTGGCCCCAGCGTATGCCGACAGCTCGACCACGGTATCTCATACCACCATGTCCGGCTCATGAGTCTTTATGGATCAAGGTACCATGGTTAACAGGGTTTCCAACGGTAAGTTCAGTACCCTAGGTTCAAGCAGTTATGATTCATACAGGATGAACAATCAACGGCCAGTCGGGTTACTTGACGGGCTCGACTAGTACGAGCGCATCGCAAGTCGAACGACATGAAGTGCGTAAAACACTTCGTGTGGCCTAACCACTGCCGCCAACTCCAAACACGACTCGCGTTCATCGACGCGTCCTTCGTGGTAAATACAGGCAAACCACGAATTTACTCTGTTACCGACTGCCTAGACTAAGTATAGCCTCAAACATTTGTGAATCCACATGAGCAATCATATAAGAGTAATAGAAATGAAATACAACAATATAAGCATGTTGAAACATGTTATAACATACCACTTAAGCAATTCATCCAACATATACATTTCCTATACATAAAGAAATCGATACATCTACCCAACATGATGGAGATCATTTATATCAGCATATTACTTGAGAATTCAATCTCAAAACTATTTCACAACACCATATACTCAATACATACTGATACAAACATTTATACAAACACTTAGTATACACACTTAAGTCTACATAGTGTATGTCGACTCAAAGTGCGCATTTGGGCAATCTCTTCGCCAAACCAATTATGCACGCATTCCGAATATCCTAATGCGACAAATAGCCATGGCAACCATTTCAGCAAAATATGCATGTATATAGTATTTCTTACAAATGACTAAAATGCCCTAAATCTTATTTTTCGTACATTTACGAAACAGAAAACGGACAGCATGTTGTACATGTCAAACGGCGTCGCCGTCGATAATCTACTATTAAACGACATTGAAAGCATTGAAATCAGCCAATCAAAGCGTCTAAAATCCGCACCTTTTTGCCGTAGATGTTTATCGTTCCGAACGGAGCGTATATGCTTCGTCTATGGTGAATAGGCGACCTAATACACAAGATGTATAAGCTACTTCACTATTAGAATCGACGGAACCTTAAACCAGCAAGTGGTTAGGGTTTTCCTTACCTAGAAATGCGGTGGAATCACCGGCAAAGTGATTTGAACGCGATGCTTAGGCACGTGTAGAAGCTGCAGCAAGTGGCGGGAAGATCTCTCCCACACTCTCTCACAATCTCTCACTTTTTCTCTCTCTCTAGCTAGGGTTTCTAGCAAATTCGGATGAGTGAGATAAGTGAGGGTTTAAAGCCCTTTTATAAGTTAAAACATTCCCAAATTAGGCTTGGGAACAAAGTTCACTTGAGGTATAACTAAATCGGGACTGTTCTGGTCTAAAAGAGCATTTCGGGAGGTCCCCTGGCCGAACGCGATCGAACTTAAGCTCATGGTCACTGGATGTTGCTCACACCCTGTTTTCAGTCCGGTAAAGTTCGTAGATCGCACGTGGTGGTCCAGTTTCAGTTCAGCGGTCATCGCACTTAGATCAGGTTTACAAGTCTCATGATATGAAAGAGAAATTTTTCCTAATCCGAGGGTGTAATTTAGCTGAATTATGACGGTCAGAACGCTTAATAATAACGCGCCAAGTCACGTGTCAGATTTGAATTTAAATTTTCAAATCCAACCTTTTTCTCACTCTCTTCACTCCAGGCTCAATAAAATAACCTCTGAACATCGGTTGGGCTTGATTTTCGAAATGATTGTCAAGTCCAGCTAAGCGATCATAACGGTCTAAGATTGTAAGTATCGGACTTTCGACGCGCGGGCTAGATCCAATACAAAGTTTCAAAGGGTTCCAGAGAACAAACCGGTTTAGAGTTTGATCCTGGATTTTAGGATATTGTAGCGTCCTTGTTTCTACAAGTTTTGGGTCTTGCAGAACATATTTAAAGCGATCAGGGACAATTTCACAGCTACTATAGCATAACGCTAGCTAACTTACGCTTAATTTCTAAAAGAATTAATCCTAAGTGATTTCTTTGGCTTTAGAATTGGGTTCTGAGAGGTTACCAAGGTGTTATGGTTGACCCATTACCTAAGGACATCTAATCTCAAGTTGGCAAAAATCCGGAGTGTTACAACCGACCACCAGCCACGGGGCTGGTGTCAGGGGGAGTAGCCTAACGGATTGGCTACTCCCCCTGACACCAGCCAATGGCTGGTGGTCGGTGCTCCGTGGGCCCCACCATGACGTATTTGTTTCATCCATGCCGTCCATCTATTTTTATGGTTCATTTTACAGTATAAGACCAAAAAAAATAGGTATATCCCAATATCAAGTGGACCACATTATAGGAAATAGTGTGAATGAGCGTCGACCATTAAAAAAAATTTTGGGGCCATAAAAGTTCCGGATCAAGGTGATTTTTGTTTTTTCCCTTCATCTGGGCCTGTATAACCTAATCAACGTATTGGATGTCAAATAAACAGTACAGTGGGCCTCAGGGGGATTTTAATGATGGATATCCAATCACTATTGTTTTCATGTGGTGTGGTGTACCTGAGATTTATATACCTCTCATTTTTTGGATCAAGTCATAAAATGATATTTAAAAATGGATGAACAGAATGGATGAAATATATACATCATGGTGGGGGCCACCGAGCACCAACCACCAGCCATGGGGCTGGTGTCAAGGGGAGTACCCAATCCGTTTCCTAACAAAGGGAAACGGATTGGCTACTCCCCCTGACACTAGCCAATGGTTGGTGGTTGGTGCTCCGTGGGCCCCACCATGACGTATTTGTTTCATCCATGCCGTCCATCTATTTTTACAGTTCATTTTACAGTATAAGATCAAAAAAATTAGATATATCCCAATATCAAGTGGACCACATTATAGGAAACAGTGTGAATGAGCGTCGACCATTAAAAAAAAATTTGGGGCCATAAAAGTTCCGGATCAAGGTGATTTTTGTTTTTTCCCTTCATCTGGGCCTGTATGACCTAATCAACGTATTAGATGTCAAATAAACAGTACAGTGGGCCTCAGGGGGATTTTAATGATGGATATCCAATCACTATTGTTTTCATGTGGTGTGGTGTACCTGAGATTTATATACCTCTCATTTTTGGGATCAAGTCATAAAATGATATTTAAAAATGGATGAACGGAATGGATGAAACATATACATCATGGTGGGTCCCACAGAGCACCGACCACCAGCCACGGGGCTGGTGTCAAGGGGAGTAGCCAATCCGTTTCCCAACAAAGAAGCCCACGTGTACGCCGAGGGGGGAGCGATAATCCGCTTCCTGCGAATTCTATTCGCTGCCACGTATAGGTGACTGCTTTCTGACCGTTCATATGATGGCGACCAATCAAATGGTCAGGAGGATCCCATCAGTGCGAGTTTTGGTCTGTCACATGCTAACACAGAAGCCCACGTGTACCGGAATCCTCTGCAACACGTGTTTAGGCCGCTGCACTAAAAAACCCAAGTCTGTGGGGTCATCATGTTGTATTGAAAATCTACTCCGTCCATCAGGTGGGAACTATTATTTTAACCGTAAATACAAAATATCATCCTATAAAGAAACTCTGATGGTCCACAAGAATGGAAAGATTGCAAAGCTTATCCTAAAACTTCGTTGGCTCGATGTGCGCCGCTAAGTTTTGACTTTCTGTATCTTCGCATCATTCTAGCGAGTTACACCTGATTAAAGGGTTTGATGAAAGATACGCACAATGGTCGTCCTACACAAACATATGGTTGGCATCCCATCCTCAGTTTTCCCTGTGGTGTGGCGCACCTGAATTTGGATATCAACAATATTTTGGCTTTGCCACTAGACTCGAGGATGGAACCGGATGGACGGAGTGGATTTTACATATACAACCGGTGGGCCCCACAAAGAATGCATGATTGATACAGGATTCCGGTCCTCCATGGTATAATTTGTCTGCGCCGCTTGCACTTATCAATTTCCGATCTATTCAGAAAGGACAAAGGTAATAAAGTCGCATCAACGGTCTTGATTTAAGTCACTCAAGACCCCAACATTACATCTCTTGGCTTGAAGTCATTCATGATCATGAATCAGGACCCTGGAATCATCTCTCTTTGATGGGAGCAAGCAAAGTTGTAGTGTTGTGAGTTGTACGGAGACACGTGGATGGTCCGATCCTAGAATTTGACTGTCCACTAGGCCCATCCCATCTTGGCGGGCCTCCATACAAAAAATACACCGATCAGATTATTTATAGGGACCAGTATTTCTATAAACGATCTTGACCATACAGTATTTGGAATACTGATTGGATGGTTGGGATGGTCAGATTAATGTAAATTTTTTCTGGGTGGCCTATGAAAAGTGGGTTGGACTGGATGTACTGTCCAGATCGATAGATTAGACTGTTCATGTGCAACTCATAGCTCTCTAATTAACTTCCTGTGCATAGGAGGACTGGACCGCAAATGGTCGGTTGATTAGAGGCGTGGATTAGGTGCGGTGGTCAGTTGATTAGAGGCCCGGATTAGGTGAGGCGGAGATAACGTGCGTGACGCCCTGACCGTGGGCCTGCCTTGATATAATGTGTTGTATAAATGCGCCAGCTATCCGTTTTTCGATATCATTTTTAAAAATGTTTCCCAAAGCAACATATATAGATATGCTCCGGAGGTTTCTTGTTTTTATCAGGTACGTTCATCCTTTTAAGACCGCTGTGGCTTTTAAGTCTAGGAGCTGTTTTTAGAATAATTGATAGTTTTAAATTTATACATCCGACTGTTCCAACTACTTGTCATCTCACATCGTTGAACAATTTTTACTGTTTTCAGTGTATTATCTATTTAAGCCTTGCATCTACCTCCTTGTTGGAGGCTGTTTTTTGAAAAGGCTTTCACATTAAGTACCAGCTCCTAGGCTCTAGGGGGACCAGCATGATGTTTGGGACAAATTCATTCTGTCCATTTATTTTGTGAGATTATCATAATACGTGTGACAAAAAATAAAGCAAATTTAAAACTCAGGTGATATATGTAAGAGGAAAAACTAGGGGTAAAAGGTCTTATTACTGAAACATTTCTTAACTCTTAACTTATGTATGTATGTATGTCATTCAGACTGTTTTTAAGATTATCCTTAGTAAGATGAAGTAAAATCATAAAAAACTTTAATATAGAAATAAACTTTTTTAACTAAGTACAGCTCCGTTGAGTTTTAGATTTGCTGATTTTTGGTCACGTGTCCTGTGATAATCTCACCAAACAGATGGACGGGATGAATTTATCCCAAACATCACGGTAGGCCCCACCCAGCATTCCAGTGCAGGAACTTCCTACGAAAGGCTGTTGCAGGTAGATCATATTGGGCCCCATGGACACCGACGTTAGTTCTGCGTTCTACACCAATGCAATCGAATCCCATCAAATCACATGCAGCCCGCTAAACTGAGAGCTAGGTTGAAACTGAGTGTTTTTTCCGGCCATGCCTTCCAACTCGGACCATTGATCAGTGGGGCATACTGTGAACTTGCACTGACCCAAATATCAAGCAGTTCCCGTCACTAAAACACGTATCTCACATAGATGATATGATGAACGGTTGAAAATGATCTCACATGCATCTTCACTAGAGGTAGAGGCTTCGTTTAGTGAATGGCCCAGATATCACACACGTGCCAAAGGGTTTCATGATTAGGACCCATTGGATCCTATTTGCATTTCTCACATGCAATGTCCCTCCACAAATCATACAGCTGGTGGGTGCGCCGTGCGCGCATCTCCCACCGTATAAAGACGGTTGGTGGAAATCCAACAAACATTTCAAAATGGAAATTTTCAAAATCCATTTTAAATGTGTGTTTTAAGAGCTTGCCTGGGTTATGTTCCCGTTTCATTCAAGTCCGAGCTAGTTGAGGAAACACACGGGCCCCACATGACTACTCTGCTACTGGTTCTCATCCATCGGCCACGCTTTTGAGATGATAAATGATCAGAACGGTCCATATCCTGGATTTTGCGCTATATGGGCCACCCTATGAATGTTAATCTGAACAGATGATTCTCGGAGTTGAGAACATTGAAATGAACATTTTCAACGGTTCACATTCAATTTCAAAAATCAAGGGTCAGTATCACCACTGAAGCTTGATTGTGAGATCATTACTCATCTATGGTAGTCCCATGAAAGTGGACGGTCCAAATAGACGTTGTATGTTCAAAGCAAAAAATATTCAAAGGGATAACATATTTTGACACACCAGCTTTTACTCGTTCATCTCCAACCATATAAATGGTCCGGATCATTTAAATATTAGGTGGTATCCAACCAGTAGGCCTATAGTTACAGTCCATCCAACCTTTCATTTGCATGTGACATCCAAACCGTACAATAGATTGACAGACTATGAGGTGGGCCACACTGTCTCCCTGACAAGTAGATAAGACTCATTTTTGCACTAGGCGATACTCATGATGGGACCAACCTATTGAAAGGGTTGGATGTCACGTGAACTCCACAGGTTGAAATTTATTCACTTGGTGTACTGCTACTTATAGTACAATTGTACTTGAGGTCTTCTCTTAATTAATATGACCCTCCATATGGTTGTATTGCAGCAAAACCTCTTAGAACATTCTCCGAATTGCACTAAAATTCAAGCCAATCTTATCCATCCATGTTTTGGCCTTATTTTCTATAGCCATTCTTTTTCCAAGCCATTGATGGGATGGTTATAACTGCCAATCCATGATGGTCCCTATTCTATGCAAATGATCCTGACCATCCATGTATAAATTTTGTCAAATGAATGTGTTGGACCTGATGAACGGTCCAGATCAATGAATTGGCATGCTGTCCAAGGCTACTTTTGCATATACATCCAACACTTTTTCTCCATAGAATTTCCTAATAATATTGCTTTTGTGTGTAGGAGTTATTACAGGTGTACTAACCCAAGGTGCAGTGCCAAGAAACAGGTGGAGAGATCCACGGAAGATCCGGATACACTTATGGTCACATACGAAGGGCTCCACCTTCATTTCACCTACTCTCACTTTCTCCCCACTAAAAGAACAAAGACAGACACCTCACCCAAAGGACCCCAACCCCAAATGGGCCCCACATTGTTGGGCCCGGAGACAATTCAGCCACAAAATGCCCCACCTAGAGAGGGGTCCAGCCCCACTAACAGGGTCCCACAAGGGTTGCTTGAAGATGTTGTACCGTTGATTATTAGAAATCCATTCAACAATCCCACCCTATCAGGTGACCCTTGCTTGTTTTCTCACCCTTCATCTCCCCATTCTTCTTCCTCCTCTTCAATCTCATGGTCACCAAAATCTACTTCTTTTGACGTGTAACTTTGAGATGAGATATCATAAGTGTACTTGCTTGCACATGCCAACTTGCATGCGTGTGAGAGATCCAGGACACTCATTTTTGATAGTGTACACTCAGACCGTGCTCTAAACCAAAAAAAAAGGACAGTCCACTCAGCAGGTAGACTACCCAGAGTATTTTGGAAGTGGACCACTAATCAATGTTTACTAACTGTCCATTTTTCATGCGTGGTCTCGCCTAACTGATAAATGGACCAGATCCGACACGTGTTTCAGCATGTGCGTGCATCTTACACGTGCAAGTATACTTATTAAGAAAGAGAGGATGGTACTTTTTGCGTGTGGTGCAGCTGTCTTTCCACAGTACATGTGACACATCAATGTGTCAATCAGGACTCTCCATCTAGTGGGGTCCACTATTGATGTGGGTGTTCAAAATATATGCATAGATCAGATGATCCTGTCAATTTGCTTAGTGGCCTTCAAAGCAATGGTGCTAAATAGAAGTGAGGTAAAACCCAATGATCATAGTTTTGTTTTTGGTTTTTTTTTTTTTTCCCTGAGAAGATGTGATTGAGAAGTGGGTGTATGATGGAATAACAGAACCGAGTATATATTTACAAATGCGATTTTTCTAGACTCATTATTATTTCTTTTCTTTTTTCCCTATTTGAGGTGATATTTAGACCCACCCTTTTCTTCTGTAACTCCATTTGCATGCACCCATTTCCCGTTTTAGGAGTTCATGTGGTAGACATTTGTCCTGTATTAACTGAAAATGGAATTGGATGGGCAAATAAAAAAAATAGGGTGGCTGCAAATATCAATTCTCTCCTTTCTTTTTAAGCCAATGACCATAATTTTTACCACAAAATTCTTCATGAATTCGAATTTTACCAAGTCATGCTTGAAATTCCCCCGTGAAGAGTTGTACACGAGTCAAACTAAGTCAAGCTTGGCGGGTCCTTACTCTTGCTCCGGTGGTAGACTCTTAGGAGTTTCAACACCGGTCAAGGGTTCGGGTACCCATACGTGATGAAATTCCATTACTGTGTGAGTGTGTGGAGATATGTGTGCGTGTGTATACATAAAAAATAAAAAAATAAAAAAAAAAAGTCAAGCAGCTAACCCCAGCTCGACTCAGTCCTCAAGTTTAGCTGGCCAACTCGACTTAGTTCGATTAGTAACTCGACTTGTTCGAGTAAAATTTGACCCTATGAGACATTTTCTTAAACACATATATAATGCATCTTCAATCACTCACAGAATACAAAACAGTAACAATAATTCACGGGTATTTTATCAAACGCTCAGCAAATAGCATAAAAAACAAGATATGGTGACAATAATTATATAGTGTAAAGTTTTGTATTTATAGTGATTTGTTTCATATCCATTTTTTCCTTGCCACCAGCTAATTCTAACATTCAAAACAACACTTCAATGAGTCATTTCTTCAAATACTTGGCAAGCAATATCAAGATAAAAATAACCAAGTCATTGAACCGATTCAATTCGAGTCGATTCGAATTGAGGTTCAAGCTAAGTTAAGTGAAGTTCGGACAATCAACTTAACTCGGTCCAAATCTAATTTCAAGTTGAGGCAAATTGGGCATCTCCGAGTTGAGTCGAGCAAACTTGACTCGTGTACAGCTATATTATTTTCAATGAAGGAATTACCAAAATACCTCACTCTCTCGTCTTTTACTTTAGAAAGTAATCAAGTTAAGAATTGTAAGGCCTATGTGGTCTGTCTTGTTGAACCAATAATATGGCAGATCAAATCATAAGCTGGGCGCCCCCGTGAAAATCTGAAGACATCATCCAAATTCATGGGAAGCTAACTTTTTATTCATGGGGTCAACATGATGGTGGGTTGCACATATGTTGGATGAACTACATGTAATGCACCTACCACGTGACCCTTCAATTATAGATTTCTATCACTTTTCAAATTAAAATAAACCCCTAATAATTGCAACTTATAAGTCTTTAATCCTTTTAAAACAATGAAAGAAAGCCAAGTTCCATTTGAAGGACTGTTTATACCCACGGACGTAAAGTGCGTGCACTATGTATTATAGAAATCTCTTGCAATCGCTAATGTTGTTTGTCTAAATCGTAATTTGCAAAATTGAAAAGATAGAACAATGCATCAGATATGGGGGATCAAACTAAACTAAAATTCATACCTGGTTGAATGGCTATTGCTTGAGGTGATTATTCCGCGCATTACACCTTAGAGAAGTATTGGAATGGAAAGTATAGGCTTCAAACATGTGTATGTTTGAAGTTTTAAGTATTCATTGATTATGATATTTAACTCATTGCAACTCGTTTCTCTTAATACTCCACATAAATGTAATATTTCTAATCTAATTAAAGCATTGTGTGAGCAATATGGCTGAAGTATTCTACCCATTAAATGAATTTAGTTTAATTACAACTTTAGTCGACTGCATCGATTATGATATTTAACTCTTAAAAAAAATTAAACTGTTGATCAATTCAACACACCTTATATAGAATTCTTACATCTCAGTCACGTGTGGTGACCTTTTAACTCCTTTTATCTATAGGCGCTTTGTATGCCATATGCATTTGGTGCTTTTTAACTGGTTAATATCACATGTTAAAGAATATTCTCTATGAAAATGCAGGCAATTTGTGTTTGCTGCACTATACACACACTAATTGCATGTACCCCATAATCACAAGGTCTCCCTTGATGCTGACATGGCCCATTAAAAAAGGACAGACTTTTTTTTTTCCAACTGCATCTTAGACACCTTACAAGGTCACGGGCTAAAAATTCCCAAACATAAAATGATGATGTTGTACTTTAAATAAAAACAGTGCTGTTGCTTTGTCATTTTGGTTGAATTTTGTGTGCACGTGGCATTCTGTCATTGGGCCAGATTAAAGGTCACGAGGACAACAGTCCACATCTGCACCATGGACGTGACATGTACTTCTAGTCTTTGTATGTGAAATCCACGTTATATATCGCATGTACTTAAATCGCGTGTGGTAGGCAATCTTGGCTTTCCAGTTCCGGCCATCTACTGCTTTCCAGCTTATATAGTCTGTTGGAAGCCCACCAATCAACCGGTCAGCATTTACTTTCAATATGCTTTTAGGTTTAATCATCCGTTTACGGTGGATTTTCGATTGCTTGGGTGGTTAGGATCTGAGGTATGTGCCACGTGTACCACAGGAGAAATCATATCACATTCTAGCTACAGAGCATCTAGATGCACTGAATGATCACGTAAGAGCTGTGTGGGTCCCACCATGCTGATCACCATGTAGGATTTTGACGCAGGGATGAACGTGATGAGGTCGATCACCGTCTTCCTCAAGGATAACTACTCCGAATTCACAGAACTTCTTTAGACTCCTCACGGAGACTTATCGAATCCACGAGAAAAGAAATCAGAAAAATAGAAATAAATTCTAATAAATTTAAAATTAATTGATGAATGAATAAAAATGAGTTTATACCCCTTTAAATAAGGGAACCAAGTAAAATGAAAGAAATCAGACTCAAACTACAACTAAAACTCATAGAATCCATGACTTACTATAAATGGTAAACTTACTATTCATAGACGGTCGTGATGTCTACTAGTGTGCAAGGTTTTCGGTCAAAAATAGTAAGTGTCCTATTTGGCTTCATCAAACCGTTCTCCTAATTATTCTAAGCACTTTTCATGTTGAACACAACTCCTAAAGCCCAACGGATGAAGTGCTATAAGCAGACTAAAACTTACTATTTATAGTAAAAACAAAATTAAAATGGAGAAATGACCGTCGATCAGGGGGTTTCTCACAAATCCGGGCTGCGCAACCCGACGTGGCAGGGTTGGTTGACTAAAGTAGCTCATTCTACTCCAAAATCATATATTTTACGTCGGATAACTCATTCTAAATTGTGATATATTTTACTTCTGATGCTCAAATATCAACTCGATCTAAAACTTCTGTAAGCCTTATGAAGTTTTTTATACTCGTGTTCAATTCCATCCCTTTCTTGCAGTGTGGCTTACTTGAGTTTCACATTTCAATTTTTATTTTTATTGTTTTACTCATTTTTTAAAAGGAGGTAACAAAATAGGCAGACAACACGAATAAAATAAAATAAAAATATCATGAAGTACCCATAACTTCTATATGTAAAAATTGTAACAGCGTAATATATAAAGTCTTTCCACGTCAACCTTGGACCGTTGTTGTAAATACATAGGTAAATAATGATTACTCATTTACCATGAACTACAATGGCAAATGAAAAATAAAACACAGAAGTCTCTTATTTCGAAAACATACCAAGAACTTATTCTAACACACGTCAATTGCAATTCATACTTCACGCTAAATCCAATTCATATTAAATACATGCTCCCAAATGAAACATACTTCCAGGTGCATTACACGTGCGGTGCCTCTATCAGATGAGCGAGGTTTCTTACACGTGTGGTACTCCACTAGAGAAGAGACTTTATTGCGCGCAGCAATGGATTGTTGGTGATCCCATCCAACCGTTTGTACCATAGATAGTAACACATCTCATCTATATACTATTATAGTAGTACATCCGGTCCACCCAGGGCACCGTATTCTCGACCGTCCAAGTTTATACCACACACCTGGCATACTTCTCTGATGATCCAATCCATTCACTCATTACAAAGCTCAATGGATAGATCACAGACAAAAGAATATAACGACTAGACAATCCTAACCATGTAAAAAAATATTATTAAGTGGGTTTTATCTAACCATTTTTAAATGTTTAGGAATATCCAGTCACCATTTTTTTCATACGGCCCACTTATTGTGGTTGTTTTTTTCAGATGAACGGTTCTGATCATCATACGCATATGTCACATGTACAGTACAGAGTGGGAGGACCAACCCAGTGTGCAAATGCACCAATCTTACAGTAGAGAGACCTTTATGGTTGGCAATTACTAAGTTGCTATGTCTTTCGTCACCTTTTCAATTAGCGGTGGCGTTTTCCTTCTTTTTGTTTTTACATTCATCTATTGGTGGGGCCCACCTGTACTAATGGTAAGGATTATGCTCGTTAAAAGATGCCCCGCCAGTCGTTTTTAGATGTACCCGCTTTCTTGAATGCCTCTGCGTTGCATTGATTCTGTGGACCTCAGAACGTGCAACTCACGTGCAACTCAAATCAAAATTTCAAATTGTGGGCCCACCCTAGATAGGACATCATCCAAAATCATATTCGTGGAGCAATTCTAACCGCTGATTATAAGGCATTTGCTCGTTTGATTCTTACCTTGGACTATTTTTATCTCTACGGTCCATTATATGTGTACCAAACAGCCAGTATAAAACAGAAAGTTGCGTAGTTTTCGGTTTAGAGGACGTCGAAATTGGGACCCACTATTTGGACGGTTTAATGTAGGTTTCATGTATTCCATGAGCGCAATTTCTTATTGCCCGCGTATCAACCATCAAACTCGAGCAGAGTATCAAAGCTTTTCTCATGAATGCGTGGCAGCGTGGGCTGCGTCCATTGTCATGTCAATGGATGTTAATTCCACTGAAACTTCTCACTTGGAGGTTTTGGCCTACCTACGTTCCCTGACATGTCATTACATAGCATGCGTGTGTGAGATCCAAACCGTCGACTATGTAATTAGTTAAATCTAGAAATCCCATTCCAAAAACAGGCCTATTTCGTCACTTGAGTCACCATAAGTGAACGTAAAAATATGGAGCATTGGACAACATTTTCTAACCATCCAATTTTTTCTTAAATTGTGGCCCATATAATGAATCCACTTAACCGGTTCTTGGACCATGAAATCTCAACTTGCAGCGCACCAAACGCACAGCTTGGATACACACGTGTCACGGTCAATGATGTCAGCTGACCCACAACCGTGTAAAATATTCAGCATGCTCCGGTGAGAGGACTGAAAGATACGTGCATAGCAGGAGTTTGGCTTTGGTACTTACGCGGTTGCTGACGTGTCATGCATCCCTATGATGAAAGAAGTATAACCCCACATACGTGCTAACATGCGGGTAGCATTAGTGCTGTACATCCAGCCTAGTCGCGTCGGTGTGGGATTCATGCATGCTTTCCTTGAGCACGAGCCCAACACTAAAGCTTGGTTTATTTGTCAAAGTTTTTTATTTAAGTTCGAGTCAACCTAGTAGTTCGAGTCAAGTCGAGTTTATCTTAATAGAATAAGAAAAAGAAAAAAAAAGAATGGTGATGGATAAAATTAAATAGAATTTTTTAATAAAAAATTTTAAGTTTTAACTTTTTTCTTTTTTTTTACTTTATATATATATATATATATATATATATATATATATATATATATATATATATAAAATGTTAGTATAATATATAAAATATATATTATTAAAATATATTACTTGGCCCAAGTCGAGCTTAAGCTTCAAGTCAAGTCGAATTTAAGTACGAGTCAAGTCGAGTTGTAATACACCATGGTTGAACTTGGCTTGAACTCAACTCGAGCTTTGGTAAACAAACTTGACTCGCCTTGAGTCGGCCTTTCAAATCAAGTCAATCCGAGTTGAATTGAGTCGAGTCGAACGAGCTTTTTGAACTAGCTTAACTCGTGTATAGCCCTAAGTAGCATCAACACATTTGGTCACATGATTATAATGCTTGCGCATGTGTTAATACGTGTGTAGAGGTGATCCTAACCATTACACGGCCATTCTATTATCTGTTCATAGATCAAATGTCTAGAAACATCTATGGCAAATTAACCCTAATTTCACATTGCATGTTCATGGCGAGCCTACCTCCTGAATGGCTTAGATCATCCATACACGTGGCTCAACTAGCAGACAACAAATTCCCTTCAATAGTCTCTTAACCTCATCTCGAACTCGGCTTGGCTTGACCCTAAAGCCTCGATTCAGCCTGTAGCAGCTCGAGCAAGCTTAAGTCCAATTCAAGCTTATACAGTATTTTCTCGAATATACATGCGCATTTTCAATTTCTCATGGAATGTTAACACAATAACATTAGCACAGGAGTATTTTACCAAACATTGGATAGGCAACGTCAAAATCATGATTTAAGAAAGTATGCACACAAAACATCAATTTATTGAGTTATTTTATTAAATACTTGGCAAGCAACATCAATGTCAAAATAACCAAGTCACCAAGTCCATTCAACATGGGACAATGGAAGCTGAGGTCCAATCGGTGTCGAGTGGAGCTCAAACAAGCTTGAAATTTCAAGCCCAAAAAATCAACTTGACTTGGCTTGAACAAGGTTTCAAACGAAACCGAAACGAGCTTTTTCGAGTTGAGTAAAGCAAGCTAAGCGAACTAACTTGGTTCGTGTACAGCTCTATTTGAACCAACCACAGTAACGTTCGAGTACAAATTCCCTGGACTTTATTAAGCTGTGAATTCCTTTGTGGGGTCCGATTGGGTCCACCTATCATCATATTGAACGGCTGGATAGGATTCACCCGCCATGGATTGCATCTACCCTGATATCACTCTTGATCAGATGATAACAACCGTTCAAATATGATCTTGCAAAATGGATGTGATTATCCTGTCATAGTTTTTGAGGGGTCACCTTCAACTTACAGCAGATTTCTCCTCTACAGTAGTAGTCGTAGATAACAGGTGGACCACGCTTTGATCCTTGTTGTTCGGTGCACTCATCATTCTAATTTGAGCGAGTGGGGCCCATGGTAGCCTTTTGAACCCAGCTACCGTCTAATTCAGCCTTGTGAAAGTGCGGCCAGTTGTTTGGTGACGTGGACAGTTGATTTGATGGACTCTACAGGAAAAAAATCCAAAATGGAAACACCCCATGCATATGATCTTCGGCCCTTTTTATTTTGAATGAGGACCACCTTTGTATTGCTATCTTTATGTCATTTATGTTGAATGAGGACCACTTCTATCTTTATAAGGAGCCTAGAATCATACGGATATATATGTGGCTATGGCATCCCTATGGTTGGTGCCTGGATCACCAAACCACTGGCCCCACCTTTATACACTATAGTTCTAGAATTCACTAGGTCTACTTGAAATTTATTGGGTAGAAAAACTTGAATCGGTGAGATTTCGAGTTGGGTGTTAGAAAAGTCACTTTAGATTTCAAGCTAAGTTACTAGGATAATTCATCTTATCTTAATTTGAACATTAGTGAAATATAAATTATGAGATTTCGAGTTGGGTGTTAGAAAAGTCACTTTAGATTTCAGGCTAAGTTACTAGGATAATTCATCTTATCTTAATTTGAACATTAGTGAAATATAAATTAAGTGGGAGAAAATTAAAATTATGATAACCCTGGATTTGACAAGTGCACAGTTTATATTTATATTTGACATTAAAGATAATCTTTTGTAGAAGAATTTTGAAGCCACTAACAACTTTCTACTACAAAGGATGGTAGGCAAAACTAGTTATATCAAAATGTTTCTCAAGGGTGGGCATTGCTTGGGTGGATGTACTGAGGTGGGTGAAAGCCTTATTATGGGGGCTATGGTGATATATGTGCCTTATGTCCATGTCATCTATTTGTTTTGATGACTTATTTTAAGATATCATTGCAAAAATGAAGCAGATCTAAATCTCAAATGGATCATGGCACAGGAAATGGTGGTCATTGTCCATTAGAAACTTCTTTCAGGCCAATTTTTAGATTAAGCTGGTATTTTTGTGGTCTTTTCCTCCATGTGGAAACAAAACATTCTGATGACCCTCGAGAAGTTTTTAATGGTGGGTACCCAATCACCATTGTTTCATGTGGTGTGGTCCACATAAGATTTTTATCCATTTCATTTTTTTGGATCATGACCTAAAATGAGCCTTCAAAATCGATAGACTGCATGGATGCAAGGCACATATATCATGGTAGGCCCATATTAGTCGAAGGCACATACATCACGGATCGGGGAGTCAATGGGCCGGGTCGGGCTTCAAAATTAAGAATTTTGATTAGGTTCGGCTTGATGGCCCGGCCCAAAAGAATTCAAAATCCAGGTTGAGACCTACTGTAAGCTCGCCCGCTAACAGCCCAAATTGCACACTGAGAAAACTCTGGGCACCCACTGTGATGTACATGCCTTATTCCCACCATTCATCAGTTTTACCTGCTCATTTTAAGGCATGGGCCCAAAATTGATGCATGTATACAGGACTTGCAGTTATTATTATTATTATTTTATTTTATTTTTTACACACGCACTCACGCTAGTTGAATTTCACCACTTATGGATGCCCAAACCCTTGACCGGGTGTTGAAACTCCTGAGAGTCTACCAGCCGAGCAACAGCGCAAGGATCCAACTGTCCTTACTGTTGAAAAAAATGAAAATGGTTAGAAAAAGTGACCAACTGTCCATATTCAGGGTACATTTTTGGGTTCCCCACAATGGGATTAACCTCGAATTTGAGCATGGGCATGGCGAGGTGGGCCCCACCTGACAGTGGTCCAGATCATAATGAGTAACGTTGGCACAAAAATTTTAAAAAAAAAGAAGAAGAAGAAGAAGAAATCATTGATGACTCAAGAACGAAGGAACACAATCAGAGCAGTCCATCACCAGTGCATGCAGAAGAAAGGGAGGAGTTTCATATGCCTATTCTCCACATTCGAGGGCTGCAACTATGGCCAAAACATCCACAGCACTGTTAACTTTTTCAAAAACATGGTTGCCTGACCAAATTCCCGTTGGGTCCGAGCCAAAAGAGAGCAGGGTTGGCAATGGGCCAGGTGACTGGCCCTGTAAGTTCAGGGCTTGGGTTACTAAACTTGGTCTGAGAGTTGGGCCTGGCTTGAAATCTAGGCCCGGTGTCGAGGCCAGGTCAGGGGCAATATGCATGGCTTATGGGCCCGTCCTAACAGTCAAGTAGCCATCACTATTTGATAAGAATGGCTGGTTTAAAGACGTGAGCTATTCCCATGTACAATATGCATGGGAAACTAGTTAGATCTAGATAATGTTTCGACGATCCAAATTGTCTGTATGTGGGGACTTGTGGCAGTCATCCGGAAATATATATATATATATATATATATATATATATATATATATATAGGGAAAAGGTACTATACGCTCAACCGTATTGTATCTTCTATAAGGTCGAGTGCGGGCAGCACATTATTCGCCGGCTGGTGAGAAAATTTTATAAGGAGCTAAATAAACAAAATCACAAGAAATTTATATGCCAGCCTTTCGTTGTTGGAAGATCATGTACTAGAATTATGTGTGGGGCCCACTATGATGTTTGTGATAAATCCAACCCATCCATCCGTTTTTCAAAATCAGCTTACGACATGCGACTAAAAATGAGCAGGATCCAAAAATTAAATGGGACACATGAAAGGAAACAACGGGGGTTTAGTTACCACCATTGAAACATTTGTATGGCTACAAAAGTTTTGTATTAATTTATGTTCATGGTATTTTCATTTTATATTAGTGAAAATGACCTTATAAACGATTTGGATGGAATATAAACACCAAAGTGAAGCCTAGGAAGGTTTCAACGGTAAGCATTCTTTTTTGTCGTGTTTCATCTCATATGGCCTATTCGAATTTTGGATCCTCCTCATTTTCGGTATAATGTCCAAAAATGATATCTAAAAATGAATGGAGGGGTTGGATTTCATACAAAGATTACAGTGGGCCCCATGCAGAATCCCTTCGTCCAAGGCTTTAGCAAGAAATCTGCTTCCTTGGGTTGGCGGGTTGGCGTACTGGCTACTCCCCCGCCACCGGGGAATGGCGGGTGGTCGGTGCTATATGGGCCCCGCCATGTTGTATGTGTTTCATCTATGCCGTTTATATATTTTTCTAGATCATTTTGTGGTAATGATACAAAAAATAGGGTATATCCCAATCTCAAGTGGACCTCATTACAGGAAACAGTGTTGAATAGGTGTCGACCATTAAATTTTTTTGGTGAGCCATAAAAGTTTTGGATCAAGTTGATCTTTGTTTTTTTACTTCACATGGGTTTGCATGACCTAATCAATAATTTGGATATCAAATAAACAATACTATGGGCCTTTGGATGATTTTAAGCATGAGCATTACTCTCCACTTTTTTTTGTGGTGGGGTCCACTAGAGCTTTTGATCTGCCTCATTCTTTGGATAATGCTATAATATGATCTCTCAAAATAGATAAACATTGTGGATATAATACATACATCTTGCTATGACCCACCGAACTTGGTGACGTGATTTCAGCTATATTACAGTGGGTTTTGCCTACGGATGTGAATTAGCTGGTGACGGGTTGAGTAGCCAAACTCGCTGCAGCAGTCACGTCACCGAATTTTGTAGGCTCACCACAATATGTGTTGTATCCACACCATGCATCCATTTGGAGAGATCATTTTAGGGCATGATCCAAAGAATGAGGAAGATCAAAAGCTCGAGTGGACCCACCATAGAAAACAGTGGAGATAGTGACTACCACAGTTAAAACCTTCCTAAGGTCCATCATGATGTTTATTTGAGATCCAACCTGTTCATGTGTTAATGCAGACATGAAATACAGAAAGTTCAAATATTAGCTTGATTTAAAACTTTCGTAATGCTTAGAAGTTTTTAAGGGTGGGCGTCACTCTCTCCACTATTATCTGTGGTGGTCCACTTAAGCTTTTGATCTAACTCATTCTCTAGATCATATCATAATATGATCTCTCCAAATGGATGGACAGAGTGGATACATAATATACATCATGATGAGGCCCACAAAACTTAGTTACATAAGTTCAGTAGCAAGTCCCGCTACCTAACCTTTCAGTAGCTAATCCGCGTCCATTTCTTACAAAATTTCTTGTAGTTTTGTTTACTTAGTTTCCTTATAAAATTTCCTCACCCGCCGACGAATAACGTGACACCACCACTCGACCTTATGAAAGGTATAATACCGTTGGGCATACAGTGTGTGTGTGTGTGTGTGTGTGTGTGTATTAATTTGGACTATTTCAAACCGTTGATCATTTACATCTATTTTTTTGCCAGCCTTGGTTAGGGCAAGGCCTTTTCAGCCTGAGCAGGGCCAAGCCGGCTTATGTCTGCGGGGTTAGCCCAGCACATTGGGATCCCTAAACAAGAGTATTTACATCGTTAGGCCCACCCATTGGATGGATTAGAGCGTACAAGGATATGCCCACTTTGATGCATGCATGGCGTCTCAACCAGCTCTTGGGTGGGCATCAAGTCAAGTCGGACCGGATTGGGTCCAACTTGAATCAATCCGAAACTTTCTATGCACTACCTAAATTCGATCCTATCTGGGACCGAATCTGGGTCCTTTGACTCGATCTGATCCGTTACACTGCTAGCTTGACCCGAACAGAGTTCGATTCGATCAAGAAAATCGAGTCGGATCGAATTGGATATGGTTCAGATCAAATCTTCTGGTTTTTTTATAGTGTGGTCCGCTTGATCTTTAGATCTGAAGCGAGTCGGATCAGATTGGGTTTGGTTCAGATCTGATTGCTTGCCTCCAAGTACAGAGGTTCGTAAGTAGTATCCCGTAAATACGGGGTCGATCCCACAGGGAGATGAATTGTGAGAAGAAAAAAAAATCAAATGCAAAACAAACTAAGTAATAAAAACTAAACCAATGATTTGATTTTGGGATTTTTGAATGGATGTAATTCAATGAATTAAAATAACACCCAAGCTTCAAAGTTTCACACATACGTTAATGTTTCAAAATCATGATGACTTGGATAACACGACTAGGATCTGAGCACTATGGTCAGCCTAATTGAAAAATAAAATAGTTTAAATATTAAAAAGTGATATAAAATATTAGAAAATAATGGATCTGCATCATTGACATATATTCTCAAGCGCCAATGATTCTAAGTATTCAAGATCTATAGGATAATGAATATCAAAGAAATATAACAGGTTGAAAACCTCTCCTATCTAGGAAATCTGATTGATATAGGTTAAGTCTATCCATCAATGTGAATCTCATATGATGGAAACATATGGATCTCACAAGAGGATGAAAAAAATAATACATAAATAATACATAACATGCATACACTATTCTTCTCATCATTAAAACAATCAATCATCATAATCTTAAAGAACTATTAAACCCATGTGCTTCCCTTCTAACTTGGGATAGAAGGAACTTAGAAAAGCATAATTAAATTGCAGAAAAAAAAAGCAACAAGAAAAAAAATACAAAATAAAAAAGATCTAAAATAAAAAGAACAACTTAAAAGCTTTAATAAAACTAAAAAAACTCTTTAAAAACTCTAAACTGTGCTTTGGGATGCCTTGAATGATTTCTTGGAATGCCCTAGGAGGCCCTATTTATAAGTAAGGAACTCCAATTTTCGCACAAAGTTGAAAACCCTAGAAATCGCATCAAATATACGTATTTTCTCAAAATAGACTTCTCGCTGCTTAGTTCGTTTAAAACAGACTTCCTGCTGCATAGTTTTCCAAAATAAACTTTACAGCTTCAAAATACATTTTTTCAGGATGATTTCAAGATTCTTCACTTCAAATCGTTGATTCTCTCCATTCATCACTTGATTTTCTTGGATATTTGACATGTGAATGCTTCAATCTTGGTCTCCTAAAATTCATCTCTTTCCTTGGTAAATCTTGAGCATCAAATCCATGCTTTTTAGCATCCTTTCAATCCAAGCACTTAAATTTACCTTGCAACACATGCATGAGTAAAATAAAATATTAAGATGATTTATATTCATAAAATTAAGAGATAAATAGAAAAAATTATACAATATTTGAGTCTCAATACACCCCCCAACCAACATTTTGCTAATCCCGAGCAAAATAAGTGAAGAAAAATAAAAATAAGAATAAAAATTAATTCTAGAAACAAAATTAAAATGAAAATAAAATTCTAACTACACCACTTTCGCAGGTAATCTCGATTGCATTTAGCATATGCAACAAGCCTTTAAACCCCTAGGTTTCCCCTAGTAGACGAGTTATAGTCTCGTGAGGGTTTTCAGAAATGTTATCCACAAACATTAACAATATGAAAAATAGTTCAACACTCAAAAATTTTTACAATTATGCATCCATTCATCATATGAATTCCAAAACAAACCAATACTTACCATAAGTCTGAAGTTAGTTAGAATCTCAATTTTCTAATCCATTACATCCTTGAGTTCAGAAACCTAATCAAAATTTAGAATAGTTATGATCAAATATCCTTAGGTGCTCCGTGACACTAATCTAACTTTGAGAAATATGCATGTTCTCTATCCTAACTCCTTTCAATCATTCCAAGAATATGAAATCTCTAGTTATCTCATTTTTTTCATGACATTTCTTCTTTTATCATCATATCCTCATTTTGATAGACCACCCTTAGATGAAGATTCATATGGGTTTGCTTGATAATCTAAGGTATCGAACTTGTAATGGTAACAGTAATGGATATTTAGGTATCCTTACTCCAGATTACTGACACGATTGTTATGGTCATTACATTCATGCTCTATAATAAAAAAATTCACTATTTTTTTCCTTCAATATTCTCTCTTTTAAGCATATATCAATGATACTAGTTCATTCAATCTTGTATAAATCAAAAGATGTTATTCTAATTCACATATCATATTCCTCACTTAGTTAGCTAGGGTGTATTGCGAATTCAGTACATCAAATTACAACTTACTTTAAATTAGTGATTAGATAATTGAACTCAAATTTATAATTTTTTTCGCTGTCAGATTTCTGACTACTATCAACTTAGAGTAAATATTAACTTTGCCTTTGAAATTCGCATAATATCATGTTTACATTTTTGTATATAAAAATATTATTTTAAAAATGTTGAAAAAAAATTTCATAAACCTAAAGAAAATAAAAACTGAAACCTAAAAATAATAATAAAATAAATTGAAACCCAAAAAAAAAAAAAAAAAATCACATGGATGACTATCCACACCACCCAACCTAAAATCAACATTGTCCCCAATGTAATGATAATGTAATGCAGAGAATAATAAAAATAAAAGAAAGGGTGGATAGTATCTACCATGAAAAACTCACATGTTATGTGACACTAAAAAGAATTGAATATGATACAGATCTACAATTGCTCCGTCAGACTAGGAGTATCATTTTGAATATTCTGGCTCATGAAAAGGGACGGACTCCTCTCTCAAATGAAAGTTTTTCACATAAGGCTTCAATCTCTGACCATTAACCTTGTACACATTGCCATTACGTGGATTCTCAATTTCAACAGCCCCATGAGTATAAACATTCTTCACAATGAAGGGGCTTGTCCATCTTGATCTTAACTTTTCTGGAAAGAACTGGAGACGAGAATTGTACAATAGAACCTTTTGCTGAGGTTCAAAATTTTTCCTCAGGATATTTTTGTCATGAAAAACTTTTGTCTTCTCTTTGTAGATTTTAGAATTTTCATAGGAGTCTCTCCTCAGCTACTCTAATTCATTCAATTCTAATTTTCTTTGTCCACTTGCTTGGTCCATATCAAAATTTAATTTCTTTATTGCCCAGTAGGCTCCATGTTCCAATTCCACGGGTAAATGGCAAGCCTTTCCATACACCAATTTGTATGTAGACATTCCAATTGGGGTTTTATAAGCAGTTCTATAAGCCCATAAAGCGTCGGATAGTCTGAGGGACCAATCCTTCCTATCTGGCCTTATAGTTTTCTCTAAAATGTGTTTGATTTTCCGATTAGAAATCTCAGCTTGTCCACTCATTTGTGGGTGGTATGGGTTGCTCACTTTATGCTTGATGTTATATTTCTTCATCAAAGCCTCAAATGTCCTATTGTAAAAGTGAGACCCGTCATCACTAATGATGGCCTTTGGAGTTCCAAATCTATAAAAAATATTTTCCTTTAAGAATCGTATGACTACTTTGTTGTCATTGGTCTCACTTGGAACTGCCTCAATCCACTTTTAAACATAGTCCACACCAACCAATATATAAAGAAATCCAAAAGAAGATGAAAATGGGCCCATAAAATCAATACCCCAACAATCAAAAATCTCTAATAGTAAAATTGGGGATAAAGGCATCATGTTCCATCGGGACACTCTTCCCAACCTTTGACATCTATAACAAGCAACATAAAAAGCATGGGTGTCTTTAAACATGGTGGGCCAATAAAAACCACACTGTAGGATTTTTACAGTGATTTTCTTAGCAGAAAAATGGCCACCACATGTTTCCATGTGACAAAAGGAAATAACACTTTGAACTTCATCCTCTGGGACACAACGTCTAAAAATTTGATCAGTCTCATATTTATATAAATACGGGTCATCCTAGAAGAAGTTCCTAACCTTGATTTCAAAACGCTTCCTATCTTGCGACTTCCAATGATATGACATTTTTTCCGTTGTAAGATAGTTCATTATATCCGCATACCAAAGCAATTTGGAGATCGCAAATAATTGTTTATCAGGAAAAACGTCCTGGATATGCATCTTCTCAGTGAAATCATCTAACACCAATCTGGAAAGGTGATCGGTCACTACGTTTTCTACTCACTTCTTATCTTTTATCTCTAAGTTAAATTCTTGGAGTAGGAGGATCCATCTCAAAAGTCTCGACTTTGCATCCTTCTTAGATAATAAATATTTTAAAGCCGAGTGGTCCGTAAAAATGACCACTTTAGATCCCAGCAAGTAGGACCTAAACTTATCCAAAGCAAAAACTATTGCAAGTAACTCTTTTTCAGTTGTTGAGTAGTTCACTTGGGCCGAGTTTAGAGTTCTACTCACATAATGAATAACGTAGGGTCGTTTATCTTTCCTTGGGCCCAAAACAGCCCCAATGACATAATCACTTGCATCGCACATTAGTTCAAAAGGAAGTGTCCAATCTGGTGGACGCATGATAGGTGCAGTGGTAAAGGATGATTTAATTTTATTAAAAGCACTTACACACTCATCTATCCACTTAAATGGAACATCCTTTTGAAGAAGACTAGTCAAGGGTCTAGTAATGGCACTAAAGTCCTTGATGAATCTTTTATAAAATCCAGCATGCCCTAAAAGTGATCTAATATCTCTAACAGTTTGGGGGATAGATAGATTAGCTATAATGTCGAGTTTTGAGCGATATACCTTGATTCCATTTTTGGAGATAATATGGCCTAAAATAATTTCCTTTTGAACCATGAAATGACATTTCTTCCAATTTAAGACAAGGTGTTTCTCTTCACACCTAGACAAGACAAGAGATAAATTATTGAGACATTCCTCAAAACTACTCTCAAATACAGAGAAGTCGTCCATGAAAACCTCAAGAAACTTCCCAACCATATTTGAAAAAATACTTAACATACACCGTTAGAAAGTTGCTGGAGCGTTACACAATCCAAATGGCATCCGTTTGAAAGCAAACGTGTCAAATGGACAAGTGAACGTGGTTTTCTCTTGGTCTTCTAAGGCTATCTCCATTTGGTTATATCCGGAATATCTATCAAGAAAACTATAGAATGAGTGACCTGCTACCCTCTCTAAAACTTGATCAATGAATGGTAGAGGAAAATGGTCTTTTTTTGTGACCTGGTTTAATTTTCTATAATCAATGCAAACACGCCAACCTTTGGTGACACGTGTTAGTATGAGTTCATTATTAGAATTTTGCACAATAGTTATTCCGAATTTCTTTGGGACTACTTGAGTTAGACTTACCCAAACACTATCGGATATTGGGTAGATGATTCCTACATCTAACAATTTGATCACCTCATTTTTTACAACCATCATGTTTGGATTGAGATGCCTTTGAGGTTGTCTAATTGGTTTGGCGTCCTCATCGAGGTGGATCCGATGAGTGCATATGGAAGGGCTTATACTCTTGATATCAGAAATGGTCCACCCCAAGGTTCCTTTGTGGTCCCTTAGAACTTTCAACAATTTAATCTCTTGATCATTGTCTAAAAATGAAGAGATCACCACAGGATAAGTTTTATTTTCACCTAAGTATACATACTTAAGCTCATTTGGTAATGGTTTTAAATCAAACTTTTAAAAATTGGTTGGTGATGGTAAAGGTCCTGAGTCCTCGATAGATAGGATTTGAGGGCGTGGTCTCCACTGGTACATACAAATGTCCTGGGTGGTAGTGCTCTCATTATCATCACAAATTTCAGCAAACACTTTTTCTAACTCAAAATTTTTTAAGTCCCCAATGACTTGAATCAATTCCTCAGTCAGACTAAGTTCTAATTCTTCTTCTTCTATCAAGCAGTCCATGAAATTCAACTCATGGATTTTATTATTATCCATGGGCTGCTTACATAGATTGAAAATATTTAGCTCTAAAGTCATGTTACCAAAAGACAAGTTCATCATTCCATTCCTACAATTTATGATTGCATTTGAAGTTGCTAGGAATGGGCGGCCTAAAATGATAGGAACTTGAGCGCTAGCATTTACACATGATTTAGTGTCTAGTACAATAAAATCCATGGGAAAGTAAAATTTCTCCACTTGAAATAGTACGTTCTCTAAAATTTTCCTTGGTACCTTAATGGAGCGGTCAGCAAGTTGGAGTGTAATCATGGTTGGTTTAAGCTCGCCTAATCTCATTTATTTATAAACTGAATAAGGTACTAAGTTGACACTTGCACCCAAATCTAGTAAAGCATGCTCAATTTGAAAATTCTCAATAATACAAAGAATAGTGGGACTTTTCGGGTCTTTGTATTTGGGTACAGCCCTTTGTTGAATGATAGCGCTCACTTTCTCGGTAAGGAAGGCCTTTTTGTGCACATTTAATTTTCTCTTTACAGTACACAAGTCCTTGAGATATTTAACATATGATGAAATTTGTCTAATGGCATCAAGTAGAGGAATATTGACAGTAACCTTTTGAAGCACATCCCACACCTCTTGATATTTCATAGGGACAGTCGGATTCCAAAGTCTAGATGGGAATGGAACTGGAGGCTCATATGACTTAGTCTTTTTATCCTTTTGCTGTTGTAGCTCTTGAACCATAGCTGGTTCATCATTTTCTTGAGACAATGGTTCATCCTCCAGTATTTCTACCGGTTGCATTATCTTATTATCAACCTCTTTTTCACTTCTCAAGTTAATGATGGCCTTAGCTTGTTCATGATGTAGCTCATTTGAATTTGAGTCTCTAATGAAATGTGATTTCTAGGGTTTGACACAGGTTGAGAAGGAATGATGCCTTTTTCCCTAGCATTTAGTTGAGTCTCAATCCTAGTCATAGCTGTCTTTAATTCCTGATTTGATTGGATTAGGACTGATTCATTTGAGTTTGAGAGTTTATGAATGCGGTCAATGCATCCTCCACAGATGATCGCTTTGGTGGGGGCACATATGGTGCATTGTTAGGTGCCCCAAAAAAGTTATTTTGTGGACGCATTTGAGGTGCATTGGGCCCATTAATTTGTGGTTCATTCCTCCAACTAAGATTAGGATGGTTACGTCAATTTGAATTATACGTGTTTTCCATTGGTTACATAACTGACCTTTGGTAGTTATTTATAGCATTTGCTTGATCATGCTCATGCGTGATATTTTGTACAACTGAGATTATTGGACAATCCTTTGTGTCATGGTCTGTACCACCACAAATGCTATAAAAATTACCTAAGAAAATGTTTTCTTTAACCATATCAACCTTCCTAATTTTCAAGGCTTCAACCTTTCTAGCCAATGCAGCGAATTTTACATTAAGGTCATCTTCCTCTCTTAGGACATACATCCCTTCTTTCTATTTAGGACTGGGTCTAGTTTGGTCTGATTTAGCAGAGACATCCTATGTCTGTGTATTCTCTGCTAACATATCAAGAAAATCTCAAGCCTCATTATGATCTTTGTCAAGAAAGGTTCCACCACACATCATCTCTATGAACTGACGGGTATCCATGGTGAGACCATTTCGGAAAGTATCAATCACGTGTCATGGTTCATAACCATGATGTGGACAAGTAATTAGAAGGTCTTTGAAGCGCTCCCAAGTTTGAAAAAATAATTCATTCCCCTTTTGAGAGAATGACATGATTTCTTGTTTTAATGCATTTATTTTGTGTTCGGGAAAGAACTTTTTCAAAAACTCTCTACTTAAGGCTTGCCATGAAGTGATGGTATTAGGTTTTAGAGAGTTAAGTCATGCTTTGGCTCGATCCTTTAGAGAAAATAAGAATAACCTAAGATTAAGTACATCCCTATTGCCATAATTTACTTGTAACATTGCAATTACTTCCTCAAAGTCCTTGAGGTGCAAGTAGGGGCTTTCAGAATCCAAGCCATGAAATTTAAGAATTAATTAAATCACACCTGGTTTAAAATCAATGTTCCCTGTCTGAGCAGAGAATACTATGCAAGATGGTAAAGTTGATCTCTAAGGGCGTAAATGTTCACGTAAAGTCCGTGGTTAGTTTAACACATTCCTATGAACCTCATTTTCATCCTCAAGAGGAGGATTAGGTTAATTTATAATTGGATCTGGCAGATTTGGATTTAGATTATCAACTGGGTCTGTCATGAAATCCAAGTGATGTTGAGTGCCTCTTCTAAGTAAATAATCAAGGCCTGAAACTAGTCCACCTTTGGAGGAGAGTCGATTATTTTGATCCCTACTCCAACGGGACATAAACCATCCACACCACACAATAAATATCACTAATTTAAATAGCAAGTATGTAACGTACAATAAAAATAAAAACTTAATCAACAACCCAGGTGGCAGGGCCGACCATGAGGGTTTAGTCCACAAAAATAAAAAAATAAATCAATTAAAGGAAAACTACTGCAGAAATTAAACTATGCTAATCTGAAAAATAGATTCAGCGGATGATCTGTGTGATCAAACAGCAACTGTAAGACAACCGTAGCACTTGAGTGATGAAATCCCAAGCAGGGCAACCTTATGTCACAGTTAGTGCTTGAAAGACCCAACTGAATTTATTTTTAAAGAAAAAAAAATCTACAGAAAATTTAGAGGGTTTAGAAGAGAACTTACCTTAGAAAAAACTTACCTAAGGTATCTTGCACAGATCTGATCTATCTCAGTCTCTCCCTGCCAACAGCGCCAAAAACTTGATTGCTTGTCTCCAAGTACAGAGGTTCGTAAGTAGTATCCCGTGAATACGGGGTCGATCCCACAGGGAGATGAATTGTGAGAAGAAAAAAAAAATCAAATGCAAAACAAACTAAGTAATAAAAACTAAACCAATGATTTGATTTTGAAATTTTTGAATGGATGTAATTCAATAAATTAAAATAACACCCAAGCTTCAAAGTTTCACACATAAGTTAATGTTTCAAAAAAATGATGACTTGGATAACACAACTAGGATCTGAGCACAATGGTCAGCCTAGTCAAAAAATAAGACAGTTTAAATATTAAAAAGTGATATAAAATATTAAAAAATAATGGATCTACATCATTGACATATATTCTCAAGCGCCAGTGATTCTAAGTATTCAAGATCTATAGGATAATGAATATCAAAGAAATATAATAGGTTGAGAACCTCTCCTATCTAGGAAATCTGATTGATATAGGCTAAGCCTATTCATCAATGTGAATCTCATATGATGGAAACATATGGATCTCACAAGAGGATGAAAAAATAAAACCTAAATAATAGACAACATGCATACACTATTTTTCTCATCATAAAAACAATCAATCATCATAATCTTAAAGAACTATTAAACCCATGTGCTTTCCTTCTAGCTTGGGCTAGAAAGAACTTAGAAAAACATAATTAAATTGCAGAAATAAAAAGCAATAAGAAAAAAAATACAAAATAGAAAAGATCTAAAATAAAAAGAACAACTTAAAAGCTTTAATAAAACTAAAAAAACTCTTTAAAAATCCTAAACTTTGCTTTGAGATGCCTTAAATGATTTCTTAGAATGCCCTAGGAGGCCCTATTTATAAGTATGGAACTCCAATTTTCGCACAAAGTTGAAAACCCTAGGAACCGTATCAAATATACGTATTTTTTCAAAATAAACTTCTCGTTGCTTAGTTTGTTTAAAATAGACTTCCTGCTGTATAGTTTTTCAAAATAAACTTCACAGCTTCAAAATACACTTTTTCAGGACGATTTTAGGATTCTTCACTTCCAATCGTCGATTCTCTCCATTCGTCACTTGATTTTCTTGGATATTTGACATGTAAATGCTTCAATCTTGATCTCCTAAAATTCATCCCTTTCCTTGATAAATCTTGAGCATCAAATCAATGCTTTTTAGCACCCTTTCAATCAAAGCACTTAAATTTACCTTGCAACACATGCATGAGTAAAATAGAATATTAAGATGATTTATATTCATAAAATCAAGAGATAAATAGAAAAAATTATACAATATTTGAGTCTCAATAAGATCAAATCTTCTGTTTTGATTTTTTTTGTAGTGTGGTCCACTTGATCTTTAGATCTGTCTTATTTTTCGGCTAAAGCCTTAAGATGAGCCCACCTAATGGATGAACGGTTTGGATATAACACATACCTCATGATGGGACCCACATAACTTGTTGACATCAATACAACAGTGCAGTACACCTGCCAGTCACTTCACGTACTTGAGAGGGGTTACCGCCTTACGGGTTATCCTCCCATTACAACATTCATAATCATTTTTTAGGCCCACCGAGGTGTGATTCAAAAATTCAAAACATCCATTATGTGTGTCCCACTTGGATTAGCGGTCATACCAAGTTTTAGATGCATCCAATTTTTAGGTGGGCCCCACCAAGTGCTTTTATATGTTTAGGAATGTCTTCACATGATTTTAGATGGTATGGTCCACCTGAGTTCCATATTAGGCTGATTTTTGGGATATCCCATAATTTAAATGGGACCCACTAAATGCACAGTGTTAATGTTAGACACGGATATTGGTGGGGCCCATACATCTCGACCGCATAAAACCATTCCCCTTTTCCTTCTTTTCTTGGGCAATGGGCAGTCTGGTAGAGCTCGATGCTCCATGCACCTTGAGTCACGGGCTGAGGCATGAGAGGATGGATTGGCTACTCCCCTTGCCACCACCCAATGGCCGGTGGTCGGTGCTTTGTGGACCCCACCATAATGTATTTATTTCATCCATGTCGTACATCTATTTTTCTAGATCATTTTATGGTATTAAATAACAAATGAGGTATATCCTAATCTCAACTGGATAACATTACAGGAAACAGTGTTGAATGAACATTTTGCAGTTCGGATCAGATCCAGTCGGATTGGATCGATCCAGATTGGCCATTGATCTAAACTCAATCCGATGTATGGTCAGATCTAAGTGGGCCTACTTGATCCAACCCGATCTTGGCATTCGTTTCGGATCAAATCGAGTCGGATCCGCTGAATTGGGTCGGATCCCGCTGAATTGGGTCGGATCCACTGGATTGGGTCGGTTTCTACCCGACTCTACTCCTGGCTCAACAAATCTCATTCTATTACTAAAATAATCAACATATTATATATATATATATATATATATATATATATATATATATATAGAGAGAGAGAGAGAGAGAGAGAGAGAGAGAGAGAGAGAGAGAGAGAGAGAGAGAGAAGGGGGGGGGGGGGGGGGGCGGGGAATGCTCACATGCGCACCTTGTTATGCAAGTACCTATGTGCACCTTTGCACACGTGTCATGGGCGTGGAATCCAAACGGTCTACGTGATGTGTCACCCGTTGAAACTCTATATATATATATATTATATTTCTTTTGATTTGCATTTCTCTTTTCTATGGCTCACTAAAGTTTAGGATCAGGCTAAAAATTAGGTTTATATATATCAGATCATGGCTTCATGTACCAAATATTTCCATATTGATACATTAGAAATTTTTGTTCCGCCAATGCAATGAAGAGCGAATGCGAGAAAGGGACTTTCATTTAAGTCTCCTATTATTTAATATTTAATTTAGGGACATAGACAAAAAAATAGAGAATTTTCTTCTTCTTTTTTCTGCTGGATAAAGGTAAAGTAAAGAAGGAAATATTCGAAGTTTCTTTTTTTTGATTTGGCCCGTGAAAAGATATATATATATATATATATATATATATATATATATATATATATATATATATATATATATATATTATTTCCTTTTTCCATGGCCAACTGGAAACATTTGTAATGAATTCATTCTATCTGTCTTGCAAGACCACATTGGGACAAAAATATAAAAATCAGTCGGATCCAAAACTCATGTGTGCCATAATACATGGAAACAATAGGGATTGAATGCCTGGAGTGGTAAAAGTTGTGTATTAGGATAGATATTCATGCTTACAATTTATCTAAGTGGTAAGTAACCCTGTGAAGGGTTTAGATGGCATAAAAACATCATGGTCCGCATCATGGATGTTTCAACCATGGACGTTTTTGTTTCTGCTTTTTTGTTTGGTGCGACCCACTTGAGTTTTGGATCTGCCTGATTTTTATAACCATGTCTTAGTATTGTCTTTCAAAACAGATGGACAGAGTGGATTTTTCACAGACATTTTGTAAGCCCCACACAGCCTGAGCCGGGGTTATATCTCTTTGCACGGATCACAGGCAATCCGCTTCCCACCTTTTCACACATGTAGGACCCACTAAAGTTGACGTCACCACATTCTTTGAGCCACCATAATGTATGTGTTGTATCCACACCATTCATCCACTTGGAGAGTTCATTTTAGTTCATGAGCCAAAGAAGAGTAGCTAAAGTGAACCCCATCACAGAAAACAGTTAGGACAGTGATGCCCACCGTTGAAACCTTCTAAGGCCCACCATGATCTTTATTTGAGATCCAACCTGTTTATAAGTTAACACCGGCATGGAGTAAGGGCAAAACACAAAGACCCTAAGAAGTCAGGCATTCAATCTCCACTGTTTCCTATGGATGGTTGACTTGAGCTTTTGATCTGCCCCACCCTAAAATGATCTCTCCAAATGGATGGCCATTTTGTATACAACACATACATCATGGTAGGGCCCACGTAACATAATGATGTCACTTTACTCGCTACTGTCGATTTCAGTAGCTAATCCGCGTCCCTTGCTTTTGTGCAGAGGACACTTGCAGTGGGGCAGCGTGATGAACCGCCCTTTGCCAGGTTGGCAACTGTGGATGAGAATCAGATGCCCGCCTTTTCTCAAAATTTTAAACTGTCAGCTCCACCCTCCAACGGCTACTTGGAGGACGCCACCAGTCCACGCTCCCCATCTAAACAGCCCACCCCTTTCTAAAAAAATTCGTCTTGTCTCTTCTGCGAGTTAGCATCCAGCGTGTCTCACCACCGTCTGGGGTCCACATGAAGAGATATTCCGATTATTTCAGCCGTCCATTTTCTTTTTACCACAGAAAATATATTTCTTTCCCATAATCAAGCTTTAATGATGATCGTATCCTTTGATTTTCAGATTTGAATGTGAACCATTGAAAATTCTCTTTTCATGGCTTTAGATCATCTTCAAATAGTTATGGTCAGAATCATTCAGTCAGAATAAATTTCATCAAGTAAGCAGTATAGCATAGATTCCACAACATGGGAGGTCCAGATTGATTGTTGGGCCACTCAGCATGTGGGCGCCACGGCACACTGTGGATTCGGTGGCGGTTTGGGTCGATCCCCGGATTCACCAAGGTCGGTGGATCACAAACTGTGGGGCCCACTGTGATGCATATTCCTTACATCTACACCTTACATCTATTTTTAGAGTTCATTTTAGGGCATTATGCAAAAAATGAAGTAGATTCAAGTCTTAGGTGGACCACACCATAGGAAGTAGTAGTGATTAAATCTTCACCATTAAAACTTGAAGGGGGCCACCGGAATGTTTATTTTCCATCCAACCTGTTGATAAGGTCAAAAGGACCTAGCAAATATCAGCTTGATCGAAAACTTTTGTAGCCCACCACATGTTTTTTAATGGTCGATTAACACTGCTTCATTTTTGTCATAATGCCCTAAAATGAATTTTTAAAACAGTTGGACGGCATGGATATAAGGAACATGCATGAAGGTGGAACTGACGGTCAGGTATCCCCGGATCCACGGAAGCCACGCCCTATGGATTCGCGACGGAGGACAAATGAACTCTTTATTACTAATTGAGAAACGCGAGTTGAACTCCCGCGTGTGCAGTTTTCTAATTCTCGCTGTTCACACGTGCAAGTGCAACAGACTCACTGTTCACGTTGGCCCCATCCAATTTTCTAATTTTAGAACATTATCCAAAAGATGAATCATATCTAAAGATCACCTGTACCTACATAAATAGCAGCAGAGATAATGATTTTTACAGTTAGTAGGGCCCACTGTAACGTTTATTTTATATTTAATGTGTTCATGGGGTAACAAATAACTGAATGAAGAGGGAAAAAAAATTTCATATTGATCTGAAATTTCTGTGTCTCCAAAAATGGTTTCAATGGTAGACGTTCAATCCCCCACTGATTTTTTCAGTGTGGTCCACTTGATATCTGTATGAATCTTATTTTTTGTCTCAAGCCTTAAGAGGAACTTTCCAAATAGATGGACGGTTTGGATATAATACATACCTTATCATCAGATCCACATGACTTGCTGACGTCAATACAGCAGCTACATAGCTAATGCGAGGTACACCAGGCAATCCGCTTCCAACTCTTGTACACCTCCGGACCACGTGAGCTCCCCAATTCGACCGTTGCAATCCCCCTTCCCTTTTAAGAGAAACCAACGTTTAAAAACCAGCTACTCTTCCATTTACAGACCTCTTTTGTCACCTCCAATCCTCCAAATTCCACCACCAAAAAAAAAAAAATAAAAAAAATCCCAGCCACCTAAATCTCTAAAGAAAAATCCAGCAATGGAGGAGAGGAGGAAAAGTCGATTGAATCTCCCAGCCGGAATGTCCGAAACTGCGCTCCATCTCGATACATTCTCAACCTCATTCCCAAAGACATCGCCATCACCGTCAAAGACAACGTACAGTGATAGATTCATCCCCTGCCGTTCATCTTCTAGGCTCCAGTGCTTCGCGTTGCTGGAGAAGTCGTCGCCTGCCAAAGAAGGGGGGAATGAGGCTTACGCCAGGTTGCTGAAGAGCGAGCTTTTCGGGGTCGACTCAGTGCCCGGATCACCGGCGGGCCAGGCATCGCCGATGAGCCCCAACAAGAATATCTTCCGGTTCAAGACCGATCATTCAGCCCCGAGCTCACCTTACTCACAGTCGATTTCAGGCCATGATGGGAACATGTCCGGCGAGGTGTCGACACCTCCAAAGGCACCTCGGAAGGTGCCCAAGACTCCTCATAAGGTACAAAAGCCAACCAAGCACTACATTTTCCCTTCTTCTTCTGCTTCTTTTAAAAAAAATAATAATAATAATTTTACATATGGGTTTTCACTTTTAGGCCAAATAGAGGGTTTTAGTATGAGCAAAGAAGAAGAATTTTCAGAAGGAAAAACGTGGATAAGCTAATTTGGGGGAATGAGGGATTACTGATTAAGAAGAGATATCAAAAGGCTAATTGAGAGGAAAAGATTCTCTAATCCTTGTATGTGGCATGTGTTTGCGAGATGAGGGCCATTCATTTGGGGGCCATGTGAAAAAAAAAAAAAATGACTAAATTTTCCATATCTGGCAAACACATCTAGCCCACCCAATAATCAGAACATACTGATTTTTATAGCCTTGGTACATAACAGAATGGCCTGTTTTTGCGATGGTCTTGAAATAGGCCAATATATTAGGGAGGCATATTTGTTTCTCTCAGGATTCAAACACATGAACTTTGTCTCTGATAACATGTCAAACAATCACTTTCCCTAAAAGCTCAAGTGGTTAGATGATGGTGTATCAATGTATATGAAGGGAATATAACAACCAATGATGGCTAAAGAAATGTCAAGATTTTCCATATCTGGCGTACATTTGTGGCCCACTTGATGATCAGAATGGCCTGATTTTAGTTCCTCGGCACATACATGGTACGTCCCATGACTCCAACTTGATGATCAGACCCCACAATGAGACTGATTTGAACCATGGTAGGGCACATCATATCCATGGCCCATTTCACCAAAAGGGATAAGAGGATCATATAATTCCAATGAAAACAAGAACGATTTTTAGCTTCTTCTCTGCTGATTCAGGATTTCAGAAGAAGTATCTGGTTGTAAACTGCATGTTTGAGTTCTCTGATAAATAGTTCTATTCCAAAAGGGTGGGAAAGAAAATTAGAGTTACAAAATCTCAATTGTTCTCAAATGCCACTCTCCTGCATATGCAATTGGCATGTTTGTGTAAGATCCAGACTGTCTAGTCAGTCTGCTCACCAGGTATGCCACAAACACATGAATGTGGACCATTGATCAATTCCTCTTAACCATCCTTTTTTAGGTGGCCTACTTGATGAATGACCCACATCTCATACACTTGCCACATTGCCACCTTTAGGAACTATCTTCTCACCAGGTATGCTACAATCACATGAATGTGGACCATTGATCAATTCCTCTTAACCATCCTTTTTTAGGTGACCTACTTGATGAATGAACCAGATCTCATCACTTGCCACATTGCCACCTTTAGGAACTATATAGATGTTTACTGATGGCTAAATGGGTTGTAGGTTCTGGACGCTCCCTCGCTTCAAGATGACTTCTATCTCAACCTTGTCGATTGGTCGTCACAAAATGTATTGGCTGTCGGATTGGGTACTTGTGTTTATCTATGGACTGCATCAACCAGCAAGGTAAAAGCTACAACCCATTGATCTCTCTCTGTTTTCTTGTAGTTCTACACCATTGATTTCATTTGTTAGCATGATTGTGATTATGTTGTCGTGAGATGGGTTAGTGATCACCATATGTTCTTGGGCTTAGGTGACGAAGCTGTGTGATTTGGGGCCCAGCGATAGCGTATGTGCGGTCCAGTGGACTCGGGAAGGCTCATATCTTTCGATCGGTACAAGTCTCGGAGATGTTCAAGTAAGTTAAACTGATCTCCCATCATGTTTTTAGTTGGAATATAGGAGGTTTTGTAATCTCCCATCATGTTTTTAGTTGGAAAATAGGAGGTTTTGTATTGAGGTTTGCTTAAGCGCACACACACACACACAATAGGAGGCCATATGTATGAAAGCAACAGATGGTTTAAAGAATTCTGATGGCCCATGCCTTTGATAGCCTATTTTTCAGGCCCTTTCATCTATGAAGTGGGACCCGCCTGATGGGCATGGGAGGTCGGGCACATGTGGTGGTGTGCGGGAGGCTCTTGTGCACTTGGCAAAACGCCGTGTTGTGAAATTTCAACTATTGTATACTCCAATAACTAGCCACATAAGTAGACTTCTATAGCACAGAGGAATGCATTCATTAAAATTTCAGAGCATGAAATTAACTAAAAACACGTGCAAACATGTCGAAGGAAATGGTGATAAGAAAATCTTAGATTTTTACAGAAGTTCATCCAAAATCAGCTTCAATAATGGAGAAATTTACAGAATTCCACAATACATAATCAGACTTTAGATTTTAGTAGTTCTTGATTTGCTGATCATTGTTGTTGTCATAGCATTGTCCTGGCAATTTGGGCCGACACCCATTTCACCAATCATTCTTATCTAAGGCCCCATCGTCGGTTCAAAGGATTTTTTCCTATTCTTAATATAGGTTATGATTGTGATCTCTTTCCTACTATTAATATGAAATTGAAGTTTTTCATGATAAATAAGATGCATTTGAAATAATCAAAACCATTGATTTACACAAAAAATGGAACTGCATAAAACAATGGCCCATTTCTACAGCTGTGCAGCTAATCATGCATTCTTAGTCTTGCTACATACAAGTGAATTTCTCCAAGTATTTTAGTCAAACACAATTGGGTAACTAGCCATTTTCATCATGTGATAGATTTGGGATGGCACTCGCTGCAAACGGGTCCGAACCCTGGCTGGCCATCAGACTAGAACCGGTGTATTGGCATGGAGCTCGTGCATACTGTCTTCTGGAAGCCGAGATCGAAATATTCTTCAGCATGATCTTCGTGTCTCAGATGATTACATTAGCAAGTTTGTCGGCCACAAATCCGAGGTAACCTACACTAACATCAACTTAGGGAATTCAATTGAACTTAGACCTATATACCTTGATCAGCCATTGTGCTGGCTGTAGAGGGTTGCACATCGGTCTTTCGCCTCCTCTACACCTACGTCTATACGTTCTCAAATAGGACAAGAGACGTCCGTATCAAGTGTATGAAGTTAGGGACCAAATGCGTTATATAAAAGGTAGAGTGGCTATGTGAAGAGTCCATCCATCATAGAACTCTTCCACTTGCCTATGACTTCTCGATCCCACACGTCCTAGGAGACAAGTCATTCTCCAATACAACTGTATCCAAAGTTGTCAATAGTACTTTATGTCCATAAATCTGTGTACACTCATCAATTGTGTGGGACCTACCCTAATGGTCATGTAACCTATCATTTCATTGCCGGATAGAGTTATACCATACATGGCCCACAATTCCAACATGATCATGTTGTCATACACACATGCAATGTGAATCTATCTGTGTGGCTTGCATATATATGCTACATGTATCAAGCTACAAGACCTCTCTACACACACCCACAAACCTATGTGCAGTTTACATGTACATACATGGATGATGCATGTGTCATAAACTCTCTCTCTCTCTCTCTCTCTCACACACACACACACACACACGTACGTTTGGATGCTCTATTGAATTGAATTGCAATTACTAGTACAATAAAATGGACAGTGTCATAAAGTTTTTTATTCTCGCTTTTCTTCTTCTTCTTATTTTGTTTTTTCTCATAAACAGGTATGTGGGCTGAAATGGTCGCACGATGACAGAGAACTCGCATCTGGCGGAAACGATAATCAGGTCTGTTGATGATTCAATTTTCGATTATTGGTGGACCACCATATTTTCATCATATACGTATGGGCTTATTTTTTTTGTGTGCTTATATTGCAACCAGCTCTTGGTTTGGAATCAGCACTCTCAGCAACCAGTCTTAAAACTTACAGAACATACAGCTGCTGTGAAAGCCATTGCCTGGTCGCCGCACCAACAAGGCCTTCTTGCATCCGGAGGTGGGACAGCAGATCGGTGCATTCGCTTCTGGAATACCTCAAATGGCAATAAGCTGAATCATGTGGATACGGGAAGTCAGGTTCTATTTGTTTTCCATCCAAACTTTCCAATGACTGATATCTTATCACTATCATTTTCTGTAGAAGGATGTTGAATCTTGCTTTATGCATGTGTGCAAGATCCGGACCATTCATCAGATGGGCCCCACTGTTATACCTGATGGGCTAAAAATCAGGCTGCTCCTGGTACCATGTGGGTCATCATGCATTCAGAGATACATGAAGTGGGGACCACCTGATGACTGAGCCGTCCTGATTTTATGGTAAAAGAAGGATCGACCAGCAATAAGCATTTGATGACTAGACAGACATGATTTTTGGGCCATAAGACATGCATGGTCCATGACAAATTACACTGCAGCACGTGCAATTTGAGAGGTTCTCACCACTCGGGATTTCGACAGGTATGCAATCTGGCATGGTGTAAGAATGTGAATGAGCTCGTCAGCACACATGGATATTCCCAGAACCAAATCATGGTATGGAAGTATCCATCCCTTGGGAAGGTATGCTTCTTAGCTGTAATCCTTCTTTTTATTTGATTTTCTGCAAAGCTTGTTTTGTAAGTGTTTAGATTGAGAGAAATGTATTTGATGATTTTTTTTATATAATATATTCATAGATGAAAACATGATGAAACAGGTAGCAACTCTAACTGGTCACAGCTTGCGAGTACTCTATCTTGCCATGTCTCCTGATGGGCAGGTAATGTATTCTTCTCATCTTCTACCATACCTCGATATGCCAGGCTGGCCCGCTGGGCTTCCCAGCCCGGCCAGCTTTTTCGGCGAGGCTTGGCCTGATACTAGGCTTTAGGGGCCATGCCCAGTACTAGCATACTGCTAATAATGTAAAACCCGAATTCTTTTGCAGACGATTGTGACTGGAGCTGGGGACGAGACCCTGAGATTTTGGAACATCTTCCCTTCTGCGAAAGCACCCGTAAGTGTTTAATAAAAAAAAAAAACACTCATGTTATCCATGTAAGTGTTGTGTGGTGATCTACTTCGGTAATCCGAGCCTGGGTAGGTCTCACCCCAGATTTTGAACTGTTTGGGCTGGCCCTATTCAAAATTCTGATTTTCAGGCCCGAGTCCGATTTATTGACACTCCTACTTGTGTCTATGGGGAGCAAACCTATAACACTGGCCAATTCGTCCAAACTCTGGTCGAGTGAAAATACCCATAAGTGGGATTTTTATTTTTTTTTGAAAAATAAAATTAAAAAGCCATCCTTATCCTGAATGGATGGACCTACTTGCTAATTCATCCTACCATATGCACCGCACCTGTCACATTATTATTATTTTTGGAACAGATTTGTTCTCAAATTGCCCTCATTGAAATGTTGAATCTAATGAAGTTATGTCAATACAGGCCCCGGTTCGCGATACTGGAGTTTGGTCTTTAGGGCGAACGCAGATTCGATAAATGAGATTTGAACTGTTCATGGAAAATAAAGTTTTATTCTTTTAATTATTTTTTGTAAATGGAGTTACTAAAAGATCATATAATGGTTTGCACAAAATGTAATGTTCTTAGATGACAGATGTAATAGTACTCAAACAACACAAGTTAAATTGCTCCTAGTTGTATTGAGACACTTCACTAGTCATTTGTTTATCTAGACTGTCCAGCATATTTCTGATGGAGTAATAATGATTCTATAATGCGGAATTATTCACTTAATTAGAATCAAAACTGAAAACTGAAATGCACATGAAAAATACCTCTACCCATTGATGCTTATTCAGTGCTTCTTCACTGCTTCTCTCTCTCGGTTTAGCACTTCCAAACTCTACTCACTCTATTTGATGGTGTAAAACTGAAGGAGATTAAGTTAGTGAGTTTGGGGACCAAACGGAGTGTATTTATAGCCAAAGCTTCCATCAAGCTTTGATGGCTACATGTCCCACAACTTCAGATATCATGGGTAGTTGCTTATGTGTCTCATAACTGCAGATATCATGGGGTAGTTACCACTTCAGATATCATGGGTAGTTACAACTTCAGATATCATGGGTGGTTGCAACTTTCTACAAACATGATCAAGATACGGAGTGGACTACTTCATGAGCTCCTAAAATTAAGGGGAGCTGGAGACTTGTTTCTACAGACGGTCTCCGTGAGAAACGTTCAACATTCTCCCACTTGGTCCACACTTTTAATCTTATGTCTCATCTTAAACCCATTGATAATCTGTATTAAGTAATAAGTACATGAATCATGGCGATAAGTCCTCTAATGACGAGTATTATCTTCCATGTATTACTATGTATTTATTTCTTAAATTTTATAATTTATGTGGCAACAATTTCTTAATAAATAAACCCTATGTTTATTCTTGGTCCAACACAGATGAATTTTTTCAAAATTAAATTAAGGTGCACATCAATTTGAGAAAAATATCAGAATAATTAAGAATTTCAATAAAATAACATTGTCAATACAATGAAAAATTACATAATGGAACCAAGTCCCATATTTGCTACATGATCCTTGAATTTCAACAGTGGCATGCCCTTAGTCAAAGGATCAGCGATCATTAGCTCAGTGCTGACGTGCTCAATGACCACTTTCTTTTCTTTAACATGTTCTCTTATGGCTAAATACTTAATATCGATGTGTTTACTTCAACTCCCACTTTTATTGTTCTTAGCCATAAAAAAAAACAGCTGAATTATCGCAATACATTCTCAATGGCTTAGAAATAGAATCCATAATTCTAAGCCCAAAAATGAAACTTTTAATCCATACACCATGTGAAGTAGCCTCAAAACAAGAGATGAACTCGGCTTCCATAGTGGAAGTGGCAGTCAAAGTCTACTTGGCACTCCTCCATGATATAGCTCCACCGGCCATCAAAAAAATGTATCCTGATGTTGATTTACGTGAATCAATACAGCTAGCAAAGTCAGAATCTGAGTAGACAATTACTTTCAGATTGTCTGTACGTCTATACATAAGCATGTAGTCTTTGGTTCCTTATAGGTACCTCATTACTTTCTTTGCATCTCTCTAGTGGTCTAAACCTGGATCACTCTGATATTGTCCCAATATTCTTACAACAAATGCAATGTCAGGTCTTGTGCAAACCTGAGCATACATTAGACTTCCGATAACAGAAGCATATGGAATGTTTTTCATTTGTTCCCTTTCAAGGTCGTTCTTCGGGCATTGGTTCAAATTGAATCTATCACCCTTCACAATGGGGGCTACACTTGGTGAACAATCTTTTATACGAAATCTCTCTAAAACTTTATTAATATAGGTTTCCTGAAACAGACCCAAGATACTTCGAAATTTATCTCTATGTATCTCAATGCCAATGACATAAGATGTCTCACCCATATCCTTCATATCAAAATTTTTATAGAGGAATTGTTTCACCTCATGCAACAAACCCTTCATATCCATACAAGTCTCAAAATAAGTAAAATCTAGAGTATTTAGTACATCTTCATTTACTAATCTTTTAATTCTTTCTATGGAGATATGACCTAATCTCCGGTGTCATAATTTTGAGGAATCCTCATTAATAACACATCTTTTAGTGCCAGTGTGAACATGCATTGAATTATAGGTGGCATTATTTTGTAAATTAACGCAGTAAAGACCATCAGATAAAATACCATTCCCAACATAATCAGATTTATAAAATAAACTAAATGATGAATCTGAAAAATGAAAGGAGTATCCAAAAGGTACAAGCTTTGAAATTGAAATCAAGTTTCTATAAAAACTTGGAACATAAGGTCTTTTCTAACTTTAAAATAAAACCACTACTTAAAATTAAATTGCAAGTTCCTATAGCTTCCACATGCGAGTACATTTTGTTTCCTGATAAGATGCTTTGCTCAATTCCTACTGGCTTCCTTAGGTTTTGCAAACCCTGTAAGGAATTCGAAATGTGAATTGTTGATACAGAATCAATCCACCATGTGTTAATATTGACTTTAACTATATTAGATTCATAACATACAAATGAGGTTGGATTACCTTTGTTCACAAGCCATTTCTGAAATTTGGCACATTCCTTCTTCATGTGTCCCTTCTTTTTACAGAAGAAACACTTGTAATCTTTCTTGATACCAGCTTGGAGAGATATTTTACCTTTTCCTTTCTTATTGGCTTGAGATTTGTCCTTTCCATGCGTTTTCAGCATTGCACTTTCTCCCTGTTCCATCATCAGTCTCCCTTCCTCTTGAACACACATGATCATAAGTTCATTAATTGACCATTTATGCTTATGTGTATTGTATGAGATTTTGAAGGGTCCGTATTAGTGCGGAAGAGTGTTCAAAATATAGTGCACCAGGAAAGACTCCGACATTTCATCCTCGAGTTTCTTCAATTGAGTCACATTGTTCCTCATTTGCATGATGTGCTCGTGCACACCTCTCACACTAGTGAGTCTTAGAGATGAGAACTTCATGATTAGGGTGCTTGCTAGTGCCTTGTCTGGAGTGACAAATTGTTCATCAATGGCTTTCAGCAAGTCTCAAAACTTTTCATGCTGATCAAAAGAATCACGAATACTAGCAGAAATTCTAGTCTTAATGAACATTATACTGAGGTGATTAGATCGCTCTCATCGCTCATAAAGCGTGATGTTCGCTATAGTGCTAGTATCAGTGAGTTTTGGTGGTTCATCTTTCCTAATAGCATAGTCTATGTCCATCCACCATAAATGAAGAAGAACTCTCTCCTTCCAGACCATATAGTTATCTCCCTTAAGTTCAGGGATATCATAATGAACATCAGAGAAATTTGTAGGTTGTACAACTGTAAAAGAAAAAATTATAGATTGCATACTTGTGTTAAAACTGAGGACTAAAAACTTGAATATAATGACATAAATCATATTTTACCAATGTAAATCATGCTTAAAGATTGAATCTAATGACATAAAAATTGCCTGTGGGCTAAATTTTTAATCCAAGCAGATTCAATTATTCTTTACGATAGAATTTATCAAATTGTTTACTTAATATATAATTCTAAAAGGTAAATTATGATTATAATTTGATATATATTTTATCGTAGGTTAAACTTTATGATAAAACTATCAAATTATTTAATTAATTCATAATTCCTGTGGGTAAGTTACTTGTGTTAAAACTGAGGACAAAAAACTTGAATCTAATGACATAAATCATGTTTTACCAATATAAATCATGTTTAAAGATTGAATCTAATGACATAGAAATTACATGTGGGCTAAATTTTTAATCCAAGCAGATTCAATTATTCTTTACGATAGAATTTATCAAATTGTTTACTTAATACATAATTCTAAAAGGTAAATTATGATTATAATTTGATATATATTTTATCGTAGGTTAAACTTTATGATAAAACTATCAAATTATTTAATTAATTCATAATTCTTGTGGGTAAGTTATGAATAATTTGAGATTTTACCATAATTAATCATATAAATATAATAAAAATTCTTTTGGGATAAAATTTATCATATTAAGTATGATTAATTACAATTAATGTCTATATATCATTTATGTGATCTGAATTAACCATAATACATAAATTTTATTTAATTAAAGATGTTGTGGTTATTCTCTAATTAAAAAAAAAAATCATATGGATTACTAGACATTATACTGGTTCGAAAGGGTGTGGGCCCAAATCCCATACTATAGACCACCACGCCATGTGAAAATGATTTAAAAGTTTCAGCCAAAATAGAGACAAACAGAGCATCTCAATAAATACTAAGACAGAGATAAAACGTGGCTCTGATACAAAATGATGGAGTAATAATGATTCTATAATGCGAAATTATTGACTTAATTAAAATCAAAACTGAAAACTAAAATGCACAGGAAAAATACCTCCAGCCATTGATGCTTATTCAGTGCTTCTTCACTGTCTCTCTCTCTCTCTCTCTCTCTCTCTCTCGGTTTGGCACTTCCAAACTCTACTCACTCTATTTGATGGTGTAAAACTGAAGGGGATTAAGTTAGTGAGTTTGGGGACCAAACGGAGTGTATTTATAGTCAAAGCTTCCATCAAGCTTTAATGGCTACATGTTCCAGAACTTCAGATATCATGGATAGTTGCAACTTTCTACAAACATGATCAAGATTCGGAGTGGACCACTTCATGAGCTCTTAAAATTAAAGGGAGCTGGAGACTTGTTTCTATATACGGTCTTCGTGAGAAACGTTCAACAATTTCATGAGCTACCATGCAAATATTGCACTGATATGATGATCTTAGGCATTAATCAACGCTCAAGATCAAGTTTGCTAAACATACATCTAAACAACAATTCAATCCATATCATAGTTCCCATCATGGATTGCTTATAATTATAAAAAATCACTTTCGATAGGCAATCCTACTAACCGTCCAATCATCCATGGATTCATTGGACAGTCCCAAGTTGCCCAATGCAATTAAGAGCACTGTAAGTTAATAATGTTCTGAGAGCATTGGATCATCCTCTTCTCATATTACTCTTATATTTGTAAAATGTGGATATCCCACAACGTTCTTTTCTTCTTATTTTCGTTTCTCTTTTTAATGGCTATAAGTATTTTAAATTGGAGTGAAAGATACATGGTTTCAACATTGAAGTCTTGGTTTCGATTCCCTAAAAGGGTGGCTAACAGTGAAGTGTGAACGGACAATGGATGTACTAACAAGCTAAATAAAAAAAAAAAAAAACTAGAGAAGTCTCACCTACAACTAGTTGTAAATGCAACCAGTTGAAGTGCGTAGCCCACCATGGTGTGTATGGAATCCAATTGTAGGGCTGTCAACGGGCCGTTCCTGGGGTAGGTATCAACCCAGGATTTGAACTGTTTCCGGCCAGGCCATCAGACCAGGCTGTTTCAAAATTTTGATTTTCATGCCCGAGCTCGGCCCATTGACACCGCTATCCAAACGGGCTAATGATCAGAATAGCCTTGAAATGGGGAGTCATTGCTCATCCAACAATGTCACTGGCCCACCATTACTTAAATTTAGTGGTTTTCTTGTGGTTGTTTGGATCGGCATAAATTTTCAGCTATCCTATCTTCATGATGGAGCGGGCCTACTAGATGGATCGGATGACGTGCATATTATTACAGTGGGCCTCACAAAGCTAGTTGTATGATGCTTTTTCTTCATCTACGGCTAGTTGTGATGTCCATCGTTTTTTATCATGTGGCCTACCACCACTTGAATTTAATGGTTTTTTTCATGGTTGTTCGTTGTTTTCTTTACTGTGGCTCACATTATGTTGAGTCATGCTCACATGTGCACTTTTGCACTTGTGTTATGGGTGTTGAATCCAAACGATCCATGAGAGCATTCGGCTATATATATAATTTATATTTTTTAATTAACTAACACTAAAGAGTATAGAACCAAAATACCGGATTAGTGAAAATAGCCACCTGGCATTGCAAACAATGATAATCCGGATTCCACTGTTCAAAATAGAAATTGTGAGGCTCTAGTGATTTAGGTGAGATCCATCCATCTAGTGGGCCGTGCCATCACCAAGATGAGCTAATCCAGACATATTGGCCGAACGCTCAGCTGGGCACCAGTTCACACCCAACTTTTGCAAGCTTTTTTGAGAACTCATTGTACATGATAACGTAACGTGGCTCCAAACAAGTGAAGCAGCACCTCATTGAACCACAGAGCTCAATTTTTACTCCAAAATTTGAACAATACAAGTGAAGCAGCACCTCATTGAATCACAGAGCTCAATTTTTACTTTGATCCAAAACTTTGGTGACCCATGAAAAATGAAAACAGTTTGCTCCATTTATTTGCATTTCTCTTTACTATAGCTCACTAGAATTTTAGATAAGTGTGAAAATTTATCCCTTGGGATTTCATGGGATTCCGCATCATATGGTTCATTTGGATTCAATGCCCATGACATGTGCGCAAAGGTGCGCACCTTTGTAGGTCTACTGGTGAGCATATGTATGCACTTGTAAATTTATATTTATTAATAAATATTTTTGGTTCAGAATGAGAGAGACTCCACTCTGTGTTGAGTCAACTCAACTTGTAAGATTTTTAACTAGTCATTAGGAATCTTAGATACCAGATAGAAGAATACCTGTTGAGTCAACTCATAATGAATCAACTCTGAAGGACAATTGGAAGTTGAGTAGCCATTGATTTTGATGTGGAATGTCCATCATGTGGCCCCACATTCATCATCTAGTGCCGACCTTTGATGTGGACCATCCATCATGTGGCCCCATGTTCATCATCAAGTGCTGACCTTTGATGTGGATTGTCAATCATGTGGATCCTACCTCGATGTGGGCCATCCATCGTGTGGAGCCCATCTTCAATGTCCAATGCCCATTATATGGAGCCCATCTTTGATGTGGACCATCTATCTCGTAGGCCTGTGTTTAAAGTGGGCCATCCATTGTATCGACCTGCTTTTGATGTGGGCTACTTATCATTAGAGTGATCCCAATACAAGGGTCAAGTGCCTCTCATGTTGAGCTGGTGGAACAATTACCAAAAGATAAGGTGATCCAAAACTTGATATTAATAAAGTTTAAAAAAAAGTCAGCTTGATCCAAAACTTTTGTAGTTTATTAATGGTCAAACACCACTGTTTTGTATAATGTGGTCTACTTGGTAAAATTGCATCTGCTACATTTTTTGACTAATGCTCTAAAGTGATTAATCACGGCTGTTTCCCATGGTATGGACAACATGATGATTAGATCTGCTATATTTTTGAGCACATTCCCTAAAATAATATGAAAAAAAAGAAGAGAAGAAAACAAGTGCATGAATATAGAATATATGCATTAAGGTATGAAATTTCACCGTCCATAGGTGCTCGAACCCTTGACTGGCTGTTGAAACTCCAAAAAGTTTACCACCAGAGTTAGGACTCGGCTCGTCTCTAGCTTGGAACACGTAAATGCTTTGAGTGGCTACCATGACTTATGAGCCTTATCTATGTCGTCCATTTATTTATTTTTATCATTTTAGGGTAGAAGGCTTAAGTGAACTAAATAGTAGGGATTAAACTCGTACCATTGAAGCGTATTACGGCCACACAGGTTTTAGATGAAGCTGATACTTATGTTTTTCATTCATGCAACTTTTTGAATAGCTTGGATGACAAGTAAACATCGCGGCGGGCCCTAAAAAGACTTCTGACGGTAAGAACCGTTACCTCTGCTTCCCGTTGTAGTTGGGCTCTTTTCGTCTTTGAGGACAGAGGAGCCGTTTGCAGTCTACCATCTACATGTCAGAAACCAAAAACTCTTCATACATGCCAATTTATCATTAGAGTAAGAGATCCATACCATTGATCAGACGGGGTGCACCAGTAATTATGTCATGGTCTAAAATTTAGGACGTTCATCTCTTCAAGTGAGCCATAATCTTACAGAATTAACGGTTATAAAATGCACAACGAACAGTCCAAATTCGACACACATGATATTCCCACACGAAATGAGGACCATCATAATTATAAGTCCATGGAGCTCTAACAAAGGCCCCCACTTGAAGAAGATCTCGGATCTCTCACAAGAGTACCATCTTTGGCACGTGTGGAGCGCTTGCGTTCGGTTCTGTGCATGTCTGAAAATAAAATAAAAATGAAGTCCCCGTCCCGAAAGAGAACCCTATAAATAACAAAGCCCATCGGCCAAAAAAATTATCTGTTCTTCCCATTCTGCCCTTGCCACCAATCAAACTACGTAAAGCCAAAATTTCCTTCCGATTCATGCTCGATTCCATCAAAACATGATATTTTCCAGTATCGGACGCTTTCTTTCCCGTTCTAATCGCTCGAGATTCACAGCTGTAAGATTTTTCTCTATTTATTATAAATATCTGCTTTTTTTCTGAGTTCTTATTAATTTTTCCTGCATTTCAGAGTGAGATTTTGGGTGGTTATAGTGGAAGATCTGGGATTTGGAACGAATTGATCCTGCGATCGCAGCCATCCGTTCGGCGCGAGGATGTAGGGTTAGGGCTTTTGAGAGGCTATCTGACATCGATCGGAGCTGAGAAGGGGGTTTTTGTTTCAAAGAGGAATTATTTGTGGCACATGAATTTCGCGCTTGCAAACCCTAGAATTCGACGGTTCTTTTCCAGCGAAGCTCCGAAGAAGAAAAGTAAGATATTGAGTTAAGAGTTTCTACCTTGAGGACACATACAATTGTCTGGAATGCCGATTGTTTAGTGGGGCTGCTGTCACTTGATAGGAAACGTTCGTGCACCAGGATCCATCATGTATGAATTATGTGGCTAACCTGTCCGTTTGGTAGGCTGCCTATCACATCATCCATGTGGGGCCCATTTGTATTTTGTGCTTGGTCAAGCAACGAAGCTCTCTTGTTCTTTCCAGTTGCTGGCAGTTGGTCCATTTTGGATCAGTGTGCTGGAGAAGTTCTTGGGTCAATCAATCTTAGCCCGATGGCTGGTAGTCACTAAATGGACGTTTGTCCAAGGGTCCTCATCCAATGAGCAAAAAAATACACTGATCATGGGGACATGTTTTTCTGCTTAGAAAGTTTTTTGAGCGGGATGGATTCATGGTGGGACAGCTGATCAGATGAATGGTCTGTATCACTTGGACAGTTTCTAGCAGAAGAGGAAAGATGATATTTTCCCCCTCTTTTATCTTTGGGTGGTTTTGTTGCGTGGAGTTAATTTATGTTTGATTTCATGTGAATGTGTAGATTATGAGAACTACTATCCAAAGGAGAAAAAAGAAATTCCCAAAGGGAACGATAATCGCAAATCTGAGTCAAAACGTATGTGCTATTTACATTCTTGCCTGATGCAATTTATGCATTCGAAATTGAGTTGAATGAATGGTATGACTTGTACTTCAAGAATATAAATTAGGCTTTCGGATGTTACGTCGTTTTTTCTTATTGTTTTTCTTTTTAATGTTTTTCTCAACATCGGATTACCAAATGTCCATTAACTTATGTTTAGGTGTTAGCTCCATTTCAGTCAGGATGGATGGCTATTTGCTTTGACAGAAAAATGAGTAGTGAGCACACTGCCGAGGCAAAAGCATTGGTCTTCTTTTGGTCGGCGCAATTAGAGTAACTTTAAATAGCATCAAATGGGGTTTTAAGGTTACGCCCGAACTGAGCCTAAACTATGGAAGATGAAGACCTTGATGTTGATGATGATTAATATGATTTTGTTGTTGTTGAATTAGCTTCAAAAGGATTAAACCCTACTATATGTCAAATTCATGAAGTTCATCATGTTGAAACAAAAGGAGTGAATATAGCTTTCATGTTTGGGCTAGCGTTACAACAAATATATGTTTTCCACTTAGAGGACAATACCCAAGTGCCCTCTCTCTCTCTCTCTCTCTCTCTCTCTCTCTCTCTCGTCATCCTAGAGGGCTCATTAATGCTTAGCTGTGGATCATGGGTCTTGTTAAGACTGATGGTTGACATGGACAATAGCCCAGTGATTGAGGGCAGGTCTGAATCGGTTGCTTCTTGTCTTGGAAAAGAGGGCATGTTGAGGAGCTTGACCTTCCTGTATAATGAGATTAGGAAAACTGCAACTTGGTTAACCAATTTTTTTGTAGATATACCAGATGTGACAAATAGTGAGGTAATCTCCCTTGCCTAGATAGCACTGGGACCCTCTCTTTGTATGGAGGTTGGAGAATTTGACAAAATTCCTTTATACGTGATAAGTCTTTCAGTGACATTTCCGCTTGAAGCCAGTAAAGAATGTGTTGGTGTTGGATCTTCTACTGCTGCACTTTGAGTAATGTGACTGTATTGAAGAGATAGGGAGAGCCCCATTCCTTTTATTTGTTGATTGTGTGTATACTGCTGTCAATGGGCAGGGCTGGCCCATTGGTCCTCCGATGATCAACCTCCCATGCGCCAGTTTGCGAGCTTGGCATGAGCCAATTCCTCAAATATGATTAAAATTAATGTTTTTTTTTTTAATGACTTGTAAGTATTTAAGGGCACTTTGTAAATAAAATATAATACATACATAAGAGATGAAAGTGAAACCCTGACACTGCCTCCTCGCTTCTTCTAACCTACCTTTTTCTCTCCCCTACCAAGTTTCTATTCTCTGCCACAACTAGCCACTAAGGGTGCAAACGGGTCAAGTTGAGGGGAGTTTTGGACCTGGTCAATTTAATAATCAGGTTAGAATTTGGCCCTAGACCCAACCATTAAAATCTGGGCTGGGTCTAGGTTGGTTCCAAGTCAAAATAAGCTGAACCATTTGTTTCATTGTTCGGGTTCATGTAGAGGAGGATCCAGACCTGGCCCATCCATCTCATAGGTTGGGTATATAAAAATTATAGGTGGGTTTTCACACCAATAAAGCCCCAAATATATTGGTTGTATCACGGTTTAAATCAAATGAGCTCCAAGTGCACATGGTCTTATGCTATCTTTAGATAAAGTTGGGAAGAATTTAAGAACAAATCCAAGTGTAAATTGTCTTCCACAAACTAATCTAGCACTACCGATCAAAAAAAGAAAAATGGCCATTGGATCTCATCTGACATTTCCTATTTTCCACTTCCCCCAGATACTATTAATTACTCACATTAGACATTTGGCCTTACCTAGACTTATTAACTACTTTCATGGGTTTTGGTTGGCTACGTTCTAAGATGTTCCAAGTTAATTCCATTTAAAATTTAGTTCGGTTTGGGTTAATTTTGAGAGGTCCTGGACTCGACCCATGTAGCATGTACCTGCTCTCCATGGGTCCAAATTTCAGACCCAGAACCATTTTTTGTCAGGTTGGGTTGGTCTGTCTGATTTGTACCCTGTACCAGCCACCTCTCTCTATCTCTGTCTCTTTGTCTCTCTCTTGTTTTGCTCAAGCTACTTATGCCTCAAGTAGTTGATCTCGGTTTCTACTTATTCATTGCATAAGTATGTTTGGCAATTGCATACTTATTATTCTCTCATTCTCTTTCTCCTCTCTTCTCTCTTACTAACCTAAAACCCAATTCATGAAAAAAAATAAATCCCAGTATGCCCTTTTGAAACAGCCGCTTCCTTTTGAATACAAAAACAGTATATTTGGTAAGTTGCAAGCACTGCCCTTTTGAAACAGCCACTTCCTGCATTCTAGTCTCCTGCCTCCCTGCTCCTGCATTTGAATTATATGAGTCCGTGCTCGTTTCCCTGCTCCTATATCTGAGTCTGCGCTCGTTTCCCTGCTCCTATATCTGAGTCCGCTCTCACTTCCCTGCTTTTGTATCTGGATCTGCTCCTGCTTGCTCCCATGTTTTGTGAACCTAAGTTTTACCTATATTTGCATTTATTCCCGAAAGCTAGGATTGCTACAGGTGTTAAGAAGAGAGCAATTGGTTTTCCTGGTGATTATGAAGATCATTTTAGAAGTCCTGGGCTTATTTATCCAAAAAGGCAAGATGTATTGGGCAAATAATTATGGATCCTATAGCTAAGTGCTTTTCATCTTCATTGTATAGGTTAGACATGTCCTGTCTTTGTTGTAGGATTCTAACAGTAATGAAGGCAAACTATGATAGATGAATCATGTCGAAGCCAGAATTGAGATGAGATAGTCTTTGCTGTATTACCCTTGTGTTTGAGTATGTTTATGTTTTGGTTCATAATCATGGGTTTGGTATGGGACTTACATTAGATAGTATGGAGACCCTGTGGCTCTATAGCTACATATTGTCACATTATCGTCGTCACATCGTTGTCATATCTTTATCTGAGCCTTTTGGGGTCAGCTCTATGAATCCTATTTTCCCAAACATATTTGAAATTGGAATTCTCACTATTCTTGACAAAGTTTCTACAATTGGCTGCCCATGTGACATGAACCCCCACTCCTTTACCTGGGCTTGGGACAGGCTGGCGCATTGCTTACGGGCTACAGGCAGAGTTTCCAGCACTATTGCTATATGTGGGCAATCAAATGATGTCGCAGAGAAATCTTTGGAGCAAGCAAATTCCCTATGGATTCATTTGAGTAGATAAGTGGTAGTGTTTTGATATAGGAGGAAAAGTTCCGTGGGACAAATGCCGAGCACTGACTTATCATATTTTCCATGTTTTCTGTGTTGTTAAATGCAATTTCGATTCTTATTGATTCCATAATGTGTTTTTAGCATGTCTTATTTCAAATCTAGTGGCACCATCTGTAAAATGATGGCCTGGATGGTTGAATGAGATGTTAGCGAATCAGATCTTTTGTTTTAAGGGAAGCTTAAAGTGTTGACTTTTTTTTTTTTTGATGTTTCTTGTAAGTTTAAAATTGTGATATGTTTTACTTCAATTCTTTGAAACCACTATATTTGTATTGGTTAGGATTTGTTCATATGCATAACCCAAAATAACAGTGCCTTTTGCCCACTCCAGAGGATTCCAATACGGGCGATCAGGGGAATTTTCAAGAAAATTTCGTGAAGCAGTTGCAAACTTATTTGACACCTCTACTGTTTATTGGATTAATGCTTTCATCTATCTCCTTTGGTCCTCAAGATCAGAAGCAGGTTAGCATCTCTTCAGTCTTCTACAACCATTGAAACACATTGTCTTTTTCTTGTCTTACCAGTTGGTACCACCTTCAAATTTTATTATTATTAAATTTTTTATTTTTGAAGAGCTTGGTATCACCTTCAAATTTTATTATTATTAAATTTTTTATTTTTGAAGAGCTTGGTATCACCTTCATTGGAATTGGGGAATTCTCAAAATGGTAGGTTTTTCCATTGATGGGAAAGAGGTGACCTTGCCCTGGGGCAAGAAAAAAAAGGCAAAGATTGGGTACTTTTGATGACTATTTTCCAGTGAAGGTCAAAATCTCTTGTGCAATCATTTAAAACCTTGAATCCCTTTATGCTTTTATTTTTTAAACTAGTTGCTAGTGGCATATAAAATAGCATAAATTTCTACCTTTCCAACTCTTGAACATAAGGAAAGTATGATGTCCCTCTAGATGGATATACGTTTAGGTTTATTTTTGTGTGTGCACATGTGTGTGTCTATGTTGGGGGGAGGTGAGTGTTAATTACCAATGATTGATAACAATTAGCTGCTTATCATTACCGGTGATAATTAACATGCTCATCATTCATTTGGTGTCTTTGGCAAAGTAGATCTGTCTATTAAGGCATTTATTTCTGCATGGTGTTTTAGTGGTTTCTTTGAAATTAAATTTAGAACTGTAGTATCATGCAATCCGAATGGGCAGCCACCGGAACTTGCACTTCTTTCCTGCAATCCAATCTCTATTTGATGTTCTAGGGGTCCATTGTTATCTTTTGTTTTCTGTTTAATGAACTTAGTTCAGAAGAAATACTACTATATAACAGTCATGTATTTTATAGCTCTTTGGCATTTTCTACGACCTGCAATTTGATGTTCTTGAAGCTGCTCATCAATGATAGTTAACAATGCCTATTGTTGATTCTCATTCAGGGTCATTGGCAAAATAGATCTGTCTCAATCATGTATTTATTTCTTGCATGGTAGTTAGTGGTTTTTACTGAAATTCTATAATTGTAGTATCATGCACCTGAAAGGGCAGCTACCGAAACTTACACTTCTTTCCAATTTGTAACTGATGTTCTAGGGGTCCAGTGCTCCTCTTTTTAATCTTTTAATTTGAGGGTTTTTTTTTTTTTTTGGAGAGAAGCTTCATCTGAAATTCTACTGGGTGTGCAACTTAAATAATTTCTCTTCTGCTTCTCTTGGTGACTGTACAGATGCATTTGAGTTGGCCCATGAGGAACTTGCAATTTTTTGGGATTTCTACTCAGTAGAATTACAAAAATCATGAAATGATGATACTCATGTGAATACGAAAGAACTTTTTTTTTTCCAGTGCAGCAGAAAGAGCCATGATTTCAGGAAATCTGGTCAGAGTAGAAAGTCTAAAATCAAAAATTATTTCTCTGTTCCGGAAATTTTCATGAACCAAATGCAGCCTAAGGTAATTTATTCAATGATTGAAGAATGTAAAAGTAACCAGAGGGCCAGGCTGTGAGAAAAATAATTAAAGAAAAAACATGCTATTTGTGAGAGGGAGGGAGGGAGTTTGAAAACACATGAAATGATACCTACACATGAAAAGGGAGGGAGTTTGAAAACACATGAAATGAAGGAAGGAGGGAGTTTGAAAACACATGAAATGATACCTACACATGTAATGAGGGAGGGAGTTTGAAAACACATGAAATGATACAGGTACTTTAATCGATGGTACAATGAAGAACCTAAAAAGTAACGAGGCTGTGATTCTAGTTGTCCATTGTCCTGCCACCCTTAAAGCCTAACAGTCCATGTGCGGTGTGCCTGTGTTTCAATTCACGTGAAGCGTTAGCTTCAAACGCCACCTTGTGGGCATCTAAATCTTTGTTTAAAAACTCAAAGGAGGCTGACTTGACTCAATTAGATTTCATTAAGACTTGAAATTTTTTTATTTGGTCAAGACTCAGTCAACTCAAACTCAAGTAAACTTGGAAAAACTTGACAAAACTCAAAAATCTCACCTAAACTTGAGTCGGCTCGCTAATGTTTTTATGATATTTATAATTTTTAAATATTAAACATTCCTAATTTTGCCATGCAAGACTCAAAAAAACCTGATCTAGTCACTTGACTCTATTCGACATTCTTTCGAGTTGAATCCAGTTTTTGAGTTTTAAAAATTGTGGTATAAAGAGAGGTCCAAGCTGTGTGAATTGATTTTCTTAGTGCTCTAAACATTTTTTTTTAACAATGCAAAAGAAAAGAAAAGAAAGAATGGAGGAGGCAAATATTATCTCTGATATGTTAGCTAAAGTGGTGTAGCTTTGGGTTTTGCATTAGGAATTCATTCTGTCCTTCGATTCTCTTTTGTTAATAAATTTTCCATTGACAGTCAGCTCCACAAAATTAATTGGAGCATTGCTGAAAAGTTATCAATATTGTCTTGTCCTTTTTGGGGAAATTAGGGGTGCCTTTTGGAAGGTATATTTGCAAAAGTTCTATGATTGGCTGCCCACCAAACATCAACCTTCTTCTTTTACCTGGTCTGTCGGAAACAGTGATGGTAGAGGCTCACACCGACAATGGTCTGATGCATATGGGCCCTCTGTCACCATATGAGATAGATGCCCTTTGATTGTGTGGCTGAATGCAAAACAACCGATACTAGGGATGTTTTGGTCATTTTGGTATGATCATTTAAGACAGGAATATAGATTAGAATTAAAAAAAAAAGTGAGTTTTTTGAGAAAATATTTTCTTGCAGAGGAGAAAACCCTAAAACATCGACCTCTTTGTGTGGTTTTGCAAAAAACTATTCTTCCTTTCTTCTCCTCACTCATCAACCCTGCATCAAATTGGTATTAGCAGAAGTTTATCCATGGGCTTGTTTGAGATCAATAGTGAGCAGCAAGAAAATTTTCATGCAGGAAATAGTAAGGAGATTTGACTGCATGGAGGGAATACTCTATCATATTTTAGGTCGATTGGATAATTTGACAACAATGACATAGATGTAGTAGAAGGCGGCAAAGTCCTGGAATTATATGTTAGCGGTTCTGATGGTGTTCCACCAGATTGTTCTCATGGTTGAAGAGATGATCACTTGGAAGATCCTTCTCTTGGTGATAGTCCCGTAGTTGAAAATATCCTGAGATTGTTTTTTATTTTGTCGAAGCAGAAATATGCGGTTATCAATTTCACTGAGCAGATTGAGGGCAAATTGGTATGGAACATTACATTTAGAAGGACCCTGAAAGTGGAAGAAGTAGGTGATTTTCAGCTTTTTACTGGTTTCTCTAGATTCAGTTTTCTTGTTTAATGAGGACTCGAGAAGATGGAAGTGACAACTTTTGGGAAGTTGTCAATGAGATCTGTTTTTCACAAGATGAAAAGTATGATTTTTTCCCCCAAGATTGTTGTGATAATCGTAGATCCCTTGAGAGTCAAGAGTGCTGCCTTCTGTTTGGCTGGCAGTTAAAGACAAGATCTTAACAGCCAGCCATTTAAAAAGTAGAGGCTCATCACGCTGAATGAATGTGTCATGTGCAAGGGTGAACAGGAGACTGTTCCTCATCTCTTCCTTCACTGTTCGATGGCAGATGATTTATTGAGGCATTGCTTCTCTCTTTTCCCATAGAATGAGGGAGAGTCTTCTTGAGGAATTTAGTAATTAGGGTAGCATCATTTCAAGGATAAAAGTAATTAGCGATTAGGTCTTAGGACGCCTGCTTTGTTAGCAATGCACTAGGAGATCTGGAAGGAAATAAATGACTACATATTAATGGCAGAGCAAGTCATGCAAGTGGGATTATTCGATAAAATCAAAGCTAACATTCTCGAGTGGGCCCGCCTTTGCCAATATGCGCAAGTGTTGTTTGATCCCAAATTTGCGCCCGGAGTGGAGCAATGTAGCCCAGGTCACTTTGTCTGCAGTTCAATGAGGTTAGTTGTTCTGTTTTGAGGGTTGCCTGTCCTGCTGATTGTCAGATTCAGCCTCATGTATCTTGGTTAAATAATTTTTCCTAACCATGAGTAGTGGAAGGTTTTTGTGTTTGTTGCATTGTGGCCTGGCTTTGCTTTGACTATGGGCAGCTGCTCGCCTCTTATTCCAATTTGTGCTCGTTTCTGTTTTTAATGAATTTGAAGAAGAAGAAGAATGGAGCTCAAGTTTTTTGAAAAATATGAGAATTTGAAAAAAAACTAATCAAAGATTCATTAGAAGAAGTGTTTGAACATCCAATGATGATCCAACAAATGATGTGTTGGGTGAAACACTGATCCAAGAAGATACATGTCAAAAAAAAGTTGGTGGATTGATGGATGAATCTGTCTATGAATCAATGGGTGGGTTAGTTGATGGAAGAAATATTGAATTAATGGTCGGGTTAAGGGGTAGCTCAATAGTTGAATTGGAATGTTCTACGGTGTGTATCATTGAGATGATCATGCAGGAAAATTAACCACTTTCTATAAAAGCTCGAACTGATAGAGCATGGCGAATTAATCCCTTTATCTCACAGCCCAAGCCCCAAACCCATGGATTAGGTTCTTGGCTGAACCCTCCTCATGGGCCCCAAATTCATGGGTTCTGTTGGCCGCCCACCCCGAGTGTGCCCCTACATCCCACAGGCCACCCCACTCAAGCTCGGTGTGAAAATGCCCCCGCATTAATCACCATCGGTCATAAGTCTCGAATATGAGACTTCCCGCTCTGATACCAATTTGATTGAGGACAATTAACCACTTACTCTAAAAGCTCGAACTGATAGAGCATGGAGAATTAATCTCTTTATCTCATAGCCCAAGTCCCAAATCCATGGGTTAGGTTCTCGGTTCGTGGGCCCCAAATCCATGGGTTCCGCGGGCCGCCCACCCCTAGTGTGCCTTTGCATCCCACATGCCACCCCACTCGAGCCTGGAGTGAAAATGCCCCGCATTAGATGGACATGTTGTTCCATCCCAACGATGATCAGATGATAAGGACAACACCGCATCAATAAGGAGCCAATAGATTCACAAGTCCATTACTGTAGTAGTGGGAGCCAAAGCCTAGAATGGAGAACAGATGCTATGATCTATGGCACCATCGGATGCAAGTGATGCCGATCCAATGCATAAGCCTTTATCAACTGCAACCAGAACCAAGGAAGACCCATTATAAGGTCAGCTCGATCTGATGGATTACATCTATTATCAACTCAAGATAGGTTATTTCGGTGCCAGGAGGAATTGATGCATACGGGCCATCCATCGCCATTAGATGGACCCCCTTTAATTGTGGGGTTGGAGGTAATACAGCCCATACTCAGCATATATTTTGGAAGATCTTTTAATTAAGATTCTAAATATCTTTAGTTGTTGTTATTTTAATTTTTGGATTTAACATTTAGATGTCAATGTTTAGAATATGATTTAGATCTAAAATTAGTAAATTCTAGTTCTGAAAGATCTCTTTGGATCTTTATCGTTGGTATTTTAGTCTATGTAGGACTTTTAAGGCCATACTTATGATAGAGTTGATGAATATGGATCGAAATAAAAAGCGTGATTTTTTGAAGAAAATATTCTCTTGCAGAGGGAGAAAACCCTAAAAAATCAACCTCGCCTTGTGTAGTTTTTGCGAAAATCAACGTCCTTGCCTATGCCACACTCACATCCCAACAAGGTCTAAGCCAGAATCTAGATCTGACCCATTTATCTAATGGGTCATGTTTCGGTCAGCTCTAAGAAGTATAATTGGGTTTTCACATAAATGATGTCCCAAATATGTTGGTTGTGTCGTGGTAAATAAGCTTCAAAAGCACATGGTCTTATCCCACTGTAGGTAAAAGTTGAGAAGAATTTAAGAATAAATACAAGAATAAATTGTCCTCCATAAACTATTCTAACACTGGATTAAAAAAAAAAAAAATCATCCATGGAGAATATATAGTAGTCAAAATCAAAATATAGGGTCAACCAGTAGAATTGTACTCATATATGTCCTATCGTAGACATGTACGGTAAAGTCTAAATATATTTGGAAATTTAAAGGTTCACTCTTTGCTGGGTTTGGGTCAGTTCTGTCCATTTTAAGTTTGTCCAAATTGGAACCTTGGGTTCAATGTTTGAGAGGTCCTGGACCTGATACATTTAGTAATCGGGGCAGTATTTTTTTACCCAGATAACTCAAATGGGTCCAATTAAGATCATGACCAGTTATGCATTTGTCCCTTTACATGCAGTGAGACAAGCCTGCCAAGCATAGTCTAATAGTATATTTCTTATATTCATAAAATAGACTGGATGGCTACCAAAGAACCTAAATTAACATTTTGGCAGGGGAGACACTTCTTCAGAGGCACTTCCAAAACCATTTAATTCAAGATCAAGAGCTGAGTGCTAAAAAAAAAAGTGTAAGAGTTGAGTGAGTTGATCCTTGTAAGAATTAGGAATAGATCTTTTCTAATTGCGAGTGATGACTGCAAGGTCACCAAAAGAAAAGAAAAAGAAAAACAAATTACCTCCATTTTCCAAAAAGGTGCCACAAACTACAACCCATGTTAAATATGCTGAAAATCCAACAACAATCCACGGGATTTCTTTAATTATAATTTTGTCAAATATGCTGAAAATCATATATGACTTGAAACTATAAAAGTTAAGTGATGCAGGGACATGTGATGACCACTGATGTCCACATCATTAAGCCTAAGCATTTGCTGTTATCAGCTCATGCCATGCCTCCATGAGTATCAAATGGTCGTTTTTGTACTTGAGACCCATAAGACCCAAATAGCTGGATCTTGTTGCTGTCTGTTAAAAATTGACATGCAACTGCTTTTGTTGAAGCTCTAAATATAACATTACCTTGCCAATGTTGTGCTAATACTGCGAAGGATCAGATAGAGGTGTTATCTCAGTGCTCAAGTAGGTCTATCAAAAGGGATGCAACGGTTCACTGCTTTGGCTCACAGTTGCTGAGATTTTTTATTGAAGTTGTTGCAGCCATGTTTTGGAAACCCAAAAACTCGACTAAACTCAACTCAACCTTCTGGTTCAAGTTAACTTGTGGACTCAGTAAAACTCAATTGGAAAGTAAACATTTGTTTTTTATTTTTTTTGGAAGGTAAAAATTATTTATTAAGAGCGGCCAGCGCAAGGGAAGACACAAAGAATTACAACCCTGAAAGTACAAAAATAATACACTCATCCACAGAATCCAGACTGGATGCCCAACCCACTACATCTATCTTGATTCTCCTAACAACCTCATTGACCAAACCTCGGCGGTTACAGAAGCATCGGTTGTTCCTTGCCCCCCAAGGAAGGCACGAAGAATTACAAACCTGAAAGGGCAAAAACAATACCAGCATCTACAGAATCCAGACCGGATGCCCAACCCACTACATCTATCTTGATTCTCCTAACAACCTCATTGACCAGTATTTTATGGATTTTGGCATTGCCCATGCAATGCTAAAGATGCCAGGGACAGTAGCCCACACCTCCTGAGCAAATCCACAATGAATGAAAAGATGGTTAATTGATTCAATGTCTTCCATGCACAGAACGTATATTCGTGAACGTCATAGACCTTTTTTGGAGATTATTGATGGTAAGCACTTTCTTTCTTCCCACTAGCCACGCGAATGCCATGACCTTAGCAGTTGGGAGGGGCACCATAGAACCAAGCTAACAATGTTATGGCAACTTGCATTTGACTGGCCGACTTCTGAATAATCTTATAGAAAGATTTAACTGTAAACAGACCTGAGCAAACCCTCTTTCCGTACAATAGAATCTTTCTTGCCTTTAGAGACTTGATAGGGCTGCGGCTTGCTGGTGAGACGAGCTTCATAAACTCTTCCAATTCCTCCTCCAAAAGGTCCTTCCTACACAGAGGGGCCTACACCGCAGTACCCACAAGTCTGCACATCAAGCTACCGATCCTCCCAAAACTGGATCCAATTACCATCACTCAACAAGAAAGCCACCCCTTCTCAAAACTTCACCCGCATCGAGGACAACAAAGAGCGAACATCTGGTGATGGGAAGAATCTTTTGTATGCTACACCCCTTCTTGAACTCTGTATTTATGAGTAATCAGTTCTCTCCAAAGCCTTCCTTCTTCTAAAGCAAACCTTCATAACTATTTACCAAGAAGGGCCTCATTCATGCTATTTAAATGTCTAATCCCTATTCCCCCCTTCGGCTAACGGTTTGCACACCTCATCTCACTTGACAAGGTAGAATTTGTGGCTTTCCCACACTCTGCTCCAAGGGAAGTCCCACCTTAGCTTCTCCAATCTATCCACCAACACCGACTTAGGGCACCGGAACAAAGACATGAAGTGAACTGGTGGAAACTAAACATTCATTAAGAAATAACTATTTTAAAATATAAGGAATGTACAACCTTGAAATATGTATTTAAGGAATGTACTATCAAATGCATAAATGATCAAAAATTAAACAATTAAAAAAAAAACTCAAAATGCCTAGATGACTTGGTCAAGTTTTGAGAAGAGTGTAGTTTTGAAACCATGGTTACTACTGCTTCTTCATGATTGCCTCTCTCCAATTTCTATTTTGGACCTCCTTTGCTTCTAGTAGTGGCTACTACTAAAATGAACCCATGAAGCCATTTCATCCTTACATATATAATATCTCAAAGCCTTTCTCTCCCAAAACTTGCCAATGTGGGTACATGCATCTTGCCTTTGCAGATCTATGCCACATTGATGTGCTTGGGGATGGTTGGATTTGAAATTCTGCTCTTGTGAGTCACCATTGTATTTCTCTTTAGTTGTTGCTGTGTCGGGGCTTGCTTGATTCTAATCATCATATAAGAAACTCATTTGTTTGAGTCAGAAATGGTTCTATTGTTTACCTGCTTGTTAGTGATAGTAATGCTTAGTGGATGAACTTGCCACTAAATTTTGAACCACCATTGAGGATAGAACCAATTACACAACCAGGACGTTAGCACATTTTCTTGTTAACTCATTGTCGTTGCATTATTGATGACTAGTGAAACCAGCATGTGCAATACATGGGGAGAAAGTTAATGGTTTGCAATTCATGGTAGATAGGTGAGAAATGGCTGTAAAAGTAGGTTTCCTTTGGTGGAGGGGGGGACCATGAATTGTCTTATAACATAGCTTCGCTATAAACTACCTAAATGCCCTTTCATTTGGCTAAAACCCTTCTCACTTACTTTCATATTGCATGGTTTATTGTTTTAAATGACTAATGAAGGATACTTTTTTGCCCCTAGCAATTCTCATTACATGTAGTAGACATTATGAAATTAATGATTGCCATATGCTTAATTTTCACAGATAAGTTTCCAAGAGTTCAAAAACAAGCTTCTGGAACCTGGTTTGGTAGATCACATCGTTGTTTCCAACAAATCCGTTGCAAAGGTGTATGTCAAGAACTCCCGACAGATTACTAATCAAACCAATGATGATGTTTTCCAAGGACCTACGACTAATACCCCTGCTAGAGGAAGTGCAAGCCAGTATAAGTTTTATTTTAATATTGGGAGTGTTGAATCATTTGAAGAGAAGTTGGAGGAAGCCCAAGAAGCATTAGGGATAGACCCTCATGATTATGTTCCGGTTACGTATGTCTCTGCATTGGTTTGGTATCAAGAATTGTTGCGATTCGCTCCAACAGCCTTGCTTCTGGGATCACTTATGTACATGGGGCGGAGAATGCAGGGTGGATTTGGCATAGGGGGAAGTGGAGGAAAAGGTGGCCGGGGGATATTTAATATTGGAAAAGCTCATGTGACAAAATTGGACAAGAATGCCAAAAACAAGGTTAGCTATGCATTTCTCTTACCTTTGTTTTGGGGTCTCTTCAACATGTGCGTAGCTGGGTTGTCCTATTTGGTATTTTATACAGGTTTGCTAGTGTTGCTCACCATTGTCATTCGCCTTTCGCTTCACCATGTGGTGGTCCAGACTGTACTTCCAGTTGGTCACTCCGTGAATGGGCTATGTAGCCAGAATGGCAAGAATCCCACTGATCTAATGCCTTCACTCTCCATACAAATGATAGAAAAAATGATTCGCATTTAATACTTCTGTGCAGACAGTGAGTTTCTCTGATCAATTGGATGTTTTCTCCACATGGATCCATTTTTGTCCCTGCTAAATGAATGGTTTAGATCACCACTTGGTGAGGCGCAAGGGCAAGCAACATTGGGAGAGCAGCAAATACGGAGCATGTTTTCATATAAAAAAAGGGAGCCATGCCAGCAAAATTCTGCTTATGTTTTTTTTTGTGAAATTATTATCCTTATGTTTGAACTTTAAACATTTACTATATGTTTTTCCCTGAATCTGCAGATTCGTCCTCCTTATTAATTAGTTATTTACAAAACCTTTCTCCAATTTGCTCTCTATTTGCTTGAAAGGATTTAGTATATATTTGGAATACTTATGCTCTCAGGTGTTTTTCAAAGATGTTGCTGGCTGTGACGAGGCAAAGCAAGAAATCATGGAGTTTGTGCACTTCCTCAAGAATCCAAAAAAGTATGAAGAATTGGGAGCGAAAATTCCAAAAGGTGCTCTGCTCGTAGGTCCTCCTGGTACTGGGAAGACGCTTCTTGCAAAAGCAACCGCTGGCGAATCTGGTGTGCCATTTTTATCAATTTCTGGTTCAGATTTTATGGAAATGTTTGTTGGGGTCGGACCATCAAGAGTAAGGAGCCTGTTCTCAGAAGCCAGACAATGTGCACCCAGTATAATCTTTATTGATGAAATTGATGCGATTGGTCGAGCAAGGGGCCGTGGAGGGTTCTCAGGTGCCAATGATGAGCGTGAAAGTACTCTTAATCAGTTGCTTGTAGAAATGGATGGATTTGGGACGACTTCTGGAGTCGTCGTACTTGCTGGCACCAATAGACCAGACATCTTAGACAAGGCCCTGTTAAGGCCTGGCCGATTTGATCGTCAAATCACCCTTGACAAACCCGACATCAAAGGCCGTGATCAGATATTTCAGATCTATCTTAAAAAGATTAAACTTGATCGTGAACCTTCATTTTACTCTCAGAGGCTGGCAGCCCTCACTCCTGGATTTGCTGGAGCCGACATTTCCAATGTTTGTAATGAGGCCGCTCTAATTGCGGCAAGGAATGAGGAAACACAAGTCAAGATGAAACATTTTGAGGCAGCCATCGATAGGATCGTTGGTGGATTGGAGAAGAAAAACAGGGTAACTGATATCCAAATTCTTTCATGTTGTTGATTTACTTGTTTCTTTCTCTACACAATGTTCTTCTGCAAGTCCGCCATTCTGTTTCATTCAGGGGCTGTTTAGGGTGAGGGATTTGAGGCAGGGATTTGTAACATCCATGAATTTCAAATATCCCATGTTTATTTCTTTTGTTGGGGGTTTGCAATGTCCATGGATTTTCCAAATCCACTCCCCCATAATTCCATGGATTTGGGGCAGATCCGAATCCCCCCAAAAAAATGAAGGCCATGTTTGGAAACCATGGATTCTATGCCAAACAGTGGAAAAGGAAAAGGGGTTTCCCTTGATGTGATGAGTTGTGTTGTTTGGATAGCAAAGAAAATGATGGATTCCACCAAGTAGTCATACTTTTCCATAATTTGGAATCTTGGCACAAGCAAACTGAGTACTGTGAGAGGAATATGAGATTTCCATTTGCTACCCAAATAAGAACTCAAAATTGGCATCCATTTTTCAATAGTCTCATGGAATCCATCATTGGATAATTTATTTTTTTTCCCCCATTATTTTGCCTTGGATTCCGCCTATACAAACATGCCCTAAAGAGACTGCAAGTCCATAAAATGAGAGACTTTCTTTAAACCAATAAAAGCTATTTTATTGAAATAAATGGCTCCCAAGTCCATGGATACGTAGCTTGATTTCCAATCAGTGGACTTGGAGATTTGTCAAAATTCATATCAAATGCAAATCCATGAATTTGACAAGTTTATGGATTTACGAAATTCATATTCTCATTTGTCTGATCCCAAACAGGGCGTTAGGGATGTGTTTTTCAACATGAGCCTCTTTCCTTGCTTTCCACTGTATCCATTGCCATTTCTTAAACATGTGCAGACCATTTTAATGAGAAAATCAAATCAGAGTCTCTTTTACTTAGCTTGCAAATTGATAAATATGAGCTGTTTTGAACTCCGGATGCTGCAAACTCATGTCTTGTATTATTCATATCCACTTCGCATAGCAGCAACTGGCACCTTTGGCATGACTTGGTCTTCAGCTTAGTCATTAAAAAAAAAAGAAAAAGAAATCTGCTTATGTTAGCAGACTGTGAATCCTGTTTGCTTGTTTTACTGCTTGTACATTCTCATTTTCATGTTTTGCAGCCATTAGCCCATTGTATAATCCATTTCTGCTGATATATCTGCAAGTGATTTTGAATTCTTGCTTTTCTGTTCTTCAATTTAGTTGTTATTATTCAACACCAGAGGGTATGGCATGTGCAATGCACATGGATGGAGGGGATAGAGTGATAAAAGGAAGAGAGATTTGGAGTGGAGAAAAAATAAGGTTTGCTCGAATACATCCCGGTGTATTACAATTAAATACATCAGCACTCTAGCCATTGGATTTGGTCCTTTTCAATGACACAAACCGTTTAGGAAATGCACCAAAAAGTTCTCAGATTGAATATTTCAACTAATTGATTATTAAAAGGTTATGGTAACCGTTCATGTTCCGAGCAAAAGAGCCAAATTATCAAAGAGTTAGAAATAATTCAACTGAGATCTTTTATTTGCTCTTTCCACCGAGACATGTTATATAAATGGTTTTGATCATTGGAAGATGGCCCAGATGTATCTGAGTGAACCTCATGAGAAAAAAGGAGGTGGATTGCAGGTGTGTGCCCCACCTATGTAACCAATGTACAGAGTGGATGCCACAGTCATCAAGATGGGCCACAGCTTTTGTTGCATGTCAACCTACCACTTCATATGGGTTCCACTTCATATGGGTTCCGGTTACACGCAGAAAGTTCAGTGCACACCTCTGTTGCAGTCTCCTTAGCTTCATGTGAGAGTGCTAGTCACATGGAGAGGTCCAATGTGTGTTACACGCATCAAAAGATGTGGGTGAAAGTGAAACCGTGCTATCCCTTGTGGCAAAATCTCAACCGTTCCCTGCCATGCAGCTACATTTTTATAGCGAATTTATTTGTCCTCTCTTTACCAATTCAGTGAAGACTAATTGCAAGGGCAAAAATGTCCAAAGCTATTGGTGACATATATTGCAGAGATATCCAAATTATTTTGGAAAAAAAATAATATTTCTAAACGAAAGATTGGTTATGAATATTTCAAATTCTTGGACAATTTATGTAATTATGGTATTTGAACTAGAATTTTTTTATCATATCTGTATGCCGTACAATTACCACCGCTGATTAAGCAGGTAATCAGCAAGCTGGAGCGCCAAACTGTCGCTTACCATGAATCTGGCCATGCTGTTGCTGGATGGTTTTTGGAGCATGCAGAGCCCTTGCTTAAAGTCACAATTGTTCCACGTGGAACTGCAGCATTAGGGTTTGCTCAGTATGTTCCCAATGAAAATCTTCTCATGACCAAAGAGCAGCTCTTTGATATGACATGCATGACTCTAGGTGGACGAGCAGCCGAACAGGTACAATAGCCCCTTCTATACAGTAAATTTTGTAAATGCTTTTCATATGAAAAATTAGGAAAGAGTAATTCCATAAGGGGCTGTTTGGCAACTGGGAATTGGGGCTTGGATTTCGATTCCAAATTCAAAAGGCCGCAGTTCTCATGTTTGGTAACCTCCCGGTTGCCCCTCATTTTGAGCCATTTTTAATATCAACAAAAAAGCTGGCTTGTAAAACTCTTGGTTTTGCAACCCTTATCAACAGTTTTTATTTTATTTTCCCAATTTATTGAAATCTCATGTTGCCAAGCACAGTTTCTGGATTCCACATATTGAAAATCAAGGTTGCCAAACACAACTGATAGAAAGAAAATCTCAGGGATTCCTTCTGGAGTAAAAAAGGGGGGATCCAATCTACCAAACTATCCCTTACATCCACAGGTCCTCATTACAAGTGGGGGCCAATGGTTTCATGATCCAGACCATGGATTTGATGGCTGGCTGTGCCCAAAAGATCTCGATGCAACTATCCTAATGCTTCAATTTGGTGTCCACAAACATTATTAAAATGAAATGCAGCAGCATTCCACATCCTGTGGAGAAATAGTCATATTTAGATTGCATAGATTTACAATGTGGGAGCTTTTTGGGGATGCACGATCAAACCGAGGTCAGCTTCCTGTATTATGGGACCATGACCCTACTTTTACATTCTGAGGATCCAAACACAATAGACATATCCTCAAATCCAAGACAATGTGATTCTTTATTGGGAAAACTCTCCTACTACTAGAAATGGTAGAAAATTTGTAATTGTTTGATTTTTCTGATCGGATGCAGGTTTTGTTGGGAAAGATCTCAACCGGAGCCCAAAATGACCTGGAGAAAGTGACCAAGATGACCTACGCACAGGTTGCAGTTTATGGATTCAGCGACAAGGTTGGGCTCCTCTCCTTCCCACAAAGGGAAGATGGCTTCGAGATAACCAAACCCTACAGCAGCAAGACGGGGGCAATCATCGACCACGAGGTGAGGGAGTGGGTGACCAAGGCGTACGATCGAACGGTGGAGCTGATTGAGGAGCACAAGGAGCATGTAGCCAAGATTGCGGAGCTGCTGCTTGAGAAGGAGGTCCTACACCAAGATGACTTGGTACGGGTCCTCGGGGCACGCCCATTCAAGTCAAGTGAGCCCACAAATTATGACAGGTTCAAGCAAGGCTTCCAAGAGGAAGACAAGAAGAACAAACAGTTGTTGGTGGATGAAACTTCCCCGTCAATCGACAGGGATGGGGAGGTGGTGGTCCCCACGTAGTCAGCAAGGTTGTTTCTTTTTTCTTTTTTCTTTTTTTTGTTACATGAAATGTTACTTTCTTTCTTTATTTTCCAGTTAAAGCTAATTGTACAAATCAACATATCCATACCTATATATTATATTGATTTTTTTTCTGAAACGTCACTTTGGAGTGGGGCTGCAGCATGAGTTTGAGTTAACCTAACCTGAGTTCAGGTTAGGTTGTCCAGGTCCTTGGGTTTGGTTCGGTTGAAAAACACCAACCTGATTTGAGTTTGGGTTGTGCAAATTCAGGTGGACTAGGTTGGGTTGGGAATACTCACATGTATTTGGGTCGGGTCTAGAGGAATTTGGGTTGGCACCTTTGGTTAGAACTTGGGTTGGGCCGGGCTCGGGTCAACCCTTAACTCATCCAACCTGCCTGAGTTGCACCCCTACTTGGGAGGAAGTAATATATAATATCTCTTTTGAGATGTTGAGAAATGGTCCGGTGCTCTCTGAGCGCTAGAAGCTATAGTGTTCCTAGTTGAATCGGTTCACTTGGATTCTCCAATTGATTGATCTGAACTACCCATTAAGTCCAGATCACATTTAATGGGCTAGGATGCAAAAATATGGCACTCTAATCGGATTATCCAATCTCTCCTTATATTTTTCATATTTTCCATAGCCATCATTTTTCCGTACCATGGATCAGATGGCTACAATTGGCTAATAAAATGATTCTTTAGTATCATAAGTAATCGATGATGATGACTCCTAACAAATAGATGGATAAAGTTATTGATTGGACTTATTTCTGTGTAAGATATATTGACTGTCCATGTTAAAAGGACATTGATAAATGGGTAGTATTTGTCAGTTCGTGTCCTGTTTGTGTGGTCACCACGTGGGGCCACCTTAATGAATTTTTCGTATATCCACTCCGTCCAGCTTCTTTTCCATATCATTTTAGGACATGATATTAAAAATTAAGCAGATTCAAATCTCGGTTGGACCACACCACTAGAAACAGTGGTGAATGACCATTAAAAGCTTTTTGTGGGCCACAAGAGTTTTGGATCAAGCTGATCTTTATATTTTCCTTTCATCCAGGTCTGTTTGACCTTGTCAAGGGGTTTGATGGAAATGAAACATTACGGTGGGCATTACCGTCGGCACTATGAAGTTTTAATGGTGGGCGTTCAGTCAGCACTGTTTCCTTTGGTGTGGTTCACCTGAGATTTGGATCTGCTTAATTTTTGGGAACACGCCCTAACTGCCCTGATAAAACGGATGGACGGTGTGGATATACATTTGCATCGTTAACGTGGGCCCCACAGTAAGGGTAACACACCCACTAAGGTGGTCCCCGAGTAACACCTAATCCGCTCCCCCATTGAAACCTTCGTGGGCCCACACAAGTTTTGGATGAGGACGATGCTTGTATCTTCCCTTCACGTGCACTTGCACGTGCCATAACAACTACAATCTAAATAATGGATTAGGACCATTTGGGTCAACCCAGACCTTGGCGTGGCCAATTCATGGTGGGACCCACCTTTGGAGCGGTTTCAGTCATCCATACGCACGCCTCACACGCGCGTAGAGCCAGCGATCTGCAGGCAACCAGCACGTGCCAATATGGCACACCTCTAGAGATCCAAGCTTTCCATCCGGTAGGGCCATACCTTTTGGGTCCCTGTCCTAAATATAAGGCCATTCCAGTTCGAACTCGTATAAAATAAACGCAGGATTAAAACTATATTTTCCAGCCGTCCATTTTGTTCTGTCCGCTGTGGGCTTGTGGCCCAAATGAGAAGTGTAACCACTGACTCGGTCCCGGCAGAGGATCAGTGGGGCCCGTCGTGATGTATGGGCTTTATCCACTCCGTCCATCCATTTTTTTGGATCATTTTATGGAATGAGCCTAAAAATGACGCAGATATAAGGCAAAAGTGGACCACGCAGTAGGGATTGAACCCCTACAGTTGAGAACTTCTTGGGAGCCGCAGAAATTTTGATCAAGCTGATATTTGTGTTTTCACTTCATCCACGTCTACGTGACCTTATGAACAGGTTGGATGGCATAAAAAAATCACGGTGGGCCGTAGGAAGCTTTCAACAGTAAGCATTATTATTTCCGCTGCTTCCTGTAGTGTGGCCCACTTGAAGTTGGATCTGTCTAAAATTTGAGTTTATCATCTAAAATAATCTGGAAAAATAGATGGAAGGAGTGGATATAATCCATAAATCACAGCGGGCTACATAGAGCCCCTGCCTGGACCGAGTCGGTCCAGGCGTGGCAGTACGCAACCGGTTCCGTAAACTTGCAGAGGCAAGTTAGCTTGCACGTGGTTGGGAGTAGCTCCGCACTCGTGCGAGCTCAGAAAGCTGTTGGATTGAGATTAAAAACGAAACCCTAGTCTCTCGCTTTCCCTTCCTCTGCTTCCTAGGTACCGTGTCCAGCTCTCTCCCTCTCTTTCTCCGCCGGCTGAGAAATCGTCTGACACAAGATCAAAGGTGGGAAATCATCGATTCACAAGGTCTTCGTTTCGATCTTCTTTTCGGTTTTTTTTTTTTTTTTTTTTCGTTATGCTTGAGAGGAGATTCAACGTCCGATTCGCAGCAGACGTGCGAACGTGGCACAATCATTCGATATCCGGTCCACTCATCAAGTCGGTCCCACCTTGAGCATGACCTGGCCGAAAAAATTATCAAGCTGGTCCAATTATCTGGTTCGCCAACCGTGTAACGGTAGAAATCAACGGCTAGAGGAAATATGGCCGAGTGACTACGCTCAACACGCGCGTGGTCAGCCTGATTAGTGGATCGGCCTGATGGATGGCTTGGATCTTTCACACGGGTGTTATATTGGTGGTGTGCTGCAAGTCTCCGTTTGATCTGTCGTCGATCGGATGATGTAGACGAGGATCTCATGCGTCATGATGTGAATGTCCTGATGCTTGGATCATACAATCACGATGCCGCTTTGGTTATCTGGACAGTTGATTTGCTCTGCCTCACCTCCGATGGGGGATGCTTCAAGGATCTTCGACATTCAGAGTTCCTAACTCTAATTGACAAAACTACAGTTAAGAAAATTCATTGACAATATGATTAGAGAAGATTGAATGGACAGGATCTTCCAGCTTGGAAGATTTCTGGAACATTCCCATTCGTAGGGTTTCTGCCAGATCAACCGTCTGGATGACAAAGCTTCAGCCCCCAAAAGGACCAAATGGATACACGAGTGAGATGGAGAGGGTAGAAAATGACACGGAAGTGTACGATCTGAGCCGCTCATTAGGTGGGACCCACTTTTCATGCCGTCGATTGAGAGTAGGGGCACAGATCTTCATTGGGTTGATAGGATGTGAATGTTGAATATGTACCGTTCTTTTATTCTAACAATCTGTTTTTCTCGTATATGTTATGTCAATCTGCATGCATATGTTGACAGTGCACATTTTCATTAATATACTTATTCACAGCATTTCAGAGGTGAATTAGTTCATTTAAAAAATTTCCCTTTATTTTGCCACCGTTATGTCTTCTTTTGTTACAATTTGAATGTATTGAATGATATTGTTTACTCGAATTCTTTCTGCTTTTTCATGTCTCAAGTAATATGGGTGGTTAGTGACCCATTAGTAATTTAGTACTGTCGATCACTGGCTGTGGGAGCAGGTGGCCCATAAGCATCATTGATTGAGCTTGCCACTGGCCAAATGTTCCAAATTAATAGAAAGATAATTGGGGCTGTTAGAACCAATCCATTTCTCTTTTAAACTTTGGTTATCCATTATTGTTTTGTCATGTTTTGATCCACCAACTAGTTTTGGTTCTAATACTATGCAAGGGACAACTGTTTTTTTTAATTTTGAACTCCTGGTTATCCATCATTGGTTTGTTATGTTTTGATTCACCAAGTGCTGTTTGATATGTTGCTTTCAAAGGGACTAATTTGGTTGAAGGGTGTGATGGAAAGTAGTATTTGACTATTATAAGGATCCATGTGAAGCAATGGACAGGAATGTTTTGTAGAGATGCTCATCAAATGGCCAATCTCGTGGATGGGGGATTAGCCCTACTTTTCGTCATTGAGAATTCTTTCCCTCCATTGTGACGTGTTTTCCTTTCTTTAATGAGAATTTCTTAATTGAAAAAGAATTCTTTTAATGTTTCTTTTTTAAGAATATGGTTATGACTGAATTTCATGCATATGAACCACTTACTGATTTTGAGTAAGTTTTGAATAAAAGGAATATTTTCACACATAATATCGACAGATTTCCTTCGGATGGTTATATGAATTTGTGGGGATATATTCTCGTACACGACGTACCTCAAGCCATTGCATTACATCTAGCGAAGAAAACCTGATGCAGGACAGATATGTAGGACAGGCTAAGGGGCAGTCCTAATTTTAAGTTGTGGGGTTAGATGAGGTTGACTGGTCAAACAAGGGTGAAGAGGGATTTATGTGATGGTCAATAGATCAGAAAAATAAATAAAAGACAAGGAAAAGAAAAAAGGATTATGGGCTGAGTCACACAACCTTAACTAGCATCCTCAGAGTTTCTCCTCATACCTCTAATTCAAATTTGGAGTCATACCAATCAATTAGAGACATTGCACCTCTAAAAAGGGCTGATGGCGGCCACTCCTAAATCCCCATGAATGCATTCAGCTCTAATTTTATCCTTCCTTGTCTTGCCACTCATCTATCTCAACATTATCATTTCAGCTACACATCCTATGGACATCTTGTTCCTTAACTACCCAACATTTTACGTAATAAAGCAGGGCTGGTCTTATAGTCATCCTATAAAATTTCCCTTTCAGTTTGAGTTGTACACGAGGCACAAGTCCGTTTCTTTCACCCTACTTGAATTCTATGGGCAACATTCTTCTCAATCTCTCCACTCATGAATTATTGACCCAAGATATCAAAAGTGGTCATTTTGAGAAACTTCTTGGTCGGCAATCTTTACTAATTCCAACTTTCCACCCCTATTTTTACTAAGATTGCACTCGATCCGCTCATTTTTTTAATTTTTTTATTTATTTATGCTCGATTAATTTTAAATCCTTTAAATTCTAAAGCAGCTCTCCATAAATCTAGCTTTTTGTTTACGCCCGCCCTCCCTCGTCTTGTTAATCAAAACTATGTCATATACAAACAACATACACCATGGGATCTTTTCTTGCAAATGCCTCATTATCTTGTTCATAACCAATGCTAAAAGTATGGCCTCAATGCCGACCAATAGTGTAAGCCTACAATAATTGGGAAATTACTTCTCTCTCCACTTGTGGTTCTCACATTTGTCACTTCTCCCTCATACACATCCTTAATTATGTCAATATATCCTTTTGAACTCCTCTCCCAATACCCATCAACTTCACTCTGTAGGGATCCTAGCATAAGCTTTCTTTAAGTCAATAAAGACCATGTGAAGATCCTTCCTCTTCTCCTTATATTTCTCCATTGTCTAAATAGGAAAATAGCTTCAACAGTAGATTTCCTTAGCATGAAACCAAACTGATTTTTTGATGCATTCATCTCATGCCTTAGTTTTTGACTCTTTGCTCAATCACTCTTCCCTGAAGTTTCATATTGCGGCTCATACATTTAATCCCATGATAGTTAGTGAAACTCTATTTGTCTCATTTATTCTTATAAATAGGTACCATGGTAGTTTTTCTCCACTCGTCTGCCATTTTCTTTTATCTTACAAGTTTAATAACTTTGTCAACCGAAATAACCCAGTATCGAACCTATATCTGTATGCCATATGGTTGAAGGGCCTAAATTTGGTCTTAATCTTGTTTAATGAATGAATAAGGCAATATTTTTCTTTTAATAAGAAAGGTGTTCATCTTGTGTTTTCATTACACCCTAAAATCCATCAGAAATGGGTGGAATTTCTTTGGAAAATTTTTGAAAAAAAAATTAGTTGTAGTTCTAGTTTCAAAAAAAATGGAAGCATTTGATGATTTTTTTTTTTTTTTTTTTTTTTAATTTGAAAATTTCTTCTTTGCTCATGTAGTTCTAGTTTCTTCATCTTCAACAGTTCCTGCTGGTGCAGATGCCATATAGTTGTATATCAATTTTCTTGTCTTGTGCCATTTGATGAAAGAAGATTTGAGATCCAAATCCCAACAACCATCCACTAAGTCACAATCAATATTTAATGAATCCATTTTTCCCTGAATTATTTGTTCTATAATTGGAAATCCATTTTCCCTCTAAACATAGAAGAAAATGGAAGCATTTAGATGTCATGCATTTTGAAAGTGTACTATCAATGTACAGAATGAGTGGCCCAATCAATGTGCAATTGAGCGGTATACACTAAATGTTAAAAAAAAATTGTCAACTGTCCAGACTTGCTGTGCATGTGGCCATCAACTTGATTTTTGGGTGAGGTGTCCATTAACACAGCGGGCTCGTCCTGTTGTGCAACTCAAATGTCTATTATTTCTTAGAGAAGGTCTCAAGTCCAACCAGCTGGACCACAAATTATGGTCCACCCAACAGATAACTTCCACCCTATTAAGTGAATCGAAAATGTTGGCCCCACCATGAGGATCACATATTGCAATAATCAGCCACATCTGCTCATCAGGTGGGCCACACTACAGAAAACAAATTCTAGCATTGATAAATAGCAAATACAAGTGTGGTCCACTCAATGAGTGGACGTGGTTGATTTTGGTGTAAGGCAATCCTCATGGTGGTGCAAACCTGTTGGACAGATCGGATGGCGCACACACATGAAAGGTTGGAAGTTATCCGATGGTGGACTGTGACTTGTGCTCCAACCAGTTGGACTTGAGGCCTTCTCTATTGCTCATAGAGGTGAATCTGAAGATATGTGTGCAGGCTTCACAAAATTCCAAAAATAAATGGAAAATATTGAGAATCCTGCAATTTTGTATTGAAAGACATTGTTCGACTCTTAATTTGTCATGATGTTTTGATATAACAACATACGACGCTGAATATATGACCTCATTAATTATTTTTTAATGATAACATGGTACACCAAATTGCGGCATTGATTCTTTGTGCTTTTTAATTGAATTGATTACAAGTTGAAAGATTTTTATTTTCTTGTCCATGCATCTAGTTGAAGCGAGCCTTTCAAATCATCAATGGTTCTGACTATTTTAAGGAATGATCTGCAGAAAGGTATAGATTTTAGATTGCTTTAGCTTCAACGAGCAAGAATGCCGGGAGGATTCCGAGTATTGCATCTTGTCAGACCATTTCTTTCAATATTGCCGGAGGTTCAGAGTGCCGACAGGAAGGTTCCATTCAGGGAGAAGGTCATCTACACTGTGATTTCTCTTTTCATCTTTCTGGTTTGCAGCCAGCTCCCTCTCTATGGCATACACTCAACAACTGGAGCTGATCCATTCTATTGGATGCGAGTCATTCTTGCATCAAATCGTGGGACTGTCATGGAACTGGGGATCACGCCTATCGTTACATCAGGACTGGTGATGCAACTCTTGGCGGGTTCAAAGATCATCGAAGTAGACAACAGCGTGCGCGAGGACCGAGCCCTCCTGTGAGTGTTTGTTTGGATACTTTTCTTTTCTATTTTTCTGTAATTTCAAACTTGAGATATATTTGTGATTATACAATGTGATTTGTGATCTGTGATCTGATGACTACCAGTTTTGTTTGAAGGATGCTGAGCTTTTTTTTTTTTTTTTTTTCTAAAAGTAATTTGGACTGATCTAATTAGGAAGGATACCTTTGTGATAATTGGGCTATCTTTGTGATTTTCTGTGGATGATATTTGTTTCAAAAGAAACGATTGCGTGCTTGTGCTTCTACTCTGGCAGGGTGTCCCTAGTGTTGAGTATATCAGCATCAATCTGATATTGTCACACGAGGATATATCAGCAACAATCTGATATTGTCACATAAGGATATATCAGCATTAATGGAGATTATTGCAATTCTAGCTACAGGAAATACATGTTTCTAAGCAATTGATGTAATATGAGGTGGTGACTGAGGTGATTGTATTTCTAGAAGGTTACTTGTGTCTAGGCAATGAACTTCTTTGATGGTTGATACAGAATAATTGATTGCTGAAGTTGGAAATTGTTACAGTTGACTGACATTAGAACCAACTTCAATTTCTTGTCTAGGAGAAGTCCACCTCCTGCTTGCTTCTTGGTTTTCTTAAAACATCATCATAATCATCTATGCCTTGTCCCAACTAAAATTTCACTCTATCAAGGGTCATAATTTCAGTTAGACCATAGGTCATCAAGTCTTTTCTTATGACCTCCACCCATGTTCCTTTTGGGCCTTCCCCTTGCCCTTTTAGAGTCTTCCAACTTGTACCAACTACCAACTCATTCTTTCTAACCTCATAGTGTCTCCATTGACATGACCTAATCATCTAAGTCTACATTCCATCATCTTGTTACCTATTGGTGCTGCTCCCAAGTTCCCCACAATGCATTCATTTCTAGTTCTATCCTTCCTCATCTTGTCACTCATCCATCTCAACATCCTCATTTCAGCTACACTTATCCTATGAACATGTTGTTCCTCAACTGCACAACATTCTGTCCCATAAAGCTCAACATTCTGTCCCATAAAGCATGGCTGGTCTTATAGCTATTCTATAAAATTTCCCTTTTCAGTTTGAGTGGTAGATGATGACCACATAAAACTCCAGGGAACATATCCATTTCCATAATGACGATTCCCTTGTGTTTGCCTGTTAATCGTACAACACTGAATTTATGCATGTAAAATCATCAGCCCGGAACTTTTTTCCTTTCCCTCCTCCTTTCATTTCTTTTTGATAAGAAGAATGTTTATGATCATGATTAGGAAGAGTTGACAGTTAGATATTTAATGCAACCAGAACTTCATTTCCTTGTGTATGAACAATTGTCTAATGTGGGTCCACATGGACACTTGTGAATGGGCTACTGCTTTTAAAATATTTTTTTTTTTTTATAAAAAAACTTAAAAAGTCGTCGTGTTTTATGCTTTACAATAAAGGTAATGACTAAAATACCATCAGTTATGGGCTGCTTGTGAATTGCTCTGTAAGTGGGGGCATCTTGGAGATAAATGAGGTTATTTTGGACTTCTTCCCATTGGTTTAGGTTTTAGTTATGTTGTGAAGTCCATATAAAACCTCATTGTGCATGCAACCTGATTATAATGCTATGCCTTTCATTGAACTGAACAGCTTCAAATTTTTTCCTTGGTTGTACTTAGAAGAGAGAGTAATTGAAAGGACACTAGTCCAAGACTAGTGAGTCATGAGGCCTTCCCACAAGCCACAAGCTAATATTTTTTCTACGTTCTTGTTGGTGAACTTTACTGAGGAACTATTTGGATTCGTTTAAAAAAAGAGGTGGAAACAGTGTTTGCCAGGAAAAACCGTTTTCACGAAACTATAGGAAAGGAGCAGCTGTTTCCCCTCTGATCATTTTCACTAAGATTTTCTTTATAAAATATTCCTTCATTTCCAATTTTGTTACTCGGCAAAACAGATTTTTTCATGGAAAATTTACTTGAAGATGGAAAGTGGAACCTGTGGTGTGGAAGAATGATTGTGGCACGTGGTGCTTGAAGATGGTCATGTAGCACATGTTTGCGCTGGGAGTCTTTGAAATGGACAATGGCACTTGTGGGCTCTTGAAGATGACGGTGGTAAATGTTGTGCATGCGGCACATTGATAAGTGAAGCACTAGAAGATCCATGGTGGCACATCTGTGGCAATTAAGATGGATGGTTTCACATGTGGGACATGGGCACATGTGGGGCACGTGAAAATGGATGGTGGCACATGTGGGGTGCTTGAAGATGGACGGTTGCACATGTTGGGTGCTTGAAGATGAACGATGACACATGTAGCTAACATGTGGGTCAATTTGTAGAGAGATGGGTTGTTTCCTCTCCTTTTCCTCAAATTCTAGTAAATTTCGTTTCTTAGGAAGGGAAGGAAAAATGAAAAGGAGCATTTTTCCAGGAAATTTGTGAAAACAAACAACATAAATGCTGTTTCCATGGAAATGGCATCTACTAGTTTAAATTTAAGTGAATCCAACCAGGCCCTAAGGTCCTTTACAAATATGATTTTATTTATTTATTTATTTTAAATCTCAATCCAAAACAGCCCTCATAAATGGGAAGGAAATGGAAATGGTGTTCCAGGAAATTTACTAAGACGACCAACAGAAATGCTGTTTCCATGGAAATGGCGTCTCTGTTTTCATTTCAGTGAATCCAAACAGGTCATATACTTAGATCCCTTTCAAATATGGATTTTTTTATCTCTCAATCCAAAACAGCCTTTGTGTTCCAGCCTAGTGTTTTGACCACCTCAGATGTCAAGATTTGAGGCCACTCGGTGTTGCAGGTCACACCATATATATTCTGTAAAAATTTCTTATGAAATCCTCTACATGCGTGTAATGTTCTTCTGTCATCTTCCATAATGCTGTTGCATACAGAATGCGATTGTTGTTATTTGCACAGAGTGGTCATACCACGTTTTCTTGTTTTGATGTGTATTGATATTTGAAAGCTCTAGTTTGTGGTCTGAATTGACTATCTTATGATATGAAAAGGGGTACTATTTGTTTTGTATTGAGCCTTTTCATTCATATTTTGTATCCAATACATGTGCTTTCTGTGCGTGTGCATGTACTGAGCATCTATTTCTCTTCATTCATGTTATATGATATATTCTGCCTGACAATTCAATACTCTTCCCCAGAAATGGTGCACAGAAGTTACTGGGTATCCTGATTGCTATTGGTGAGGCGGTTGCATATGTTCTATCTGGGATGTATGGCAGTGTTAGCCAACTTGGAGCTGGGAATGCTATTCTCATAATTCTTCAGCTTTGTTTTGCTGGTATCATTGTTATATGCTTAGATGAACTTCTCCAGAAAGGATATGGTCTTGGATCGGGTATTTCTTTATTCATTGCCACCAATATCTGGTAAGTTGTTTAAAAAATATCTGATAAGGGGTGTTCAGAATCTACTAATGGAAAATTAATACTGAAGCATTTGGTTGTCCTTGCAGTGAAACTATCATATGGAAAGCATTCAGCCCCACGACTATCAATAGTGGGCGAGGAGCTGAATTTGAAGGTGCTGTTATTGCCTTGTTCCATCTACTGATAACTCGAACAGACAAGGTCCGTGCTCTTCGTGAGGCTTTCTACCGACAGAACCTTCCAAACGTGACAAATTTGCTTGCCACGGTTTTTGTTTTCCTCATTGTGAATTACTTCCAAGGATTCCGTGTTGTTTTGCCTGTGAGGTCAAAAAATGCACGCGGACAGCAAGGCTCCTACCCAATTAAGTTATTCTACACTTCAAACATGCCCATCATTCTACAGTCTGCGCTTGTTTCCAATCTTTACTTTATTTCCCAGGTATTGGAGACTTCCATTCGATCAGTGTCATATCTATTTTCTTTTGCCTCATGAAAAATCTAATTCCATTTCTCATGCAGTTGCTGTACAGGAGGTACAGTGGAAATTTCCTTGTAAATTTGCTGGGCAAGTGGAAGGAGTCTGAATATTCAGGTGGCCAGTTCATACCAGTTGGTGGTCTTGCATACTATATCACAGCCCCATCAAGGTAATTAAATATGTGTGTTATCCAGGCCACCCTTTGTTGCATAAATTAAAATTCTCAGGCCCAGTTTAGCTTGTTGCTTGGATAATATAACCATACATTTCTGCTGCTTTTGGTGATCTGTGTATGATGTACTGATATTGTCGTATGTGGATCCCTTTTATCTTTTCCAGCTTGGCAGATATGGCAGCCAATCCATTCCATGCATTGTTCTATATTATTTTTATGCTGTCAGCCTGTGCACTATTCTCAAAAACTTGGATAGAAGTGTCTGGATCTTCGGCCAGAGATGTGGCTAAACAACTCAAGGTAAATCTAATGTTGTGCCTTTTGCTTTCTGTTGCTCTTTTCTCTAATTGGCTGTACCATGTTCAAGTTTAAACTCTGATTTTAACAAAATGGTCCCTCCAATCATTGATTTCATAGATTCCTTTTAAAAAGTGTCTGCATGGATGGAGCTCTGCCTATTTATTTTTTCATGCCTGGAATCTGTCCATCCTGCAGGCCTGAAAATCGGCTAGACTTGGCTTACTGGACTCGGCCATAGTAGAAAACTGTTATGAGATCTGGGCCAGAGTTCAGACCACTTGGCCTGGAAGGTGGAAACCCCGATGTCTGAGAGAACCACATTGACAGTGATACAATTTAATAAGCTTTTCATTGTCCCATTCATATTGAACTTGGAAACTGGATGTCTGGTTCTGAGTTTAGCCATGTTGCATGCTCTCTAATAGCTGGATCCTATGAACCTCACAGTGTGTTCACATGATATGACACAAGTACAGGATGTGGCTGTGAGGGAGTACCTCTATCTTTTTGGTTTCAGCATTAATATAAGTAGGGCTAGATTGGTGGACTGTAGCAGTTCACACTGGTTCAATTCATTGGCCTCATTGTAGATTGATCACGTCCCTTGGATTCATAAGAATCTAGGTGTGCAGATGGGACAAGTAGAGCTAGACTACATTGGTAGTTCTCCATCCAACACATAGGTCCAACTTGAGTGTATCCATTATTTATTATTTCAAATTGATTGCATGATCATTAGCTCATATTTTCATTGATTGCAGAAATATATCCCTTGTGTCAAAAATACCCAAAAAAGAAACTATTGAACACCCTTGTCGCATGCTTGCCATACCCTTATTTTGAAATTTCAAATTTTTGGATTTGTGTACTTGATTGTTCTTGTACTCGTAGCTTTGTTGTTGTTGTAGAATGGCAAAAGGAGGAAAAAAAAATCTTTATTAACCGAAGAACAAGAAGATGCAACCTAAAAGGAAGGGATGGCTAGTAGCCGTCTCTTTGACATTCACTAGATTAACAAGAATTGTTGAATTTATTCCATTGTCTTCATAGGGACCATAATCTGGCCAAAAGAGGTGCCAAAGACCAAGATCTTTCTTATCAAGAATAAGCACTATAGAAGTATCTTCTAAGAGGCTAAGCCATTGTATCGACTCCCCCACGAATAGATTACAGAAATGAACTCCATGATATCCCCATTCACACCCTCCCAAAAAGCTCTTTAAGAAAGCAATAGGGAAGGCAAAAAAAAGAAAAAAAGAGAAGAAAATATCATGTTATAATGGGTAAATTCTCATTTGGGGGGCTTGTGTTAGTGGAATATAAAGGAAGGAGAGTATGCCCAGTGGTTTTTCCCCCTTTGTGTTGCTAAAGCGAGAGTCGTTACTGCAGAGTGGCGAACCCAGTCAAGGGTCTCTCTTATTTGCTTTCATCAAAAGTCGAAGACTAGAAGTACTTACTATGGGCCAACTATCTTTTCGTTCCTGATCTATGCTAGATACCTCTTTGTTGTCATTTGCTGTCTGGATAAATTTCTCGTCTGTGGACTTTTTAACTTCATGAAACTCGGACGTGCATGACCGCATAGGAATGTATTGATAGAAGTCCGTGACCGCATAGGGGTGCTCTTCATTAGGCTTTCCCTATTCGAGTGGTAGACATCATCGTTGTAGTCATCGCCATCTTCATCACGGTTGTTGTTGTCATCATGGGCCTTGTCGCATCGCCATCTTCATCACGGTTGTTGTCGTCATCATGGGCCTTGTCCCATCTATTGCTTACTCAACTCCAGACCTCTTTTATGTGGGCTGCAGACTGGCTGGCCCATCGTTACTAGACAACTGTATGGTAAAATTGTTTTATTATCTTGTTTACATCCCTTTGTTATTTTTTTTTCTGCAGGAGCAACAAATGGTGATGCCTGGTCACCGTGAGTCGAACTTACACAAAGAACTGAACCGCTACATACCTACTGCAGCCGCCTTTGGTGGCATGTGCATTGGTGCATTGACTGTGCTGGCGGATTTCATGGGGGCCATTGGTTCGGGCACAGGGATCCTGCTTGCTGTGACCATCATATATCAGTATTTTGAAACGTTTGAGAAGGAGAGAGCCAGCGAGCTTGGCTTCTTTGGCCTCTGAGCTCAAGCACCTTTCATGCTCTTCCAGACACTCAATGGTGCTGGTGCCATCAAGCTGAGTTGAGATGTGTAAAGTATAAATTCAACCTATTTGACCTTCACATGTAGTAGAGATGGAGATGGTACTTTGGTGCAGTGACTGCTGCTCCTCCTTTCAACGGGAAATGCTGGGAAATGGTGCCAATGTTTGAACAGATGCTGCCGATGTTTCTCAGGAAAAATGGACACCACCGTAGGCTGTCCTATAAAGGAGTTTTATACCTTCAACTAAAACCCTAGGGAGTAGTCATCAGAAAAGGCTCTGAGAAGGCCGAGAAACCAAAAACCATTTGTTTTGTTTTTTCTTTTCCCCTGACTGCCTTTCTTATAGTGCTACGGAACCTAGTTATGTTTTAGTGGTTTTGGGGGGCTGTTATAACTTGTTTTAGCTTGCATTTTCTTTTGTTCTTTTTTCTTTTCTTTTCTTTTTTTCTTTTTAAAATCTTCTCCAGACTCAGAATCTAAAAAGAAATGCTTAATTTTGGAAAATGTTCTGTTTGTCCATCTGCATATGTAACATTGATTTTATGTGTACACATGGTTTAAACCTAATCTTAACTTCCAGCTGGTTATTTTCATAGCACTGGAAACAGCCGTATGCAGCTGTCACTCTCCCGAGTGCTAAACTTAAGCAGAGCGGCCATTAAGGGCTAGATTCATTTTAAAATGGTGGGGACTCTTTCCCCGCTGAAATTGCTCATGGACGGTAGCATTATCCAGAAAGTACATTGATAAAATATGACAATAACTATATGATTTTCCCGTGGAATTGATCAAATATGAGAATTAAGTATATGATTTTCCCTTGGAATGTGGACCGCACCTATTTTAATATTTACCTAACAAATTGATGGGCATCATTTTGATAGTCTGGATTTCTTGAATAACCCGATCTAGCGCTATCCTGTGGGAGTGCCATGTGATGTACTCTTAATAGGAATCAGAGTCCAAGAAGTTTGAAATGACATGCAGTCGTCAGTCGTTTTTGTATTGTAAATGTTGGCCAATATGATCGTATGGCCAACCTTCAACTTGCACCATACTGTCAAGATGATGGGTTCATTCTGATGAATGGATTGGATGTATGCACACCTTCAACCCTAAGGTCATGGATTCGAGTACCCATTGTGGCGTGTTAAATAATAATAATAACTAGTGCACGTGTGAAAGTGGTACGGTACGTTAGTGTGCAATCTAATCCATCCATTTGATTGGTTGAACCATGTAAATGCTGTTACCTGTCTCGAAACCTACAATCCAAAGATCTGATGAGGACTCAAACTCGAGCGAATCATGATCCAGGTCTTCAAGAGCTAGACCACGGACCCAGCAAGAGAGAAAATTGGTTAGCCTCGTTTCAACACTGAGGTCATGGTATCGATTCCCTAGTGGGGGTGGCTAAGTGAAGTGTGAACTGACAGTGGGGTGTACTAACAAGCTAACAAAAAAAAAAAAAAAAAAGACCCCACCCCTATTGATGCTTACTTTGAGTGGTCCCGTAAAAGAGTTGTAAGAAATACCTTAAAACCCCAAACCCTAGAGATTAATCCCCAGAAAAGGCTGTAAGAAAGGGGGTCCCACCTAAAGATCAATGGATGTTAGAATCATGGTGTTGCAGTTGTCAAGTGGGCCACTTGCGCCAGTGAATCCAACCGTTAAACAATCTATTGTTTCTTGCATGGTGGTGTACTGGCCTGCACTTGATCATCTTTAAGGGGAGCATCAATTCAACGGTCTGATTCTGATTCAACCAAGAAGTATGAACCTCGGTTCTCCCAAAGGTATTGACTGAAATAAAGGGCCCAAGGGTCAGGGCCATGCCTGAAGCTCAAGCCCATTTATTAGTCAGGCCAAGCTCAAACTGTGTTTGAGAGCCCATCATTCCAGCCAAGCCGGTTCAAGGTTTCAAGGTCCTTTTTGTCAATATCATGCATGATTGGCCCACCTAATGAACGGCACAGATCTTGCAAAAAGAAGCCATGTTCTTGATTAATCCAACAACTTGTACATGGCATGCGGATACTATACAGACCCTGGGCTTCAGCATGGATGGTCCACAACTGTCAAAGAAGCATGCAGAGAGAGGCATAGAGAAAGCAAAGTGGAAAAAGCATCATATCACATGGCCTACCTAATCAAGGGATGGATTAAGATATACACCGGGAAAAGGGGACATTGCCAGGTGCAAGGAAAATACAAGTGAAGATTGAACTAACAATCATCAGTATCAAACAAGCCACGAGGACCAATCACGCTGACGCCCCATCATGCCAGTTGGGCAACTGGATCCCACACAGTCAGCAACGTACATCTTCCCACAAAAGATTAAGCAGGATCCCCTATCCTAAAGAGTAACAAGGGGGACCCACAAGTAACAAGAACAATCGTGACCGTCACTGGCGGAAGCCTCATTTATAAGGAAAATCCAGAAACCTTGCAAAGGTCCCCATGCATACATGTATATGTCCAAGGGAGTAATTACAAAAAGAATGTGTTGTGTGTATATACAAAAGCCCTGAGATGAATCCTTCTGCAGTAAAATTCACTAAGAATAAACAAAATATGGTTTTGATTCTTCACTGAAATGGGCCCCACTGATTCTTCCTCAATCGAATGGATTATCCTCTCTCTCTCTCTCTCTCTCTCTCTCTCTCAAATAATTGGCAAGAAGGAATTAGTTTTAGATCAACCTTTCAAAGAATACTTCCTCCCAGTGAATGCTTGGAACTTTGGTTCTTCCTTCAGTGGCTCTGGGTTTGCATCTTTCACGACAACCTACAGCAGAAGGCAATCACAATGAATCATATACATCCATTGTTTTCAATAATTTTCTTTTCCTTTTCTTTTTGGCAGTAATGGACCACATAATGCAGCTATTAAGTTATAAAAGGCAAATGTCGTACAGGTGATCGAAACCCCAGTTGGGCCAATATCAGCAGAAAAGTGCTGCCACGGCGGGGTGACCAGATCTGCATAGATAAATTCTAGCTGGATATGCTAAAAGTGCGAATGTGGTGGACCAAGCAGTTTACATGGCCCAAAAACTACTTGTTGGGTCCACATATAGGTGATCTGAGACATTCCACCCACAGTGCCTCACTGTGGATGGGAGATGTGCATAAAAACCTCAAACCCCATTGGGTGATCATAACCATCCAATTGGCACCCATTAATATGCTGTAATTGTCCATTTTCAATCCACTAATTTGATGGCTAGGATCATCTCCTACGGGAAACAAGGCATGGTCCATCGCATTATGCATCCGCAAGATGAGTGCGATAGATTACCAAAAGGTGGGAACCACGAGTACCAGCGAATGGTCAAAAGATTTTTTTCTTCCAAAGGAATACATACAAATACCTCACTGAAGGAAATACTTCTGTACCTTTTGTTTGTCCTTTGAAGCCTGGCTCATGTTCGAACCAAACACAAGCTTTCCTAAAGGTGGACGTGATGAAGAGCTGGATTGAACAGACCCTGCCCCATTAGCACCGACTCCTGATTGAGCCTCATTTTGTGTAGAAGAAGCTGTGGCTGGTTGTTTCAAAGGCTTGCCAACCAGGCGTTGTGCAACACCAGTAAACGGGATGAACTTTGGTTCTTCCTTGGTGGGCTCCTCCTGGGCTGGAAAGATAGAACAATGGGCAATTGTATCAAAACAACTGGTTCTCGAGCCTACCGAGTCTTATCAAAATATTATAACATCCAGTTCTAGAAGCTATTCTAAATTTCTAACTACACAAAGCAATGTAATGTTGAATAAGAAAGCACGCCTTCTTAAAGGAATTGAAGAACTCCTTTGAAAATTTCCACTATTGAAGTCTGTACCGGATGCTTCCAAGACATCAGAGGAATTTTACCATCTTGATTCAACAGGCCATGCACAACATGCGCTCAGACCATAACACCAGGGCACATAGTTTGGTCATTCAGACTGTTGAGCTGGTGAGCCCTGCAATCAGTGGGGTGTGCCCAAAATCTTCCATAATGTATGATATTAGCAGCCTGATGTGTGAAGCTAAGATTCACAACATTGGAGGATCATGTGTGAAGCATTAGGAGTCATGTGAACCATTTTGGAGAGAGTAGAAGCACAAACACTCAGACAAGAGGGAAAAACAATACAACGAGTGCAATTGAGATATATAAGTAAAAGAGAAAACAAGAGGATAGCCAAGACAAGACCTTGAGCAGGTGCCTTGCTTGATGGAATTGATGGTGCCGGTCTTTCAGGCTCTTTATAATCAAGGGGAAGGGCAAAGTCAACCTCGCAGTCTGTCTCAATAATGCTTATAGCAGAAGACGGCTTCGTTTCTACAATATCTATGTAGAATTTCTTGTTGTTGTAGGCAACCATGATGGTGTCACCAGTGGTCAAACACGAGTAGTTTCTCAATGTCGTTTCCAAGCTGCGTGGAACATAACCAGCAAGTGAATTTCTAACACAATATCAAGATGATAGACATGTAAAAGAGCCCTGATAAGGACTACTTGCAAGGATAAGATTTCAAACCCAACACTCGCTGCATATGCAGAGTGTGAGCTCTCCACTTTGTGAGATCCAACTGTGTCTGGCATGCAAGTTCAGGTGGACATCACATGTTTGTTGAATATGGACTGTTAGCTGTTTCTTTCTAACCATCCATTTTCTTTGGCATGAGGTCCACCTAATAACCAACTGGCCTGATTTTCAGGCGACAGCACATAGTGGGGCCACCAAATGAACAGTCCAAATCCCAACAAAAAACAACCATTAATCACAGATACTTACATGGCTTTTGGGTTGGAGATATCTAAGAAGTCCTTTGTGTGAGGCTGTAGTTTCACATATGTTCCCTTCAAAAGGGAGGCATTTTTCACTTGCACAATACCCCCCTCTTGTAAAAGCATGTTTTCCATCATCTGCAGTCACAAAACAACCCAAAAAATCAATGGGAGTTGAGTTTCTACCACCAGGGATTTTAATTGTCAGTTACAAGCGGCAATGGCGAGTTGCCAACCAATACTTCAAACAATAACATTTTAATCTTGCAATGCCTACCCAATATGGTAAGTAGATAACGCCTTCATCCGCAATGAACTCCAGAACACCACAATGAGAAACCCGCTCTGCCACGGGATTACAGAGTTCAAATAACATTGGATAATCAATGTTCAGAGATGCTGCAAATGGAAATGTCAGTATCTATATCCGCAACCTGAGGTCAATAGAAAGAGACAACAGTGTGCTGCACCACAATTAAAAAGGAAAGACAGGTAGCTGTCGATCGGCTGGGCTCAGTGATGTTGGGGTCTGCCAAGGCTGGCCTGTTTATTTATGGAACCAGATAAATCAAGCTCCGGCCAGAAAGCCTGGTTTCAGGCTAGGAACATCCCTCAATAAGGGCCCATTTGAATGCAACCCCAAAAAAGAGGGTTTCCCACAATTTTGTTGGTCAACGATTTGTTTTTAGCAAGTGGGCTTTTTAGCGCTTATTTCGTCAACTAGGGGTTCAGAGGACAGTTTGCAAAAGTGCATACAAACACACAAGCAAACTGGGGCTTGGCTTTAAATGGCATTTTGGTGTCCAAACACCCCTTCTGAGGTGCATCCAAATGGGTCCCTGATAAATGTTACTGAATGTGGACCTGAGCCCAGCCCATTCACTACTTGCCAAGCATGATAAGAAGGTCCAGGCAGCCTGTGAGCCTTAAATGAGATCCAAGCCAGGCCCGTCCAGAGCCCAACTGATCCACCTGACTAACTGACAGCCGTGGGTAAGAGAACTACTTGATCCCATGCTCACCATTCATGAGCAATGTGGTCAAGACTCAAGAAAAGGATTCAACATGAAAATGAAGAGAAAGCTCCATTACCTAGGCGATCAAGGGCCGAGGGAGGCATTATGACTGTAAATAGCATAAAGAGAAAATATAAAGTCAGTGAAGTTTTGGAATGGGAAATACTAAGGGCGTGTTTGGAGCAAGTTCTGGTTTCAACTGAGAACAGGTTCCTTTGGGAAATACTCAGTGCCCACATATACGACAACTCAGCTTCCCTCCTCCCAACCCCAAAATGCAGCTTCTTCTTCTTCTTCTTTAATTTTATTTTAGCAAAATGCAAGTATCCCCTAAATGCTGAGTTGTCACATGTGAGGCCACATGTTTTATGAAACCTGCGTTCCGGAATGGAATGGGAACTTAGCCCAAAAGCCTGCAAACATTGCTAACAAGAAAGTAGCATCATTGGGTTAGGAAGACTACATACTTTTGTCACCAGTTTCCAACTGCGGCTGCAAAGGGGGAATGGAAATAATATTAATAGTGGAAGAGGGAAAAAACAAGCAAACAAATTCCAAACCAGGAACCAAAAAGGCAGAGATTTATTTTATTGGCATGGTGGCAGAACTATCCCATTTCATTGCCATGAGAAGTTTGCTAGCGTTGCCTTTGTGCCTCGAGATCCTCACCATGTGGTAATAAGGACCACTCATAAATACGGTGGATGGGCAACATAGAAAAAATCCCATTGATCAAAGGTCATCTCTGTTGTCCATTTGAAGGTGTTGAAACATAGACTTGTTTCTAACCATCCTATGTATGGATTGTAAAGATCTCTAATTAGTGGAGATTTTGCTGCATGTTCACATGGTGGAATCATGTTTTTGTCTATCAATCCTGAATTATGTACCTCTTCTAATAAACATTTCCACACAAATGAATAAAAATTCAAACTGCATGAAAAGAATTGGAAGCATGTGAACATGGAGGTACAGATTGCATCAACTAGCACCTACATCAAGTAATAAGCCTTGCTGGCTCATCATGTTTCAGGTCCAGCCCGCCGTGGACTGTACTTGGACTCATTTTTTAAGCCTGCAGATGGGCCTGGGCCTGATTTTCAAGCCAGTTTTTTTTTTTTAAGCGGAACTGCAGCCTAGATTTTTTACAACATTTTATATTGAAGTCTGGACAAAATCCAAATCCAGGCTGGTCTATGGCAGATGTGGGTGGTTTTGGACCTTGTTTTCAGGCTCCTGGATGGCCCAGACCTAAATTTCAGCCCAAAAGCATGCAGGCTTCACTCGGAAAGACCCTGACCCAAGATTGAGATAGAGGTAAGGATGTTTTGTATGGAAAACTAATTTTTCTAATTCGTTTCAGTCAACAAGCTGGAAAGAGTGATGAAAATAAATGAGCTTCCAAGGAAGGCTAGTTAAACCTTATTGATAAAAGAGGCTGGGTAACAACAATATGCCTGCTCGAAAGATCCTCCATGATAACCATATCCTTCGAAAAACTGCAAACACCAACATCATGAGCAAAAAATGAAAAAAAATAAAAATAAAAATTTAAAAATTGAGTTCAACATATGATTAACCCAAGCTAGAGATCAAAGTTATATATAATGGTTCAACTTCCCAAATTTACCATGACTGTACATAAGTCAATTGAGTTATGCAGCATGTTCTTATGTCATTCCAAAATAATTAGAAGTCTCTTCATTCCATGGATTTGAGATAAAGAGCTTTGACCATCAACAACCTTCACAAAAGAGGAATGGTGATCCCAAGGAATGGTTATCCCAAACATGTGTGTTTTGTGTACGGGCAATGCTGAGACGATCATCTGTTCATTCATTACCCCTATACTCAGGGGATTTGGGATTTTATTGTTTCTTATTTCAAGGTGCAGTGGTCCATGCCCATCTGGGTGGTGGGTTTATTGGAGGTGGGCATGGTTTTTGTCTTCATAAGCAAGCTCGGCCGGAGTGGCAGTTGGTGATTCTTGCGACCCTTTGGTTGGTGTGGGGGAAAGGAATAAAAGATGCTTCATCGATATTAGGAATGATGTTTGTTTTTTCATCCATATGTTGAAATCTTACATAGATGAATGGGCTTCTTGTAATGCTACTTTGAAAGGATTGTATCTCTCTTTTTGCTTGATAGGGTTGAAAGCTTTTAGGCACCATCTCAGCACCTCTTCAATAATACTTCCTTTATCTTTCAAAAAAGAATAAAAACTGACAGAAACTATGCCTTTGTAGCTTTCAGGAGAATGAGGCCAAGAGCATGAAAAGAATGGAAGAATAAGATTCGGTTAATGCTGTTAAGTAATATGAATGATCGCACCATGACAGTCTCTTTTGAAAAGTCATTCTATTTCAAACTATGAATGTGAGATTGAACAAAGTGCCAAATGAATCCCATCAAAAGTAAAGACAATGGAACTCCCTACCGCATTTTTGACTATTTGCCTCACAAAGCAGGAACCAATTCTGGTGCTAGAGAGGACAGTGATGACTTTCACAGAAGCTTACGAAGTGGGAGCACCTAAGAAGCGTTCAGTTGAAAATGATAGAAAGAATTTAAAAATATGAATTTATGTAATTCAATATGAAAGTTCAATAATTCAGTGATTTTGTTTATGAAAGCATTGAATTGAGGTATCATTCGATTTCTTCAAAAGTGAAGCGTCCGACATCGGTACGACCTCATTTCAAAGTGTCTAGGTGACTCACTGGACCAACAATTTAGTTGATCTGCCAGCTCCAATAGGTAGAAACAATGGGCCCCACCAATTTAGTTGGAATTGCAAGAGCTATAAGTTGTACGCCATTGACACACCCAAAGAGGTTTTGACGGACAGATAATGCCATGCACAGTTGATGGTAGGGAAAAAAAAGAGAGAGAAAGAAAGAGGTAGAAAGGCACAAATGAGAGTGGCACCTTGCATAAAAGGTTCTTGCTGTAGAAAACTAATTGAAAAATCTAACCAGTTTCTGTCAAACACATCCATTCATCAATCAACTAATTTCACATCAATTCTAGCATGTGTTGCTGTATGAGATCCAATTGGATGCATATGATGATGAACAAATCCATCAATTCATGTGGGCCCCAATGTATGGGGACGACAGTCAAGAAATCAGTCCAATTGAGTCCACAAATACTTGTTTCCAGTTTAATGTGGACACTGTGCATCAATTTCCAACCGTGTGTTTGAATCCACTGACCAAAAGGTTAAGAACATTGCCCAGTGTGATTTTCTGACCATGCCCAATCTATGGTGGGGCCAACCTGATGGACAGTTCTGATCATCCATCCGCATAGCTATGTCACCCTGTTAAGTGATGCATGCTAGACTAATAGTCACGACTCATGCGCTCTTTTACATCCGAATTTTCATTCCAAACAATGACAAGGCCATCGATCATCTCCAACAAATCAATTCAAAGTACAATCCCATCCAACCAAATTCAATTCTGGCTATGGCCCACCTACCCACATAAGCTAAATCCTAGTTCTGAAAACCCATCAATTCAAAACCTTCATAAATTGCTCCACAACCAAACATCAATCTCTATCGAGTTCACTCCAAGTAACAACATTATCCTATAAAAAAGCATCCCATACAAACATGAAAAATATAACAGAAATAAATCAAACAAAGCATACCATCTTGACTGGAATGTGATTTTGGTACCAAAAGAATCAAACAGTCAAATCTCCTAAAAGAACCAAAAACAAACACTTAATCAGCAATCTATCAAAATTACCAAAAACCCATCAATGCAAAGCAGTCAATTCAATCCAAAATACTTTTTAAAAAGCACTGAAATACATGCAAGAGGTGAGAAAATAAAATATATAAAAAATCAAAGGTTTTTGGTTTTTCTTTTGAAGGAATTAAAGAGGAGATCAAAACATACCTGAGATTGCAGAAAATACTAGAAAATAAGGACAAAGGCGGAGACAGAGAGAGAGAGAGGGAGGAAAGTGTAGATGCAATACGAGTTGGTGAGCAGACGAGAACGCTTTAAATACGAGGCCGTGGATTGCGTACTGAGTAACTCAGGGACGGGGATTTCTTGCGAAAGCCTTTCACAGAAGTTCCTGCGCTGGGAATTGGGATGCTAAGTGGGATCCACCGTGATGTTTGTGATAAATCCATCCCGTCCATTCGTTTTCCGAGATCATTTTGGGACGTTAAACCAAATATTACATGGATTAAAAACTCAAATGGCCGCACGAGAGGAAAAGGTTGTGATTCAGTCACCACCGTTGAAACATTTTTAAGGCCACGAAAGTTTCTTATCACGCTGATGTTTACGTGTTTTCACTTCATCCCAGTGGGAATGACCTTATAAACCGTTTGGATGGCATATAAAAATCAAGGTGGAGCCCAAAAAGGTTTCAACGGTAAAAAACTATTTCCCCAGTTTTCCCTCTCGTATGGCCCACTTGAGTTATCGTTTTCGGTAGAATGTCCTAAAATGATCTCGGAAAACGGATGGACGGAATTGATTTATCACAAACATTACGGTGGACCCCACTTAGCATCCCAGGCAGCAACTTCCTGCGGAAGGCTTTAGCAGGAAATCCGCGTCCGTAACTCAGACCTTGATGTATGTCTATTATCCAGGCCGTCCATCCGTTTTTCGAGATAATTTTATCCTGTGATTCCAAAATCGAAACATTTCCAAAGCTAAAATGGACGACACAACAGGAAAGAGTGGGAATTGAACGCCTACCGTTGAAATGTTCTTGGGGCCACAGAAGTTTTGGATCAAGGTGATATCTGGCGTTTTCCCATCATCCATGTCTGTTGTTACCTTATGAACAGGTTGGATGATAGATGAACATTACTGTGGGCCTAATAAGGTTTCAACGGTGGACGTCCTATTTCCTGTGGTGTGGTCCACTTGAGATTTGGATACGCTACAATTTTGGATTCGAGCTGGTAAAACGGATGGACGGCGTGGATAAGATACATACATCACGGTGGTTCCCGTAGAGTTTACTAAGTCGGCTTTTCTTAGTACGCAATCCACCTTTGGCTCTTAGGAAATTTTAAAAAATGTTAAGGGCATTTTAGGAATTCAATCTCCGGCCCTGGCAAAGGTGCAGGACGGATATGTCATGCGTGCAAGATCTGGAGCGTTGGTCTGTTAGGTAGGCCATGTGGACGGTGGATCTGTTGGAGCAGATTGCCTATGACCCTGGGCACAGAGATATCTCTGTGCTGGGGGCTGTTGGGCTCCATAGAGATGTTTGTGACAAATTCACTCCGGAAATATAATTTGAACACGATAGGACAGGATCATCAAACTCGAGTGGGCCACACTAACAAAACAGTGGGAACAACAATGTCGACCGTCCGAACCTTTACTGAGCTTACCATGATTTTTATATTCCATCCAAACCGTTCATAGAATTATTACCATTTGGATAAACTACAGGAACAAATATCATCCTGATATAAAACTTCCATCACCACCAGGAGTTCAATCCTCACTGTTTAGTGTGGATGGCCCACAGGAATTTTGGATCTGCCTGATTTTTGGAGTTCCGTCCCATCATGACCTTTCAAAACAGATGGACGGAGTGGATTTGTCAGGAAATCTTTATGGCCCCACACAGCTCCGGGCACGGAGATATCTCTGTGCCGGGGTCACCGGCAATCCGCTCCCAAAGTTAAGCAGATCCACTCAGCAGGTGGGCCACGCATGTGCAGTATATGTGGACCGTTGGTTATGCCTTTTCTTTTAAACACCTTCCTTTTCCACATTGGCGTACGCCAGAGGAGTGGCCCCCATCTCACTAACGTGCTCCATGCACGTGTTTCAAAATCTGATCACAACCGCAAATTGCGTGCCTTTAGATAGTCGGATGTTTTTCTGGGCCATATGTGCAGCTCGTAAGGTGGGTCCCACCGTCCACATGATCAGGTGGGCTGTACCTATCCACTTAACGTGGATTGTTGGAGTTTATTTTTTTTTAAGCCGTTCAACTGTTGTTTTCATGCCCTTGTAGCCCCTGAAATCAGTGGACCGGCCTGATTACTGCACGGAAACGGCGTGGATGAAACACATACATCATGGTGGGGCCATTGCACCGACCATCAGCCATTGGCCGGTGGCAGGGGGAGTAGCCAATCCCTGTCCTTACCGTACCAGCTCGCCAGAACGTGTGACCCACCTTCTGTACAGATTCGTCTGCGCTCCATGCAGTCCTACTCAGAGACTGAAATCTGCGCGAGCAGCGAAGCAGCTTCTTTATCCCGCCACCGTGGAACGGACGCGGGTTACATACCGACAGGTTGAGTAGGGAGAGTGGCTACTGAAGTGACGTCACCAAGTTCCGTAGACCCACTATGGTGAATGTGTTGTATCCACAGCATCCATTCATTTGGAGATACTATTCTAAGGCATGACCCAGAGAACCCGGTAAATCTAAAGCTTTAGTGTATCCGCCAAAGAAAACAGCGGGAAGATTGATGCCCACCGTTAAAACCTTTCTAAGGCCCACCATGGTGTTTTTTCAAAATCCAACCCGTTGAAAAGTTGACAAAGGCATTAGAGGAGGGAAAACACAAATATCAGCTCTTGGTCTAAAACTTTTGTGACCTTTAAAAGTTTTAAACGGCTGTGTCACTCTTCCCACTTTTTTCTTTGGTGGGGTACATTGGAGCTGTGGATGGGACTCATTCTTTGGATCTTACTATAAAATGATCCCTCTAATAATGGATGTACAGGGTAAATACAAAACATAGATTATGGTGGGCTTACAGAACTTTCATGCCACTTCCTATTCAACCTGTCAGTAGCCAATCCACGCCCCCGCCGAACATGTGGTTGGGACACGCATAAACTTTGGCAGGTTGAATAGCTAAACTCGCTGCTAAAGTGACGTCACTGAGTTACGAGGGCCTACTATAATGTATGTGTTGTATTGGCACCGATTCATGTTTTTGGAGAGATCATTTAAAAACATGTTAGAAAGAACAAGGCAGATCCAATGTTAGGGTGGACTCACCACAAAAAAACGGTTGTGAGAGTGACACCCACCGTTGAAACCTTCTGAAGGTCTACCGTGATATTTATTTGAAATCCAACCAATTCATGCATTAATAATGGCACAAAAGAAGGGAAAGCACAAATATTATAAAAACGTTTGTGGCCCTCGAACCTTTTAAGGATGGGCGTCACTCTCCCCGCTATTTTTTATGGTGGGTCCCTTTAAGCTTTGGATACGACTCATTCTTTGAATCATGCCTAATATAATCTCTCCAAATAGCTGATGTAGATATAAAACATCACCATGGTGTGGCCCACGTAACTTGGTGACGTCACTTCAGTAGTAGTGAGTTCCCCGGCTCAACCTGTCAGTAGTTAATTCGCGCCCTTGTGGTTAGGCAAAGCAGTCTATGTGGATCATCTATCAAATGGCTCCAAATTTAGCCGCTTGATAAATTTAGATTTGTCCTCGAATCTGAGCTGCTCCATTGTTTTCCTAGCTTTCCTATTATAGCCATAGCTCGCAACACTCCCATTTCAATTTGTATTTTGAAAATTAAAATAAAAAAATAAAAAAATACTTATTTTTAATTTCTAAAATATTTATGGCATGCTGTCGGATTAGGAATTGCATTTGAGACCATGCAGATTCCATCTAGCTTTTGGAGACTTGCTATTATGAGGACATGTGGCTACACGTGTGATTGATCAAACGTGTGATTAGATTAAGTTTTAGGCCTGCTAGAATATTCTAATTGATCGCCTATGACTCCAAGCGCTAATTTAAGGATCATATCAGTAAAAGACTGGCCACCAATTATTACCGTGATAAAGAGATTGGCCACTTAGTATTATAGTGAAAAAGAGATTTTACGAGGGGAGCGGTAGTTAGAATGTTATCCTTACTTCGGTGGTAGACTCTCAGGAGTTTCAACACCCGGTCAAAGGTTCAAGCATCCATAGGTGGTGAAATCCCACTATGATGTGAGTGTGTGGGGGTGCATTCGTGTGTTAAAAATAATAATAAAATAATCTAAAACTTTTATTTCAATGGTCATAGTGTATTATGCATCTCAATGAAACAAACAAAGAATTTGACAAATTTTAAAAAAGAAAGATTGATTTATTAATTAAAATGTTAACCTACTCCTAATGCGTACTATAACAATGTACTTGACAATAGAAAAATAAGTTAAACTAATAGCTTCAAATTTATTATAGCATGACTAGACAATAGTAGAGTGATTAAGCTAAGAAGCTAAATTAATAAACGTCCATAAATGACAAAAGATAAAATCATCATTGAGCTGTAAAGAGATCAATCTTTTTTTTTTTTTTTTGCAATGGCTATGTGCTCTTCTTTAAGTGATTTAGATAATTGGTTATGCAAATCCTCAACATTTTTCACATAAGCGTAAATTATTATATTAGGCCACATGTATAAGAGATCATATGTGCCTCTTGCTATTCCACTCATGCATAAGAAGGCTTATTGGAGCTTCCACATCATTAAATTCTTGTATAGGAAACTTTACTAAAGTCCTCACACCACTGGGCTCTATTACAATTTAATCTAACATAAGGCCACATGTGTTAACGAAATGTCTGTATTAAGTCAAGTGTGTATGATTAGAATAATGTTGGGCATGTTAGAGTCGAACCCGATTTAAGTTTGATTAAACACTTGCAACGCCAGGCATCAAATCAATCATAAGATCAAATATGTAAAGGTTAACCTAACTATCTAAGCACTAATGTTGCAGCGATTAGGTGATTTAGAAAGAAATGATTGGCCCTTTTGAATGGGATCTTTTTATCTTAAGCTAAAGACTTTTCTTTAAACGGGGATTATAGGCCTTGGGTTTATCAATAATGCAATAATGAATGGACATAATAAAAATAAAGGCCAAGTTGTCAATTTTATTAATTTATTGTACAATTCAGTGCAATTAGCTAGAATATAAAGTAAGCAATAAATAAATAAAATATAAATACATACAACCACCTGTACGGACAAACGACAAGGCAAACGGTCAGTAGTATGTGACTGAGGTGATCTTCAAATTATGAACATGTTTAATTGGGGATCCAACTATGGTAGGTCATTGATATTTACACTACTTCTAAGAGTACTGCAGCGATGGTACTGGATAGTGGTGATGTAAGTTATACTAAATTTCAGACATTTTATAGTGAGATTGGACATAAGTGGAGGAATTTAAAGATAAAACTACAATAAGACAACGTTGCGCTGTGAGAGGTTGTATGTGATAGCTCGGTTGATGCCTTGAGATTTCCATCATGTGGTCCTTATATTGATTGGGAGGCGAAAACTATATTAGGTTTCCTTACTGGCATGATATCCTTGAAGGTTATGTATCATGTTGTATTCCAACCTTACTCGAATTCCTCATCATTCCCGTTTGATTTACTTTTAATTTTGGGAGAATTTATTTTTCAAACCTTCGTAGTCGTCGTGAAAGTACCAATCACCTTTGAGAAGTTTTCCATTTAAGTAAGGTTGTGTGAAACAGGTTTACTGAGCATATCTAGATTGCGATAGATTTTCTATCTCGGCAAGTCTTTTATAAGTATGTTGAACACTCTGCTCGACAACACATGTCGCTTGTGTGAGGGTTATGTTTCCTTCATCATAGTGTCTTGTCTTCAAACGTATAAATGACTCTGAGTTGTTATACTTTTGATAGATAATATGGTACATAGGAATATGGGGTGAAAGATATCCTTGAAGCACGAGTAGGATTTCGTCCATCATTCATTTATAGTGCCAACACATGGTGGTATCTTATTGATCTGTGTTGATGCACCATGACAAGTATAAACATACTCTTACATGTGTAAAAAGCTACTTTTGGTAGGACTAACATTTAATGTTTGTTATAGATTTGCTTTGATAAAACCTATTTTGCAAAGAGTTATTTTTATAAAATTCTAGCATTCAATGCTCCCACATGAATATGTCTCTAACTCCTAATTTTGAATTAATCTACACCATGAGTGACATAGCTATCACATGACTTCTTATAGACTGTTTCATTTGACCGTGATCTGTTGGATGTGAATAGAAACGAAGGAAAGAATTGGATTAACGTAGGTACCATGTTATCCAGTCTAAATAATAGATAACAATAGATAATACGGAATTTCTTATGAATTTCAAAATTTACTACATTTATAGGTATCTCATTGATGCATATGTTTTATCCATGTCATTCATTCATATACGCACTTTACACATGATATTTGAGTTGCATGTGTACAAGTGACTGAGATTAGTTGAATCTAGTGCATTAATTGCAATTCCATAGTCCACTAAACATAGGTTTCACTTAATATAATGGTTTCCTCAATTAAAGAATTTGATCTTAAAAGTCGAGGTCTATAAAAATACAACGGTATTTTTAGACATATAATCATTGTGTAAGAATGGTGTTAATTCCATCTAACGCAATTCCATACCATTTAATTCAGTTCTCCAAATAGGCCCTTAAAACTCTTTAAACCCTTGCATGTACTTTAAAAGTTAGGAGAAAAAAGAAAGAATTTGTACTATTAAAATTTTCACCCAATTGAAATTTTACCAAAATAATGCTTAAATATATTGAAATTTTTAAATGAGTTTTTTAAGTAGCAAAATTATTATAATACATGATGTATGCATTTTTTTTCTTTAGAAAATAGTAAAGTGAAGAGTTGTGAGGCCCACGTAGTATTTTTATAATACTCAACCCATCTAATAAAAGTAATCCTCTACAATGCTCATAAAGACTAAAATTTTAGTCCATTTCAACATAATATAACTCACACAATAAAAAATAACATACACCACTTAAAACATTAAAATGCACGTGCAACCCATTTATTTATTCAATTAGAAATATTTTTAGTCAACATGATTATTATAGTTGGATGTGTGTGTTTGACAAAGTGGATGTCATATAAATATTATGTGGGCCCCAAAATTTTTTTACTTTATCACTTTTTAAAGATAAAATAATATTCCAAGTACTTCATGAAATTTTCTTCTTAAAAGCACTACCCTACATTTTACTTGTGGAGTAATTTATTGATAAATTTAAGATTTATGAGAAAATTTTTCATAAAAGCTCATATTTGCTTTAACATTTAAAACTGAATGTACTTCAAAATTTATGAGAAAAAAAAGAACTTTGTACTATAAAATTTCTTTAAAATTTAAAAATTTACCTAATAATACTTCTATAGATCGAAGTATCAGTGTATATTTTTGTTTTCCTTTAGAAAGTAGTAAAGTAGAGAATTGTGAGGCTCATGTGATATTCAATAGATGTAATCAACCACAATGCCAAGAAAGATAATTTTTTTAGTCAATTTAAACATAATATGAGCCATACAATATAAAATAATATACACCACTTAAAACATCAAAACGCATGTGCAACCCTTTTGGTGATTCAATTAGAAAGATTTTTTATCCCTGTGATTATTATGGTTAGATACGTATGTTTGATATGATGAATATCGTACACATTATGAGGGCTTTAATTTTTTTGACTTTATTACCTTTCAAAGAAAAAATAATATACCAAGTATTTTATTAAATTTCATTCTCAAGAAACACTATATAGGCATTTTGATCGCTGAGTAATCTTTTGATAAATTTTAAATTTTTGATGAAATTTTTCAGAAAAAATTGTTTAGCCTCAATATCTAAAGCATCATGTACTTTAAAAGTTAATAAAAAAAAAAAGAAGAAAGATTCGTACTATTAAATTCTTTAACAAATTTGGATTTTAAAAAATAATGATTCTATAAAATGAAGTGTCAGGAAATTTTATTTTTATTTTTAATAGTGAAAGTATTGTAATGCATAGTGTATACTTTTTCCTTTAGAAAGTGGTAAAGTGGAGAATTGTGCAACTCACGTGATATTTTTATGATATTTAACCCATCCAATAGATGTAATTTGCTGCGATGCTGAAAATGATCAAAAAAGTGGTAAATATAAATATAAGATAAGCCACATAATAAAATAATATAAACCACTTAAAACATAAAAAATGCACATGTAATCCATTTAGTAATTCAATCAAAAAGATTTTTGATATCTGTGATTATTATAATTAAATGTGTATGTTAGATAGGGTGGATGTCATACACATACTATGTGGGCCCTAAAATTTTATGACGTTATTACCTTTCAAATAAAAAATAATATACCAGATATATCATTAAATTTTCTTCTTAAAAAGTATTATGCAGAGTAATCCTTTGATAATTTTAAGATTTATAAGATATTTTTTCATAAAAACTCATTTTTACTTCAATATTTAAAACCCTTTGTACTTCAATAGTTAGGAGGAAATAAAGAGGGATTTAGATTGTTAAATTCCACGACATATTAGGATTTTATCAAATAATACTTCTATTGATTGAAATGTCGAGGAAGTATTTTTTGATTGATAAAATTATCATAATGCATATTGTATACTTTTTCTTAAGAAAGTGATAAAGTGAATAATTGTAAGGCCCATGTGATATTTTTATAATACCCAACTCATCCAATAAATGTAATCCATAAAGATGCTTAGAAGGACAAAAATTTTGGTCAATGTAAACAAAATATGAGGCACACAATAAAAAATGATATACAATACTTAAAACATTAAAATGCATGTGCAACGCATTTATTGATTCAATTTAGTCAATGTGATTATTATGTTTGGTTGCATATGTTTGACATGGTGAATATCATACACATATTATATGAAAATTTTTTATTTTTTTATTTTTTTGTCTTTATAACCTTCCAAATAAAAATATATATATATACTAGGTAGTTTATTAAATTTCCATTCTCAAAATCACTATTTGAATATTTTAATCATGAAGTAATCATTTACTCTGTCATACATATACTATGTGGGCCTTATTTTTTTTTAAAAAAAATTTATTACATTTTAAAGAAAAAATAATATACATAAGGTAGTTTATTAATTTTCATTCCCAAAAAGTATCACCCGTGCATTTTGATCACTGATAAATCCTTTGATAAATTTAAATTTTGTGAGAATTTTTCTTTCATAAAAATCACCCCTCTTCTCTCGTACATATACTGTGGGTCCTTTTTTTTGGCATTATTGCCCTCCAAAGAAAAATTAATATATAAGATTCATTAGTTTTCCTTCTTAAAAAGAACTACTTGGGCATTTTAATCGCTGAATAATCCTTTAATAAATTTGAAATTTAAAAATCAAAATAAAAAGATAAAAGTTTAAGTATATAAATAATTGTAATTTTTACTGCAAAATTCTTCTAAAATTTTGATTTTACTAAATAATGACTCCACAATCCTAATTTACAAGGTGGTGAGAATGAAAGTACTAAATTACTTGATATAAAATTTTCATTAAAAAAGTACTTGGTATGTATATGAGATCCAACCTATCCAAGATATACACCCCGCCATGATGATAACTCAAAAAAGTACTTGGTTAATCGAATCATCAGATATATTACACATGTTATGCATATGATATCTAACCTGCCCAACATATGCACCCCACCGTGATGATAACTCCAACCAAATACCTTGTTAATCGAATTGTCAAATGGACTACACTTGTTATGTGTGTGACATCCAACCCATCCAACATATACACCTCACAATGATGATAACTCTAACAAAATATTTGGTCAATTGAATCTTCAAATGAAATACACATGAATTTTGATGTTTTAGGGCAGTGTATATTGTTTTCTATGGTGTGGTTCACCTTCTTGTTGGATATACTAAAATTTTTATTTGTTTAATCTTTATGATAAGATTCATCTACTAGACGAGTTAGATGCCATAGACAAACAACATAGGTCTTATAGTCCTCAACTTTATCACTTGTTTATAATCTTTTTTTAAAAAAAAACCTACAAGGAAAATTTTATAATTTCATTGTCAAAAGGCACTATGCTATTTTTATTTTTAATTTTTAAATGTCTCTATAGGAATTCTCGAAAATGAAGGATTTCAACGGAGACAAAAAATAGAATTAAGTCATTATTTAATATATATATATATATATATATATATATAGGGAAAAGGTACTATGCGCTCAACCTCACGTGTTCCTCCCATGTGGTCGAGCTGTGTGGGCCCCACCATGATGCGTTTCGAACATCTACCCCATCAGTGAGATGCACCATTCCATTGTGGGCCTAGGTCTCAAAAATCAAGTCAATCCGTGACTTGTATGAGCCACGCCACATACAGAAGTGGAGAGGGGCCGTGCACCATTAAAACATTCATAATTAGTTTTTTGGGCCCACCGAGATGTGGTTTGCAAATCCATCCCATCCATTATATGTGTCCCACTTGGATGAGGGTTAAGACCAAGTTTCATATGCATGCAAATTTCAGGTGGGCCCCACCAAGTGCTTTTATATGTTTTAACGGTCTCTTCATATGATTTTAGATGGTATGGCCCACCTGAGTTCCGTATACGGCTGATTTTTAGGATATCCCATAATTTAAAGGGAACCCATCAAATGCACGGTGTTGATGGTCGACACGCATCACGGTGGGGCCCACACAGCTCGACCTCAAGGGAGCTTATCTATGTGATTATAAAAAAAATTAAATTTTAGAAAGTCGAATAAACAAATTTAGACATGCATGTAATAAGAATAAAATATTGTCTATGTGACATACTTCATGATGATAAGACCATTTGTCTAAAAGTTCACGTAGAATATATGATCAACATGAAAAATAATCTCAATGACTCAATCATTCCCATCCATGTAAAAAAGTGAGCTAGAGCTGCTTGCATTCATCATATCCTTGTATCTCTTTTCCTTTTCTCTCAATGTGTTGCACATTCCATCCTCCCATTTATCTAATGTATATCCACTTGTGTTTGTGGCCCATACTTCATTTAATTTTTAAGTTGAAATCATATGAAACACGGACTTTTAGTTTTTAAAATTTTTGATGTTTTTATCTATGGTTGAACTTTTTTTATTCATTCTTGAAAATTTTGAAAATTTAAATTAAACATGAACTTTTTCTGTGAGTATTGTGGTAGTACGACATTTTGTTGACTATGCATGCTCGTAAGTGTCATAGTAATATGACATTTTGTCAACTATGCATGCTCTCACCTGACTAATGTGCCCACTCAACAAATGGGCACATGTTTGATGTGTAAATTATCTTTCGATGCATATGTGGACTTTGTAAAGTTGTATGCAATATTTAGACAAATATATGCATGTATAGCTATTTTTTTAATAAAAAAAAAGTTGAAACCGTATTAAACTAAAATTTTAATTTTAAAAAATTTTAAAACTTATTTGGATACAACTTTTGCAATAGTTTTCTTCTTCTTCTTCTTCTTTTAAAAAGGAGTTTGACTCAAAACAGTCTTTAGCATTAAGATGAGGGTGCATCCAAACAGGCCCATGGGTTATTTGAATGTAAGAAGCCTTCTTATTATAGTTAAAAAAAGAAGAGAGTTAAAAAATAATAGTTCATTTTTGTACGAAATTTTAATGTAGTACACCATAAATGTTAATATAGCACAACATTATTTCATATTCTATTAGAAAATTGAACTTGAATATAAATAACATTGTCCATTGGGCACTAAAGAATTTAATTAAGATATAATTCACTATTTTACGTTGATTTTATGATTTCTTTGAAGTGGGTCCATCATTTGGATTGTTTTATTTCGAATGACATATTTCTAATGCATTTGATTTATGATCCATCTAAAGTGAGGGTTTACAATTTTGATGATTTAATTTTGAGTTACTATTTCTCATTTGTGGTTGTGGGTAAGGACCGAGCAACTCGTTAACTTGGGCCCAATATGCATGGCCGTAAATAATTTTCAAGTGGACTAGCTCAAGTCATTTTAGCCCAACCCAGCTCAACTCAAGCCAATTTTATATTTTTATCTTTATTTTAGGGCTTATTTTGAAGCATAGCATTAAAATTCTAAATTTCTAATATTAGATTTGAAATTTTAATAGTTTGGCAAAATTTATGTTTGAGGGCTGTGTTTTGACTTTTAAATTCCTAAAATTATTTTATAGTATATTCATAAGATAATAAATATGATAAATTAAATATTCTTAGATATTCTTAACATGATACATATATTTAATATAAGATAATCATTGCACTAATCTAATTATAAGACAACCTTATACATAAATCAAGGTAATTTTAAAGTTTTGGTGGCTTGCAAAAGTAAGCCTATTAATTTCATGTTTAAATTATATATATATATATATATATATATATATATATATATATATATAGAGAGAGAGAGAGAGAGAGAGAGAGAGAGAGAGAGAGAGAGAGAGAGAGAGAGAGAGAGTCATGCTCCACTGTGCACCTATGCACGTGCGCACCTTTGCACACGTGCCATGGGTGTCTAATCTGAACGGTTCATGTGATGCGGAATTCCATGAAACCTCATGTGAAAAATTTTTGACCTCAATCTAAAATTCTGGTGGGCCAAAGCAAAGAAAAATGCAAATCAATGGAGGAAACTGTTTTCATTTTTCATGGCCCATCAAGTTTTAGATCAAAGTAAAACTTCGGCCTGGGGGGTTTCACGAGATGTTGATTCACATGAACGGTTCAGAAGTTGGATCCAAATCACATATGATGGGTTTTTAAAAAAAGTTCGTACGTAGTACGTACGAACCGGTTCGTAGGTGAGCGTTCCGCTATATATATATATATATATATATATATATATATATATATATATATATATATATAGGTGATTGTCAATTTTTATTAGGATGTGACCCAACATAATGATGGCAGGGTCTTTATTTTTATAGCATCACGTAAATATGATTTTAATGTAGGTAAAAATATTCAATGATGTGAATACTTAATGAAGGTAGAAATAATAGCTATGGTGGTTAGATAACTGTACTGATCATGTACGAAGTCTTAAGTAAAGGCACTCACATCGATTCTCTCTTCAAATTGTTCCCTAAGTTTAAAGAAACTTAAAGTTTGAATAATAAGATTATATTTATGTAAATTTTGTTGATACGATCCTATTTTGTAAAAATAACAGTAATTAGATGGTTTTAAACATTTATGGGGGGACGTTATCTTTCACAAATGATCTTGTCCATCAAATTTTATTTTTTTTAATAGCTAGTGACTAATGGATGATATTATCAGTTCATCCATATTTCTGTCAATTTCTATAAGAGCCAATCAGGAAATGTTACGTGTAATGAGAAGAAAGTTGTGTGGTATATTTGAAGATCTTTAGAGATACATGGAAAGGATTTTGTGGCAATACAATTGGTGTTTATCAAGCAGTGATACGTCATCTATTAAGAGAAAGTTGTCATGTTGAAACAATTATTAGGACATATGACAAGGTTAGAATCAAGGAAAGCAAGGTTCTACCAATCCTTGTAATGTGGATAGCGTCTAAATGAATGAAATAATGCTATAAATAATGAAGGGAGTAAGTAGAAGAAGGAGTCTCATATCAACCAAATCAAATATATCTTTCAATTATCCTTTTAATTATCGATCAATTATATTTTTTAGTGTAATATTTATCTTTATTAGTTATTTATATTCCTTAGTATAACATATACATTTACTTGCATTTTACATTTTTTAATGTAATCCATAACAATAATTAAGTAGTAGGCGTTAACTTTAGCTTTAATATGAGTCTATGATGATGTGTTGCATTTTGAGTATAAAGCAAGGTTTTTCGTCAAGAGAAGCATTTTGCAATTGGTGCATGCCTTTTAAAATTTTTTTGTTAGCTTTGTTTGTATTGAAGAGAAATATACTTTCGTATAAAAGGGAAAGATGTGACCTATTTTCACATGATGGACCGATCCTTGCCTATCGCTTAATCATCTTAAGTATTATTGTGCAGGTGACTGAATATGCTTATTAGAACTCAATTATCACATTCAAATTTCTACGTATGCACTTCTAGTTGTTGGGTTTGAATTCAGCTGCACATTTAATTTGGACACACCCATACTAATCACTCAACTAATTTTAAAATCGAACCACAACCACCAGACCGGTATGATATTTGAAAAGCAGCCTATGGTGAGTAGACCCGACCCAATGGGGATGGGCTAGATGGGTTATACGGACCCTGAGTCCAAATGCTCACTGTGTCATTGCTCTTAGTCGAGGCTGACTTGAACTCTTCCGCAACGTTTTTTTCGCCGTACGGTGTTTATCTAGTTATTATGTCCTCAGCTAGCTACCGACAGTTCCACGGTCACAAACTCACACTATAACCCGCTTCTTCGCGCTAATATGCGCCGTGGGAGTAAAAGTAAACAGTTCACCCACCAAAGTCCCGATTCGGATCCGCCCGTATCCTCCGCCGGCTCACGTTAGCCTGGTCTCCTCGGAATGGCACTCGTCGCGTTTCTCCCCTCTTACAAGTGCCTCTCTTTCCCACGAATTCAAAACCCTCGACTCCACAATCCACATCAAAAGCAAGAGATCTCGTCCCTTCATCTCAAAACGGTAATCTCACAAAAACCCTAGCTCAAATTTCTCTAATCTCTTTATGATTTCTCTGCAATATCTCCGGTTTCTTCCAGAGACTGCACCGAATTCGTTCGTCTGCCACCGGCGGACCGGAGAAAGATACGAACCAGAAGAAGACCATACAAGGTACCCTATCCGACACGTCCTTTCTAGAAGAAGAGGCATGGGAGTGCACCTTTCTCGTACTCGCTTCTCACACGTGTTTATGAGACACATGTGAGAAGAGAGAAGCTCATCATCGGCCAGGGCCGACCGTGCAGATGCCCGGTGAAAATCAGGATGGTCGTCTAAACTGGTGGGCCGCACATTCATGTTTTATGTGGAGCGTTTGGTTGGTCGAGATCTTCTGATCATCCTCTGTGAACACGTGACCCACCTTATGAGAAAACTGGCTTTATTTATTTATTTTTCGTGCGAAGGCATCTGAATTGTGGGCCCAAATGATGGACGGCTTGGATCTCACTCAGGCGCACCAAACTGGCACGTGTGACAGTCCACACGAAAAGTGTGCCCCATCTGCACTTAGCAATGACACGTGCATATATCAGATGAATTCCTCTTCAGTTGAGCCACCTTATAAAAATTAATCTTCGGGTGAGCTCCTGTACTAAATGATGGACGGTTGAACGGCTCTGATCTTGCGGACACTTGGCACATTGGTACGGGTTGGGAGATGAACATTCGAGATCCTGCACTTGCAAGTGATAAAGCCCGAGTTGCAGAGCATCAGATCCTCCATTATTAGTGTACCGGTGGGGTCCACTGAACGCTAATGATGGGACCACTGCATCTCTTTTCCTAACGGGCAATTGGCAGGCCTCCGGTTGGACGGTTAGGATTGTCGCATTGAGAAGACTTATGGGACGTGGTCCATCCACAGTGGGGCCCATGAGATCAACCATCTGCATTCATTGACCATGGTTCTACTTGTTCCGGTTGGGAAGATTTCAAATCATCATATCAACAGTCCGGATCACTGAATCTTGCGGTCCACTTGCGCAAGATTGGATGATCCTAGCCAATTATGTTGCATGATGCTCGACCAATCCAGTGGTACATATTATAGGGATGTCTACGGGCTGGGCCTGAATGCAGTCCGTGTTGGCCCAAGCCCATATGAAGTCTGAGCCTGCCCAAGACAATTGAAAGTTGTTGGGCCCGAGCCCAGGCTATTAAATGGGTTGGGCCGGTTCATGTGTCAGTGGGCTAGTCTAGAAATGTGGCCCCTTTTAAGTAAATGGTTAGGGCTTGAGTTGAACCTAGGGGTGGCAATGGGTCAGGTTGACCCCGACCCGCTTCGAAGCTTTGTTTGGGCCAATTTGGGTTGGGTTGTAGGTTGACCTTGGGCAAAAGAATTCGAGCATTTAGATAACTGGGTTGGGCTCAGGTCTAGCCCCACCCAACCCGACTTACTTATCTAGTTCATTGATAGGCCAGAGCAAATGATCTGACCTAACCCGAAACAAAAATACCCATATTATTGTTTTGATCCCTTCTAAATCAATAGATAATTTTATAGACAAGGCATGTCATCAAGGCAAGATTAATGAGCACTACTGAAGGACTAATAGAGTAAAATTCTCAAATGGGTTCAAAAAATCACATGGCTTTAGACATAAGGGAGCAGTAACAAACAGCAGCTGAGTGCACTTAGTATCTTTAGGTCGGGTCAGGCTCGTCTTGAGAAATGTTTAGTGGATCAGGTCGGGTCACATGGTAATGAGTTGCAGGTTGGGTTAGGGTCAGATTTCCTTGACCTGTCTATTAAATGGGTTGGCTTGGAATGACCCTGAGCCAGACAGGCCCTACTTAGAACCCAACCCAACCCAACCCAACCACCCATACAAGTTATCGGTGGCCTTAGGGCTGAAGACCCAAAACCCACTGGGTTGGCCCAGCCCATTGTCACCCTCATTCAAATTTTCCACCCAACAACTATATGTGGGGCTGTATTTAATGATACAGACCATCCCTCTGGTGGGCCATATTACAGGATATCAGATATGGTTGTTAGTATAGTTTTTTTTAAATTATTTTGGTTTTCTGAAATTTAAGAGATTGCAGGTGAAGAAGTGGACTTGGGGGTTAGAGCTGCATTATCCATGCTTAAATTCTACAAAAGTGAGTTCTTTGGTTTTGAAATTGAGGGCCAGTTTGGTAGTTCATGTGATGATCTGAAGCTGTAGTCCATGGGACTTCCATTAGACATGGAGCCCATCCTAAGTGATCGGAGCAATCCTTCCATTGGCCCCACAATGCAAGATTGGCAGTGTGGGAATCAGATGGATCCGACATTGTTATTGGTACTTTTATCTTGAGCATTTGTTTGCAAGTTTAGTGGACCTAATCGAGCGTTGAATGGCAAGCCATGGCAGTGGGGCCCATATATGAATTGTTCCAATCAAGGAGGTGGTCTGGCACGACCGTGTGGGCGTCCCACAAACTACAATTCTGGCATTTTCTTTGAATTATTATTATTATTATTTTCCTTTTCCTAACATTATTTTTGGGATCTTGAAATTGCTGTGTAGGAGAGATCTCACCATTGTTGCCATCTAGCTGCCGGTACGTGCCTACATGCAGCGAGTATTCCATGCAAGCATACAAAAAATATGGTGTTGCAAAGGGCACGATTTTGACAGCTTGGCGTCTCTGCCGCTGCAATCCTCTTGGTAATTCCCACTCTTTAGCGTATGTCTGAATATTTTGAATCTCAATGTGGTATATGCTATTTGTGAAACAGTAACAATGTTTTGGAAGTGTTGGTCTGTTTGGAATAAGATGGAATATAAATAATACGATAATGGTTTAGAGTATCCAAAACTTGTACTTAATTGCGTGATACGAACCAGTTTCGTCCATAAATGATACGGTTGTAATGGCCCGTATTGGTCTGGAATGGCTGATACGAAGCGATATGGGCACTATGAACCAGTTTGGCTGTGGAAGATACCATACACCTGAACCAATTTTCAGTCCTGCAAGACCATAGCCATCCAAATAATTCTTTCGGCAGTCTTTAAATCTTTATCTCTGGAATGGATGATAGGTGGATTTGAATTCGATTTCTGCATGGAAATTCCATTATTGTACTTTCACTAGGAGTAACAAAAGAATGATGGGCGAATTTGAATTTTAAATTTTGAGTGGGAATTGCGTTGTGTACATCACTAGGGACATCGTAATGTCTGAATACTTGCATAGAGAGAGAGGAATGGCAATCAATGGTTGGCGACTTATCATTATTTTTCCAGTGCTGTAGCCTACTCAAGTTTTAGACTTGGCTTCGTTTTCGTGTTGACATCTTAACATGAGCCAGTGCAACTGATGTACAGAGGGACTCCACGCAATTATCACAGTGGGCCCTACAAAGCCTTTGTTGCATGGGCTCCTTGATCTAGTCATTAGTGTAGTCTTACATGCAAAGGGGAGGAGAGCGGGTGCAGGCTACGTCCATGAAAGAATTAAAATGACAAAAATGGCCTTAGTTGAAGGGCCAGCCACACCACATTGCCATTTTAAATCAAAAGCTTATGCTGCTCCCCTGGACTAATAACAGGAGTAAAATCAGCCAAACACTACTTGCCATTATATATAATAGAGATTTGTTGGAAGAACGATTGCATGTGTTAACTGTTGATTTATCTGTGACAAGTGCCATAATCAATGGTATCAACTCTATAAATCCTTGATTGATGCACTTTTGCATTGGATCTCAACTGTCCAATTAGTCAACCACTTCTAGGATGAGCCATGTTCCAAAATTGAGCTGATTTTATTATCAGTTTTGTACAGTTGAGAATAGATTAGAACAGGGTTCATAAAAAAAAATCTACAGATCGGATCATTACCAACAATCAAGCAGCAAAATTTGGAACATTTTGCCATCCACATTAAGGCAGCCTATCGGTTGGTAGGCCTGGTTTGTTTGACACATTTCACCAATGTTTTATATTATAGGGTTGATACCGTTTGCTAAACTACATTTGACGGCCACCTATCATCAGCTTCTGCCATGGCCCATTTCCGAGTCCCAGTAGCCAGCTGATTGTAAGACTTTATAAATTGTACATTTAAAGCTGACCTCAAATTGCTGCGAGAAGGCTAAGATGATGGTGAACCATTATTCGGTTCATCTTCAATCATCCACAATTGCATTGCATATGGACCTCTTTTTTTTCTTCAGCAGCTTGATAATCATTGCATGAGGGTCTTAAGATTGTGTGTACCATTCAATCCTTGTCATCTTAAGCGGGCTTCTGTTTTGAATGCCTTTCCCACCCAAAATCATAATGGGGTATGCATGGGAAGGTCCCAATCATTCATCACTTGCATTTTCGCATCGGTGGGTAAATTGTGTTGACTGTTGGATCAATGAACATGATGCCTTCTTGATCTTAGCCGTTTGTGGTGGTCATCCCAAGTGATCCCCATATCGGCTAGTTAAAAAAGCTTGTAATTGGTTTAATTTTGTATTATTACTATTATTAACATGGTATTATTTTTTCAAATCTGTTTCTAAATCATTTAGATCGAGATTTTAAGAAGAGGATTAATGTTGCTAAAATGAGAGGGTTGTTTTTACCTTAGGAGAGTGGATGATCCAACCATTGGTGGATGAGTCTATCATAAAAGGGAATTAGCAACTCCATTACAAGCATACAAGAGAATACCACAAGAAATCAAGAGAAAAGTCCTAGAAATCTCTACCGTCTGTAAGAGCATACCACCAAAGTGATTCTTCATCTTCAGACACTGATTGACAATCCCAATCTCTGTTTATTTTATTTTTTATTTTTAAATTAATTTAATTGACTTTGGTAAGCAGTGACTTCTAAACATACCCTAAAAGATTTTAGTTGCTTTGGCAGTGAACCTCAAGTCGGCGTCTGGTTTGCTGCTTCTTTTTTCTGTCTTTTTTCCCTCTCATAAATGAGATGTGTTTTGCAGGTGGGTCTGGATTCGATCCTCCTCGATGGTTTGATGAGAAAAGACCACCTGAAGAATGAGGATATCTGACAGTATGGCTGTTTGGAGCTTTATTGAAGTCATTTGATCATTTATGTTGGCAAGGTATGAATGAATGAATGGTACAGATCAATGACTGACTATGCCAAATGTCAGTTAAAAGATTTAGGACGTTCCTGTCAGGCGCTCTATCTACTTGTGGAAGTCATGTGGGTGAAGGCAACCATTCATCTGTAGTGCTCTGCTATGAATAGGCCATGAAATCATACTGGTTAGAAGAATTTTGGCCATTGGATGGAGATTGATGTTTGGATTATTATTATTTTTTCAGCTGCCCATTTGTAACTCTCCAAAGTGTCTTAATTTGTGAGCTAGGAGGATGGTCAAAACCATTGTGATTTTCAGGTATGGCCCATCCATGGCTGGCTGCATGGATCAAAGGTCTATTTCTCATACATGCATGACACATGTTTAGTGTGAGGAACTTGCATGGGACCCAGTCACTTGTGGGCCCTTGTCCAATAAAAGCAACATGTAATTTCCTTGTGTGTAATATGGGAAAAAACATATTTTTATCTAAATAAGGTAGTAAATTAAATGTGGACTGGTTTAAACCGTCCATTATTTTCAGATGTGTGTGGATTGCTTATGAGTTGAGTTGTCTGATTGTTGTGGGGTCACATCATCCTCCTTGTAGGGCCGTCTTGGGTGTCCCACATATACAGGCACCCGGGTCTCGAACTTTTTTTTATTTTTTCATTTTTTTATTTTCTAGGTATTGCTTAGACTTTTGATGAATGCCCAGCCTAGCCCATTGGCCTCGTCCAGTTGTCAACTTGCTCACCATTATTTATATAGAAAGAACAGATGGTTTAACAACATTAATGATTTTGATTTAATATACATGTAGAGTTTGGAGACACTCATTGGATCATGGGTCATGTTTTAATGATTTTACCATTTATAAGACTCCACTCATTGTGAATGGAGGATTTAAAAAATAAATTGGGCCATTTCAAAAAGTTATTCATTTAACTCTTCTTTATAGGGCCGGCCTTGCACGTCTAGGGCCATGGCTAAGTACTTATCAACTCAAATGGGTTAGGTAATGCGTATTACAACTATTACGGAATGCTAATGGTCATAATTGTTATATCTGTTACGTATTATGGGGCAGAAATGGCCATAACAGTTATTACACAAAAAAAAACTAAGTAAAAGACAAAAAGAGCTATAATAGTCTCATAATGGCCTTTAATATATATATATATATATATATATATATATATAAAAGAAAAAAGAAAAAATATTAGGACTAATAAGTAAAGGTAATAGTGGTGCCCGCTACGACAACCGTTATTATTATGAAGCGCATCGGTCTAAGGCGAGGGCTTATAGGACTAGGGTTGATAGGTTCAACATATGCACCAACCATGATTAGAGGTGTACACAAGTTGATTCGAGTCAAACTGGGCTCAACCCGGCCCGGCCCCATCACCAGTCACACCCAGCACGAATCCGGCTCGGCCCCGTCATTGGACCAACATGTCCAGCCCGAATCCGGCCTAGTCAGCAATCGGGTGAGTTCGGGCCGAGTTCGAACCTTATAGCAATTTCATGGGAAAGGCTTTGACAGGTAATCCGTGTTCCATTACAAGGCCTTCGATAAACAGTTTAGATATTTGAACTAGTCAGGACATTATAATTCCTTTTTGTATTTGGATGAATCTAGGTCATTCAAGTTATACGTCTGTAAGGTGGATGAGTCACTGTCAATTCAAATATGGGCGGTGAACTATCCCAGAAGGGTAAAGGAAAATTGGATGGGTAGGGTTATATATATATACACTACTTGACCAAGTCGGGCTGTAACATCTTGAATTTTCACTGTTTTGGATTTTCAAAAAAAATCCTTAAATTTTTTTATGTAATTAACTTATAATGTCGCTTACTGATCATTAGCCCTCAATGTTAGTTTAAACACAGTTGGAACCAGTAAAAAATCACACAAATTCAATTAATCAACCATATGAAGTCAATGAATCCCCCGATCACTTGAACATCAAGTTTAGCCCCATGATTTACTCCCATTGGACCCAAAAATCTAACCAATCTATCGCTAAATAATTATGACAATCATAACTAAATTAAATATCTAACCGAAGCTGAGTCAGATGAGACCCAGATCTTGGCTAATAGGCCAAATCAACCCCGTTACTCTTTTAGCTTAAAACCGACAGCTTAGAGTAATCATGACCAAATCTCCACTTTCACTAATTATAAATGGGTCACACTATGAGCATAGTTATTCCAAACCCTAATCATTATCCACGAGAAATTTCACTACCAAATTCATTCCACAAATGCCATAATTTTCCAAACAAGCTATAGACCGCTCGTTAGTGAGCCATTAGTTTCAAAATTATAGGATAATGTCCGTCTCATTGGGCTTGTGGTCCATCGTGGACTACGGACCCCGTAAATGTCCAGAAGTCAATTATCCACACTGTCCCAGCTGTACTTGTAAAGTGCGACTCACCCCAACTCACTAGTCTTAGAATCTGGCACTCTTAATTGAAACTGAGATATAAGACATTTCAACCGTTGGATTTCTTCTAAATTTACGGAGGAGGTCTAATGTATTTTTCTACACCAACCTACGAAATCTGGAACCTGATCGTGAAACAGTGATCGTTGATCGTAAATCAGACCCGTACGACCAAACCCCATATCCGATCATTCTCAAATTTTGCATGGCTCTTCGTCGGGCCATGAGGCACCTATTCTTTAAGTTTCAGGGCCAGGGGGCCGCCAGAACGCTCTAATCATCGGAATAGACCCCATAGGGACATGTAAAGAATCGAAACTATACAATCAAACCCCATATCCGTTCATCCGTTTATTCCCAAACTTTGCATGACCCCCTTATCGGGCCATGAGACACCTACCCACCAAATTTGGTGGCCAAGGGGGTGTTAGGGCTGCCCCTAAGCCAATATGGAGTCCTAGAAGGCCATTGTAGGCATTTAAGGAAACTTAAGGTTAAAGGGCTCAAGTCTAGGAAATAAAACCCCAGCTCTCTCCTTCATAACTTCCACCATTCTCCAACAACCAAGCCCTCTTCCTCATAACTTCCACCATTCTCCAACAACCAAGCTCTCTCCCTCATAACTTCCACCATTCTTCGACAACCAAGGAGAGTAAAAGAGAGAAAGAGAGTGTGAAGGAAGAGCAAGGTGGACCCTATATCGAGGTGGGGACCAAGGAAACCAATCTTACATCTCCCTACCTCTTCACCAAGGGAAACCCTACACCACAACTACAAGGATCGTTTCGTTGATTGTTTAAGTAAGATACCTCATCCATTTTCTTGAAACCCTTGTGTTGAGAAGGGATTTGCTTGGGAATCTAACATACAAATGATTGCTTTAGAGATTCTGGCCGTTCAACCCCAAAAATTTACATTCCTAGGTCGTCTTCCAAGCCTTCAACGATCGAAAAGTGCGAATTATTAACCTTAGGTGACCTTGCACCAATTGTAGTATGGATCTAATGATTTTGTTTGTTGGGTGATGCCTTTGGAGAATTTAGGAAGACCCTAGGAATTGTTGGGTTATTTGAAATTGTATGGAATTGTAGGTCACGTTGATTCTCTAATATGATGTTGTTATTGCCTTTCACATGATTTGATACGAATTAATGATCTCATGCTTATGTCTTGTTTGGTTTTCTTCATATGTTATTGCCTATAGTATGTATGCCTTATTAATCCATGTGCAAATTGATTCTATGAGATATATGAGATGTTTAGCATCCTCATTAACCCACACACCACACATGCACCTCTATTTCATAATTTTGTTAGCTTGCTTGTGGAACTTTTGAATTGTATGTGAGAAATATGGATGCACGACATCGCCTATGCTAGTTGATAACGCCGATTCTTAGCATGTTATGGATGATTATCAACCCTTTGGTTGGTCAGAGAAATGAGGAGAATGAGGGTAGTCCTGTTGGTAGGACTACCCTGGGCTAAACCCATGTGTTTGGGCAAGTACGGAAGGACAACAATAGTTAGACTATATGGGTCGTTGTACCTGATGTCGTCTGTCCCGTGTTTGCCTGGACTTGTGCGGTATAACCTATTACTGACTAATCTTGCCTGTTAACCTTTGTTACTTACATATGTATAAAACCTGGAACACCCTGCAATCGTTGTAGCCCATCGTTAACTAAATTCAAAATTGATCAACCACCTCGTGAGCCGGGTATGGTGGAATGAGACACTATGTTCGAGTTGTCGGCCTACGCTGGGGTGACGCACCTCCCCGTAGTGACTGCGAGCGATCCATTTTCCTCAGCACTCCCCATGTGCTTGAAGTCAGGGATGGGAAACCCGACGGGATCAAGGATCGCGAGGTCTTAACCTCACACGTTGGGGAGTCTTGGCCTCACAACTAGTTCAGGGCCTCCGATACGTGGGGTGTATCAATTTCTCTAACCTAATGGATAAATAGAATTAACTAAGAACTTAGTTAACATTATCATCGCATCGCACTAGGTAGGTTGAGGACTCGGCAGTTGATGTAGCTCGAGGGAGTGTTGGTCATACGCGATCGTTAGATGGAGTCGCTTGAGGGAGTGTTGTGGCGAGGGCATACATCATATCATCTATCATGCATATGCATTAATATGACTAGTTAGGTATTTACGAATGATTATTTTTCATTAAGTTCATAATGTAATTGATGTCTGTTTTAACTTGAGATTAATAACACCTACTGAGTTGATCACTCACTCCCACTCTAGGACGGTGTTTTAAAACACCAACCAGACTCGCCCATAGATGTAGGTGATGTAGGGTATGAGGACCCTGACGATGTGAGCCTCGAGGAGGAGGACGAGTTCTCCTACTTCCAGTTGATGAGCGAGTTTTCACTAGCTTGGTAGATGGGGCGTTGGATCGCTGAGTAGTGGACTCAGCGTTATTCTTTTGGACATACCATTCTTTTTACGATTTTGTTGGACAATGCCATGTGTGACCCATTTATATTTTTGAACCTGTATATATATATATATATATATATATATATATATATATATATATATATATATATATATATATATATATGTCTGACCTCTTTTTATTTCAGTTAAGGTATCATGAATGTGATTTATGTTCCAAGTAATTTCAGGCTGCGCATTTAAATCTGATTAAACACAAATTAATAAAAATCGGATATAAGTGATGTCCTAGAACTCGGGAGTCGAGCGTATGCACGACCCCTGATTTTCAGGGCGTTACACGGGCCGAGTCAGGTCAGGTTGAGTCAGGTCGGGCTGAACTGGGACCAATCCGAACTCGGCCCGAACTTAGTTTCGAGCTGAAGAAAATGGCCCGTCCCGACCCGAACTCAGTTACGAGTTGGGCCGAGTCGAGCTTTTTCGGGTCGAGTCAAGCGAGTTAACCGAGCTAGCCTGGTTTATGTACATCCCTAACCATGATGATCAGGTCAACCAAAAATTTAATCGATCCAATCATAAAGTGGGCCACATCATATAAAAAAACAAATGTACACCACTCGAAGAAAAAAAATAAATCATGTTGGAGTCATCTGCTAAATTAATTAAAATTTTGGTTCATGTGATAATTGCATGTGTTAGATGGATTGGATGTCATATATCTATCATGTGGACCCAAAATTCTGTACTTCCCACCTACAAAATAAATAAATAATTTGAAGGTATTTTGGTAATTTACCATTCGAAAAGCACCACCATATCCGAGGAGAAATTATGATGAAAAAATCGCTATACCGATCTTTTCAGGATTTTTACTAATTTTGAGTTACAATTGCAATTAAAACGTGATATTTTAAAGTTTGCCGATATTTTGAAAATCTTGCGGTTGTGGTAATATCGTGATAATGGTCAGATTTTCAAAATCTCGGTGTTATAGCTACAAAAATGACAGGTCGGCTGATCTGGAGGGGAAGCGGATTCCCCCGGTGACCCTGCCATCAGGACCCTGCCATCAGGGATACATCTGGTGGAAGGCCCTGTGGGGCCCAACATAATGTATATATTTTACATCCACGCCGTCCATCCGTTTTGCAAGCCCATTTCAAGGTATGATCCCAAAAATGAAGAAGATTCCAAACTCAAGGGGACCACAGAAGAGAAAACAGTGGGGATAGTGACACCCACCGTTGAAAACTTCCGAGGCGGTGATGTTTTATTTGGCATTCAAGTTTTTAACTGTGGTCCTTCAAACGCCACTGTTTCTTGTGGTGTGGCCCACTTGAGCGTTTGATCTTCTTATTTTTGGATTTATATCCTAAAATGAACTGCCAAAATTGATGGACGGCGTGGATAAAACACATAAATCACGGTGGGCCCACAGCACCTGCAACTCGGATATCAATCAGCGAGGTGAGTGCTATTCATTTACGATACAGATAAATGGTTTTCCATACGAGACAAGAAAACAACTGATTTGTTGGATGAGTTTCTCGAAGATTGCTGAGATGATCACTTCATTGACTGATGCAATGCACCGTGCATGTGGGGCCCACCTTAAGTTACGCGGTTTAAACTTATTTTAATGATATTGACGGTCCACTCAGTAGTAGCGTTGGGAGAGATGATTGTGACGTTTGGAATCCGAACAAACGCCAGCCATAAACAGCATCCTTTTGATGGGCCACCACTATCCCTCACTCCTCTATTTTGGTGTTGTCATCTCTTCCTTTATTGGTGTAGTAGACAAGCGGGTCTCAATCAAGGATGAATTATATGGTATGTGGGCCATGTCTTTGGACGGTGTACATGGGTTTTGCAATTATGAAAGTCAGACCAGGTGTTCCATAATCAAGACCGTTGGTCTGGTGGTGTTGGTCCTTGAATTCGGCTACACGTAACATGTGCGATGGTTGCGACTATGTCAGAACTGAATGAGTCTGGTTCAATTGTGACCATCTACCCCTGTCGTGGCTCGGTTGTGGCTTGACCGTTCGTTTTCTATTCGCTTAAATGTCGTACACTGATTATTCCGGTGATTGGTAGAGGTTTGAACTCTTCGTTCAAATGAGTTCTTTTTTTTTTTTATCGAAATTTAAGGGCTCATGGAGGCGCAATAATTGTATGATTGAAATGATAATAATTATAAAAAATGTTTAAAATGAACCAAGAGAAGAAATGGATGCAGTTAATGAAAATGTAAATGATTTACCACTATAGGAAATCACCTGCTTAGTTGAGAATAGCGAGATACTTTCAAGAGCAATGTGCTGATGAGAGAAAAGAGACAATGTCGGAGATTACAATTATGATTGACCCAATGTAAGAGTGTAGTTGAACGGGTTCCTAAATAATCATCTTCTTTCAAATTTAGCGGATGCGACACAACATTGTGTTGGATTGATAATCGTTTTTGTTGTTAGTAGGGGTGTACATGAATTGAGCTAGCTCGGTTAGCTTGATTGACTCAACTCGAAAAAGCTTGATTTGACTTGGTTCAAAGTTGAGTTTGAGTTGAGTCGAGCTGATTTTTTGAGTTTGAAAATGAGTTCGAGCTGAGTTCGTGCAGGCCCCAGCTTGACTCGACTCTGATCGAATCCATCTCGAATTCAGCTTGAATTGAACTTGGATCAAACTAGTTCGGTGACTTGGTTACTCAATTACTTTGTCATTGATGTTGCTCATAAGCGTTTGATAAAATGACTCAACGAAGTGTAGCTGGTGGTAAGGAAGGTATGTACATGAAATAAATACCTTTTTTTCATAGTCTTTCTTGGCTTTTATGTTGCTTAGAAGATGTTTAATAAAATATCTGTAAAATCATTGTTCTGTTTCACATATAGATGGATTTTGTAAGTGCAATCTAGGTGTTCATGGAAATTTCTTAATGGCGAACTTAGCTAGATCTTAGCTTGAACTCAGCCCGAGCTGGCCTGAGCTGTTGACTGAATCGAGCCAAGTTGGCCAGTCAGGCTCGAGGATTGAGCCGAGCGAAGTTTGAGCTGAGGTTAATCATGGTCAAGCCGAGTCAAGCTGAGGCTAGTTTGACTTGGTTCATGACACAGGGATAAACGTGATGAGGTCGATCACCGTTTTCCTCAAGGATAACTACTCTGAATCCACAGAGTTTCTCCGAACTCCTCACAAAGACTTCTCGAATCTACGACGAAAGAAAGCAAGAGAATAGAAATAAATTCTAATAAAATTTGAAATTGATTAATGAATGAATAAAAATGAGTTCACAACTCTTTAAATAAGGAAACCAAGCAATAGGAAAGAAATCAGAATAAAACTACAACTAAAACTCCTAGAATCCGCGACTTACTATAAATAGTAAACTTACTATTTATAAACGATTGTGATGTCTATTAGTGTGCAAGGTTTTCGGCCAAAAATAGTAAGTGTCCTATTTAACTTCATCAAACCGTTTTTCTAAGTATCCTAAGCACTTTTCATGTTGGACACAACTCCTAAAGCCCAATGGATGAAAAGCTATAGTCAAATTAAAACTTACTATTTATAGTAAAAATGAAAATAAAACAGAAAAACGACCGTCGATCAGAGGGTTTCTCGTAAATCCGAGCTGCGTAACCTGACGTATTAGGGTTGGTTGGTTAAAGTAGCTCGTTCTACCCTAAAATCATATATTTTAGGTCAGATAACTTATTTCGGATTGCGAGATACACCTGATCTAAGGTTCAATGGTCCGGTTTACTTCTATCGTTGACCGGGACTTTTCTAATCTATCTTGGCCATGAAACTGTCCGTGACCTGCTCTACATCAGTTTAGCTGAACGTACACCCCTAGTTATTAGATTTTTTATTCTTAAACTTACTCCCAGTAGTTGACTTCGAGAAGGACAAGAAAGTAACCATTCATTCAGTGCTCCATCATGTGCAACAAAATGTAAAAGTGCGATTATACTTTATCAGTTAATGATCTTGCCGGGGAACATGTACTTTGAAACTGTTGTAGCTGGAACAGCCATGTGTCTTTATTAAGAAAGCTACGGCACGAAAAATGGTCCGAAACGAATAGATCCTGGCCTCATTCAATCGACCTTTTGAAATATCTTTTGTGCCACAGGGCAATATCAACACCATCTACTTGTACGGATTTCCGTACAAACTGATGGGGTGTATATTACCAGTAAGCCTCAAAAAGCATCCCTTATCGGATGGCCTTTTACCATTCGATTTGTAGGCCGCGGTTGGATGGTTAGGAAATGATATTAAAAAAAATAAAAATGCAGTCCGTATTCAACTAAAGGTCCTATGTTCCTCGATGGGATGTTCCATCTAGGTGGATTTTGGGTGATTCTCCATCCGCTATGGGACTCAACAGACCAACGGTCTGGATAATCCAACAGTGGGCCCCACATCTCAGAGTTGAAGACTCGTGTGTAGGGTCTAATGACGGAAGCCACCGTATCATATAATCTCGCCACGTCTCGACGTATCACAGTACGATACCAGGCTACAATATCCGTTGGACCTGGGGCCGTGTATGTGATTAAACCTGTTGACACGTTTGTGAGATCTCAGCTTTCCATCAGGTGGGCTACATTGTCGAGATCTTCTGACCTAAAACCTGTGGCGGACCACAGAATACCAAAAAAAAATAAAAATGGACGGCTGTAACAAAAGATTTTGAACAGTCAGTTTACTTTGTATATTGTGGGTCACCCGAGCTGTAAAACTATCTGAATTTTTAGATGTAAGTTATCAACATTATTTTCAAGCATATGGAAGAATCAGATCTTGCACAATGCTCGTTGCAAGTCGGTTAAGCTCACACCCCTGTGAGAGCATTTACCACACATTATGGCACACGCGTGAAAGATAAGAGATTTCCATAAGGTGGCCATAGTATTTAAGCCTTCTGTTTCATTTTCCAGGTGGGCCATAATGTAAAAAACAAACGGATGGCTAGAAAAAATGGTTACATCTGTTGGTATGTTATGTGCATTGTGGCCCACCTTAGGATTTAAATTGGCTGATTTTATAGGCATAATATAATAAAATTGAGTCCCAACGAATGGAAGGCTCAGATCTCGTGGAGATGTTACATAATGGCACGTGCAAATGCGTTTAGATGGCAAGGGAAAAAGTGCCTCAAAATCATCGGGAGCAGATTAGGTGTTACCCGGCTAATATGTTAATGGGTGTTATCTTGACTGTGGGGCCCATATTAATGAATGTGTAATATATCCACACCGTCCATCGGTTTTTCCAGATCATTTTAGTGGTCTAAAAATTTAAATAAAAATATCAGCTGGATCCAAAACTTTTATAGCCAATATTAAGTTTTTAATGGTCAATCAACAGAGTTTTCAGTGGTACGGTCTACCTGATAGTTGGAACTGCTTAATTTTTGTGATCAAGTCCTAAAAGGAGATGGAAAAACGGATAGACGGCGTGGATATACAACATATTTATCAAAGTGGGCCCCACATGGTCAGGGTAATGCCCACTAACGTGTTGACCAAGTAACACCTAATCCGCTCGCAAAATCATCTGAATCGGTATCGACGTACTCGGTTATCTTATCTGGCTGTATTTTCCCAATTGGCATGAAAGGGCTGTTTTGGTCGTTCGCGGACTACTGAAGTGTGAAACGTAGGCCGCATCTTTGTGTAGTATTCAGGATAAGTGGTGCATTTGATTCCGTAATCCAGACCATTGGTCTGCTGTGTCCCACTGTGGATTGAATGTGCCTTGAAATTCTCATCAATACTAAAAGATTTACCTTTCGATTTGTGGAAGGTAAATGCAGAGAAGGTCAGCATTTAACTAAAATGGGTCCCAATTGGTCGTTGAGCGTTGAGATCTTCTAATCTGGGAGATGTTTATCATGCATGTACTGTGCGAAGATGCTGGCCACGTCTATCATATAATTCCTATTTGATCTATGGACAGATGGAATGGTCAACCGTTTGGATCATCCCTACAGAATAGAGGTTGTCCATGTCCCATCCATGGTGGGGCTTTATCTCCTCAAATGGGTTGGACGAGGATTGCCTGGAGACCCGTAACATTGTGGGGCCCGCCATGATTTATGTGTTTTATCCAGGCCGTCCATTCGTTTTGCTAGATATTTTATGGCGTGATCCAAAAATGAGGCAGATCCAAAGCTCAAGTGGACCATACCACATGAAACAGTGAGGATAGTGATATCCACCGTTGAAACCTCCCTCGGGCCCACCATGATGTTTATTTTCCATCCAACATGTGAATATACAGACCTGGATGAAGGTAAAACACAAATATCAGCTTGATCGAAAACTTATGATATCTCCCAAGGAGTTTTCAACGGTAGGCATTCAATCCCTACTGTTTCCTATAGTGTGGTCCGCTTGAGCTTTGGATCCACCTCATTTTTGGGCTTATGGCTAAAATCGCCTTAAAACACATACATAACAGTGGCCCCACAGAGTAGGGTGACCAGGTCTTCAGGCAATCCACTTTCAAGTGGGTCACCCTTTCTCTGACTCTAATTTACATGGACCAGCTGGCAGACAGTGACTTTGATGTCCCAAGGACCACCTGCCATCCACCGTTGGGTTGAATTACATGAATTTCATCCATGGGTACATGACATCCATTCATGCCAATCCTCACCAACCAAACAGTGGGCCATATTTTGGATGCCATACAGCCTGCTGCACTGATCATGCCCATCTTAACCACTCTAATTTCACCTGTTGAATCTCGATCCTTTACCATCATCTTTTACCGTCCATTTGATGTGATGTTTCACCATTTGGACGGTTTGGTCCATATGCCCAACCACTGGTGGGGCCCATGATTTAGTCGGTCAGTATTGGTGTGCATACAATGGTGGGCCCATGATTTAGGGGTCGGTTGTCACCGTGGATTAGAGGAGATTGGAGGGGATTTGAAATCCCCGCGGTTGTTGGGCCGCATAAAGTAATGGGGTGGGGGGGTTTTAATCAGGGCAGGGGGTTTCTAATCCCCTCTTTGAGGGGGGTTTGCAATCGTGAGAGCTTGGATTGGGCACGGAAAAGGTACTGCCCCCGCCTGTTCCGAGCTCGAGACAGGCAGAGGCTCCAAGGGCCACTGAGAAACCACCATGATTCATGAGCTTTATCCACACCGTCCATCTATATTTTCATATCATTTTAGATTGTTAAGACAAAAATACGGAAGATCTAAGCCTCAACTGGACCACACCACAGGAAGCAGTGGTACTAAGGACGCCAACCATTGAAACCTTCTTAGGGTCCACTGTGTCGATTACTTTCCATCTAACCTGTTGATATGGTCATATACAGTGCGAAAAAACAAATATAGTCTTGATATGAAACTTCTGTGGTCCTTAAGAAGTCTTCGTCGGTGGGAATTTAGTTCCCACTGTGTAGTTTTTTTAGGCATTGGAAATTCCTTATTTTTTGTCTTCATTATCTAAAATTATATGTGAAACTGGAAGAACGGTGTGGACAACGTTCATACATCACACTGGCCCCCCAGTTGCCCTCGGAGCCTCCCCTGTCCCAAGCTCGGAACAGGCAGAGGTAGTACCTAATCCGCACTCTTGCTTGGATTACACCTAAAATCATTTCAATTGTTACAGGTTTAACATGTGTGATTGAAAATCATTGGTTAGTTATTCAGACATGATCTTGCGCTTGCAGTCCATCCAAGACTTGGAATTTCATTATTTTCAGGCAAAGCATATATTTCGACAGGCTTATCACAACCAAAGTGTCAAAAATTATATATCTCACTAATTAAAATTATATATCTCACTAATTAGGAATATTAAAATTAATTTAGTAATTAAATTCAAAAGCCTATAAATATACCATGCATAGTTATTTTTGAATTAAAATTGATTCAAACTCCAGGGTGCCAAACACACAGGGAGGATTGCCAATCAGGGGGTTTCCAATCCTGGGGGTGTCAATTCCACGCTCCCAAATAGGTAAGAGTTGGTGTATGCAATCGATGGTGGGGCCATGATTTCGATGGTCAGAGTCGATGTCTACATTAACTCACCCTGTTCTAATCCTATAACCTTCCCAAGAAGGTAATTCCCCCTTCTACTTACTTTAACTGCCCAGTCTCCAGTAGCAGGTTTCTGCAACTCCATTTTGAGGTGGGCCAATTCGTGTCACAGTCGTGAGTGATGGCCCTCCATTTCAATTTCAAGTAGTAGCCCATCGGCCCAGTTATGTAGACCATTGATATGAAGCATGATCAGATTGGATTGGGTTACACTTGAGTATGTTAAATCTCATGCAAAAGAGAGAATATGGAAAGAAAGACAGCAAAAGCTTCAAAGGAAAACAGACTCTTACACTCCATATCTGTCATATAAAGAGGCTCTTTACAGACTAATCCCTACTTCCAACATCATACCCACCTTCAAAAACACACCTTTTTACTACTGTAATACAATGAGATATGCATATAGCATTTGAATTGTACAGCCCTTCATGAAACAATCTCCGATAGAATTCGAGTCCTTGAGGATGTGGAAATCCCCGTCAGGCTGACATCCAGGGTCATGGATCTGTACCTTGCATTACCTCTCTTCCCCCTCCATGTTGGCCACAGCACCTGCATCCAAAAACCATCCTTCCTTGCATTAGGAGAATGCAGCATGAACTTAGATATCTAAGGTCTGTTAGAACAGGGAGAATCTCAAAACCAGCTCAACCTCTTGGCATTTGGTTTTTATCCCAAGCATCCCAGGTGGAAGAAGAAACTTGTTTCATTTCATCACCCCCCCCCCCCACCCCCCCCCCCCCACCCCCCCCCTCTCGAAACAAAACAGACTTGGCTGATCTCATTCAATTTGATTGGAACAGCCACACATGCAAACAGGGTCCCACATATAAAATGAATGATGATAACCGCACACAAGGGTAGATGGCACACGGCCCATGGTTGTTCCCGGTGATTTTGGGTCATGGACCATGTGTGCAATTAGCATTCCTTCACATATCTAACAACAAAGTTCTCACAAAAAAGATGAAGAAGATATTATAGAACTTTTGAATTCAAACAGAATGTACCTTTAATTGAATTCCGGCCGACTGAAGGAGAAAAGAGAAGCCTTTAGACTTTGAGTACTAAGAACATAAATATCAAAGATTCAAGACCTACTGTGGTCCGGCTTCCAAGTGGAAAGGGCGTAAACAATCCGACCCTTCCATCCTTGCAGCATCCACTGGCTATCTTGATCGATGACGAAATCCTTATGGTAGCTGGATTTCACCTTATCCCTTGCTTTCTTCATGATATCCTGATTCAGTGGGAGCTGCCTGAATCCTGCCCTAAGGTTTCTAACCTGCCACTGTTTGTACGTCTCCGGCCGCTCAACCCTCTCAGCGCCCTCACATGCAATGACATTCATCGCCTCCCGCCCGAAGAGATCTCTCTCGATCAGTATTCTCTCTGGATGCTCTCGTGGGACATTGGTCTCTATCATATCGAACAATGCGGACCAATGGAACAGAGCCTCCCGGAAACGGGTGATGAAGAAGGGGGCGCTGTAAGCTCCGTTCACTATCCCATGGATGAAAATGTCTGGATTCATCTTCCTGATCGTGTTCAAGACAATATTCCTTGGGCTGTCGATGACCACTGTCTCATCGGCCAGCTTTTTAAACAAATATAAACAGTTCACTACAAGCACCTCATCCTTTTCGATTTTGATATCTTCAACTTGGATGCTTTCCCATTTCTGAGCAATAGGAATATACTCAAAAGGGATGTTGAAACTATGAGCATAATCAGCCAGACGACGCCCAGTTTCTTCAACCCTCTCAGCAGGGCGAAAACCAGGTTGGGGGACATCAATTCCAGTGATTCGAATCTTGGGGGGCCCACCAGTTCTTCCTGAGAGTCGTTGGAGGAGGCATGGCCATTGGAAGCCGAAAGAAATGCCAAAGTCCACAATGTGGAGCCTCGGTGCATTTTCTACCACGTCCAGAATACTCTGGTTTGCAAAGAAGTGTGAAATCTTCTTGAAAGGGCAGGCAGAAAGATAAAGGTGATAAGCTCTCAAGATGTCTGCAGCCGCCATTTTTTTGTTGGCAAGGGCGATGGAAATCTGGCTCCCAGTGCCAGCTAAACGGGCCTCAAGGCCATTAGCAAAGTAATGGGCTAACCGCTGTGAGCCATCTCCAAAAGGAGACGAGTGTTGCTTGATCTGCTTCAGAAGTTCGTATGCAGTCCTGCGATCATCGGCCGCGACGGACTGTGCACACTGGATAAGGATAGTCCTCAAATCTACCACTTCCTTCTTACCCTGCTTCTTACCGCGAGTCTTAGCTGTGCCATTCGATCCCTTAGATTGGCCACTTTGTGTATTCTTGCTCACTCCATTCTGCAAGGATTCTTGGAGCTTAGACAAGGTGGGGCCACATTTCCCTTCAGTGCAAAGCAACACCATATCGAACATCTCCGATCGCAGTGTCTCCTCAGAGTAAACAGCAGTCTGTTTGTTACTCCTTCCTTCTTCCAATTCCAAATCAAGATCCTCCCGGTGAGGATGCTTCCTCCCCCTTGAACCATTAGCTGCGTCATCTCTCTCGTCCTTCTTCTCTGCCTTTACCTCGACCACACCAGCCTCTTCCTTTGGTTCTCGAGGTAAGAACCTGAACCCACTGTTATCGACATCCACGACCAAGCTCCTACTGTTTGGAAGGAACTTATTCGCTTCCTCCACTCCTCTCCTGAAGTGCCAAACGGGCTGGCTCTCGCTGAGGAAATCAGAAATTCTGATTGTATTTGTCGGGGATTCTTCCAACCCGTCTATAGCGCTGCTACCACTATTAGAAGAGCTGAATGATGACTGAGGAGTGTAATCCGTATAAACAGAAAGAATATTTTGAGAAGATGGATACTCCCCGGCATCACCTACCCAGCTACCATCAACGTTGCTGCTGCTGCTGCTGCTGTTATAAGTACTGCAACTGCTGGTGATGCAGCCATCAGGACTCTCCGCGTTATGTTCGACATAAAGAGGATGTTGGTCGGGTGAGGGTGGGTATTTCTCTCCTAAGATATCATAGAAGGGTTTCTCAGCGGCTTTAAGGGCCACCGAACTCTCCTCATACACAAAGTTCTCCTCCAAATCTTCTTCTAAAAGCATCTGGCTAATGTACTTTAAAGCTATATCGGAGAATATCTCGCAATCTTCTGGCGACTCCCCCTCAGCGGGGCTCACGCCTGAAAACAGAGTAGGATTGGGATCGAGAACAGCGTTCAGATCCATGACGTTCTGATCTATGAAGGGCAAGGGATCCAGTTTCAACGCCTTATCAAGGTCATGTTCCGACAGATAGTCATCGAATTTAATACCGCCATTCAAGATGGCAGATAACTCTCTAAGGCCTGGATCCATAACCATTGATTTTGCAGCCCCTCCACCAAGACCCGATGTTTCAAAACCCTAACCCTCCACCAAGACCCGATGTTCCAAAATCCTAACCCTAACCGATTGATTACGAAATCTATTTTCTTTTTAAATGAAAACCAAAATCATTCCAAAAAATCAAATTAGGTGGATTTTGAAAAGCCTATGATATTTTTAATGGATCGCAGTTTATCAAATGCCAGAAACAAAACATACGAAAAAAATCAGGAATTTCTTCTGAGATTTTCACGGATCTTTGACGATGATTCGAAAAATAAACGCAATAAGATTTTCCCCTAATTTCTAACGTTTAAACGCTAGACTCTGCTCAAATCGACACCAGATCCTACAAAAAATGGAGTGATTTCGAAGCGGATTCGATTAGATAGAACGGAGATCTAAGATATCGATTCGAAGAAGGAAACACGTGGATGAAATGGTAACATGGGAAGGGAGAAGGAAAAAAAAAAAAAAAACTCTAAGCAAAAACCTAGCCAGTAGAGAGAGAAAAAACGGGAAAGATGGTGGGCGTAAGCCAAGCTAGCAGGAATCAAAGCGGCGTACCTTAGCAAAACCTAATCAGCAGAGAGAGAAGAGAGGCGCTGGGTCGCAGATGAAACATAAAGGCGCACTTCAGCAAGACCTAGGTGGGCTCACTATAGCAAGACCTAGGTAGTTGAAAGAGGGCGGAAAGGAGCACTTCAGCAAGACCCAGTCGGAGAAGCAGAGAAAGGCGCACTTTAGCCAAAACCCAGCTAGGAGATAGAGGGAGAGGGAGAGGGAGAGGGAGAAAGAAGTCTTGAAGCCTCTGTGGAGAGGCTCTGCCCTTCGTTATAAAGGATAGAAAAGCCTCGCCTTTTTCTTCCCTGAAGTTTCACGGAACGTGCGTGGGGCGAAATCGCAGACGTCCCATCCTCTCATCCTAAGTTCACCGGCTACAACCGGTGGATTCTTCATGTAGCCGGTAGTCTGTTCGTCGTCAAAAGAGAAAGCGATGCCGTAGTCGACGACACTCTCTATCACTCGGCTATTTCCTCGGCGATCTTTAGTTTGGGCATATTTTCGTCTTGGGCACGTGATTCTTTCGAGAGAGCTGCGGGTTGCCCACACCGGATGTTATGAGCAGTCGCATCTAAATCATATACGTACGACACCTGTATCATTATCTGAATCGTTCATCTGGTGAGACTGGCCAGTAGAGGTAATGGAATGTGAGAAGCTGACTTTAACTGTTTTGATCTATGGCTAAAAAATGGACGGTTTAAAACCAACTTAAACGATAACGCGGAGGACAAGTCATCCAACAGTGTAAGAGAAAAACTTTAATACTCCGGCAAAGTGTGATTGATGGTACACAGCCAGTTAGGATTACTGAGAACTTGCATACTTATCAAGCAAACAATTCAATCTAAACCGTCCAAATCATTGATACCGATGTACATGTACTATGAACCAAAATTAATTCTTATTTGAATATTCAAATATTGGATTGCTGGACGTTTAATGTACGGTTGAAAATGAAAAAGAAAATTCGATGGTTTTATTTCGAAAAAAAAAAAGTGCCCACCAATCAGAGGCTAGAATTATTTAACCAATCTGATTTTTAGACTTTGAACTCATTGACACTAGGCTAGATAATTTAGACGGTTTCATATTTGCCAGGTGTCTCATTTCTTAGCTCCTGAGTATCAAGCGTCACAACTAGCCAGAGTACCAAATAACTCCCCCACAGCGTAATTAGGACGTTCCAGTTGGCGTTTTCCTTGGGGGACGCGGATTCCCTTGAAAGCCATTCGCAGGAACTTCATGCGAGAGTGGGGCCCACCGTGATGTTTGTCACAGATCCACTCTATTCATTTATTTTGACCGATCATGTCAGGACAAGGGTTTAACATTAGCGGATCCAAGGGCCTGCTTGGGAGCGTGGATTCGTAAAACCCTCAATTCAGAACTCATACGATTAAAAACCCTCTGGATTTGCAATCCTACATGTGACACCCTGTTACATGAGTCAATTTTATTTCAAAAGTATGTATCATTAATATATTTTACAGGGATGAATTTAATTATTAAATCAACTTTAATATCTCTAATTAATGAGATATATAATTTTTGATACAATGGTTGTAATAAGCCCACTAGAATATATGCTTTGCCTGGAAATAATAGAATTTCAAATCTCAAATGAGCCACAAGCATAAGGCCATGTTTAAGGAGTAGCTAACAATTTTTAATCATTAATTTACATGGACAATATTTGAATAATACTGAACAATGTTTGGACAGTGCTGATTTACATAGGTAATATTTAAATGGTGGTGATCCATTAATAAGTCATGTACCCAATAAAATAATAATATATAGTGACACATGTTACACTTGTAACTATTGAATTGATTTTAGGTGTAATCCATGCTCTCGCCAAAGATTGCAAACCTTTTAAAGAATGGATTGGAAACCCAATTACTTTATGCTACCAAACAACTAGGGGATCAAAAATCCCTCCAATCCCTTCCAATCTATGGTGTCAAATGCCCTCTAAAATTCAAGTAAAGCGCACAGTAAAAATAGGAAAGATTGAATGTCTATTGTTGAAACATGCGTGGGGCATAGAAGTTTTGCTTCTGAATAATATTTTTGTATCTACGATTCATAAGTAAGAATAACCTTATAAATGGTATGAATGACATATACACGGTGGACCTAATAAGATTTCAGTGATACTTATTTTCCAAAACATTGTTTCTACCTCATTTTCTTGCCCATGTCCTAACTTAACTTGAAATAAAGGTTGAACGATTTGGATTTCTAACAAACATGGCCCTGGATCCTAATTAGCTAGCTAGCTCCCCTGGTAGGAGGTTCCTGCCTAACGGTGCCTATTTTACAAGAAGCCTAAAGCACCTAAGCTCTCAGGGGCCGACCATGTTGTATGCGTGAAATCCATTCCGTCCATCAGGTGTGTATCTAGCAAAAAAAAGAAAAAGAAAAACCAAGAAGCCAGATATACTACTCAAGTGGGCCACAAAATAGGAAACAATGGGGATGAGATGACAACCATAAGTTTGTTTGTAGGGCCACCCTTAACAGGCGTGAATCACTAAGATGAAGTGAAGAGACAAAAAACAGCATGACCCAAAACTCATGTGGGCAAAACTCTTGAACTTGGACATTTTAGGCGCAATCTAAAATTACTCCCATAGGTGTCGGACATCTGACACTTTTTCCGGTCTTATCTTTGGTATATATGGTGAATGTAATGGTTATCACCTGATGGATGGAGTGGATTTCACGTAAATAACATGGTTGGGCACATTTAAAGGTAGATAGGGCCAGTCTTAACAGTGCATCGTGAACCATGTAGTTGGGGAGCTGATTAGGTGCTGCCCTGACCGTGGGGACTACCTTTTTGTATGTATTGTACATCGATGCCGTCCATCCGTTATTCTAGATCATTTTAGGTTACTAGCACAAAAACGAAGCAGATCCAACTCTTAGGTGGACCACAGCAATGAAAACAGTGGGCCCACCATAATGTTTATTTTCCATCCAACCGGTTGATAAGGCCACACTTTCCTGGATGGAGGAATAAAACAAATATCAGCTTGATCCAAAACTTTTGTGGCCCACGAGAAGTTTCTAATGGTCAATCAATACTGATTCGTAAGGTGAGCCCACCTGATATTTTGATATGCTTCATTTTTTAGAATAATGGACTAAAGTGAGGTGGCAAAACATATAGCCTGTGTGGATATACAATACATATATCAAAGTAGGCCCCATGGTCAGGCCCACACCTAATCTACTTTGGAAGCGGATTGGCTGGTGTACTTTACCCCGTGGGTTTGATTATGAGGTATATCTTATATACAAACTGTCTATCCATTTGTCTAACTTATCTTAAGGCTCGAGACAAAAAATAAGACAAACCACATTGCAAAATTAAAAGTCTACCATTGAAACCCCTTTTCAGGGTTATAGAAGTTTTGGATCGATATGAATTTTTTTTTCTCCTCTTCATTCGGGTCTTTGTGACCTTATAAGCAGATGGGATGGAAAATAAACGTTATGGTAGACTCTATGAATTTTTTAATGGTGAAAATCATTATCTCTATTTCTATTTGTGGTGTGGTTCAGATGATTTTTGGATATGATTCATTTTTAAAAAAATGCTCTAAAATGATTTCTAAAAGTTTATGAACAGTATACATATAATAAATACATCACTATACAGCCCATGTAACTTTGATCTCCTCTGAACCGTTCGTACAACATAGAGCTAAAGGAACGCTGGTGCTCGTTGTCGCAACAACATGTACCTACAGTAGCTATATAGCTGGTGTATGGTACACCAGCCAATCCGCTTCCATCCACTCCCATGCAGTTCATCTTACTATCACAGCATCCTTACGCGTGGACCAAAATCCAGAAGCGAATTGGCTGGTGTACTACACACCAGCTATGGATACGTGTCGTGCGGAGACAAGCGCGGATGCTCCTCGAACTCCAAGTTGTACCAATGGTTCAGGGAAGATCAACGTTACATGGCCCCACAATGATGTATTTATTATATCCACATTGTTCATCCATTTTTCAACATCATTTTAGATCATTAGACAAAAAATGAATCATATCCAATCCTCAAATGGACCACATCAAAAGTAACAATGAGAATAATGATTTTCATTGCTAAAAAATATATAGGGCCTACCAAATCAATTATTTTCCATCCAATCTATTAATAGGCTCACAAATACATGGATGAAGAGGAAAAAATAATCACATATTGATCCAAAACTTATATGACCTCCAAAAGGGTTTCAATGATAGACGTTCAATTCCCACTACTTTTTTCAGTGTGGTCCAATTAATCTTTAGATCTGTCTAATTTTTCAGCTCAAGCCTTAAGACGGGGTTGGAAAATCGATGGACGGCTTGGATATAACACATACCTCATTATAAGACCCACGTAACTTGCTAAAGTCAATACACTAGTAATATAGGTGGTGTAGGTACGCATCTGTCCGAAGCTGAGCACTGACACTCCTCGAACTTCAAGTTGTTTAAACAGTTCAAAATATATTAAAGTTATGTGGCCCCACAATGACATATTTATTATACCCATTTTGTTCATCCATTTTTAGAGCATAATCCAAAAAACGAATCATATCTAAATATCAACTTGACCACGTTACAAACAAAGATAATGATTTTCACTCTTAAAAAATTCATGGGCCCACCATAACATTTATTTTCCATCCAATCTGTTCATAAGGTCACATAGACCTAGATAAAGAGAAAACATATTTCATATTGATGTAAAACTTCTGTGACCCAAAAGGGTTTCAATAGTAGACATTCAATCCACCACTGCTTTTTGTAGTGTGGTCCATTTGATCGTTAAATATGTCTTATTTTCTGTCTCAAGCCTTAATACAAGCTCACAAAATGGATGAACGGTTTAGATATAACACATATGGTCGGACCTACAAAACTTACTGATGTCAATACAACGGTCATATAGCAAGTGTGTGGTACACCAGCAAATCCGCTTCCAGCAAAGAGAGTCTTAGCTCAACTTCTTGACTCAAATTTAAAGGAGTGGGCTCATTTATTTGTAGCTAAACTTTAATTAATCTTTGATCAAAGTTCCAATAAAAAGAATAAAGTTTTCTTTGGTGTTATTCTCCCACGACCTGACTCATAACTACTTTCAAAACTCCCAGCAACTTTTAATTAGGTCAGCCACTCCGAGTGTAAGAGAGCTTTCAGGCTTTCTGTGGTTGCTTTTTTGAGGGGGCATTGCATGGAGATGAAAGAAGGTCTAAAATGAAGTAGATTCGAGTCTTAGGGGACCACACCACAAAAACAGTGGTGATTGACCATTTAAAATACCTCGTGGACCACAAAAGTTTTGACTTAAGTTACTATTTTTGTTTTACCTTCCTTCAGGCTCTGTGTGACCGGCTGGTTGGCAAATAAACATTATGGTGGATTTAACAAGTTTTTAACAGTAGGCATTTAATCACCCACATTTTTTCTGATGCGGTTCACGTAAGATTTGGATCTTTATTTTTAAGTCCATGCCCTAAAATAAATTGAAAAAATGGATGGACCGTGTGGATATACAACACATATATCAAGGTGGGCACCACCGTCCTGACCTAACTGAACTTGGTTTTACCTGGACCTAACCAACTCCGCTCCCCTCCAGGTTGGCAGATCAGCGTTGACCGACCCTTGTTAAGTGGGCCCCACCATCTATTCATCTGTGGACCATGCTATGATGTTATCTATTCATAGCGGGGATCATTACTCATTTCCGCCTACTCATCCTTTGCATGGATATATCAGTTTTAAGTCCATGTCTTAAAATGAGATGAAAAAAAAAACAAAAACGGAAGGATGGTGGAATAAATTTATCAAAGTGGGCCCGACCGTCATGGCCAGACTGAACACAGTGTTACATTGACCTGACCAAAAATACCCTCTCCTTGAGGTTTGTGGATCAGTGTCGATCGTCTTTGTTAAGTGGGCCCCACCATCTATGGTGCGGTGAAGCTATCCATTCCTATGGCGGGGATTGATACTCATTTCTGTCAACTTATGCTTTGCCCACACTCTGCAATGGCCTATATTTATGGTAGGAAGCACCTCATGCATGGCCCACATAGTGAAGAAGATGATCATTTTCAGCCGTCCAAAGACTACCGCATGAGTTTATAGGAAGCCATGCGTGGGAGAATTGCCATTTGGCAGTCATTCATGGCCCAGCTTCATCAGTTTTTGGCTTACACGTATTTGAGTAATGGCATGCATGTCGTGTGCCGTCGGTTGCCACGTGTGCAGTGCATTATTATTATTATTTAAAAAAAAAAATTCTATGGACGGTTTTACTCACGCAATTAGTCTCCAAAGGATCGTGATCTTTGGGTTTTAAATGGATATTTGGAGTGAGTTTCGGCATGAAGAATGTTTTTAGATAATGTGAATGTATCAGCTCAAAGCACTAACATTTGTGTATTTGACAGACTAATAGGTACACAGTTTACCATGAATAGAGAAAGGGAGAGAGGTTGTAAAGAAAGAAGTTTGCTAGAATACATTTTCATGCATTGGGGTACATTGGAATTAGAGGTGTACACGCATCGAGTCGAGTATTGCCCTGCTCGTGCTCATGCTCGGTATGCTCAGCCCCAGCTCGTACTCGACTCGGATCGGGCTTGGTACGAGCAGAGTCCGAACTGAGTTCGAGTAGAGTTTTTGAGTGTCAATTGTCATACGGTTTTCTAGCCTCTAAACCAGACTTGAACTTAACTCATCTTCAAGGATGGGCACAGACGATCTGCAAGGAGGAGCTACGGCACCGGGCAAGTAGGGCAGGGTAGGGATGATTAGATGAGCATGATAGGGACGACTGGAAGAGCGCGCGCGCGCGCGCGCGCGAGAGAGAGAGAGAGAGAGAGAGAGAGAGAGAGAGAGAGACGTCCGAATGGGGATGGCCACTGGGCCCTGGTATGGTAGTGGGCGGTGGGTTTTAAAGTTTGAACGGACGGGCGTGAACCCCTGGTCTAGTACCGAGTCGAGTATTGAGTCAAGTATCGAGTCGAGTACGTTCATGCTCGTGCTCGGCTCGTACTCATTTTGAGTACTTAAATTCTACTCATACTCGGCTCTAACTCACTTCGAGCAGAGTCGAGTCGAGCGAGTAAATGAGTATTTTCGACTTGTGTATACCTCTAATTGGAATATTAGGTTCTTTTTTTAAAAAAAGAATCCCTTTTTTTTTTTTTTACACACGCACACACACCCCCACACACTCACGCCACACGCACACACACCGTGGGATTTCACCACCATGGGTACTCGAACCCTTGACCCGGTGTTGAAACTCCAAGGAGTCTACCACCCGGGTAAGAACAAGGACCCAATTGGAATATTAGGTTCACTTCAATGACACGACCCATTTATGTGACAGGACACTTTCCATGTGAGATGCTAAAAACTTCTCTTTCTAAACCCTTTGATTATACAAAGGTTATGTCTATCATCCATATTTCAATCAAATAATTTAATTTAGAAGATTTTATTTATTTTCAACCTACCGTGCAAAGTGAGACCCATTGTATAAATGATTTGAATCATTAGAAGATGATATGTATTCAAAGGCTTAACTCTAAGATATCATACTCCACTAGCACATCGTGATATTTTCTATCAAACCTCCAAATGAAAAGAGCGGAGCTATATATATATATATATATATATATGGAGAGAGAGAGAGAGAGAGAGAGAGAGAGAGAGAGTACTAACTACTGTGCGGTAACAATACTAAACTTTCTTCTTCTCTAAAATAAAAGAAAAAAAAATAACAATATGTAACACCCTCTATTGTAAAAGAACTAGGTGTGTACATGAACCAAGCTAGCTTGGTTAGCTCACTCGACTCGACTCGAAAAAGCTCGATTCGACTCGGTTTGAAGCCGAGTTCGAGCCGAGTCGAGCTGATTTTTTGAGCTCAAAAATGAGTTCGAGCCGAGTTCAAGCAGGCCCCAGCTCGACTCGACTCGAATCCAGCTCGAATTGAACTCGGATCAAACCAATTCGGTGACTTGGTTGCTTTGCCATTGATGTTGCTCACCAACTGTTGGATAAAATGACTCAACAAAATGTGGCTGCTAGCAAGCTATCAGTTATCGAGGGAATGAGGCTTCGTTGGAGGTTTGCTTTTGGTCTCCAATTTTGATTCTTTCACTGTCAGATAGGCCTATGCTACCTTTTGTTTCTTGTCGTGATGTGAAGTCAAATGTTACAGCTCCCATCTCTATGTTCTGTATAAAGGGAGCTTGCACCTAGTGTGTGTGGCCTATTTTGTGAAGAAAATAGAAGATGTTTGATTTGGTTGGAGGTACGTAAGATGCTTCTTTCCTCATTCTTATGTATTTAGATTGGATTGGATATGCCTATGTTCTATGCTAGGAAGCTGGGATATTTCGGAGGTTTTCTTCCACTGTCTTCTGCTATGAATGGTTAGTTGACAGCTTTGGATAGTGAAGGTAGTTGTTCTCGTGTATTTAGACAAGGTAGGTTTATTGTTGGGATTTTGAAGTTGTAGTTCAGGTGTTTATGGAAATGCCTCAATGATGAACTCGGCTCGATCTTGGCTCGAACTCGGCCCGAGCTGGCTCGAGCTGCTGATCGAACCGAGACGAGCTAGCTAGTCAGGCTCGAGGACCAAGCCAAGCATGGTTCGAATTGAGGTCAGCCAATGACCGAGCTGAGTCGAGCTGAGGCTAGCTCAACTCGGTTCGACTCGATGTACACTCCTAATAAGAACTATCTCACTAGGGCCAGTTTGAAGCGTCTGATTAAATGGTATTAAATTACATTAGGTGGAATTAATTCTATTATTGCACAACAATTATGTACTTAAAAATAACATAGTATTTCGACTGTCCCAATTCCACATTCTTGATTAAATTCTTCATTCAAACAAAAATACTATATTTAATAAAAATTATATTTGATGGACTATAGAATTGTAATTAACAAACTAGATTTCAACATCAGTATATATGCAATTCAATTATCCCATGTAAAGTGCACATACATAAACAATGTAGATAAAACACATGCATCAACATGGGGTTGATAAATATAATAGATTTCAAAATCTATCAAAAATCCCGTGGCTTCTCCCGTTAAGATAAGATAATATGATATCTAATTTAATTCAATGCTTCCTATATTTCTCAAACATTAAATAAATTTTACATGGGACACAACCTAATCCCACCTTCCAGACAGCCCCTTGAAAAACATCATCTCTTTACTTGTGCTCTCGTTCCCTGTATAAATATCCACCATTCCATGAAACTTGCTTGACAAGTGTACGTACATATGCACGAAGAGAGAAGAAGTCTCCGAAGAGAAGACGGTTTAAGTCGTCCACCTCTACCGCCTACCAACGTGCACGTGTGGATTTTGATCATTTTCTTTTTTCTGTAGCCGTAGATTTAGTCATCTTCAGGCTTGAAACGCAACCTTTGTTTTCGTACAAGTCTCCTAGGTTGAAATTCAACTTCTTTTCCCAGGAAAAAGAAAAAAAAGAAAAAAGGGCATTGTCGTCCACACGTACCAACATGTCTTGCGGCACACAGAAAGTGGTACTGTCACTTGTATTCTAGCTTTATACTAATTCCACGCGCGTGTGAGTACCCCGTCCATCCACTCGCGAGTATACGATGTGTGTTTGATTGAATCTACCTTATCAGGTGGGCCACACTTTTTAAATCTTTCGGACCATTTCATACCTCAGGTGGGCAAAATTTATAATTTTCAACTGCCAGATTATTTTGAAATTGTGGCCCGCTTTGGAGAGCGAAATACCAGACTCTTGAGTCAAAACTCAAACATCCAGATCAGTATGTCCCCCTTCGTGTGGATCTAAATGCACCCACACGCCCACACGCGTATGTTCCGTGTTAGCATGTCTCCCTTGGTGTGTATCAGTATGCACCCACACGCCCACACGCGTATGTTCCACATTAGCATGTCTCCCTTCGTGTGGATTAGTATGCACACACGCCCACACGCGCCTGGAACTAGCAAACATCCAGGGTGGGCCGTTTGCCAAGAAGGGGATTGGCTAGTGTACCTCGTACCAGCTGTATAGCTGCTGCATTGATACTAGCGAGTTCTGTGGGATTGATTATCAGGCATGTGTTATATTTAGACTGCCTATCAATTTTTCAACCTCATCTTAAGGCTTGGGATGGAAAATAAGTCAGGTCTAACTATCAAGAGGACCGCGCTGAAAAAAGTGAATTGAAGGCCTACCGATGAAATCAATATAAAATTTATTTTTTCACTTAATTCATGTCTTCATGACCTTACGAACAGTTTAGATGGAAACTAAACATTACGGCGGGCTTTAGAACTTTTTAACGGTGAAAATCATTATCTCCGCTTCTATTTGTGCTGTGGTACGGATGATCTTCAGATATGATTTTTTTTTAAAAAAATAATGCTTTAAAATGACTTATAAAAATAGATAAACGGTATAGATATAATAAATACATCACCGTGGGGCACGTAACTTTGATCTCTGATCTCCTCTGAACCGTTCGTACAACTCGCAGCTCGAGGAGCGTCAGTGCTCGTCTTCGCACGACACGTAACTACGGCAGCTACATGGGGGCTATTTTTTTCTGCTCGACTGCGGTACCCTGACAACCCGTAGTCGTACGGAGTGCGTGCCTACAACTAACCCACGTGTAGGATAATATACGTTAGATCCACACCGTACATCCGGTATACCGATTAATTTTCACCATGGATCGTACAAATAATTACAACTAAAAAATTTTTGTGGGCCAGACTACATGGAAGAGTATAAAATCATTCTTAAAAATTCTAGATTCACATGATGTGGCCTACATATTTTCAGAATTCAATTATTTTACTTTTAATTTATTAACCCTTTTTTACCACATCAAATACTTGGATTGGATGTTATATAAACAGAACTGTGGCTCCATACACAATTAGGACGATTTTAACGGTGGTACTTCCCATTTCAACTGTTTTGCATGGTGTGGCCCACTGAAGTTGTGGATTGGTCTAAAAATTGCGTTTTCTTAAAAACAAGGTGATGCACCTGATGGACGTGGTGGATCTTATCATTATGAATCTTCCATCCACGTCAGCGAATAGTTACGGCACACGTGAGTTCGGTAGGCACGCAAGCGTTTTTGTCATTTCCCGTGGTTCGTATGATTGTATCTCTTTCGTCCGTATTAATCGCAACGACCTACTCGGCCAAATCACGCGTGGGACTGGGAGATGATACCGTACATCAAGACGTACTGAAATAAGGTATATCCACAGTGCTACGTTACACGTGCATGTGTATCTTTCAATCATGACTGTCCAACTAGTAGGACCTATTACGGATGTAAGTTTATTGAAGATGTGCATACAGAAAAAATGTTGTTCATCTAACAAGTGGCCTCCAAATGGACGGTGTGAAAGAAAAATAGTTAATGATCAATATTAAATGGCGCTCATGACCTTCAGAAATATAGGATTTTCAACTTGGCCCGTCCATGATGAGGCGTACAAGTTGGACAGTTCAGATTGATGGATAATCTTTACATGTGCAATGTAGAGAGACGGCCCTGCCTCGTGCCGGCTCTTCCCGCTCTCCTCTATCATCTACACTTATCGTACCTGACCATCTTTCCTTCCAACATGTGATTTATTTAGGTCATCCGCACCATTAAAATGATAAACCCCACCACGAAGTTTCACCTCTTCAAAAAATCGGATGATCCGCTAATTATATGGTCCACAAGTGTATGTTGAGTCAGAACAACGGTTGTCCATAGATTTCAACGGAGTAGACCATCTGATTTTTGTTCCAGATAATCTTCATGTAGCGACCCACTGATTTCATGGTCCTGATTTCCTACAAGGATAAGATGGGGGCTGTTCATCAGGTAGGTCGCATATTAAGAGGTCAACTTGGTAGACATACAATTATAGTAAATGTGCAAGTGCGATCCACCTCAAGATGAGACAGTGGCCACTATTGCGCGGAACATAAACGACGGGGCCCACCAAATGAGCGGTGACGTAGACGGGCAACATCATGGTAAGTAATGGCTACCCTCTATTTAATTAGTATACCATAAAAATAAAAACTGGCCGTTGATGTCATGACATGCGTACATGAAGCATTGAACACTTTATTTTAAAGATCGGACGGAGGAAAATGCATCGTCATGATCAGACAGAGAGAAAAAAAGACATATATCATGCGCGAGGATCTCTCAAGAATTTATTGCTACTTTTTAGTCAAAGCTCTAAAGTCTAACACTACGCAATTATCCAGTTGGCGGAGCAGGGCCAAAGTCAAGGAACCGGAATCCTCTACACAACCTGTTTTACGCATCTGTGTAAATCACCCAAACCGTGTGGGGTCTGCAATATTTTATATGTAAATCCACTCCGTCTATCAGGCGATAAAAAATATTTAAACTGTAAATAAAATATATAATTATGAGAAAATAGTGAGCTGTGCCACAAAATTAGGAATTATGTAATATTTGTCTTAAAACTTCTAGATTCATACGATGTGGGCCTTCTGAATTTTGGATTAGGCTGATTTTGAAATTTTACTTTATCCTTATGAGTTAAACTTTATTAACGGGTTTGATGAAATATAAGAACCATGATGGACTCATATAAAAACCTATGGTTGGTATCCCATCCCATATTTCTCTGTGATATGGGCCACATGAGTAGTATATATAGATTATTTTAAGAATGATACCTAGAATCGATGATAGAATCCGATGAACGGAGTAGATTTACATGATAAACTGGTGGACCACACAGGGCTTGTTTATGTTTTGAGCAGCGCGTGTAACTGGTGTTGTGGAGGATATCGGTCCAAAGTCAAGAGACTCCTTTTCTAGCACGTGGTGATGGTAGCTGGCTAGGAAGCTTGGTTAGCAAGCAAGTGTGAAGGGTATTATAGAAAATTACGGTCTCGATTCAACGAGGTCCCATGTGCAGGGTGGTGCACGTGTCACGGATCCTGGTGGGTAGTACACTGTCAGAGATCAGAGATCAGGGCCATTCATCAGGTGGTGGGCACCGTGGACATGCCATATACCTGATTGGGGCACACTCATCAGCTGAGCCACAAGGGTCACTGCGTCTGTGGGCCCCAAAATGATGTGTGTCCTCTATCCACGCCGTCCATCCATTTTAGATCACTATTTTATTGTATCATTCTAAAAAATGAGGCAGATCCAATTCTCAGGTGGCCCACACCATAGAAAAACAGTGTTGAATGAACACTCACCATTAAAAAATTCATAGGGCCCACTGAAATGTTTATTTGTTATTTAACCTGTTGATTATGTCATAAAGATGTAGATGAAAGGCGAACACAAATACCACCTTGATTCCAAACTTTTGTTGACCCCGAGGTGTTTTCAATGGTAGGCGTTCAGTCACCACTGTTTTTTTATGGTGTGGTCCCCCTGAGATTTTAATCTGCCTCATTTTTAGTCTCACGCCCTAAAATGATTTGAAAAAAAATGGATGGATGGTATGGATGAAAAGCATACAACATGGTAGGCCCACGTATCACCGTCCATTAGCAAGTCGTCAATGGCAGCGTCAGGATCCTTACTCTTGCTTAGGTGGTAGACTGTAAGGAGTTTCAACACCCGATTAAGGGTTCGAGTATCCATATGTGATGAAATTTCACAAGTGTGATTGCATCGGCGTGTGTGAAAAAAAAAAAAAGAGGCAAACCGCGTCCGTTCGTATGGCCCAAAGCTCTGTGAAGTCCATTGTTATTTTTGAATGAAATCTAGTCCGTCTATCAGTTTCTCAGCTTATCCTACGAGGAGCTTCAAAAAATAAAGGCAGATACAAGACTCAAGTGGGCCACACGAGGTGAGGATGAAAGGAAGACACAAAATCTGCCTGATTCAAAACTACTGGACCCAAGAAGGTTTTAGTCCACTGTTTCTTCCACTTGAGTCATGGATCCTGCCTTATTTTTGCTACTCATTCGGACATGAGTTAGGAAAACTGATGAACGGATTGGATTTCACATGGAAATTGCTGTGGGCCTCACAGAACATTGGATTACAGGAACTCCCTCCAAATGCTCTTACAATGAATGGCCTGGATCTCTGCCACGTGTGCCATCCACCTGTTTAGGCTCCCACACATGAGTCACACGCGGCCTCGCTGAATCACCACCCTGAAATTATGGTATGGAAGTTTCATAATAATTATCGTTCGTTAGTCAAGATATTCTGTCAGGAAAGTTCATGTGGGCCCCCCACCAGCCAAGGATGGAACATGGGAATTTTTACGCGTTCAAAATGGATTTTTACAAATCTAATTTTGAAGAGAAAAGCTTTAGTACTCTGGCAAGTGTAATAGATGATACGCAGGAACTAACAAATTACTTAGATATTGTATATTTGGAATACAAACAATTCAAATTAAACTGACCAATTTATGGGTCCTAGCTTATTTGATTAAATGACTACTCTTATTAGTGGACATTTATTGGACGTTAAAAAAAAAAAAGACCAACGGTGTCTATGAATCAGAGGTTAGGATTGTTTAACCAGTCTGATTTTCAGGCTCTCAATTACCTACATTGGACTCCATAATTTAATCCGTTTAGTGTGGGTTAATGTATGTTGCATGTACAATGTCCAAATGCATGTGTATCAAAAGTCATATGCAACCAGAGTATCAAACGATTCCTTATTTTATGATGCTGTTCTGTATTTTATAACGTGGAATATAGGACTCTAGTACTTAAGCCGTTAAAGCTTATACACGTGGCACCCATGGTGTGATTTCACCGGGAACGGATTGCCTACGCCCCCTGACACCAGCCAATGGCTGGTGGTCGGTGCTATGTGGGCCACACCATGACGTTCGTGTTTCATCCATGCATTCATCTGTTTTTACAGGTCATTTTACGGTGTACATTCAAAAATTAGGTATATCCAAATCTCAAGTGGACCACGTTACAAGAAACAGCGTTGAATGAGGGTCGACCATTAAAAACATTTTGAGGGCCATAAAAGTTTTGGATTAAGCTGATATTTGTTTTTTATCTTCATCTGGGTCTTTATGACCTAATCAACAGATTGGATGTCAAATAAACAGTATAGTGGGCCATAGGATGATTTTAATGGTTGATATCCAATCAATATTGTTTTCATGTGGTGTGATCCACCTGAGATTTGTATCCCTCTCATTTTTTTGTAGAATAATAAAATGCTCTTTAAAAATAGATAAACGGAATGGATGAACAACATACATCATACATCATGTTGAGGCCCACAGATCACCAAACACCAGCCACGGAGCTGGTGTCAGGGGAGTAGCCAATCCGTTTCCGATTTCACCACCTATAGGTAATCAGAACGGCAGACCTTATAGTGAAACTCTTGCGAATCTACCACCCAGGAAGGGATAACGACTGGACCACTTGATATTCTTCGTTGTCATTGGTTCGATCAGCGGGCATTTGGTATATATTTTTCATTCTCATTGGTTCAATGAGCGGGCATTTGGTAAAAGATGGGATTAAGTGAGATAGAATTGTATTTGATTCTGTCCGAATTCCATCTTATATTTGGGGAGGATGAAAAAGGTTGGGATTAGGTTGGATAGAAATGCATTTAATCCTAGGCTAAGTTTATGTGGATTTTGAAATACGTTACACATGTGGGTCCCACATTTATGCATGCGTTAATACATGTCATGCATGCATTAATACATGTCATTCATCCATATATACCATTTACACGTGACATTTTTGTTATATATGTGTACAAGTGAATGACATTTGGTGTGATTTTGATTCATTGATTATAATTTCATTGTTCACCCAACAAGATTTTGTTTAATTTAGTGTTTTCGCATAGCAAGAATTTTATCCTAAATATGAGATTGGATGACTAAAATATCGTGATATTTCCATACATGCAATCATTGTGGGACCAATAATTGTCTAAATAGTCAAATAATCAGACACACCCTAAATCACCGACCAAACATGCCTTAAATGTCCAAACAGTCAAATAATCAAAGAAGCATAAATATGGTTCATATATAATAAATCTAAACCTGGACCAATAATTTGGACAGTTTAATCCCAATTTAATCCTAATTAGTTTATGAAATTTTTAGTGCTTGCATATCATCCATCACACTTTGCAAGAAAAATGATCTTGACCATTAATTATTTAAGTGAAATGTGAGCCCCTAAAAGTTTAGTTCAATGTTCTGCATTCGTATAGTGTCCTGTTTGGGTTATGACCCAAGACATGTACGACTCTGATCACCCCTCATGCCACTATCTATGTATGTGAGCTTCAGTCAGTTCATGGACTTATATAGACATAAAGAGACCTCTAGTTGTGGGCGACTCATTTATACTTTTTATTTACCCATTAATGTTATGAGGCCTAGAAGCTCAATAACTGTATAAATTAGCATTACAAAGTCACTATCATGTTTTATGGTGGCCTTTCTTGGGTGGGCTCATTGTTCAGCTATTCACAGAAGCAAAGAAGCAAGTGTAGGCTAGTTTAACACTAAAAAAATAAATAAATAAAGAAGAAAAAGATGAAGAAGAAAATCCACCGACATAGCTAAAATTGAAGCCATCCATTTAGATACCATTAATCTATATTGAAATCTCATTTAATACTCATTTGTTAAATAAATAAAAATACTCATTTGAAAAGTTGTGGCTGCCAGTGCAAAGCTTTAACAGTTCAAATATCGCATGGAACACAAACCATTAGTGATTAATTGCATCAATAGAATTTGAAAATGATAAATTCAAGTAAATTAATTATCTGTGATTCTTGTTACCCTGATGTAGTCCAATGAAGAAAAACTATAAGGTAGTATATGATAAAAGTAATCTATAGTGACAATTGTAAAATTATCATTTCACTGATAAAAATATTTTAAAAAAACACTATTACATATCTCCAACACAAATGTGATGCTTCTTTACGCTAGGATTACATAAGATTCCTCTAGAACCATCATATATATATATATATATATATATATATATATATATATATATATATATATATATATATATATATATATATATATATATATATATATATATATATCGTGCATACTGTCTGGAGGAGCTTCGGTAAGTGCACACGCATGTGTAACAATGCCCACGTACATTGCATGTGTAAGATCCAATCCATCCATGAGGTTGGTCTAACCTTGTATATGTTTAAGCAAAAAAAAAAATATGGTCCAAACAGGTGGATGGGTTAGAAAACTTCAACTAAAATTTTCAGAGTTGTTCCATGTCTTTAGCCCAGTTTTTATTAGAGGAAAGATCACAAGGCCTTTTAGAGCTCATGTGGAGTTTTTTTTTATTATACTTTTCCACCAAGTGTTGAGATGGGGAGTTACATCTGGGACCGCCTTCGACCGGTTGTAGGGGCTCGCTCGACCGGTCGTGGACTGGTTCGACTCAAAGTCCAGCGTGCATTGTTTTTTGGTCTTGAGGTGCTCAACCGGTCGTGACCCATTCACGACCAATCGTGGGACCCGCTTGACCGGTCGTATAGTCTGCTCGACTGGTCGTAGTTACGCAGATTTGTTTCCGAATCCGATGTGGACTGCGAATTTTGGTATCGCCTTTCGTAAGGGTGCGGAAGAAAAGCTGTCTAAACTATATATAGGTGTCCCTAGGATTTTTTTAGGGTAGTGGAAAGCAATAGGAAAATTTTCTAAGGTGTAGGCAAGGGATTTTCTCTACACTTCTAAGGAAAATGTTAGTATTTTACCTTATAATCTTCGTTCTTCTTCATAGTGGAAGTTTGCATCCGTAATTTTTTACCATAATTTGGAGTTTTTTTACGTATATCTTGTCTTGTGATTTGTTTTGATTGTTTTAATCTGTTTATAGTTTATATTTTTTCCTGTTTATCGTTTGTGGGTGAGACCTGAGATTGGATCCATGCTCACTGCGTTGTTGGTGTGTTGCGCAACAATTGGTATCAAAGCTATTTGTTTAGTTCTATTGGGAGCGAAGACAGAAAATGGAAAAACTAGAATTGAGAAGTTTGATGGTTCAAACGTTGCTTTTTGAAAGATACAGATAGAGGATTATCTGTATCAGAAGGACCTCTATATTTCTTTAGGAGGAAAAGAGAAGAAACTAGAAAAGATGACAGATGATGAATGATTTTTACTAGATAGGAAGGCTTTAGGAACGAATCGACTATCTTTGTCTAAGAGCGTCGCCTTTAACATATCCAAGATGAAAATGATAAAAGAATTAATGGAAGCCCTAACCACCATGTATGAAAAACTCTTTGCATCCAACAAGATTCATATTATGAAACAGCTATTCAACATGAAGATGTCAGATGGTGGGAACGTGGCTGAACATCTAAATGAGTTCAATACAGTCACGAGCCAGTTAGAATCCGTTAGCATCATTTTTGAGGATGAGGTCAGGGCACTATTGATCTTATCCAGTCTGCCAGAAGTTGGGATGGTTTGGTGATTTCTGTGAGCAATTCTTCAGGGTCGACAAAGCTGAAATTTGATGATGTGACTGGTCTAATTCTCAGCAAACAATTTAGAAGGAAGGCATCAGGAGTTTCAGGGTATTCAGGGAATGCTTTAAACGTTAAAGGAAGAGGAAGATCGCTGAATAAAGGAGGTAATAAACACAGACGTTCTAAGTTGAGAAAGAAGTCTAAGGACCGAAAGACAAAGACGAGTGTTGGCATTGTGGCAAGAAGGGGCACATGAAACGTGATTGCAGGGCGCTAAAGAAACAAGATGGAAGCTCTCAAGGCAGGAAGGATTTAGTGAATCTATCTGAGGAGAGCGACACAGAGGCGTTGATCTTGTCTCTTGATGCGAGGAATGAGTCTTGAGTTATAGACTCGGGTGCTTCGTTTCATGCCACTTCATTTAAGGAAGTTCTGCGTGATTATGTGTCAGGTGACTTTGAGAGACTCTACCTGGGTGATGATGAGCTGTGCAGTATCGTTAGAAAGGAAGACGTTCAGGTCAATCAGAAAGACGGAACGATTTTGAAATTGAAGGATATCAGACATGTACCGAGTTTGAGAAGGAATCTGAACTCAATGGGCTAATTAGCCGATACCGGTTATATGATGATATTCACCAGTGATTCCTGAAAGATCACAAAATGTGCCTTGGTGATATATCGAGGCAAAAATGAAGGTACTTTGTACGTGACTTTAGGATCGTATAGTTCACTCTCAGTCGCATCAACTAGAGTGAATAGGCAGTTATGGCATCAGAGGTTCGGACATATAAGTGAGAAAGGGATGAAAGTGCTGTTGTTAAAAGGGAAGCTACCAGGGCCGAAGTCTATTAACTTGGAATTCTGCGAGGACTGCATATATGATAAGCAGAAGAGGGTAAGCTTTAAGAAGACAGGATGCGCTCCAAAGACACATCTGTTGGAGCTTGTACATACTGATGTGTGGGGACCGGCACAGGTATCATCTCTTGGTTGCTTACGTTATTTTGTTTCTTTTATTAATGATGCTAGTAGAAAACTGTGGGTTTATTTCTTAAAGCATAAATCTAATGCGTTTAAAAAGTGAAAAGTTATGATAGAAAATGAGACAGGTAAAATAGTAAAGTGTCTCAGATCTGATAATGGGGGAGAGTATTGTGATAAGAGGTTTGAGGATTATTATGCAGCAAGTGGAATCAAACATCAGAAAATGATTCCAGGGACACCGCAGCAGAATGGTGTGGCTGAGCTTATTAACAGGATCATCCTTGAGCGCGCCAGGAGCATGAGGTTACATGCAGGGTTGCCCAAGACCTTTCGGGCAGATGCTGTGAATACTACGGTATATCTTATCAATAGAAGTCCCTCAGCACCATTGGATGGTGGGCTACCAGAAGAAACATGGACTGAGAAAGAAGTAAACCTTGCACATCTCAGAGTGTTTGGTTGCACTTCATATGTTCACATTGATGTAGAGTACAGAAATAAACTGGATGCGAAATTTAGGAGGTGCACGTTTATAGGCTATGGGCAGGATGATTTTGGCTACAAGTTTTGGGAAGTAGAAAACAGAAAAATCATCAGAAGCAAGGACGTAATCTTCAAAGAAAAAGTGATGCATAAGGACAGTGTGCAAGAAAATAAGGCCGAGGAAAAGAAATTCGTAAAGTTAGAAGAGTTACCGGACACGGGTGTTACAGCGCCACAAGATGATCATGCACAGGAGCATTATGAGGCAGAGGCACATACATCGGTTGTAAGGAGGTCTACTCGGGAGAGGAGACCCACGGTCCGATACTCACTCTCCTTACATTATCTACTGCTGACAGATAATGATGAGCTAGAGTGTTTTGAAGAGGCGTTACAGTCAGATACACGGGTTAAGTGGAAGCAGGCCATGGATGAGGAGATGGACTCTCTTGAGTCTAATCGTACATGGGTGCTAGTCACTCTACCTAAGGGTAAGAAAGCTATTCATAACAAGTGAACTTACAGACTGAAGGAGGAGCATGATAGTTGGAAATGGTACAAGGCTAGATTGGTTGTGAAAGGGTTTCAACAAAAGGCAGGTATCGATTTCACTGAAATATTTTCACCTGTGGTAAAAATGTCTACGATTCGTATGGTCTTGAGTATAGTGGCTACAGATGACTTACATCTAGAGCAGCTAGATGTTAAGACAGTCTTTCTTCATGAGGATCTTGAAGAAGAGATATATATGCATCAACCGACAGGCTACGTGGCATCAGGAAAGGAGAACAAGGTGTGCAGACTGAAGAAGAGTCTATATGGCCTCAAGCAGGTCCCGAGGCAGTGGTACAAGAAGTTCGATAGTTTCATGTTGAAAAATGATTTTAGGAGATGTCATGCAAACTACTGTTGTTACTTGAAGAAGTTTGATATGTCGTATATCATCCTTCTTCTGTACGTTAATGATATGCTTGTAGTCGGTTCAAGCATGAAGGACATATCAGATCTTAAAAGACAACTGTTTAGAGAATTTTCCATGAAGGATTTACGAGCTGCAAAATAAATCCTAGGCATGAGAATAAAGCGTGACAGAAAAAATAAGAAACTGATTTTGTCATAGGCAGAGTACATAGCCAAGGTACTTGATTGATTCAATATGGGATGTGCTAAGCTGGTTAACACTCCATTAGCCAACCACTTCATGCTATCTAAGGAGGAAGGGACAAAGGCGTAGGAGGAACGGGACTGCATGGCTAAAGTCCCATACGCGTCAGCTATTAAGAGTCTTATGTATGCTATGGTGAGCACGAGGTCATACATTGCTCAAGCAGTGGGAGTTGTTAGCAGGTTCATGAACAACCTTGGGAAGGAACATTGGAAAGTTGTGAAGTGGATCCTTAGATACCTGGTAGGTATTAAGGATGTAGGGTTGTATTATGGTTATGTCTTTACTCTGGGTAGTGCTGCAGTCAATTGGGTCTCTCAGTTACAGAAGATAGTATCTATCAGTACAACAGAAGAAAAATATGTTGCGGCTACAGAAGCATGCAAGGAGATGGTGTGGATGCAAGGTTTTATGGAAGAGTTGGGTAAGAAGTAAGTAGATTGCAAGCTGTACAATGACAGTCAGAGTGCAATACACTTGGTTAAGAATTTAGTCTTTCATTCAAGGACTAAGCATATTGTCATTAGATATCACTTCATACGTTCGTTACTGGAAGATGGATTGATTACTCTAGAGAACATTCTTACAAGTGAGAATCCAGCGGATATGCTGACCAAGACAATCACATGAGAGAAGCTGAAGCTCTGTTAAGCTTTGATTGGTCTTCAGGCTTGAAGAGAGGGAGTTGGTGCACTCCGGATGAAGAAGACGAAGGTTTATGGCGATGTGTCTCCAAGTGAAAGATTGTTGAGATGTGGAGCCACATCTGAGACTGCCTTTGACCGGTCGTGGGCTATGCTCGACCGGTCGTACGGGCCCGCTCGACCGGTCATGGATCGGTTCGACTCAAAGTCCAGCGAGCATCATTTTTTTGTCCCGAGGTGCTCAAACGGTCGTGACCCATTCACGACCAGTCGTGGGACCCGCTCGACTAGTCGTGTAGTCTGCTCGACTGGTCATAGTTACGCAGATTCGTTTCCAAATCCGATGCGAACTGTGGATTTTGGTGTCGCCTTTCTCAAGGGTGCAAAAGGGAAGTAACTTAAACTGTATATAAGTGTCTCTAGGGTTTTTCTAGGGTATTGAAAAGTAATAGAAATTTTTTCTAAGGTGTGGGCACGGGATTTTCTCTGTACTTCTAAGGGAGAGGTTAGTATTTTACCTTATAATCTTCATTCTTCTTCATAGTAGAAGTTTGTATCCGTGGTTTTTTTATCCTAATTTGGGATTTTTTCACGTATATCTTGTCTTGTGGTTTGTTTTGATTGCTTTGATCTGAATCTAATTTATATTTCTTCCTACTTATCGTTTGTGGGTGAGGCTTGAAATTGGATCCATGCTCACTGCGTTGTTAGCGTGCTGCGCAACACTGAGATGGGTGTAGAATCCAAACCGTGCATCAGGTGAGTGAATTGTGTTCACCGTATATCCCAAAAATGAGGATGACCCAAAACTCAAGTGGGCCATACCACAAGAAAAAATGTAAAACCATGCATGAAATCTCTAAATTCTCATGGGGTGACCCATCTGAGTTTTAGAATGGGCTGATATATGGGTTGTTCTTTCATCCTTGTAAGTGTAGACACTGAAAATCGGCGCCCATGCTGATTTAAATGTTATGTTTTTGATTGTAAGAGTGATTAGGTTGATTTGTGGATGCTGGAGTCGCCACAAGCCGAAAAATCTTAAAATCCCGCGGTCGGTTAGAAACACGAAATCTGTAAGGTGAGGAAAATTCGAAGACTTCCATATGTTTAATTGACTCCTGGTCTGATATCCGGGATTCTAGGTAAGGGACCTCGGTTACAAAGAGGGAAGGTGTTAGGCACCCTCTCTGCCCGTACAAACGTACGGTCTCTACATTGTATGGTAGAATAATCTCAAGGGATGGATGATGTGGTTGAGATAGGACTAGGCATGCATGTGGATTTCTGATGCGGTAAAATTTAAGATTTCGGCAAGCCACAGAGCATACATCCAATAGCGTGTCTAGAAGGTGGATGTGATGATGCTTATACAAAGAGGTAAGAAAGATGAACTACATCATTAGGAATTTTTGATGCGACAAGATCCGATATACGGTAAGTTACAGAGCATACGTTCAATAGAGATCTAAAGGAGCAGGGGGGTTGAGAAAGGAATAGATGTCATGATAAATGCTTGTATGTAAAATGAATGATTCTTTAGCTTGATTTTGCATTGGCTAAAACATAACTCGAACCATGATCTCTCTAAGTTAGGCTGGAGGTTGGGATGGTCGGGAAAGTTGGGAAGATAGGGAGTGGGCTAAATGGATAGCTAAAAAATCTAGGCTTGAAGGCTTGGGAGCTCCTCCTCACCCTCACTCTCTTCCTTTCTCTCTCTCTCCCTCACTCTCCTTCTCACTTAAGCTTGGAAGTGAAGAATTGTTGATGAGAAATGTAAAAGGGAGAGGGCTATTTATAGCCTTCTTTGATGGCCTTATGGTAATTGTAGGATTTTGGAGGGGTGAAAGGTGAGGTGGCAAGCTATGGTTGGTTATGGAGGGAGGAATGTCACATGGCACATTCTCATTGGCCATGGGGTTTGGTAAAATGGTAAATAGCGGAGGTGGAGGAGGTAAATTCCAAAGAAAGTTGACTTTTGGACGCCTGAACAGTTGTCCACACGCGGGCCGCAAGTGGCGGTAGCCCGAGTACCGCCGGCAGTAGTCAAACTACCGTCCGGAACTCGCTTGGGCCGGGCTCTTGCGTGTGGGTTTGGTCTGACGTGTGGGTTCGCACGGTGGCTTCCTTTCAGAGTTTTTTAGTTTAAACAAATGGGTTTAAGCTTGGGTAACAGGTCCTAACTAAGATATAGGGTATAGGCGAGGTTATGTGCGGGTTAAACGGTTTGGATCACGGTTTTGGATCTTGGTTTGGAGGTTTTTGAGATTCTTGAATTCAGGATTAGGTTTAGAGTGGGATTAAGGTGTGATCATGGTTCGTGGACAGCCTTAGCCTTCTCAAAATATTAGCCTGGGTGGGGTGTCTACAGTAAGTCATGCCTGATAATTGGATTGGATGGCACACACAATCTGAAAGTTCTTACTGCTAGTGTCCCCCTTTCATTTCTCCTCATTGTCCCTATGGCATCACCCACCTGACTTTTGGATAAGTATAACTTTTTACTTGTGGGTGTAATATTTTGAGGTGGACACACATCTAATGCATGGTTGGGATGGCACAAAAACATTATAGTGGGCCTCAAAGTGTTTAATCGTATGTAAACTTGCATGCGTGCAATTATTTGGCTTTATTGAACCAATACAAATTAGGGTTCACCAAGGTAATAAGTATAAATGTATGTGCCACCATTCAGTAGTCATTATAGGGAATTTTTGTTAAATCTAAAGCAATGAAAATGAAAATATATATAAAAATTATGAAACGCAATAAAAGATAAGATCAGAAGAGAACAGATGAGAAAGATCAACCCAGGCCACCAGGTAGGATCTAAAGAGAGAAAAACTCTCATAAGAATCTAATATCATATTAGACGTTTTAGAGACTGTAAAAATGATCCTCACATGGACTATCAGATTTCATTGCTATATATAAATTAATACAAAGAGGTAGACCTAAAACAGTTACAGCAATTTTGCCTAAGATTTAAAAATCAAACAATTCAAAATGAAATTGATTTAATCCATTAGGAGGATTTTGAGTTGATACGTTAACACTTAAATGTATCAACAATTAAGGGAGCATGATCATGTTTGGGTTCATGAGCAATTTACTTGTCAAATAACTATTTTCTTTAAAAGCTTAAGCCGTTTGAGGGTGGACTCTCTCTCTCTCTCTCTCTCTCTTTATATATATATATATATATATATATATTTCTGCTATATATCTGTAATATCCTGGATTTTCACTGTTTTGAATTTTTAAAAATTCTTGAATTTTTTTTAATGTAATTAACTTATATTATCACTTACTGGCCATTAGCTCTTAATGTTAGTTTATACACGGTGGTACTAGTAAAAAATCGCACAAGTCCGATTAATCAACCGTGGGAAGCCAATGAATCCGCCCGATCACTTAAACACCGAATTTAGCCATAGGATTTGCTCACATAGAGCCTAAATCTAACCGACCTACCACTGATTAATCAAGACAATCGTAACTAAATTTAAAGATCTATTCGAAGCCGATTTAGATAAGGCCCGGATCTTGACTAATAGACTAAATCAATCTCGTTACTCTTTTAACCTAAAACCGACGGTTTAGAGTAATCATGACCAAATCTCTACTTTCACTAGTTATAAAATAGGTCACATTATGAACATAGTTAATCCAAACTTTAATCATTGCCCACGAGAAATCTGAGTACCTAATTCATTCTAGAAATGGTCCGATTTTTCGAATAAGCTCTAGACCGCTAGTTAGTGGGCCACTAGTTCTAAAAATATAAAATAATATCCATCTTACTAGGCTCGATGTCCATCGTGTGAGTTGGACCTGAGTAGTGTCCAGAATAGTTCAACTTGAGCCGAAGGACGAGTGTATGAGAAGTGTAAATACCCTAAAGGAAGAAGCTGAAACTTAAATGAATTGAGTCATCTACTCTTATACAAAGTTGAAAATTTCTGACCGTTGGTTTACAACCAAACTTCACACGTAGAATAAGGATATTTCTCTACTCATATCAGTATAGTCGCAGCCCCGATCAACTATTGGTGACCATTGAACAGACTTCTAATCATATTTGTCGATTGACGCATCCAAATGGCAGGTCGATCATATCCATAAGTAGATTATCGTTAGGGCTAACTATGCTACGGTGTATATCAATATGTACGCACCATAGTGAGCCCTAGAGGTTAGAAAGACTCTCTTATAGGGTTAGTATAGTAAAAACGTAGCCCTTGGGGCCATTTACACCAAATTTGACACTATATAAGGCCTTCATTTGGGCACCCCTCTCCTCATACAAATTTACCCTAGAAGAAAGAAAGAGAGAAAGAGAGAAAGAAAATAAAAAGAGGAGAAAGAGGGAGGGAGAGCTTGGAAGTATGATGATATGTGTACCTTCACCCTCACATCCTCCTCTATAGCCACCTTGCTACTTATGGATCCTTTGTGGAGTTCTCTCGGCAGTAATCGGAGGTAAGAAATATATTATACTTTCTAATCTAGTATTTTGGATTAGGTTTTCTAATCCTTACAATGGTTCGTATGATTATTTAGGTTTTGGTGAATTTTCCCTACAACCATAATCGTAGGATCGCTTTGAATCAGGCGAATCATTACAAATGTGTAGATTATTATCTTTAAGTGACAAATTACCAATTCTATGATGAACTTAATGATTTTGGATGCTAGATTGATATACATGTGTAAATTTTAGGAGATTCTATGTAGGAACCTGTTTGATGTGTATGCCTAACATGCATGCAAAGATAAATTGATGTTTGATCAATCTGAAATAGTGTTTATGCTTGGAAATTTTGCTGCATGTTCACCCTTGCATTTAATTTTCAGCATGATTTTCTATATTTTTGTATGTCTGCATTTCCTGCATTATGAATGACATATTAAAATTTTGTCTTTTAAAAAAAAATCCAATTTTATGTACATGCATGTCTAATTTTTTTTGCTAGGGGCAGTTTGTATTCATTTTGATATTTTGAAAATTATGTCTTAACTGCTTATGTATTATATTTTATGAATATTTGATGAGAAATCATGACTATCTTAATATGTTAAAAATTGAAGGCCTTTTGTCTAGGTTAGTCAGAAACCTATAAATTATGAGGGCAGCCCCGTTGGTTGGGCCATCCCAAGATTAGACTGACCAATTTGAGCGAACTCGTATGCATGACAGTAGTGGGACTACATGAGTTGCTTTCACCCGATGTCATGAGATACGTGCTCGCTTAAGTTTAGGCGGTTGGGTCCACTAACTGACCAACCGTGTTTGTTAATTATGTTTGCTCACGCTTGTTTGGAACCTGAAACACCCCTTACTCACTGACGCCCACTGACAACAGCTACAAATCGATCTACAGTCTCGTGAGCTAGGCATGGTGGAATGTGACACTATGTTCGAGCTGTCGGCCTACGTTGGGGTGATGAGCCTCCCCGTAGTTACCACGGGCGATCCCACTTCCCACCACTACCCACGTGCTTGCAATTGGAGGTAGGGACTCCGATGGGATCAAGGATTGTGGGATCTTGGCTTCGCACGTTGAGGGGTATTGGCGTTGCAAATGGATGAGGGCATTGATATCGTTGGGGTGTAGTAATTTTTTGAACCTGCTGGATGAACGGAATTAACTAAATACCTGGTTAACATTATTTATGTATTGCATTAGATAGGATTTGGTGAGTTGGCAGTTGAGGTCGCAATGAGGGAGTGTTGGTCATGCACGACCGTGAGACGAAGTCGCTCAAGGAAGTGTTGTGGGTGAGGTCATGCATCATACCATAATTTAAGCATATGCATTTAACCAGATAAGTTAGAGATGTGTGAATTTATACTTTTCTTTAAATTCATCATGGAATTGTTATTTGAGGTAACTTATGGCTAATGACACCCACTGAATTAGCTACTCGCTCCCACTCTGGGACGGTGTTTTAAAACACCAACCAGACACATCATTAGATGCAGGTGAGGCGGAGCTCGACGAGCTGAGTGGGGTGAGCATAGATGAAGAATAGGAGCTTCCCTACTTCCAGACTTTCGGCGGATACTTCTAGTCACTTTGGGTCATGTATGGGTGGGACTAGTTTCCTATTTAGATGATTTTAGATTTGCGGTTTAGATATTTTTATATTTAGTGGCACTTGATACTGCTTTATGACTTACTTATGCTTCATGCCCTACTAAACTCTCTATTATTTATTAGATCATCCAAATGTAATTAAAATCTGAAGCCCATTAGGGCACCTAGGAATTCGGGAGTCGAGTTCTTATGCAGCTCCTGAAAACCCGTGGTGTTACAATATCAATGGCGTATATTTGCTACCCTCAAGATTAAATACTTGACCTTTCGCTCTAATATCATAACAAATAAGAGAATTTCTTTTACGCGCGCACGCACACACACACACACATATATATATATAAATCAATGATGTATATTTATATAAGATTGTATTACGTATGTGGACAATAGAAGAAAAATCTTAAGATTTTGATCATTAATATAGGATCAATCATCCAAGTGTATGAGATTAATCATCCGGGTGTATAATATTCTTAATATTATTAGACACCTAGCCGTGATCCAATGTTTCTTGAGCATAGTATATAATTAGGGAGATCTCTGGGTTTGGTTTGCCCATCAAACTAGTGATCTACATGAAAATATTAAGGAGAATAAAAATAAAAACACGATCGATTAAAAAAAAAGGTACTAAAAATTTAATAAATTGAAATTAGAATATTGAAAAATTGCTAATGTTTCATTAAGTGAAAGAGCTTGAATTTAAAAAGGAAGGATGGTCCCAAACTAATGATCTCCACAGGAAAAATAAAAATAAAATAAGGAGAATAAAAATAAGAATAAGATAAAAGGTGATGAGATTGATGAGAGATAGGAGACATGCATTGCAATTTATATTGGTGATGACAAGTTAGCTAACCTAGTTAGGTAACTTTTATGATATAACCCACCATCTCAATATTCCAGTTGGTGTGTATCACTCTCCTGATTTTGACAAGAAATAGATTGGCTACTCCTAGGGGTGTACACGAACCGAGCTAGCTCGATTAACTCGCTCGACTTGACTCGAAAAAGCTCGATTCAAAGCTAAGTTCGAGCCAAGTTCGAGCAGGCCCCAGCTCGATTCGACTCGGATCGAATCTAGCTCGAATCAAACTCGGATCGAACCAGTTTGGTGACTCGGTTACTTTGCCATTGATGTTGCTCACCAAGTGTTTGATAAAATGACCCAACAAAGTGTGGCTGGTGGCAAGGAAGGTATGTACATGAAACAAATACCTTTTTTTAAAAAAAGTTTTTCTTAGTTTTTTATGTTGCTTACAATGTGTTTGATAAAATACCTGTAAAACCATTGCTTCTGTTTCACATATAGATGGGTTTTGAAGGTGCAGTCTAGGTGTATATGGAAATGCTTCAATGGCAAATTCGACTCGATCTTAACTCAAACTCGGCCCGAGCTAGCTCGACCCGCTGACTGAACCGAGCCGAGCCGAGTTGGCAAATTAGGCTCGAGGATCGAGCCGAGCCGAGTTCGAGTTGAAGTCAGCCAGTGGTCGAGCTGAGTTGAGTAGTGGCCAGCTCGACTCGATTCAACTTGATGTACACCCCTAGCTACTCCGCACACCACGAGCCTCGGGCTGGTGGTCGGTGCTTTGTGGGCCCCGCAATGATGTATGCATTTCATTCATTCCATTCATCCATTTTTACGGATCATCTTAGGGCATTAGCACAAAAATGAGAGGGATATCAATCTCAGGTGGACCACACCATAGGAAAACAATAGTGATTGGATATCCATCATTAAAATCTTCCTAAAGCCCCCTGTATTGTTTATTTGAATTCCAATCTGTTGATTAGATCATACAGACCCAGATGAAGCGAAAAAACAAAGATCATCTTGATCCAAAACTTTTATAGCCCTTAAAAAGTTTTTAATGATCTACGTTCATTCAACCCTGTTTCATGTAATGTGGTCCACTTGAGATTGAGATATGTCTCATTTTTGCTCTCATACCATAAAATAATCTAGAAAAATAGATGGACGGCATGGATGAAACACAAACATCATGGTGGGGCCCACAGAGTGCGGACCACCAGCCATCGGCAGGTGGCAGGGGGAGTAGCCAATCCTTTTTCCATTTTGGCATACGCCAAATGAGTCTTATCACGGTCATTCCTTTTAGAACCAAACAAAAGAGAAAAAACCTTTTATGTGATTATATGATATCTGCTTTTGGAACTAGGTGACCTTATGATAAGATATTGTTTGGCTATCGGCTAGCATACATCCAACCGACTTGAAAGAGGACGCGGATTTTCTGCTAAAGGCTTTCGCAGGGAGTACCTGCGCAAGGGTGGGGTCCACTGCAATGTACGTTATAAATCCTTTCCGTCCATCCATTTTTCGAGCACGTTTTACTAAAATTGAGGTAGATAAAACACTCAAGTAGGTCACACGAGAAGGAAATTTGGATAAAGAAATTTCTACCGTTGAAACCTTACTGGGCTCTACCTTGATGTTTATATGATATCCAAACCTTTTACAAGGTCATTCCAATGGGATGAAGTTAAAACACCAAAATTATAGCCTAATACAAAACTTTTATGGCCACAAAAATGCTTCAATAGTGCTCACTGAATGCCCACTTTTTCCTCTTGTATGGCCTACGTGAGTGTTGGATACACCTCATTTTTGGTCATATTTCATAAACTGATCTCATAAAATGGATGGACGGGGTGGATTTCTCAAAAACATTTCGATGGGCCCCACCCAGCATCCTTTCCCAGGAAATCCGTGTCCCTTGAAAGATTAGCCTCATCAAGAAGAACGTACAACGTAAAAAATCAAGCATGTCTGCTTTACCATGTGGGCCATACTGTATATAAAAAGTATAACAAACGATCATAAGTGTGGCCCACTTATATTGGACTGATTTCTATAGTTTCACACTGAAAATTTGCATGAGGTAGGGTCAAACTCGTTCATTGATTTTGATGGTGTGACCCTACCTGATGTAGAGCGGGTCGCGGATAATTTCATGGCCAGGATGGATCAGAAAAGGCACGGTCGGCGACAGAAGTGATCCGGACCCTCAGACCTTAGATCGGGCGTATCTCACAATCCGGAATGAGTTATCCGACGCAAAATATATGATTTTGGGGTAGAACGAGCTACTTTAGCCAACAAACCCCGCTACGCCGGGTTGCGCAACCCGAATTTGTGAGAAACCCCCTCATCGACCATCGTTTTCCCGTTTTAATTTCGTTTTTACTATTTATAGTAAGTTTTAGTTTGCTTATAGCTTTTCATCTGTTGGGCTTTAGGAGTTGTGTCCAACATGAAAAGTGCTTAGAATAATTAGGAGAGCGGTTTGGTGAAGCCAAATAGGACACTTACTATTTTTGGCCGAAAACCTTGCACACTAGTAGATATCACGAACGTCTATAAATAGTAAGTTTACTATTTATAGTAAGTTGCGAAATTTAGAAGTTTTAGTTGTAGTTTGAGTCCGATTTCTTTCCTATTGCTTGGTTCCCTTATTTAAAGGGGTGTAAACTCATTTTTAGTGATTCATCAATCAATTTCGAATTTTATTAGAGTTTATTTCTATTTTCTTGCTTTCTTTCCTCGTGGATTCGAGAAGTCTTTGTGAGCAGTCCAGAGAAGCTCCGTGGATTCAGAGTAGTTATCCTTGAGGAAGACGGTGATCGACCTCATCACGTTCATCCCTGCGTCATACCTGATGCTGGAATCAGCCTGCTTTTCACACCTAGGCAGGATCTAAAGAGACGATGAGTGGAATACAAACGTGACACGGTAGATAAAAAAATGTTCAGTAACAGAAGCTTTTAAGGTGCTAGGAATCATTCTTCTTTTATAAGACTCCCTACCTAGCTCAATACACGTGTGGGGCGACGATGGCGTGTGTATGGCAATCAACCCGTTCAACTATTTCACTCTACCATTAAAATGAGACTCTCTACAAATCAGGAATATCCAGCCATCAAGGTGGCAACGGTATGACTAAGGATTTTGGGTGGTTGTCTTTTTCTTTTTCTTTTTTTCAAATGATGTAGTTAATTTGGTGATTGGATTAGCTTCCTTTAAAGAAAGGGTTAAGGTTAAATGCCATACATGAACTATGATGGGCCAATGCTTAGTTGCACACTCCTTTATTTGTGAAGCGTTTAGATAGATTGCAAGTTACTTTACGAAAGTTACTTATATCTCGAGTAGTTTATCTTGGTTTTTTACTTATTCAATAAATATGTTTAGTAAATAATATATGTACTAACAAAAGCTTAACATTCAGTTTCTAATATTATATAAGTACTTATCCCTTGAACATCTACCCTTAATATCCATTATCCATTATCTGAGCCCAACCTTTGATGTCTTTAACATGGATCATCCAACTTATTAGGCACACCTTCAATATGGGCTATCCATTGCTCACCTTGGATGTGGGTTGTCCATCATACGAGCTCACCTTAATGTGGGTTGTTCATCATGCAAAGTCCAACCTATAAGTGTACCGTCCATAAAGTTGTACACGGTTAAACCAAGTCGAGTTTAGCATAGCTTGGCCAGTAGCTAACCCTAGCTCAAACTCAACTCGGCTCGGTTCGCTCAATAGCTTGGGCCAATTAGAGTTTAGTCAGAGCTTGTTAGGCATTTTCTCAAACAGGTAGAATGCATCTTCAATTTCTCACATAATATAAAGTAGTAATAATATTTACAGGTATTTCATCAAACACGCAAAGATCAACATCAAAATCAAAGACCCAGATAAGCAACTTCAAAATCAAACAGCCAACGTATCTATTCCTTCCTCGCCAACACTTCGTTGAGTCATTTCATCAAACACTCGACGAGCAGCATTCATATCAAAATAACCAAGTCATTAAGCTGATTCGATCTAAGTCAGTTCTAATTAAAGTTCAATTTGAGTCGAGTCGAGCTTGGGCAAGCTCAAACTCTACTAATTTCTTTTTTCAAGCTTTAAAACCCCACTCAACTTGGTCCGAATTGAATTTCAAGCTGAGACAAGTCAAACTTTTTCGAGTTGAATTGAGCGAGCTAACCGACCTAACTTGACTCATGTATAGCTCTAAGCACACCTTCAATTTCCATTGCCCCATCATGTGGAGCCCACCTTTGATGTGGACTATCCATCATGTGGTCCCCACCTTCAATGTGGGACATTCATCACGTGGACTCACCTTAGATGTGGGCCATTCATTAGCGGGGGCCAACTATTGACATGGATTGTCCATTACATGGGGCCCACCTTCAATATCCACTGCCCCTCATATGGAGCCTACCTTTGATATCGATTGTCCATCGCGTGAGCCCCACCTCAATGTCTTTTGTATCCAATTGGTTGGTGGGTGTTATCTTTGCCGTGTGAGGCTACTTTGATGTATTTGTTGTATATTCATGCCCTTTATATAGTTTTTCATTGCAGTTCAAGACTCATCCCAAATCATAAGAAGATCCAAATCTCAGGTGGATCATGTCAATAAAAACAATAATGAATAGCAATTAAAAACTTTTTGTGGGCCACAAAAGTTTTGGATCAAGCTAATCTTTCTGTTTTCCCTTTATCTAAAACGATCTTTTTGACATCATCAAGAGGTTGGATTGCGAATAAACATTAGGAAAACTTTACGATGGCCCCTGTGGAATTTTTAATGATGAGGCACTCAATCACCACTATTTCCTATGGTGTGGTCCACTTGAGAATGAGATTTAGATTTGAATAATTTTTAGCATTGTCTTAAAATGGGCTGGAGAAACAGATGGACGATATGTATATACAACACAACATCAAAGTGGGCCCTACTGTGGGGGTAACACCTAATCCACTCCCGTAAAAAAAGACCTGATCCCCTCCCATGAAAGAGGTGCGCTTATATAGTACTATGCCGGGTTGTTGTGAGCCCATATTAACTATGCATATGATCCACCCTGTCTATCATATCAACCCCTCATCCTAACCTTTTAAAACAAACAAAGGTAATTCAAACTTAGTTGGGCCACAATATGATGGACATTTGACGTTCGGGTTCCGTGGAATGCACGCACACACGTGTACTTGGGCACGGACACAGGCGTGGGCAGTGTGGCCTAGGCTCCCTCCTGACCTTACCCGAACCGTTGTGATACGATGCAATTACGATGCAAGTATACAGTGCGATTGCAGTGTAAGTGGTCTAGTAAGAGCCCAGGTGCGATCGGTCTAAAATAAGTCAAGGCTTTATAGGTGACTGAGGACAGTCGGATCATTAATGCGAAACAGTCAACCGTTTCTAAAAATGGCTAGCTGCCTTGAAAGTCACAATGTTCTAAAAATAAATGGGCCATGATGATCTAACGATTAGATCTTTCAATCCGACGACCAAAAAATGGCTGAAATTAATGATTAACGGTTATAAATATTTTTCAACCATTGATGGCCACCTAGCAACGGTCTATTCCCTAGTGCCTATATAAACTGGACAATTTCGATCCAAATTTCATCATCTTATTCTTACATCTCTCCTCATCCATAATATCTTAAGGATTGCATCTCCATTTTAGAATACTGTTAACACATTCTCATTTTGATTATGTCAGAAGATCTGCCGCATTAAAATTATTCTTAGATGGACCCTTCATTATTGTTAGATAAGGAGGCGAATTATGCTTTAAGGACGGCATATATTTTACGTGATTCAGTCTAGTGAAAAAAAATAAATAATTTTATTTTATTTTATTTTATTTTTCAATATTTTCAACACGTATTTCCAACATCATCCTTACCTTACAAAACAAAACAAAACAAAACAAAACAAAACAAAGGTGATTCAAACTTACGCCGGACACAATAAAGGTAACATGTAACATCATATACCTAAGGCTTTTAAATTCAAGCTCCTGGCCCACTTTGAATTTTAAATAGCCTGATTATTGGTGTTTCCCTTCGTCCTTGTGGAGGCACGTCCCATCAATGGATAAGATAGCATATACACAAAATGGCATGCCCCACAAACACTTGAAAATGTTTTATCAGTAGGGATTCTTTTCTCTGTTATTCCCCGTGGTGAGGCCCACTTAAATATCCATTTATACTTATTTTTATCCCCATTCACTAACATCAAGGGTGCCAATTGGATTGAGTGGACCAGATGCATAATTGAAGCTATGGGTGTTGAACACGGACCATCATCTTTAAGTTTTGAGCATCCACCTACAGGGTCTTGATAAGATTATAAAGACTATGATTGGCAATGGATATTCATTTATTACCTAACTCATCTACCTAATAAATAACGATATTACGGGGTTTTTCTTCATATTCACCTTAACTAATTACTCAATGGCATTTTTTAACTAATTACTCAATGGCATTTTTAAAATTCATCCAACTTATATTTTAAATTAAATATTAAATATAAAAATATGATATATAAAATTTATGTGACTAACATTGACATGGACAATGAAGTATTAATATAGTGATATTTTTAATGTTAATTAACTAACTTTTATTAAATGCTTTAGGATATATATATTTTAGTATTAATTAATTAATTATGGTAATTTTTATTTTAAAATAAAATATTTTATTTTCTACTTTAATTATTTTAGATTATTTATTAGATTTTTTTTTTTATTATTAGTTAAGTATTTGATTACCCAACTATCTAACTTATATCATTTTTGACTTCGTTGTAGGATATTCAAATCAGTATTCACAAGGTCCACGTCGGATATTAGAGACGATATTACAATATTTAAGTTGTGTCTGACTGGTATACAATCCTCAATTAAAACTTTATGATCTTGTAATATTTTTTGGCCATGGTGTAATATATAAGGTGGGACCTACCGAGCGGCAGGCCCCCCCATTTTTTAAAAACATGAGATGGATACATTAGTATAATAAAATAAAAGTTGTGCAGGGGTCGCCAACCCTTGATATGTGCGAAAAGCTGAGGTGCATCAAAGAAGTGGTGAGGAGTTGAGAAGGGTCGTCCACCCTTGATTTATATGGTGCATCTATTATATTGTATATATCGGATCTAAGCCGTCCAAACCTTTCATCTACCTTGGATGAAGGTTCAGAACAAAATCAGACTATTCTGCAACTCAAATGGCCCTTATAAGAATCAAGGGTGGGTGTCCCCTCTCATATTCTTCCCCGTACTGTGGCCCACCAGAGTTTTGGGTCGATCTGATTTTCTAAGTCCTGTGGGTAACCTGAGGAAACGCATTCAATTGACAGGTCGAATGTGATGCATACACAACGTGGGCACCACATATTCCCTGCACTACCGTAAACTTACAGTGCTACTGGGTACTACTCATTTCATAATAAAGTTTCTAAGTGCATGTATATGAACCTTTCTCCTCTGCCCGAGTATCAAATCTTTTATCTACACGATTAATCGGCGGATGACCCGCTTTTTTAAAAAGTTCATCTGTGGCCGCCGGTGCCATCGCCATCTGTTCATTTACTTGAGGCCCAAGCTCTCTCTCTCTCCCTCTCTCTCGTGGTTTGACTGAAATGGTATTGGATTTTGACGTGGTGATTACTTTCTTGTTAGCAATTTTAAACGTTGTTAATTAGATGGGTTTTGCAAAGCCCACACGCGTGTAGATGCCAGCTAATGCATCTATCACCACATGTGCCAGCGTGGCAGATAATTGCAATATCCAAGCCATCCATCAAAAGGGTATCACTATTTAGATCCACAATTCCAAGAATAAAGTTGGCCCACTTTTCATGTGGCCCAAATTTAGATGAATGAATGTATAATTGAGAAAAATATCAACTGAAGTTTTCTAACCTGTCCAATTATTTCTAATATCATGGCACATCTACTGAGAGGGACTACGGGAGTACTATATACACGTTGAGGTCCATGTGATGGATGGCTTGGATATTGCACATGTGTGCTAGGATAGCATATATAGGGCATATGCATTAGCTGACTTATACATGCATGTGGGCTTGGAAAACCTCCAATCAACCTATCAACGTAAGGTCTCTCTTTTTTTCAGGAGGAAAATAATGCGAATGTTTTGTTATTATTATTATTTTTTACTCTGTCTATGCGTGCGGATATGGTTGAGCCGTTGAGGTTTGACCAAAATGATCATATACATCAGGTGTATGTGAATTTCATATACACCTATTTCTTTTCATCCTACGTGTCACTTGTATAGAATATCAGATCCGTGCAACAGGTGGGACACATCATTATGATGGTCTGATATGAAAATCAGCCCGATATGATTGGACAAGCCACATCAGTACAGTGAATCGTACCATTGGTTGTCAATCACTTTTGACATTGTGTACCACTCTCTATAAGTGGATTGGGTGATTTTTGTACTAGGTGATCTGCATTGTGGCCCACCCTTTGCATGGATAGGATATTCTACACGTGTGACATATACATGTGGGAACTATGTGATGATTTCTTCGGGAACAAGGTAGAGAGCCATCTCTCCACAGTACCCATGACAGGTTAACGTATCAATCTTGACCGTCCATAGTAGACGTCCAGTCCATGACTTTCTTTCCTTTTCTATACTTACTCCTTTTGACCGATAACCACTTTTTTTTTACACCGTCGATTTTAATGTCGGTCATCTGATTGCTATGATCACGTATTTTATTTGTATTTCGAACCATTTTGGATCTAAAGAAGGGACAATCAGATGGACGGTTGAAAATGATAATCCACCCTGCCAGATTGATTATTCCAGGTGTTCCATATCATCCCCCTTTGTTTAAAAAATACAAGTCCCAAAACATTGACACCTACTCTTTATTGTATGTGGAAAATGTAAAATATGGATTTGAAGTTTCAATTAATGATGGTCAAAGTGGGCCCCATCAAGAAAATGGTTTGAAAATGTGTGGGTGGGCGTTTGTGCACTTGAAGAATCATAAAGTGAGAAAAATGGTCACATGCAGCCCCCATCAGAGAAATTTCACATGCAGCACTTTCTTCTCCACCAAGGCATCGTTCTCACACGTTGGTTGTATAGGAGCCGCACAAAAGATGGCCCATGTCATCAGACCTCTGGGTGACAAAATGAGGCTGATCTACATATTGGATGGTACAAGATGTTCAGTTCAATAAAAAACTAATGGTATGACTCAGTGTCCAAGTTCGGCCCACCCACCAAGGCATTGTTCTCACACGTTGGTTGTATACGAGCCGCACAAAAGATGGCCCATGTCATCAGACCTCTAGGTGACAAAATGAGGCTGATCTACATATTGGATGGTACAAGATGTTCAGTTCAATAAAAAGCTAATGGTATGACTCAGTGTCCAAGTTCGGCCCACCCAATGAGTTTATGGTTTGATTTCATGATACGTCCGTTGGAAAATTGGTTGAATTAAATAGACTATTAAAATCGAAAATTAAAAAAGAAAAATAAATTTTGAGAAAAAAAAATTTATTGAATTGAGTCGATGCGTGACTGAGTTACTCGGCTTGAAATTGAATTTGCTCCCCTTGAACAGCGTCCTAAGTGCAACAGGTTTCCAAAGCAATTGACTTACAGGATACAACGACTATGACCCGGTCTCAGTGGTGCACTCACTGTACACAGGTTCGAACCACTTGTAGTTTAATCCGAAAGTGCTGAGTTGACTCAGCGATTAACTCAGTAATAATGTTAAAAACCGTATCAGAGAGAGTTTTATAAGAGAGAGTATTTTCGTATATATTGAAACTGGAATTGGAAGTATTTATATAGACTCCGATGTGGTGCATAAGCACCATTTATAAAAGGTTAGGTCCGTTGGGTTTAAACCCAACAGAGGCGACCAACCGGAAGGGATGCATATCTCTAGTTTAAAACGAAAAGGCGCAAGTGCGAGTACACTCTCGCACATAGTCCAGCGAGTACCCATATACACACACTTACGCAAGTACACTTACACCGCACCCGCACCCGCACCTGCGCCCGCTCCCAGCCCAACTCATCCCTTCGCGTTGCGCAGGCGCACGCGCACATAGACACGGACTCGGCTTGACACGGCACAGCTCGGCACGCGCGCTCATGTGTGGTTAATGACATATATTAGAGCTATTGGAATAGCCCCCCCACAGGACAAAATTCACATGCCCTCTGAAAGGGACTCAAGCCCTAGGCAAGAATACTATCTTATATACAAGATAGTTTACTTTATCAAATCCGATGTGGGACAAAACCCACAACTCAAAAGTACTTCAACTTTTCAAATATGGAGGGAAAACACCGAAAATTTAAAAATTCAAATTTTAATAATATTTTAAAACAAAATATAACAATGTCATCTGTATTGAAGGTTCCATGTTTTGTATGGATAGGATTTTGTGGATATGTGACAGGATGGTAGGAAAGAAGGGGTTCGCATGCAGGAGTTGTATTTGAATATTTCTCACGTAGGGTTCTTGTGCACCACTTGTGCTTAAGTCGGGCCCATGGTTTGCTTATCTAGACTGTTGATATGGCAGGTCGGACCAAGGATGGATGATGCTTATAAAACTCTCCCCGATTAGGAGGATATGAGCATGAGATATTCGGCTCTTTCCAAACCATTTCGGCTGATTAAAGTTGTATATATAGAATTTTCGTCTCCATTTTTTTGGGTCCTCCATCCATGGTGGGACCCACAAGGTCAACGGTCTGGATCACTGATTTATGGGCCCCATTTTTACATGTTGACACATACTGAATAGCTCCTGTTGGACCTTTCTAGAGATAGTGATCGATACACTCAGCAGCTGGGAGTGGATTAACTGTCACCCGTGTAACCCTAACCATGTGGGCCTACCTTGATGGATTCGTTGTATATCTACGCCGTCCATCTGGTTTTCCATATCATTTTAGTACACAATCCAAAAATTTTAAGGAGATCCATATTTCAGGTAAACCATACCACTAGAAACAATGATAAATGACCATTAAAAACTTTTTATGGGCCACAAAGGTTTTGGATCAAGCTGATCTTTATATTTTTCAGTAATCCAGATCTTATTGACATTATCAAGAGGTTGGATGGGAAATAAACATTAAGTAAACCTTACAATCAGCCCTTTGGAAAATTTTAATGTTGAGATACTCAATCAGTACTATTTCTTATCGGTGTGATCCACTTGTGATTTTTATCTAATTAATTTTTGGGACCATCTCTTAAAATGGTCTGGAGAAATGGATGGACAGAGTGGATATACAATACATTATCTAGGTGGGCTCCACGGTAAGGGCAACACCTAATCTGCTCCGGTGGGAAAAGGGGGCCTTGGATTCGGTAGCGACCGCCCCATTACGACGTCGGTGCTGGAAATGCTACGTGGATCCACCGTCATGTATGTTTTATCCACTCCCTCCCTTCAATTTTCATATATATACATGTTTTATCCACTCCCTCCCTTCAATTTTCATATATATATATATATATATATATATATATATATATATATATATATATATATCGGAACGCTCACCTGTGAACCATGGACTACCTACGAACTTTTTTAAGAACTCATCATATGTGATGATTCTCGAAAATCTGAACGGTCCACATGAAGCAAAGCCTCGTGTAACCCCTGATACTAACTTTTACTTTGAACCAAAACTTCGGTGGGCCATGCAAAGTGAAAATAGTCTCTTCCCTTGATTTGCATTTCTCTTTGCTATGGCCCACCAGAATCTTAGATCATGGTGAAAATTCACCTCATGGGGTTTCATCGGATTCCACATCTTATGGACTGTTCGGATTCGACTCCCATGACACGTGTGCAAAGGTGCACACGTGCATAAGTGCGTAGATGAGCATGCCTCTCTCTCTCTCTCTCTCTCTATATATATATATATATATATATATATATATATATATATATATATATATATATATATATATAATATTTATATTAAGTGAACTTGATCCGAGTCGAACCGGTTTGAACCGAGTCAAGTTTCGAGCTTAGTCGAGTTGAGCTCGGTCTAGCTTAGACTTGGCTCAAAATTTTTTGCTCTTAAAATACTAGCTTGACTCGAGTTGAACCCATTTTCAAAGTAGATCAAGTCAAGCGAGTTAACCAAGCTAACTCATCTCATGTCCAGCTCTAACAGAAACAACAGAGATTTAATGCCCACCATTAAATACTTCTTCTTGGCCACAAAAGTTCTAGATCAAGCTGATATTTGTATTTTCCCTTTCATGCATTTCTTTATAACCTAATTAGTAGGTTGATGGAAAGCAAACATATTTGTGTTTTCCCTTCACCCTGTAGTGTGGTCATTTGAGATTGGCATCTACCTCATTTGCAGGGTTGCTACACATTATAGTGGGTGTACATAACTTTTCCAGGACTGACTAAAACTGAGCCGATGCTAGAGGGGTCACCACCGAATCCGAGTCCTTAAAAAGGGACTTAACGGTCCTAGTCCACCACCCCCAACGGGACCTAGCTAGAGAAGGACGGTCCTGGTCCACCACAATATATGTATTTTATCCATGCCATCCATCCATTTTGAAAGATAATTTTAGGACATGAGCCCAAAAAAAGAAGTAAGAAGCAATGGAGATTGAATGCCTAGTGTTGAAAATTTCTTGGGGACCACAAATTTAGGCTAAAGCTCATATTTACCTTCATCTAGGTCCATGTGACCTAATGAACAGGTATGATGGCAAATAAACATCATGGTGAGCCCTAAAATGGTATGAAGGTAAGCATTTAATCAATTCTTACTACTTATTATAGTGTAGTTTAGTTGAGCCTTTAATCTGACTCCATTTTAGACTCACGCCCTAAATTGATTTTTCAAAATGGATGAATAATGTGGATAAAACAAATACATCATGGTGGGACTCACAGAGCCTGTAACGCCCTGAAAATCGGGGGTCGCGCATACACTCGACTCCCGAGTTTCCAAGTGTCACTTATAATCGATTTCGTTAATATGCGTTTAATCCGGTTTAGTTACACAAATCTGAAAATTCCTATAACATGAAGCATCATCACACATGTCTACTGAAATGAAATATATATATATATATATATATATATATATATATATATATATATATATATATATATATATATATATAAGTCCAAAAGAATATAAACGGGTCGCACGGGGCGTTGCCTGACAAAACAACAAAAAGAATACTATGTCTAAAAGAACAAAACTAAGTCCACTACTTAGCGATACAACGCCTCATTTATCGAGCCGGTGAAGACCCACTCATCAACTGGAAGTACAAGAACTCATCCTCCTCCTCCGGGCTCGCGTCGCCAGGGCCCTTATACTCCTTGTCACCTGCAGCTACGGGAGTGAGTGATCAACTCAGTGGGTGCTATTAATCGTAAGTTATCACAGGCATAAATTACAATATGATCTTAATGAAAAACAGTCAATCATAAACATTTAACTAATCTTATTAATGCGCATGCAAGTTGGATGATATGATGCATGCCCTCGCCACAATGCTCCCTCGAGCGACTCCATCTAACAATCGCATATGACAAAACTCTCTCAGAGCGACCTCGACTGCTGAGTTACCACCCTAACTAGTGCGATGTAATGCGATCGTGTTAGCCGAGTTATTAGTTAAGTCCATTTATCTAGCTGGTTGGAAAATCTGATACACCCCACGTATCAATGCCCTAAGCTGGTTGCACGGCCAAGGCCCCCCAACGTGTGAGGCCGAGACCTCGTGGTTAGTAATTTCGTCGGGTTCCTCATCCCTGACTTTAAGCACATGAGGAGTGCAGAGAGAAAGAGATCGCTGGCGGTCACTATGGGGAGGCGCGGCACCCCAGCGTAGGTCGACAGCTCGGACACAGTGTCCCATTTCACCATGCCCGGCTCACAAGGCTGTGGACCAGTTTTAATTGGTTATTGGTGGGCTACAACAGTTGTAGGGTGTTCTATGTTTCATACATGTGTGAGCAAACAGGGTTAATAATCAAGGTTGTTCCGACAATACGCTAGACTGCACGAGTCAAGCGAGTGTGAAACGAGTGACATTGGGCACAAGGGACCCATGTAGTTGAATTACAGCCACCTGAATACACCCGCCCTAACCTACAGGTCTAGCCATAGCATAGTCCTACCGATGGGACTACTGCCTCTCTTTAGATTCCTGACCAACCCAAGAGTGTGAGGGTGATCCATAACATGCCAACTCCAGGTTATCAACTAGTATAATAATAATATGTTCTCATGCATCTCAAACATACAAAATGGATACTCCTACAAGAAAATAACATTATCAAGAAACAAAGTGCGTATGAGTGTGTGGGTTTGTGAGGATGTTAAACACTTCCTCCATCTTAAAAACTCATATGCACAAGGGTAATAAATCATACACACAATGAAACACCACATATGAGGAAAAAAGGATCAAGCAAACATGAGCATACAATCATCCATACACAATATCATGTCAGAGGTAAGATCAATATTGATTTGAGAACTAACATGCAAACCTATACAATTCTAATAAATATACAATTCCTATGGTTTCTTTAGATTCTTCAAACATACTATCCAAACAATCAAAATCATTAAATTCATACTAAAATTAGTGCTAGGCCACCTAAGAACAATAGTTCGCACCTTTGAATTGTTGGAGGCTTGGAAGACGACCTAGAAATGAGGATTTTGGGGTTTACTGGATGGAATCCCTAAAACAAGCTCTTGCATGTTAGAATCTCAAGCCAATTGTAACACCCTAGATTTTTACCAACCTGGGGTTAGACGCCCTTAGGCAATGGGTCAACCATAACACCTTAGTTATCTCTCAGAACCCAATTCCAAAGCCAAATAAATCATTTAGAACCTAATTCTTTAGAAATTTAACGTGAATTAGCCAGCGCTACACTAAATTACCTGCGAAATTAACACCAACCACTTTAAATACGATCTGTAAGACCCAAAACCTCTAGAATTGTTGACCTTACCTTACCCTGAAATCCAGGATCAAACTTTAAACCTGTTTGTTCTCAGGAACCCTTTGAAACTTTGTATTGGATCTAGACCGCGCGTCGAAAGTTCGATATCTACCATCTTAGACCATTATGACCACTTAGTTGGACTTGATAATCATTTCGAAAATCAAGCCCAACTGATGTTCTGAGGCTATTTTATTGGGCCTGGAGCAAGGAGTGAGAAAGAGTGAAATTATTTTTAAATTAAATATCATTTAAATAAATCTGGCACGTTTCGGTTGCGGGTTAAGTATAAGCATTCAGACCGTCGAAATCTGACCGAAATACACCCTCGGATCAGGAAACATTTCTCACTCAGGTCAGTGTACTTGGAATTTCTGATCGAGTCTCGATGACCGCTGAACTGAAACTGGTCCACCACGTGCTATCTGGGAACACTATCGGGCTGAAAATTTAATGTGATCAGGATCCAACATCCATGAGCTTAAGTCCGACTGCATTCAGTCAGGGGACCTCCAGAAACGATCTTTTGGATTGGAAAAGACCCGATTTGGCTATAACCCAAGTATACCTTGACTTGGAGTCTGTATTGGTTATGTTTGGGCTTATAAAAGAGCTTTAAACCCTTAGCCTTCTAACTCATACGAATTTGGAAAAACCCTAGGAGAGAGAAGAGAGAAAAGAGAGAGAAAGTGTGAGAGAAGTTGGGGCTTTCTCCTGGGATTCTTTCCTGCTGCTCCACGTGCCAAATCCTTCCACTTGCATCGCTATTCTGGCGATTCCAACTCCGTTCTAGGTAAGAAAACCCTAACCTTAACCTGTTTTAGGGATTCTATCAATCCAAGTAGCGAAGTAGCTGACTCACCTTGTGTATTAGGTTGCCAATCAGTCGTTGACGATGATGTAGAGTTTCTAATCGATTCATTACGCTCTTACGGCAAAAGGTGCGGATTTTAGACGCTTTGGTTACCATTTTTCAAAGCTTTCAATGCCGTTTAATGGTAGATTGCTGATAAGGATACTGTTTAACATGTAGAACATGTTGTCTGTTTTTCATTTCGAATACGTACAAAGAATATGAGATTTAGGGTATTTAAGGCATTTGTAGGAAATACTGTATACGTCCGTATTTTGCTAAAATGATTACCATGTTTATTTATCGTGTTATTATACTAGTTATACGTGTATGATTTGTTTGGCGAAGAGATTCACCCTAATGCACATATTGGCCGACATATGCTATGTAGACTAATGTATGTAGACTAAGTGTTTGTTGAAATGCCTAAATCAATATGATTTATGCCTGCCATATATTTTGAATGTAAGAACATTATTGTTGTGTATTAGACAACTCCTTGATATAAGGATCTATCATATTATATGTTTGAATCAACATACGTCAAGTATGTTGGAGTTGAGTAGTATAAGTGTTTGTATAAATGTATGTATTAGTAAGTAATGAGTAAATGGTGTTGTAGATTAGCGTTGAGACTGGATTCTCGACTAATTTGATGATGTACATCATTCCTCCATGCTTGTTGTATTTCAATTGATTACCTTAGGTGTGAAGTACTCGTGTATGGTTAACTGCTTATGATGTACATTATAATATGCTGATAACATGCTGGAATTACTTGTATTTCAATTCTGTCTCTCTTATATGATTATTGATTTAGATTACATGTGCTTGGGGCTATACTTTAGTCCAGGCAGTCGGTAGCAGTTTAGAATTCGTGGTTGGATTCTATTCACCACGAAGGATGTGTATGACGAACCCGAGTCATGTTAGAGTCGTCAGCAGTGGTCAGGCCACACGAAGTGCTTGTGCACTTCATGTCGGTCGATTCAACGTGCGCTCGTGTTGGTCGGACTCATCAAGTAACTCGACTGACCATTGTGTTTCACCTTGTATTTGTCATAACTGCTTGAACCTAGGGTACTAAACTTACCATTGGAAAGCCCCTCTAACCTTGGTACCTCGATCCCCTAAGACTCATGAGCCGGGCATGGTGGTATGGGACACCGTGGTCGAGCTGTCGGCCTACGCTGGGGCCACAAACCTCCCGTAGTGACCAGTGAGCACTCTACTTTGAGTAGATTATAGTGGTATGAGACATTATATTCTTGTTGTCAGCCTACATTGATAAGGTGATGGGGGAGTGGAGCAACGAGTGCTAGCAACAGTCCTGACAACCCTTTGTAGTGACCTTGAGTTTATCCTAACACCGCATGGGGGCGACGAGTCCTGATGCAATCTCAAGGATATAAACTAGGCATGTATTGATAAGGTGATAGGGGAGCGGTGCAACGAGTGAGTGCAACAGCCCTGACAACCCTTGCAGCGACCTAGAAATATATCATCGTATGAGACTACTAGGAGTGACGACCCTAGACAGGATCATTGTTTGGGTATTGATATGAGGGAGGTACCTTAGTTTCCTAATCCTGTTGTATGAAAAGGACTAATAACAACTCGGTAATCATATTCATATCGCACTGCATGTGCCTGGAAGATGTGGAGCACTGAGGGAAGAAAGCATATCGCGGATGTAAGATGGTGTCGCATGAGGGAGTATGTCGGTGAGGGCATCCATCATGTCATTTCATGCTTACATCAATCACAGTATCTAGGAGTGTCTGATTGTTTACTTTACTATTATCGCGTGATTGATTTGATAACATGTTAACCCTTGCTCTATGATTCCACTGAGTTAGCTACTCACTCCCACGTTACGGGACAGTGTTGTACACACCAACCAGTTCCTATTTCAGTTTCAGATGATGGCGATGCTTGCGAAACAGAGCCGGACTTGATGATGATGAGGAGGATCCCTCCTATATACAGGTTCTGATTGACGGGGTTTACAGGGTTACTGATTAGATGCTAGTACACTTGGTATCTTGCCTTTTATTTACACACCCATGCATATTCTTTTCTTTCTATTTTGGAGTATATATGTAATTAGTTAACCTGGTAATATGTTCACACTCTGTAGACTTACAATCATTTATATATTTTATATATTTATCACAGTCTTTCGCTTGCTAATTTAATTGTCTCTGGAGTATGATATGCTGTTTTAGCTTAGTCTCAATCTTGTTTTATGCCATTCTATAGACAACATGCATTCATCATTATCTATGTTGCATAAGTGACGTTTTGGAACTTGGGAGTTGGGTTTCTACCCGACCCTCGATTTTCAAGATGTTACACCAATCCTATCTCAATATATGGGTTTCAAGAAAAAAAGGATGAAAGATCTTACCTAAATGACCCACGGACGATTGTTGAGGTTATGGTGGAGAGTTTCCTCTTGTATGAGAGGTAGAGAGTTGAAAGGATTGATTCTCTAGGGTCCCACCTCAATCTAAGGTCTACCTTTGATCTCTTTCACACGCTCTCTCTTCTTACTCTTTCTTTACTCTCCTGAGGTGATAGTTGTGGTGGGAGTTATGAGATAAGAGAGGTTGGTTGTTGGTGGATATTAGGAGTTTATGAGGGGGATTTGTTATTGGAGAATGAAGGAGGATATGAGGGAGAGGGATTTGTTGTTGTTGGGGAATGGTGGGAGATATGAGGGAAATGGATTTGTTGTTGTTGGGAAATGATGGGGGATATGAGGGAAAGGGATAGGGTTTATTTCCTAGAGTTGGGTCATTTTGCCCTAAGTTTTCATAATTTTTCCAAATAGCTTCCTAGGACTCCCCATTGGTTTTGGGGTGACCCTAACATTCCTTTGGCCACCAAATTGGGTGTGTAGGTGTCTCATGGTCCAACGAGAGTTCATGTAAAGTTTGGAATCAAACTGATAAACGAATATGGAGTTTGACCATATGATCCCGATCTTTAAATGGCCCTTTGGGGTCTATTCCAGTTGTTGGGGTAGTTCTGGTGGCTCCATAGTCATGAAACTTATAGGGTAGATGGTTCATGGCCCGATGAAGGGCTATACAAAATTTGGGAATGATCGGATATGGGGTTTGGTCGCACGGGTCCGATTTGCGATCGACGGTTACCGTGTCATGATCGGGTTCCAATTTTATGAACGGGTCTAGGAAACTACATTAGACATTCATTATAAATTTAGAAGAAATCTGACGGCTAAAAATTCCGGAGTCTCAGTTTCATTTATTACTGCCAGATTTCAACTCTGGCATTGGATGGGTTGACCAGTGCTGTTGGAACGGCTCAAATAATTAACTTCTAGGTGTCCAATGAGCCCGTGGTCCGTGATGGACCCCAAGCCTAGTAAGATCTATGGTTTCCTAAATTTTTATAATTGGCCGACCTTTCTACGCCGCGGTATAGCCCGTACAAGCTGATGCTAAGCGTAAATGGTCATTTGGCTTAGCGGCCTGCACTAGGCCCTATCATGACCTGTTTGGTTTACTCTAATGGGCTAATCTTAAGTTAATTAACTCGTGATAACCCACTACGAGTAGTATAAACAAACAGTTCTACGACAAATTCTATGTGGGACACTGTGCTGGTTGGACAAGATTTTACAGAGCCCCTATCAGGACTGTCCGTCTATAGCTAGGTCCCGATGAGGTTGGTACCAAACCGCGTCCCTTGTTCAACATAATCTTTGCTACGCGTGAGTCAATACTAACACTGCGTGTCCAAGACATGAAAGTGATGATAAATGGCCTATTTGATCCCACCGCATCCTAAAAATCCAAAGTGGGCCCAACTTCCAGTTTCATCATACTATAATTAATATGGTTGAACGACTGGAAACTTTACTACAGGAACAGTTCTGTTAGCTGAAAAGATGTTGCGGCGCATCTAGGGGTGGCTGTGTACTTTGTTTTCGTCTTCCACCATAGACATTTTGAATAAAACCAAACACGTGATTTCTCGCATTTCGAATCATTTCTGATTAAGAAATTCAAGAAAATAAAGGACAAGCGCTTAATCATGTATGTGAACGGAGCATCTTTGTTCTTAGCCTTGTTTCATTGAGAAAGTTTCACTTGATGAGGCCTACCATTCTGTACTTGTAATGGATTTTTGTTTGGCGCGGAGAGGATGTGAACTCTCACCTACCACCTACTGAAGAAAAAGAGAGAAAAAGAGGGAATTTTCAATAATCGCGAGATTCATACGAAGACCTTTTGCTCAATTAATTCTTCTTAGTTTCAGCTTATCTGTTAGCCTTTTCATATCATTTTCTCTTTTTACTCATTTTTTGGCTAAGTTTGCATTTGGTTGCACCAAATATCGAAAAATATCATCAAAACCTAAAATAATATTCAAAAGTTGAAATGTAACGCGATGGAGTGGAATAATGGTACATGCTTCTTGTTGATGAGAATAAGAGGCTGGATCTTGCATTAGTGTTAAGTTAAGGTTATCTTACATAACTTATTCACATGTATGTAAAATGTACTCATATACACATAAAACTTATTCATATGCTTATAAAATTTATCTATGTTTTGGATGGTAAATTATTTTGTATGTTATGGACAGCCTGATTATTCATTTGGCCTGATTTCGAGTGCCCCATTTTTGTGATAGGGCAACCTTATTGGATGGTTGGACACCTTAGACCCATGGTGGGTCCCACAAGAAGCTCTCACACAAAACAAAAAAAAATTCTCATATGCAACATATGTAAGAATTCTAGTCTCTAGGGGCCTGTTTGGATACCACCAAATAGGTTACTTTTACTAAAACAGCAATAAGTAACTTATTTGAAATAAGTAAGTTTGGTTTAAGATTAATTATAAGTAACTTTTTCACTTACCCAAAAGCGGCATGAGGTATTCTGATTAAAGCTCACTAGTAAACCATATATGGAGATGACAACTAGGGTTACTATTTTCATTATTAGATAATTCCAAGACTGCGATGTAAAGTAAGCCAATCACTTCAGTTTAATAAATAGAAATTAAGATAAGTTACTTAAGACATGAATAACTTAACCTAAGATCCAAACATCCCCTAAGGGTAAAGTGTTAATTGAAAGGAAAATATCTTTTCTCTATTAGTAATTCACTATTTTTCAATGTTCAAGATCATGCGAAGCGATAAATTATAGAGAAATGTTCAAGGAAGTATTTTAATTTTAGTGTAAAACAGTAGAACACCTGAGCTGTGAAGAAGGTGGGGCACACCATGAAGATTGAAACAATGTGCTCATTAGCTGGCCCACACTCATACATTGAGTTGTAACATTGGTTGTCCATTAATTTCAACAGCCTAGTCTATTTGATGAATGGACCATCCTTATTTTCACCTTAGGTGATCTTTAGGATGCAGCCCACCTTTTGCATGGCTCAGATGTCATACACAAGAGGTATCGGAACGGAGCCCGACAAAAGTGGGGAATAGATGTAGCCGCATGGATGTGAGTATCAAAATACCAAAAATAATATTAACATGGAAATATCCCTGCACCCACACTACCTTACCGTATACATTCCAGGGTTGCCCATCACCCTCTTGGGCCCTATAATATCATTATAACCGTCCGTTGGTTAATGTGGTCTAATCGGTATCCTTCATCCTCTATGATCAATCCGCTATAGTGGACCATGATTATGAGGCGTCTTTTTGTGGCTTGTATTTGATATACATTATTAATTACAATGAAATCTATATGTATTAGAATTATTAGTTACTTTTGGGAACTTGTAATTGGTATTCATTAAAATCCAAAGTTTGTTTAGAAAATATTTTGTGAAAGAGATTACTGTAGCCTGTTTGATTTTCTATGATACAGGTAAGTCCTAGTAAATAGGTAATTATTATTTTTTACATTGTTTGAAAAGGTGAGAGTAATTTTACCTTGAAATTGGATTCCAAAGTGTTGATTTAAATACGTGGACTCCACTGTAATACTGTATATGATATATCCTCACCAACCATCTATTTTATTAGAACATTTTGAGGCATGAGCCGAAAAATGAGAATCTATATAAATGATTTTACAGTGATTTCAGAAAAGTACCTTATGAAGTATCACTGCCACCCATTTATATCGATGGACACTTAGGTCGTTCCCATACCACCATCCGTGCGGGGTCCCCGTATGTGTCAGTGATATTATGAAATCACCGATTTTCCTATTCGGGAAGATGCGGTGTTCCCTTGAGCCCTAGAATTAGCTGGTGATTGGTCAAGATGCACCTACATGTAGGCCGTGCAATCTATGAACATTTTTTCACATACATGCATTGATTTGTAGGAAAAGTGGACATTATTGTATCAGCTTTATGATGAGTAAGGTTGGATTTCGTCTTGTCGTCTGTCAAAGATCATAGGGTTGTATTTTGTAGGAAATTTTATTGATCCCAGGACTCTAAAATCATGGGAGGGGACCACACCACAGAAAATGGTGAGAATTGAGTACTTATTGAATACCTTTTTGAGGCTACTGTAGTTTCGTATGAAGCTGATATTCCTTTTTTTTCTTTTTCCTTCGTTTACGAGTGTATGACCTTATCAACAGGTCGTATGGAAATAGATATCACAATGGGCCATAGGAAGTTTTTAATGGTGGATGTTCAATCAATACTATTTCATATGGCGTGGTCTATCTGTGATTTGGGTCTACCTTGTTTTTGGGCTCATGCCTGACGCAGGGAAGAACGTGATGAGGTCGATCACCGTCTTCCTCAAGGATAACTACTCCGAATCCACGGAGCTTCTTTGGACTCCTCACAGAGACTTCTCGAATCCAAGAGGAAAGAAAGCAGGAAATAGAAATAAATTCTAATAAATTTGAAATTAATTGATGAATTCCTAAAATCAAGTTCACAACCCTTTAAATAAGGAAACCAAGCAATAAGAAAGAAATCAGAATCAAACTACAACTAAAACTCCTAGAATTCGCAACTTACTATAAATAGTAAACTTACTATTTATAGACGATCGTGTTGTCTAATAGTGCGCAAGGTTTTCGGCCAAAAATAGTAAGTGTCCTATTTGGCTTCACCAAACCATTCTCCTAATTATCCTAAGCACTTTCATGTTGGACACAACTCCTAAAGCCCAATGGATGAAGAGTTATACTCAAACTAAAACTTATTATTTATAGTAAAAAAAAAATTAAAATAGGGAAACGACCGTCAATCAGGGGGTTTCTCGCAAATTCGGACTGCGCAACCTGGCGAAGCTGGGTTGGTTGGCTAAAGTAGCTCGTTCTATCCCAAATTCATATATTTTACGTCAGATAACTCATTTTGGATTGTGAGATACGCCCGATCTAAGGTCCGATGGTCCGGATCACTTCTGTCGCCGACCGTGCCTTTTTTGATCCATCTTGGCCATGAAATTGTCCGCGACCCGCTCTACATCAGTCCCCTCCACTTGAAAAGAACTCATCCTCGAGTTCTCCTCCTGCGCTGATTCATGATACTCGGTCAGGTCTGCAACGTTGAAAGTTCGTGAGATCGCCATGTCATCTGAAAAATCAACAACATAAGCATTATCATTGATCTTTCGGATGATCAGTACTAGTCCAATCTTCTTATTTTTCAGCTTGTTGTACGTCTCGATCGAAAATCTTTCTTTTCGCATATGGACCATTACATGGTCGCCCACCTCGAACACCTTTTGTCGACGATGTTTGTCCACTTGTTCCTTATACTTTTCGTTCGAGGCATGTAGCTTAGTCTGCACCTCCGCATGAATACCCATGATCCTGTCTTTCATATGTTCTGCTGTAATACTCATGCCTGGGAGCTTGGGCAGAGGGACCAAGTCTAGTGTGTAGCGAGGTACTCGTCCGTGAATAACCTGGAACGGGGATTTTCCTGTCGAGCGGTTCACAAAGTTGTTGAATGCAAACTCCGCTTGAGACAATGCCAAATCCCACTGCTTCGGTTTCTCTCCTGAAATACATCGAAGGAGGTTTCCTAAAGTGCGATTCACAACCTCAGTTTGACCGTCAATATGTGGGTGGTAGGCGCTACTGAACTGAAGTCGTGTATCGAATCGAGTCCACAAAGTTCACCAAAAGTGGCTTATGAACTTCGTGTCACGGTCAGAAGTAATCGTCTTGGGAACCTCGTGGAGCCGTACAATTTCTCTGAAGAATAGATTCACCACATGTGTTGCATCGAGAGTTTTCTTGCATGGAATAAATTGCGTCATCTTAGAGAAACGATCTACTACCACAAACACTGAATCCATGCCATATTGTGTTCGTGGGAGACCAAGCACGAAGTCCATAGATAAATCCTCCCAAGGGCCATCAAGCATGGGCAACGGGGTATAGAGGCCCGTATTATGAGATTGTCCCTTAGAGGTTTGACAAATATAACAACGTTAGACTGCCCTTCCCACATCACGTACCAACTGTGGCCAGTAATACCATTCTTCCACAAGAGCTCGCGTCTTGTCTCGCCCAAGGTGTCCACTGAGGCCACCTCCATGTAGCTCTTGGATTATCTGCTCCTTTAGCGAACTGTTCGGGATGCATAATCGATTTTTCTTGAAAAGAAACTCGTCTTGTATATGTAAGTCGCCGGAGTGACCTTCTTGGCATCTAACCCATGCGTCCCTGAAGTCGTCGTCATCGACATATATATCTTTAAGGCACTCGAACCCGACAACTTCATTGCTCATAGTTACTAACAAATTTGCACAGCGACTCAAAGCATCGGATACCTTATTCTATTGTCTTGACTTATGTTTTAGCACGAACGTGAATTTTTATAAAAACGAGATCCATCTATCATGCACACGGTTAATGTTACCTTAACTATTAATGAATTTGAGAGCTTGATGGTCCGTGTAAAGTATGAATTTCCTTTGAATCAAATAATGTCGCCAATGTCGCAGTGCCTGGACCACCACGTATAACTCGATCTCGTATGTAGACCACTTCTTGCGTGCATCGCTAAGTTTCTCACTTTAGAAGGCTACCGACCTACCTTCTTAAGACAAAATTCCCCCAATTTCAACATATGAGGCATCACATTCGACTTCAAACAGTTTGTCGAAGTTGAGAAGTACAAGAACTGGGGTCGTGGATAATCTGCGCTTGATTTCGGCAAAGCTCCTGTCGGCTTCGTCAATCCACTAAAACTGCCCTTTCTTCATGCAATCTGTGATTGGTGACACAACATTACTACAATTTCTCACGAACTGATGATAGAATGTCGTCAGTCCATGAAAACTTCGCACTTCGTGAATATTTGTGGAAACCGGCCATTCTCTAATTACCTTCACATTTTTCTCATCCACTCGAATGCCCATGGACGTTATGAAAAAACTTAGAAACAATTGGTTATTAGTCATGAAGTTGCACTTCTTTAAATTGAGATACAATTTATTTTTGGTAAGCACCTGAAGGACCTTCTTGAGGTGTTTTATATGGGTAGTTTCGTCTTTACTGTATATCAAAATATCATCGAAATAAACCACACCGAATCGCCGAATGAAAGGTTTTAGAACTTAGTTCATCAATCTCATGAACGTGTTAGGCGCATTCGAAAGACCGAAAGGCATGACCATCCATTCATACAATCCTTCCTTAGTCTTAAAGGCCGTTTTCCACTCATCACCTGGCCGTATTCGAATATGATGATAGTCACTCCTTATATCCAATTTAGAAAATATTTTGGCACCCTCTAACATGTCCAGTATATCGTCCAACCGGGGTATAGGAAACATGTACTTTATGGTGATTTTGTTGATGGCATGGCTGTCGACACACATGCGCCAACTCTCATCTTTCTTTGGAGTTAACAGAGCTGGTACAGCACATGGACTCATGCTTTCTCGAATAAGACCCTTACAGATCAACTCTTCCACTTGCCCTTGAAGAATCTCGCACTCATTCGGACTCATTCGATAATGAGGCCGATTGGGTAGACTGGACCCGGGGATAAATTCGATATGGTGTTGGATATCTCGCATGGGAGGTAACCCATCGGGAAGGTCATCGGGCCAGATTTCTTTAAATTCATGTAGCAAGGGCTTTAGTCCTTCAGGGATGATGGTAGGCTCGAGTTCTTCCCCTTTTACAATTAATGGATAAGCCTGTCCTGTTTCTTTAAAATTTTCCACGAAGTCCCATATGGTTAAGAGAAAATGACCCTCCACTTTAGAAGTTTCAGATGGTCCCTCTGGATCTATAGGGGCCAATATGGTCTTCCGGTCATCATTGACGAAGATATATATGTTATCTCGCCGTTTATGAGTGACATCACGGTCAGATTGCCAGGGTCGACCGAGTAGCATGTGACATGCTTACATGTCAACCGCATCGCATACTACTTCATCCTTATAATATTTACCAATTGAAAATGATATGGTGCACCATTCAGTTACCTTTGTTTCACTGACCTTCTTGATCCAACCGATTGTATATGTAGAGGGATGACGCTCTGTTTTCAATTGTAATTTCTCCACCATGACCTTGGAGACGATATTCTCGCTGCTACCACTATCAATAATCACGTCACAAACCTTTCGATTCACTGTACACCTAGTGCGGAAGATGTTATGTCTCTATGGATGCACTACTTTTCTTGGCGCATATAATAGCTGTCTCGCGACGAGTGACTCACCGTTATCTTGCTGAACCCAACTTGATTCATCTACCTCGTCCTCGGTGGTATGCTCTTACTCTTTATCATCTGGATCTTCATCGGTGTTATTAGCACTACCATCATTGATGGTAAGGTTCACCACCTTTTGCTGGGGACAAGTATTTGATAGATGGCCCAGTTGGTCACAATGATAGCAGTTGTCAGGCCGGAGTCAAGCGTAAGGGTTCGGGATTCTACTTGGACCAGCAGCAGTCGATACACCCCTTTGGGGTCTAGCTTGTCCGCTTCCCTGATTTCGGCTCTCAGACATATGAGGTTGAGTGCGTGCTCCTACGGGTTCCTTCCCCTTAGACTGTGGAGCTCCCCGGGGTGGACTCGTCGTAGTGATCCTTGCGGTAGAATAGGGTCATATGGTAGAACGTTCAAGTTGTGCTTCTGCCCGAGTAGCCAACTTGATCGCATCATTCATCGTTCAGACGAGCTGCATCTGGACCCGATCCTGTATCGCCATACGCAGTCCACCGTTGAATCGGGCGACTTGCTGTGATTCAGTCTTGACTAAATCATTACGTGCCGTCAGGCGGTAAAATTCTTCTGCATATTCTCTCACCGACCGACTACCCTGTCGACAATTTTGGTATTGTTGGAATAATACCTGATCGTAATCGCTAAGGAGGAATCAGGCACATAATAGCTGCTTCATCCGCTACCATGTGCGGATTGGTGCTTTCATCTGTCTGGTTCATGCGAGTTGCAGTTATTCCTACCAAGCTGAAGCTCCTCCTTTCAACTTGTACGCCACAAGCTTGACCTTCTTTGCTTCAGGGATATCCATATAGTCAAAAAATCACTCAACTTCAGAAAGTCAATTCGAGGAAATCCTCAATTTGTAGTTGGTCATTGAAGTTAGGAATATCAACCCGCATCTTGAATTCTCGATCTGTCCAATCTACTCGATCGCCACTTTGTCTGGGGTGTTGAAAGATTATATCGTTGATTTCCTCCTCACTTGACCCCCCTTCCTCAGGAATGACCCGTGGATGCATTGATGGTACTATCCTGCGATCAGGGTGATTGCGAGTTTCAACAATTGACGGTGAAAGATTACCACTAGGAACACGGAGTTGCCCTAGGATTTTCTCCAAAAGATTCGCTATCCATTCCATAGAAGCCTGCAGCCCTTGTATGACTTGTCGATTCTCTTGCATGGTTGCTTCGAAAACTGCCGCCGTTAAAGGTAAATTCCCTGGGGCACCGCCCATAGGATTGTTGCCCAACCTGTCGTTAGAAGCTATCGATCTGAGGAGAAACCTCGCTTTGATACCAAATTGACGCAGGGAAGAACGTGATGAGGTCGATCACCGTCTTCCTCAAGGATAACTACTCCGAATCCACGGAGCTTCTCTGGACTCCTCACAGAGACTTCTCGAATCCACGAGGAAAGAAAGCAGGAAAATAGAAATAAATTCTAATAAATTCAAAATTAATTGATGAATTCCTAAAATCTAGTTCACAACCCTTTAAATAAGGAAACCAAGCAATAAGAAAGAAATCAGACTCAAACTACAACTAAAACTCCTAGAATTCGCAACTTACTATAAATAGTAAACTTACTATTTATAGACGATCGTAATGTCTTCTAGTACGCAAGGTTTTCGGCCAAAAATAGTAAGTGTCCTATTTGGCTTCACCAAACTGTTTTCCTAATTATCCTAAGCACTTTTCATGTTGGACACAACTCCTAAAGCCTAATGGATGAAGAGTTATACTCAAACTAAAACTTACTATTTATAGTAAAAACAAAATTAAAACGGGAAAACGACCGTCGATCAGGGGATTTCTCACAAATTCGGGCTGCGCAACCCGGCATAGCCGGGTTGGTTGATTAAAGTAGCTCGTTCTACCCCAAATTTATATATTTTACGTCAGATAACTCATTTCGGATTGTGAGATACGCCCGATCTAAGGTTCGATGGTCCGGATCACTTATGTCGCCGACCGTGCCTTTTCTGATCCATCTTGGCCATGAAATTGTCCGCGACCCGCTCTACATCAATGCCCTAAAATAAAATGAAAAAAATAAAAAAAGAATGAATGAATAGCATGAATAAAACATATACATCATAGCGGGTCCCATGGAGCTTTGACACAGCTAGCTCGCCAGGGTTGAGGGTACTAGCCATACCACTTACTGGACAGGACACCATGCAAACCACGGTGGGTCTCGCAGGAAGCTCTTGCACAAAATTCTCATTCGCAAAAGTTATAGGAAAATGTTATCTAGGATTAAAGTATTCATTGACGTGTAAGATATCTGGGTAGTCTTTCTTAAGGTAATTCAATTTTTCAATATTTAAAATCATGTGAAGCATTTATAAATTATAGAGAATTGTTCATGAAAGTATTTTAATTTTAGCACAGGATCCTTACTCTTACTCCGGTGGTGGACACTATGGTCAAGGGTTCAAGTATCCATAGGTGGTGAAATCTCACTATGGGGTGTGTGGGCGTGTGTAAAATCTCATTTTTGGGTATGATTTAAAAAAATGAAGCAAATTCAAATCTCAGATGGCCGATAGTGCACGAAACAGTGGTAATTGTTTATTAAAATCTTCTTGTGGGCCACTAAAGCTTTGGATCAATATGATATTTGTGTGGTCTCTCATATATCTCTTTGTGACCTTATCAACAAGTTGGATGGAAAATGAACATTCTAGTGGACTCCATGAAGTTTTTAATGGTGGGGATTCAATCACCACTGTTTCCTGTGGTGTGGTCCATCTAAGATTTTTATATTGCTTCAATTTTGGGATCATGCTTTAAAATGAGCTTTGAAATGGTTGCATAGTGTAGATTTAAGGCACATAGATCACCGTGAGTCCTACAGTCAGAGGTCCCACCCACCTTTGTGGATCCGGGGACTCACTTTATGCAATCACCGACATTCTCGATAGAGAAAGAGCCGTTGTTACTCTCAGCCCTAGAATTAGCTAGCGATTGGTCAAGACGCGCCTACATGTGGGCCGTGCAATCGATCACCATTTTACACACGCATGCATTGATTTCTAGGAAAAGTATAGCTTTATCTATTATGATGATTAAAAGGTAAGAGTTCAGTAGGCAATGGTGTTGATCCAACGACTCTGAAGTCATGAGAAGGGACCATTTCATTTTTGTACATGTGCTATACATGGATTAGATCGTGACCGATCATTCAGTAGGTTCGACAATAGATGAGCCATGGCCAAATAATCATACTGTTTGGATGGCCCTAACTTTTTAAAAGGAAGTGTACAACTGGACACTGAAATTTGATGGTTAGTATCATAGGATCAAGTCATTTTTGCATCAGTAGCAATTCAATGGGAGGATCTGCACGAAACATGGTCCGGATCAGTTCGTTGGCCAAGTTTTACATGCTTGACTGATGATCGTGACCTTTGAATTTGAGCCATTGAATATTTCTTTTCATAGACAATCACTGGTCCAACAATTTGAACCTCTATCATATGATGGCCCGGATAGTATGGAGTTGAGAACATGAACGGTTCGGATCATCCGTTAAGAGCAACATTCCTGGATTGGATACCAATCTCAGTAGCATATGATGAAACTGTGATACCTTTGAGGGTCGTTTCGCACCATGGACTCGAGGGGATTTCAAATCCTTTGGTTGTTTGGCACCATGAAGTTACCGGGGTAGCTTGGATTACATCTAAAATCTCAGGTAGAGTTACGTATGAAACATGTATGTCACCCGATTGTTATTCTATTGAGTACATGACCTGCTAATGATGATTAGGAGTAGATAAATCAACGCTTAAAAAGCAACATCCAAACATCGTCCATATAAATCAACGCTTAAAAAGCATGGGTTAGTCATGCCGACATGATTTTGTGCATGTAGCCCATTGGAGACTTTGTATTTCATTTTAAGGCAAAGCATATATTTCAGCATACCTATTTCAACCATTGTATTAATCATTATATATGTTTAATCTAGGGGGTTCCAAATCCACGCTCCCAAATGAGCCATTAGCCTATCAAAATCCTATAACAAATAGGCGGTGTCCATTCCCATGAGATGCAGATTGCAAGTGACCCTGACACAACTGAGAAAGTGGTCAGTAAGAAATGACATGACAAGATTTGATTAGATTAGTAGGATGCAGCTAGCTCATTTTAAAGGTTTTCCTGTACTCAACACTTATCTCCCAGCATCTAATGCTCCACTAGTGAGGTAGGTGGTGACTCCTTACTACCCAATCAGTGGTTGACACTACCGACCTCCGTGGGACCGAATATGGCTGGATTTAATTCTGCCATGTGCCCTTGTTGGAAATGGAACTGGTGGCGATGTCCTCCACCTTATAGATTTCAGACATGCTAGGGCCCATATAAAGTATGTTTGAAAACTGTCAAGTACATAGTCATCAGGTTTCATTTCTCATTGCCGGCATATGATCCAATGAAATCTTACCATGTTTGGTCACCACATAAGTCAGTGCTATCAGGAAAACAAGTTATTTATATCCATTCCCACAAAGACCTGGACATGATTTATGTACCTGACACTATGCCCTTAGGCCCCGAGCAACAAAAAAATTGATATGATATATAATTTAAGTAGGCCACGACACGAGAAAATGAGAGGTAGGTTTGATTCACCGTCTGTTTTTAGGGGTGTCAATGGTCCGTGCCTAAGGTAGGTCTTGTCTTGATTTTGAACTGTTTCATGTCAGCCTTGTTCAAATTTTTTATTTTGCAGCCCTAGCCGGCTAGCCCGTACTATTGACAACCCTCTCTGTTTTGGGCAAGGTGTGTAGTGCAATACTGATGGGCTGCAACCATGGATTGGTACGTGGACCCACCATGCAATGAGTCTTTCATCAAATCTGGTCATCGGGTGTGACTTACCAGGATGATGGGGAGACACAGAAATCAACCTGATCTGAAATTCAAGTGGGCCACTCCATGTTAACTTCAAGGTTTTTGGAGCAACTTTACATTGCTTCCACTGGTGTGGCTGATGTGAGATTCTTAATAGGTTGATCAGGCAGATCTATTGTATGTAGGGCTGAAAGTCGGGCGGGTTGGGTTAGGGTTGAGCATCAACCCTAACCCAACCCAAGGTTCCTATATCTCAACCCTAACCCTAACCCAACCCAACCCAACCTCAAGTTGGGAATTCTCAACCCAAGCCCAACCCAAGAGGGCTTAGTGGGGTTGATCAGGTTGGTTGGGTGTATACGTGTTAATATTTTCGTTATTACATTAGTTTATTATATTTCAATATAAGATTTATTTTTTTTATCTATGATTTTACTAATTATATATAAGATTATTGATCATAAATAACTTCATTTTTTCTTTAAAAAAACAAGCTAAAATATATGACAACTACTCCTTTAAAAGTCATGTAGCATAGCACGCAATCTATTTGGAAGAAATAAATTCGGCATATCTTGTTAGCTTGAGTCATTAGAAATAACATGGACAAATGAGACCCGACATCACTAGTGTGCCTTCGACACAAACGATCCACACTCAATTATAATTTATAAGTAGCTTGAGTTGGGTCGGGCAACCCGAGACCTCAACCTGAACTCGACCCAAGTTTTATCGGGTTGGTGTTTGTACAATCCAAGCTTGAGATCGGACCGATACATCCTGCCCAAGCCCAACCCAATGTCGGGTCGGTCACGGGTCAGTTGGGTTGAACCCGCCCAACTTTCAGCCCTAATTGTATGTGCGGTGAACATATGGGTTTTCACTTGGATGGAGTGGATTTTACCTATGGTGGACTCCACAAGGGTTGGGTGTTTTACTGACACGGATTGCACCCTGTTCGGGAAGGAGCTTTATGGGCCCCACTGTAATGTATGTTTTATCCTTGCTGTACATTTATATTTTCATATCATTTTTAGGTATAATCCCTAAAACTAGGCACATCCAAAGCTCAAGTGGACTACACTATTGGAAATAGTAGGGATTAAAAACTTCCCTAAGTTGAAATCTTCTGGGAATAAATGCCTACAGTCTTCTTGCGAGCCAGGGAAGTTTTTGATAAGCTGATATTTGTATTTTCTCTTCATCCAAGTCTGAAGACCTAATGAATGGGTTGGATGGAAAATAAACATGACGGTGGGCCCAAGTTTCATCGGTGGCATTATTATCACACTGCTGTTGTTGAATTATTGATAATCACCTAGCAACGGTCCACTCTTCAGATGCTATATAAACTATAAACTAGATTATCCTAGTCAAGAATCATCAAAGTCTGATAGATCCCATTAGAGTCCGATCTGATCTCTTCAAACATTTTTTCCTTTTAAGAAAGTACCGATTTGCTCAAACATTATTGAAGTCACTAAATTTGACCACTCATCAAATTTCCTAAGCGATTAGCTGCGTTTTTAAAGTTCTAAGTAGGTCTTTTCATAATTGTTGCATGTAGGATCAAAGAGAAAGGTTTATCTTATCTTGAAAATAATTTGCCTTGTAATCCATCAATAATCGAGAAGTAAGCAAATCAAACTTTAAAGATAGCATATTAACACGTGATTCAGTGTGATTCAATCTCGTGTTAATTTTTGAATATTTTGATTTTCCAATATATTTTTCCAATTGCTTCTCACCATGTGGACCACTTGAGCTTTGGATCCACCCTTTTTGGGTTCATGCCATCAAATGGTCTCTTAAAATAGATAAAACACATACATCACAGTAGGCCACAAATAGCCCTAGGCAAATCCATCCTGGTAGGTGTAGGACTAATCAGCTCTCGTGCTCTACGCGCTGTGTTTTGTAGACTATTCTTGTGCCGGTCAAGGGTGGTAGACTCTGAGGAGTTTTTACTCCCAGTCGAGGGTTCGAGTACCCATGGGTGGTGAAATTCCACCAGCGTGGGTGTGTGGAGGTGTGTGTGTGTGTGTAATTTTATTTTATTTTTTAATGGACTATTCTTGTGCCTGTGCACGTGAGAAAGAAGCTACAGTTTGAGTGATCTGATAATCTGAACCGTCCATGTGGTAGATTTTATGTGGAACACGTAAGAAATCCACGCCCACCAGATCATCTTGAACTTGGGCCATTTAATCCCACCAAAATATTCAAACCGATGAAAAAATGTTTAATTTTTTGGAGCCTCAAGAGAGCATCAAGGGACACGTCTTGCACCATCAAAGTGTTGGGGGCCTTATACAAAACCTTAGGATCTAGCCTTCCGAACAAACCAGAATTATGGGATAATAATAGTAATGAAATAAATCAAAGTAACAATCACACACCACACAAGAGATTTTTACGTGGAAAACCCTCAAAGAGGTAAAAACTACGAAACCTCGTCCAAATCAATAATCCACTATTAAGTAGAATGTTACAACCTTCTTCACTCACACAGGAGTGGATAAACAATAAGAGAATAAAAGAAAACAGAGAGATCAGACCGATTACGAGGACGTAGAAGCGCTGAGATGTAGATTGCACAGTAGATCACCTCCACGAGCATAACCTCCCTTCTACAAGCTTTCTCCCTCTCTTTATCTCTCTCTCTCTCACTCTTGATAGCCCTCTTATAATTTTCTTATGCCCTAGAAAAACCCTAGGAACCCCTAGTTATAGTTTTAGGAAACTCTTTTCCGCATCCCAGTTGCAAAAGGACTTGTGATACGAAATCCGTGCAAAATTGCGGAACGAATCTGTATAGCTACGACTGGTCGTGTGGAGTCCACAACTGGTCGAGCGCCACCTACGACCGGTCGTGGACCATCTACGACCGGTCGAGCACCCTGGAGAAAATTGGTTCAGACTTCGCTGGACTTTGAGTCGTGAAACTCACGACTGGTCAAACACCAGCCATGACTGGTCGTACAGGGCCTACGACCGGTTGACGATGGGCCAAAAAATCTCATCAAATATCTTCCTTTTTGACCCAAGAGGAATTCACCTTCTTCAGGCCAGTCAGATTTTTACAAACCTCAAACTTGCACTTGAGTAAAGCCTTGGTCATCATGTCTGACCCATTATCGTCCGTGTGGACCTTCTCAAACTGTAACACCTTTTGTTCCAAAGTATCCCTGATCCAGTGATACCGAATCTCTATGTGCTTCGACTTGGAATGCTGACTTGGATTCTTGCTCAAGTGTATAGCACTCTAACTTCGCAATAGACTACATGCTCTTCCTGCTTCAAGCTAAGTTCCTGTAGGAACCTCTTCATCCAAAGCATCTCTTTATATGCCTCTGTGATTGCAATGTACTCGGCCTCTGTCGTCGCTAATGCTACGACCTTTTGTAGCTTGCTCTGTCAAAAAATCGCTCCCCTTGCAAAAGTGAACATGAACCCCGATGTAGACTTCCTAGAGTCTATGTCACCTGTCATATCTGCATCTGTGTAGCCCTCTATCACAAGTTTACCGTCACCATATCATAGGCTCAACCTGAATGAGCCTTTTAGATACCGTAGTATCCACTTTACCACTGCCCAATGCTCTTTGCCAGGATTGGCAAGATACCGGCTGACAATACCAATGGCATATGCTATGTCTGGATGTGTACACACCATAGCATACATCAAACTTCCTACAGCTGACGCGTAGGGTATCTTCTGCATCTCTTTCACATCTGCCTTCGCCTTGAGACACTGTTTGTCGCTCAATCTGAAGTGACCATATAGTGGAGTACTGACCGACTTCACTGCATTCATATTGAACCGCTCTAGGACTTTCTCAATATACCGCTCTTGTGACAGCCAAAGCTTCCTGCTACTTCTGTCACGGGTTATCTCCATTTCTAGGATCTGTTTAGCTGGGCCCAAGTCTTTCATCGCAAAAGACTTGCCCAACTCCTATTTCAGCCTGTCGATCTTCTTGATGTCTTTTTCCATGATGAGCATGCCATCAACGTATAAGAGCAGAACTAAGAAATCACCATCTAAGAACTTGCGTGTGAACACACAGTGGTCCGACTTCATTCTGTCATACCCATGCTATAACATGAATGAATCGAACTTCTTGTACCATTATCGTGGAGCTTGTTTCAGCCCATACAAGCTCTTCCACAGTCTACATACCATATGCTCCTTGCTCTTGACTTCGAACCCTTCTGGTTGGTGCATGTAGATCTCTTCTTCCAGGTTACCATGGATAAAAGTAATTTTAATGTCCAACTACTCTATCTCCAGATCCATGCTAACTGCCAACCCAAGCAATACCCGTATGGATGTCATCTTCACCACTGGTGAGAATATCTCCTCGAAGTCTATGCCTTTCCTCTGACCGAACCCTTTTACCACAAATCTGGCCTTTAACCTCATCTGTGAATTCTTCTACTCAACCTTCTTTCTAAACACCCACTTGTTGCTAAGAGCTTTCTTGCCCTTAGACAGTTTCACCATGTCATAGGTGTGATTCTTATGAAAGGATTCCATCTCCTCTTGTATAGCTTTCAACCACTCCTCCTTATGCTTATCGGCTAGGGCCTCAGAATAATCTTCTGGCTCTCCTCCATCAGTCAGCATAATATACTCATGCGGTGAGTACCTCTTGGAAGGCTGTCTGTCCCTAGATGACCTCCTCACCTGTGGCTCAACAGGTGGATCAAGTGGGGGCTGCTCCCCTGGTACATCTTCTGAAGAAACTCTCTCGTCCTCTGCACGTTGTTGTACTCCCCTGTCATCAGGTACCACGGGAGGAATAATCGAATTCATGTCCTCTAGCTCACCTAAACTAGGCTGGCTCTTCTCTGGCTTACTAATGTCTTCAATACATTGATCTTCAAAGAAAACTACATCTCTACTCCTGACGAGCTTCTTTTCGGTCGGATCCCATAATCTGTAACCAAACTTTTCATCACCGTACCCTAAAAACACGCACTGTCTGATCTTTATATCGAGCTTGGACCTCTCGTCCTTCGGTACGTGAATGGATGCCCTGCATCAAAACACCTTGAGATGACTGTACGATGGATCCTGTCCATTCCACACCTTCTCAGGTACTTCTCCATTCAATGGGGCTAATGAAGACCTGTTTATCAGATACACTGTCGTGTGCATTGCTTCTCCCTAGAATGTCTTGGACAATTTCGCACGGAATAACATGTATCTGATTCTCTCTACAATGGTGCGATTCATTCGCTCAGCTACACCATTATGCTGGGGGGGCTTGGGAACCGTCTGTTCATGCCGTATACCCAGGGACTTGTAGTACTCATGAAAGTCGCCAATATATTCACCACCATTGCCAGTACGGATGCACTTCAATGATCTACCTGTCTCTCTCTCGACCATAACATGAAATAACTTAAACACACCAAAGACTTCATCCTTAGATTTCAAAGCATAAACCCAAACCCTCCTAGATGCATAATCTATAAAAGTAACAAAGTACAATGTCTCACCCAAGGTTTTTGTCCTCATAGGACCACAAACATAAGAATAAACCAAATCTAATGCATGCACTTTATTAACATGAGAAACAGTTTTAACAAATGAAACTCTATACTGTTTCCCTGATAAACAATCAAGACAGGTTTTGAGTGGTGTACCTGCCACGTCTGGAAGGAGCCGCTTCCTCGGTAGTAACTGAAGCCCTTTTTCACTCATGTGGCCTAGACACCTATGCCACATGTCAATAGATGAATCTTCCGCTGCATTCAACCCACTCTTACATACACTGACACTTGCCTTGTATATGGTGCAACACTTCTTTCCTCTGTCTGCGATCAACGAACCCCTGATGAGCTTCCAGCGCCCACTAGCAAATCGTCTTTCATAGCCATCATCATCCAGCCTTCCTGTGACATCAAGTTGAGACGAAGGTCTAGGATATGCCTCACATCCCTGAGAACCAATGTGCATCCCACATCGGTGTTCAAACAAATATCACCAATCCCTACGATCTTCGATACGCCAAAATTTTTCATCTTCACGGTCTCATAGTCACCTGACTTATAGCTTGTGAAGAAATCCCTGCGTAGAGTCACATGAAAAGAAGCCCCCGAGTCTATCACCCAGTCGGTGTCCTAACTCGTAGCCGTAAGACATACATCATGATCTGCAGAAAGAATAACTACAACGTCGCCATTGTTGAGGGTCAAATAGTGCATATTAGACCCCATTTATTACTTAGATTTACGAGCATAATATTGTTTAATATCCAGTTTTAATCGTGTTTTGTTGCAGGGTGTGATTAGGAGAGTTGACTGAAAAAGGATGCCAAAAGCTTGGATTTAACGTTCTGATGATCACTAGGGCAAGGGACGGACTTCAGAGGACCAAGATTGACGGATATACACGGTCAGAAATCTGAGAAAATTAAGAAACTGAAGCTCAAGTGGCTTGAAACGCATCCAGAATGCAAGATCACATGGTTCCCGACATCTGATCAGGTCGAAACTTTATACATGAGATAAGGGCCATAAATTAACCGTACATATAAAATTTCAGCCATTGAAGATCTCGAAAAGTGCCCCAAATGACAAATCAGCCCATAAACCGTTGATTCTGGGCCCACCTGATATCTGGAATTACATCGAATTTGGTATCAACGCCTTAAATGAGGAGACCAATCAGATGGTTGGATCAGATTTCGCAAAAATATCATAATGGACCCCACTTTAGATTGAGTGTGTATAGTGCACAAGTGCACTACACGTGCATGGGAAACGGCAGAGATGGTTGACCGTCTCTGACCGAAAAAAGAAAAAAAAAAAAGGGGCTGCTAACGCATGACCGCTGGCCATTTTGTGGTCGACTGTGGGCCCCACACATGCCTCATTCGGGAAATCCGTACCATCCATCTTGTAGAGGGGTTCGAATACTACAAAACTATGCTGACCTTTTGCATCCATGCATACACACGTGCACGATACAGGGGCCACAAAAGGGCTGCCCTGGGACGTTCAAAATTGATCTTTTAGTGATTTCTTCTCTGGGCTTCATCAATGGACGTTCAAAACCACCCATTTTTGACTGAAATTTCATCCTGAATCCAATGGACGGGGTTAATTTTCCAGAAAATATTTTCGTGGGGCCCACCGATCACAACAGCGAAATGGTGCGAAAGGTTTCGCACATCCGTGAAAATCGACTTTTTCAGGTGGTTTTGGCCCACCATCTTTGATCATATGGCAGATCTGAACCGTCTATCATGTAGAGGACCCAAGAAAGTCCTAAGGGAAGGTGTTTCTTTGGAATTTAAGTGAGGAAAGTGGCGTGTTTTGAGGCACCAAACTTGGCTGCGAAAAAGCTTTCAATGGGCATGCATAGCTTTCCAAATCCGATTCAAATCCGATTTCCACCACTCCAGCAGGTATATAAGGAGGTTTTGGACGTGGGGAGGGGAGATTCAGGTCTTGGAAGGAGATCAGGAAGTGGAGAGCTTGAGGCTTGGGCTGGAAAAGAGGGCAGAGGGAGTAGAGTAATTTTGTTATTTTTATATTTTCCTTCTTCATATTTTCTTTTAACATATCCAGCTTCATCATATCTGTGATGGGCTGAACCTCTTAACTAGGGCTAAGAGGTGAAGCTTGTGGTGAGATGAAAGATTTTATTTTATGTCTTTAATTTAATTTTAATTCTTGAATTAACGTTGATTTTAGTTGATTATTAATGGCATGTTTTGTTTAGTCTTTAATGGTCTGTTGTGACTAAAATTATAATGGATCTGCAATGGCTTGGAGCATGTCTTTTTTCCCTTTATGTTTATGACGTCAAGAAGCCCTGTTGTTCACCATAGTCTCCTGGGCATGGTTGAATGACGGTACCCTTCCTAACTTACATACATGTGATTGGGTGGTAATTAGTTTGATTCTGTTGTTTGCCATAGTCTTTGGGCATGGTTTGGTGATGGAATCTATTCTAATTCATCTTCCTTTCATCTCTTTGAAAACTAGATCAATGGCAGTTCAGTAAATTCCATGATTCATGAAACAAGCATAAGATCTCCATGATCTCTACAAGTGGATCCTCTGAATCCCTAGTTTCCTTATCTCTGATTTCTCCTATAAGTTTTAGATTAATAGTTTACAATTATTCCTCAATTTATAATTCAATTCAGATTTCATCTCATTCTAGTTCTATTTCCAATTAATTTTAGATAACGTACAAGTTTTAGTCCCTTGGGATTCGACCTCGGTCTTACCGAGTTATTACTACATCACAACCCTGCACTTGGGGAGTGAACAGCCATCTGAAGCGACCGCAGTGGAATCTGATTCATCTTTTTTCTCCTTTCCTTTTCCTTTCTTGTCGTTCTTAGCCTTACGACATTCATGCTTATAGTGGCCCTTCTTGCCACAATTTCAGTATTCAACATCTTTTCTATTACTCGACTTACCTCTTGATTTATCTCGGGCCTTCCCGCCCTTCCTATTCTTTCCTCTCCCCGGTTCCTGTGTCACAAGGCCCTCTTGCTGAGTAGACCCCTGAGACTTTCTCCTTGTCTCTTTATTGAAGAGACAGCTAGTAACTTGTTCCATGAATATCTTTCCATCTGGCGCGGAATTACTTAGAGACATCACCAATATCTCCCAGCTGTCAGGCAATGAATTAAGCAAAAGCAAAGCCTGTAATTTATCATCCAGGACCATCTTCATAAAGGAGAGTTGGTTCACTATATTGCTGACCTTATTCATGTGCTCGGCCACAAAACCACCATACTTGAACTTGAGATTCAGAAGTCGCCTTATCAGAAAAATTTTATTATCGGCTGTCTTCCTCTCATACAACCCTTGTAGTTTCAGTCATAAGCTAGCGGCTGAGGTTTTCGTAAACACATGGTGGAATACAGAATCATCCAGCCATTGTCTAATAAACTCCACCGCCTTCCGGTCCAACTTTTTCCAATCATTATCAGACATATCCTTGAATTTTGTTATATACCTAAAATTGAAGAATATAGATCCTTGCAATAAAGCAAGTCCTCCATCTTAGCCTTTCATATGGTCCAGTTAGAACCATTAAGGCTGATCATCCTTGATGAGCCACCTTCCATAATTCCAAACTGATCCTACCTGTCCAATGAACTTGGCTCTGATACCACTTTGTTGGGGGCCTTGCACAAAACCTTAGGATCTAGCCTCCCGAATAAACCAGAATTATGAGATAATAATAGTAATGAAATAAATCAAAGCAACAATCACACACCACATAAGAGATTTTTATGTGCAAAATCCTCAAAGAAGTAAAAACTACGGAACCTCGTCCAGATCAACAATCCACTATTAAGCAGAATGTTACAACCTTCTTCATTCATGTAGGAGTAGATGAACAATAAGATAATAAAAGAAAACAGAGAGATCTGACCGATTACGAGGACGTAGAAGCGCTGAGATATAGATTGCACAGTAGATCACCTCTACGAGCATAACCTCCCTTCTACAAGCTTCCTTCCTCTCTTTCTCTCTATCTCTCTCTCACCCTTGATAGCCCTCTTGTGTTTTTCTAATGTCCTAGAAAAATCCTAGGAACTCGTAGTTATAGTTTTAGGAAACTCCTTTCCGCATCCCAGTTGCGAAAGAATTTGCGACACGAAATCTGCACTAAATCGCGGAACGAATCTGCGTAGCTACGACTGGTCGTGTGGAGTCCACGACCGGTCGAGCGCCACCTACGACTGGTCGAGCACCTCGGAGAAAATCAGTCCAGACTTCGCTAAACTTTGAGTCGTGAAACTCACGACTGGTCTAACACCAGCCACGACCAGTTGTATAGTGCTTATGACTGGTCGACGACGGGTCAAAAAACCCCATCACAAAGTGGGCCTCACACAAAATCTAGAAGGTTCTTTACGGTGGGTTTCCCATTCCTACTGTTTGAAATTGTGTGGCCTGCCAAACAATTAATAGCCTATTTTTAGAACTATACAAAAGCATCAAGGGACATATGATGGACGGATTGAATATATTGTCTATATCATGGTGGGCCCAACCCGATATGATGTGTATCAACCATTATGCTCTGCAATGTATAATGCTTTTGTGTACTTGCAAGTGTTTTATTTTTATTTTTTAAAAACAACACTTTACAAATTACAAGAAAGGATATCATGATGAGCATCCAGACGATTTCTGAAGGTGATCTTCACGGTGGATCCTACCGCAATATACTGCATTTTTTGGATCATGCTCTTAGAATAATTTGGCAAAATGAATGGGTGACATAAATAAAACACATATTATGGTGATACCCATGGAGTTTGTCTCATTTTTCGTATCTAAAAATTGTTGATGTCACGTACGGTCATATAGCCTTCATTCCCTTAGAAGTTTTATGGTAAGTAATTAATATTAAAAGGAGTCAAATACACAACTATTTATATGATTTATATTAATTCAAACATGCCCTTATTGACTTTATAGGCAAAAGATCAGCGCATTACTTCCACCTCAAGTTCAAATTTCATGTGTTTCATATTTGCACGTGAGCTTGCATGTAGATGTTTTTCTGGTTGATATGCACATGGAATTATCAAACCGCTTTCATTCAACCTTCTCTACAAAAGCAGAGTAAGTGCAAGGGCGTTTTACTATCTGGTAATCCTTGCTAATCCATTGGCGGCCGTAAACAACTTCTCATGTGAGTCTGTGTTTGTTGAAATTTGAGCCATTGGAAAATTTCTAAACCAATTATTTTTCAGACATTTGGTGGGCCTTTTAAATGTCATCGAAACATGAAATCTTTGTAATGCACGGCTTGAATGTCACGCAGACTTTCCAAGTTAGCATGTGGGGGCCACATGTTGAACTGTGTGAGCTAAGCATGTCCTTACAACCTAATTGAGTTTGGTTAAGCTTCTTACGGTTGTTAGAGACCTAACAACAGGTAGATTCTAAATTCCAATTGATTTATGAGTGGAAATCCACCCATTCACTTATTTTGCTAGTTTTATACACACACACATTCAAGCTTTATATATATATATATATATATATATATATAAATCTTGCCCTAATCCCCTTTCTTTTTGGCCCTAGCTAATCGGGCTAACCCTCTCTCCCTCCTCTTTTCTTTTTTTTTCGCCCTATATGACGTAAACATCTCTCTCTCTCTCTCTCTCTCTCTCTCTCTCTCTCTCTCTCTCGATTCTCCCTCTCTATTTGAGCGTCTGGTTGGCTGTTATCCATGGCAGTCCTCGCTCTCTCAAATCAAACTCGACTCGAAAGCTCGAACTTGGCTCAAACTCGGCTCAAGCTGGGCCGAGTAGATCTTTACACAAGTCAAGTTAACTCGGCCAGCTCACTCGACTCAACTGGACTCGACTCACCTTGGCTTGAAATTGGATTCGAACCAAGTCGAGTTGGTTTTTGGAGCTGAGTTCGAGCTTGCCCAGGCTTGATTCGACTCAGATCGAACCTTAACTCAAATCAGCTCAGTGACTCAATTATTTTGATAATCATGTTGCTCGCTGAGTATTTGATTAAATGACTCAATGAAGTATTGTCTCAGGTGCATACATTCTCCAAGGGACCAACTAGTAGCGAGGAAGGAATGGATATGAAACAAATCACTACAGAAATAAAAAATAAAAAATTGATATTATAAAACTGCCCTCAAATCTTGATTTTGATACTACCCATTGAGTGTTTGATGAAATGCTTGTAAACTATTGTTATTGTTTTGCATTATATGAGAAATTGAAGGTGCACTCTATATATTTGCGAAAATGTCTCACAAGCTTGAAATCAGTTCGAATTGGCCCAAGCCGTTGACCGAACCAAGCTAAGCTGGCCAATCAAGCTTGAGGACCGAGCCGAGCCGAGTTCGAGCTGGGGTTAGCTAATGGCCGAGCTGAGTCAAGCTATGTCAAGTTTGACTTGGTTTGACTCGTGTACAACTCTAAGCCCGAGCTTCTAATCAAATCGAGTTGAGCTAGCCAATCACACTCGAGGTGTGAGCCGAGCCGAACTCGAGCTGATGTAGGTTGCTGGCCGAACCAAGCCAAGCTTTGCCAAGCTTGACTTGATGTTTAGCTATAGGCATAATGGATGGACGGAGTAGATTTCTCTCAAACAACATGGGCCTCGCCTCTCTTTCAACTCAGGAACTTCCAACAAGCAATTGTAATGTCCTGAATTTTTGCTATTTTGAATTTCGAAAAACTCTTGAAATTTTTCATTATAATTAACTTATTGTGTTGCTTATTGATCCTTAACACTCGAAGTGAGCCTATACATGGGTAGTACCAGTAAAGAATCGCACAAATCCGATCAATCAACCACAGGAAGCCAACGAATCCACCCGATCACTCAAACATCGAGCTTAGCCTCGGGATTTATTCACGTAGGGTCCAAATCTAGTTGACCTTTCACTGACAATCAAGACAACCGTAATTAAATAAAGATCTACCCAAAGCCAAGATAAGTGGGGGTCGGATCTTAATTAACAAACTAAATTAATCAGTTACCCCTTTAGCCTAAAAATCAACAACTTAGATTGACTTTAACCGAATTGTCCATCGTGGGACATCGAGCGAGATCGCGTCTCAAATCATTCAACTTAGACTCGCAAGACGAGTACTTGAGTTATGTGAATACCTTATATGAAAATCTAAAACTTAAGTGAAATAAGTTCATTACTCTTTTGCAAAGTTATAACTTTCGGATCGTCGATTCATGGCCAAATTCGGGGTACCGACTAAAGATATTTCTCCACACATATCCATATAGCCGCAGCCCCGATCGACTATCAGTGACCGTTGAACAAACTTCTGATCATACCCGTCGATGGACGCATCCAAATGACAGGCCGATTGTGCCTATGAGTAGATCATCGCTAGGGCCAACTATCCAACAATGGGTGTCGACTCCTACGTCTCGTAGTGACCCTCAAATGGTAGAAAAACACTTCCCTAGGACTAGTATAGTAAAAAACCCAGGCCTTAAGGCAATTTACACTAAATCCAGCACTATATAAAGGCCTTATTTTGGCACCTCCCTCCTCCCATATGAATTTCATGCCCTAGAGCTAGAGAAAAAAAGAAGAAGGAGAAAGGCAGATGAGAAAGAAGAGGAAGGAGAAGAGAGAGCTTGGGTTGTGAGTGTTGGTGCACCTCCGCCCTCACATCCTATATCTAGTCACCTCACTATAATAAGAGTCATCGCCGGAGTTTTCTCGATAATAAATGGAGTTAAGTGTTGAATTTCACTTGTAATATAGGGTTTCAATACTTGTTTATCCTCATTCTCACAAGTTTATATGCCGCTTAGGTATTTCAATGATCTTTCTTAAAAGTTTAACTCAAGGAGTGCCATGAGTTGGGCAAAACGTCACAAGGTGCGAACCATTATCTCTAAGTTATCATTTATCGACCATTAAGGGTCTCAATTAATGAGTAGATGCTTGTGGATGAAGTTATACATGGTAATATGTAAATGTTTTGATTTATCTATAATATAAGCTATTTGTTGAACATGGATGCCCACGTGTTTGATGAAATGCTTGAATGGTGGAATGTATTGATTTTGGATGCTCATGTGCTTGATTTAATACTTAAGTGATTGTATTACTTTATGCATGCTCGCATGTTTGATTTAATACCTTAGTGAACGTACTATCCTATGTATGCTTATATGTTCGATGAAATGCCTATGTGTTTGTGTCGTTGAATCTATATTAACGGCATGACAAATTGTTAAGTTTATAGTGATACTTAGGTTGCTTACAATGTTGAGTCAGTCAGTAAATCACTTAAACCAATGGGTGACCCGAGTTAGGGCGGCCACCTTAGGCTTGTTCGATCGACTCGAGTTGAATACGGACAACCGACAGTAGCTGGACTACACATGCTGCTTGCATCCAATGCCTTTGTGTCGTGATTCTCCCAGGTCAATCAAATTAGCCCACTAGCCGATTGACCATGTATGTTCAAAATGTATAACACGACTAAATAAAATCTATGATACTCCATTCCTAATGGATGTGTCCATTCATAACCGTTAGTATGATATGATCTCATTAAGACTCATGAGTCGGACATGGTGGTATGTGACACTATGTCCGAGCTGTCGGCCTATGCTAGGGTGACAAGTCTCCCCATAGTGACTAATGAGAAACTAAAACACATGAGCTGGGCATGGTGATATGGAACACTGTGTCCGATCTGTCAGCCTATGCTGGGATAACGAGCCTCCCCATAGTGACCAGTGAGCACTAATGGAAGTGATATATCATTGTTCGAATGGCACCCGTCAAATTACCCGGCTGATTGTTGCAGCTAGAGTACCGTTCGAACAACCCGGGTATGAATGGAATTGGGTTACAAGCCCTTTCCTTTATGTATTTTTTTTTATTTTATGTGACAAGCCCACACCTCGGAACTGAGTGATTATACTCGGTTTGGGTGACGATCTATATCGGGTTGATTATCATACATTTAAATATTATATCGTATCTTTGGAATTATTGATTTGTGATATAAACGAGTAATACATAAATTTGGATCAAAGGACACTAATAAGGAGCTACTACGTGTGGCAACAAACCACGTGATCTGGATAAGGACTCGTAATATAACGTCGGTATCCTAACTTCATCAATATACTAGATGAATTGAACTTAATAATTACTCGGCTAATATGATCATTCTCCACATTGCATTAGTTTAGAATGTGGCGAACAGGCATGGTTGTCGCGTGATGAGGAAGTATTGTCATTTTTAAAATAGGTTGTCGGAATCACGTGTGAGGGAGTGTTATTTGGAAAGGGCATGCATCATGTCATATCTTCATATGCACATTTAAACAGAGTATTTAGAAATTGTTTGATTTATTGTTTATCATTAACTATGTTGATTATGTCGATAGTATGTGTAACTTAGAACTAATGGAACCACTGCGTTAGCTACTCACTCACACCTGGGATAGTATTTTAAAACACCAACCAGGCGTATCATTGATACAAGTACTAGTGAGACCTCAGACAGTGAGACCTTAGACAGGTAGGCTTATATTGGATTGTACCAACGCCGTTATGTTTTGAAGAATTGGGTGTAAATTGAAGGCTTTATACTTTAACCGTCTCGCATATGTATGTTTTGAATTGTGGTTTGTATAATTTCATTTTGGACGATCATCACTATTGGAATTATATTTTTAACTCTTAGACTTATATTTCTAAATATATTATTATTTCTACCTCGCTTTGGGTCCATAATCGGAATTGTGCTACTCTGATTATCTGTGTAAAATGAATTTGAATTTGAATAAGGACACACATGCATTTTCATTTGGTTAACACCTTAAAACTCAGGATCAGAGTCTATGTAATAGGGTGTCGATTTTTGAGACATTACAGCAATCAACCTCCTAAGCTTTAATTTTTTTAAAGTTAACCGTGGAAATTGTTTTTAAATTTTAAATAGTAAGTAAAAAAGACATATACATATAATATATATGGGCATTCATTTCAGGCCCCACATAAATATAAAGACAAGTACAGTCATGCCCATTAGTGAGAATGGATATGGGTACCTAAACCTGATCCACGTATACCCGTGATTTGCGGGAACATTCATGAAAATTTTAGGTTAGATATACCAAACAGGAGAACAATTTTAATGGAGGATTTTGTTAATTTCAATCAAATGGGTGAAGTTTCTTGTCCTTCTCTAGTGTCATACTGTCATTGTCACTCACGGATAAATGTGCTACTGATCAACGCCGTCCATGGATTGGCCATTGTTGAAAACCCAAATGACTAGGTGGTCTGAACAATACAAAAAATCGCCTGCAGCATCCCTCAATTGGACAGTCAACGCAAATTAACCTAAAAAATGGAAAGAGAGAAAAAGGTAAATGTCATCCGTGGTTGATGGACGCCCTAAGCTACCGGGAGGTGGCGGTTGAAATTTTGCAGGAAATGGCCACATCCAACGGACAACTCAGACCAATGAGCACCTTCACAATGAAGAATGAGGTTGACAAAAAATCTTTTAAGATATCATATTTTTTATAAGTGAGAAAGGTTCTAGTGCTCCTAGTTTCATCAGTTAAGTTAGACAGTCCAATCGACTGATCTGAACTGTACAGTAAGTTCATAACACATTTTCAAGGATACCATGTAAAGATCGATCTATTTCAATGATCCAATCTATCCTTTGTTTGGCCTTATTTTCTTTAGCCATCTGTTTTCCAAGTCATGGATGGGATGGCTAAGTTTGCCTAATAAAAGTGATTCTTTAGAATAATAAACAATCCATGATGATCTCTAACACATAGACGGTTCAAATTGTTAATTAGAACTGATTTTGTGTAAATTATCTTGACCGTCCATATTAACGACCCTTCATTGAATGGTTAATATTTGTCAGATAAGTATGATGCTTGCATGGTTTCCCATGAAATGTGGGTTGGACCTGGTGAACAGTCTAGATCAATGGATTGGAAAGTCAAAGTGTCCAAATGCAACTAGCTCGCAACTAAGAGCGCTATTATTTAGACTCGGATTCGGTAGTTGACTCCTCCATGTACTGGTCAAAGTTCCGTGGGTCCCATCATGATGTATGCGTTTTATCCATGCCGTTCATCCATTTTTTTCATATCACTTTAGACGAACCTAAAAATGAGACAGATCCACAGCTCGAATGAAACAGTGAGGATTAAATGCTAACGGTTGAAAACTTCTTGTGGGCCACAGAAGTTTCAGATCAAGTTGATTTTTTTGTTTTCCCTTCATCCAGGTTTAAGTGACTTTATGAACAGGTTGGATGGCAAATAAACATCGTGGGGGGCCTTAGGAAGGTGTACATGAGGGGTCACTACCCAATCTGTTCCCTGTAACTTATAAACACAGTGGTAGGCCCTAGGAAGCCTTTCTCTTTATAAAGTTTTATATTTTTTTAATTTTTTATTTAATTTTAAAAGAGAGAACCTTAAAAACCCAAGATGAACACATCGGCCAAAGAATCATATGCATGGTTTTGAGACTGGAATGAATCGACTTGGACTTGGTTCGACCTGATCTGGTCCGACACCATGGTTCAGAATTGAAATTTGGGTGTGAGTCAGCCCAATTTTTCAAACTCGCAACTCAATTCAGGACGGAGTGAGTGGGTCCAGGTCGACTCAAAACCATGCTCAGATGGACCGATAATATCAGTCAACGGACCGCATTACCCACTAAACTGATACTTTGAACCTTGACATGAATGACAGACGGAAATTCATTTTTTAATCATTCCCACGGCTCGATGTAGATGCCAATCCAAACTGTCCAATCAAAGGACCACACGTTAAAAATCGCACATGATGAGATGGGGGGCCGCACAGGCAATTCGCGACCAGTGAGGTGTCCAAGTTCACCTGATGAATGTGACCTTTGCTTTTGGACCATGGACTGGAACTTTTAGTTGACTAAAACAAGCTATGATTGTATGACCATGGTAATCTACTGTCTTTGAATTTTAGGCCTTGGACCATGGAGGCGGTTTCCGTGGGGCCCACTGCAATATCCTAATCATGTGTACCCTATTCATCCATTTGGTTTCCCTGGCTCTGTAGGGTCCACTGTAATCTCCTCATCATGCGTGCCTTATTCATCCATTTCACCGTTTCATTTTAGGTCATGAACTCAAAAAAGAAGTCGGGGGAAGCTCCAACAAACCATAACATGGAAATAGTGAGGATTCGCTCATGATCTAAAACTTCTTTGGCTGTAAGATTTTTGGGTTAGGCGGATTTTTGTGTTTTCATTTCAACCCAGCAGCATCATCTTATGAACTGGTTCGATATCATATAAGCATTGCGTATGTACATTAATTAAGGATATTAAAATTGGTTTAGTAATTATATTCAAACTCACATAAATACACTACAAAATTTCAATACATTTTTATTTTTTGAAATCAAGTGCATGGATTAAGAATCACTTTGGTTTTGAATTAGGAGGTATTTAAAATACAAGCACTTGATTCTTTCAAGACCTAATATAATTGTAGTCAATTAGGGAATGTGGCCCACCAAAATTGGGATGGAAGTCTCACCTGATTGCAGTGTGAAACATTTTCACTACTCAACCGGAAACGGACTACAATGCTTCTCTATTATTTTGAGCGAGATGGGGTTTAGAAGGTGATGTAAAGCGGTTTCATGGCAAATATGGACCAAAGAGGGCCAAATTAAAGGCGAAAATGATCCATATTGTCAGAACCTTAAAACAATCGTATTTCATCAACCAAATGAATTTTTGGCATATCATATATGATTTTAGGATAGGTGAAGCTACTTTAGCCAACCAACCCGGTTATGCTGGGTTTCCCACATCAAATTTGCAAGATTCCATCACCATTAAAAGTCCTTTTATTTTCATTTTTACTATAAAGAGTAATCTTTAATTGAAGTATAACTTTAAGTAGTAAGTTTACTATTTATTGTAAGACAAATTTTTTATGAGTTTGAATTGAAGTTTTAAAACTCTATCCTAAATATGAGCACATTATTTATAGGATTGTAATTTATTTATTTTTATATTATGAATCAATTTATTTTAAAATTTATTAATTTTTCTTCATACTTTTATCTCTTTTGGATCCAAGAAAGCTCTACGAGTGGTCCAAAGAGCTCCATGAATCTGACTAGATACCCCCCGAAGAAGATGGTGATCAATCTCATCACGTCCTCCCTGCGTCAGGACTGTGGTCCCAAGACGTGAAAAACGTTAGATGGGATGGATGGCTATGGACTAGTTGTGAGTAGTGGACACATTCAAAATGTCCCATTTTTCTCCTTCTAAAATGGGCCTAACATGGTTTAGCTCTGGAAGTCATGGTTTGTCTTGTTGCAAACCTTAATTACTGTGATAATAAAAGGATTAGATGCTTTCAGTATCTTTCAACACATCCCATCCACACCACATGATGAAGAAGAAGGGACCCACAGGATAAGAAGAGCTTATAGATGAGGTGAAGTGAGGACCAATCCCATGGCATCTGAAATTGTTATTGATCTTAGCCATCTCTTTCACTGCTCTGTAAGTTTCTTGTTTTGGTGGGCCCCACAGATCAGCCATTCTGCTATGTTTCTTTTTTCTCCTTTCTCTTTCGTAGCTTTTTCATCTGACGGTTGCATGTTGTCTCCACGCATCGGATATGATCGGGGGACTTCTAGAAGTCCGATATAAGTCCGATATACGTCGATATTTCTATCGTTTTGTTCATGGACTTTTCCATGGTGAGCATTAGCGTACATGATTCGTGATGATGTATTGCAGTTTTAGCATTTTCGTGTTGGACGGTCCACAGATGCGATGGGCCACAACCCAAAAAAAAGCCCCATTAGTGGGGTTTTTGGAATCATGTGACTGGTTGAATTTATCAGTGGTGGTTGGTGGATTGGACGGTCCTGATCGAAAGCTTTCAACCCCAAAGGCTAGCCGGCCATTCTATGACAACTTGTTGTGAAATCTGGTCCGTTCAACAGGAAACAGATTGCTACGGGGCTTGCTACTAGCCAATGGATAGTGGTCGGTACTCTGTCAGCCCCAACCTGATGTATGTGTTTCATGATGTCCACCCGTTCTTCCCTATCTTTTTATGCTTTGATCCCAAAAATGACGACCGCACAGTGTTGATTGAGCGCCTACTGTTAAAACCTATTTGAGGGCCACAAAAGTTTTGCTTCAAGCTGATATATATTTTTTCCCTTCATACAAGTCTATATGACCTAATAAACAGGTTAGAAGTGAAATAACCATTACAGTGGACCCTATGAGGTTTTTAACGGTGAACATTCAATCACTACTTTTTTCCCATGGTGTGGTCCATCTGAGATTTAAATCTACCTCATTTTTAAATAAATACCTAAAATTACCTTTCAAAATGGATGGACAGCATGGATAAAACGCATACATCATGGTGAGGTCCACATAATAACACCGACCATAGCCAGCTGATGGCAGCGTCACTAACCAAACCGCGTCCAAAGGATATAACACATCATTGTGAGCCCTATAGTCAGGAATCCCACCCACGTCGGTTCATCCCAGCATCCACCGAAGCCAAGCCAGTCCGGTAACACCTTAGTGGGTGTTACCCCAACCGTGTGGGGCCCACCTCGATGGGCAGTTTGGAATTTTTAACGGTGAAGCACTCAATCATTAATATTTCCAGTGGCGCGGTTCACCTGATATTTGAATATGTTTAATCTAATCTCCAATGTTTTCTTCTGTGGTGCGGTCCACCTGAGATTTGAATCTGCTTAATTAATTTTTGGGATCCCATCATACAATGGCCTGAAAAAACGGATGACAGCGTGGATATACAACAAATCATCAAGGTGGGCCCCACGGCAAGGGTAACACCCACACGCTATCCGGTCCGCCACGAACAAAGAGCATCTCTAGTTAGCGAATCTAGAAATGACATGTGGTAGTGTATCTAACTCAGAACGGACGCGGAATCGATACTGACAGGTTGAGTAGCGAGATTGGCTACTGAAGTGACGTCACTAACTTCTGTGGGCCCCACCATAATGTATGTTTTATATCCACACCGTCCATCCATTTGTAGAGATCATATTAGGTCGACATCCAAAGAATGAGTCAGATCCAAATCTATAATAGACCCCACTAGAGAAAACAGTGAAGAGAGTGATGCCCACCATTAAAAAGTTCTAAGGGGCCACAAAAGTTTTCGATCAAGCTCATATTTCTGTTTTCCCTTTTTTTTCATGTCTTCTTTAACACATAAACAGGTTGGATCTCAAATAAACATCACGTTGGACCTTCGAAAGGTTTCACCGGTGGGGCGTCACTATCTCCACTGTTTTCTGTGGTGGGGTCCACTCCAGCCTTGGATCTACCTCATTCTTTGTATCATCCCATAAAATGATCTCTCTAAATGTATGGAGGGTGTGGATACAAAACATACATCATGGTGGGGCCCACAAGTTTGCTACGTCACTTCAGTAGCCAGTCTCGCTACTCAACCTGTCCGCATCTAATCCGCGTCCACCGAGAACAATCCATTAGCGCGGTGAGGATGCCAACCGGATGGTCCGAGTGGAATATCCGCCCGCGGATTGCGTGGTGACCAGGGTACCACCGACCTCCCTCTTTGCAGAAATCTGTAGGGACTCCAGTGTTTTATCCATACCGTCCATCCGTTTTTCCATATCATTTTAGGACGTGAGCAGAAAATTGAAGCATATTCAAAACTCAAATGGACCACACTGCAGGTAACAGTTGGTATTGAAAACCTACGGTCGAAAACATCTTGGGTCCAAAAAGCTGATATTGTGTTTTCATTAATCAATGTCTGTGACGTTATAAACAAGTTGGATGACAAATAAAAATATGTGGCCCTATGAAAGTTTCAATTGTTGACACCGTCATCCGGGAGTGGATTAGGTGAGACCCGGATCCACCAAGGTGGGTAAGACCCCTGACTGTGGGGCTCACAGTGATGTATGTGACTTAAATCCACACCGTCCAACCAGTTTCAAATCTCATTTTAGATCATGTAACCAAATATTAACCTTGCATAGATTTTAGGTGAGCCACACCAAAGGAAACAGCCATGATTTAATACCCACCATTAAAAAGCTCATGTAGTCCACTGAATGTTTATTTGCCATCCAACCTGTTGATAAGGTCACAAAGACCTATATCAAGAGACCACATAAATACTATCTTAATCCAAAAGCTTTAGTGGCGCACAAGAAGTTTTTAATGATCAATTAGTATTGTTTCCTGTGCTACGGTACATGGTAGATTTATGATTTTTAAATACAGATGAAAGGCGTGAATGTGGTCACATACGTGAATATGGTTCACACAATCAGGGTCCCACACACCTCAATGGATCCTCAGATCCACCGAAGCCGCCCCTGTTATCCCAGGATACACCGAGCTGAGTAGGACCCTGACTGTGGGTCCCACTTTGAGGTATTTGACCACATCCTCCGGTCATTTGTATTGAAAGCTAATTTTATGGTAGGATCAAGAAAATTAAATGAATTAGATCCAACCCCCTGTTGTGGGCCACGAAAGCTTTGGATTAATATAATATTTGTATGCTCTCTTCGTTTAGGTGTTTTTGACCTTGTCAACGGGTTGGATGCAAAATAAACATTTGGGTGGAATCCAAAAAGTTTATAATGGTGAGGATTTCAATCATTCACACGGTGTTGAAGCCTTCCCAGGCTCATCAAGATGTTTATTGGAGATCCAACCCGTTGATAAGTTAACACATACATGTAATAAGAAAAAACACAAATATTAGCTTGATCAATTCTTTCATTCATGCCCTAAAATGAATTATCCAAATGGACGACGTGGATAAAACACATATATCATGGTGGGGCCCACCAGAACAACTTGGTGACGTTACTTCAGTATTGCTATTGTCGAGCTCAGTAGCTAATACGCGTCCGACAGACATAGGGTTGCGGCCTTACGTGGCCACGTAGTCTTAACCACGACGGATATGCGACAGATATGGACGCGGATTGCGTTCTATCCCTTTAATCCGTCTGGCAGCGCTCTGTGGGTCCCACCTAAATGTAAGTATTTTATCCACGCCGTTCATCACTTTTATCATATCATTTTATGGTCTCACTGTAAAAATGAGCCAGGTCCACAGCTCCAATGGACACATCAAAGGAAGCTGCAGTGATAATGACACCCACCGTTGAAACGTTTCTAAAGGCTACCGTGATGGTTTTCTACCATCCAACCTGATCATAAAGTCATGCAGATGTGGATGAAGTGAAAACACAAATATCAACTTGATCGCTTCCAAGAAATTTTTAATGGTGGACGTTCAATCCCCACTTTATGATTCCCTTAAACCTTGGACAAGCCTCATATTTTTTATAATATCTACAAATGATCGGAAGAAAACGATGAACAGCGTGGATAAAACACTTACATCACAGTGAGCCCCACAGATCCCTGCCCGGTAGGACGCAATTCGCGTCCCGACAGACATAGGGCTGCTGCTTTACATAGCCCGACGTAGTCCTAACCACGACGGACGGAGAGACGGCTGCAGCCTTACCACGCAATCCGCACCGGAAACGTATTGGCTACTACCCTTGCTACCTGCTCCGTGGCTGCTGGTCGGTGCTCTGTGGACCCCACCATGATGTATTTGTTTCATCCATTTTTACGGATCATTATAGGGCATGATGTAAAAAATGAGAGGTATATAAATCTCAGGTGGATCACACCATGGGAAAACAATAGTGATTGGATATCCACCGTTAAAATCCTCCTAAGGTCCACTGTACTGTTTATTTGACATCCAATCTGTTGATTAGATCGTACAGAACCAGATGAAGGGAAAAAAAAATATCAGGTTGATCCAAAACTTATATGGCCCTCAAAAAGTTTTTAATGATTTACATTCATTCAACACTCTTTCTTATAATGTGGTCTTCTTGAGTTTTTTATATAGCTCATTTTTTATCTGATACTATAAAATTATTTAGAAAAATAGATGGACGGCATGGATGAAACATATACATCATATTGGGGCCCATAGAATGGAAGGGGGAGTACCCAATCCGTTTCCATCCTCACACAGATTATCCGGGACACGGATTGCCTGTCAAAGCCTCTCGCATGAGCTTCCTGCTACGACAAAGCTTGGTGGGCCCCACCTTAATTTTTGTGAGAAATCCGCTCCATCCATCCGTTTTTTCAGATCATCATGTTAGTGACTGTGCAAAAAAATAATGCAAATCCAAAACTCAGACGGACTGCACAACCAAGTATTAAGCATCCACCGTTGAAACATTCATGGGCCACAGAAGTTTTAGATAAATCTAATTTTTGTGCTTTCATTCCTATCCCAGTAATAATGACCGTATGAACGGTATAGATGGCCTGTAAACATCATGAAGGACCTCAGGAAGGATCCAACGGTAGGCATTTACCAACCCATGTTTTACTATGTGCAGCCCACTTTAGTTTTACATCTACATTTTTTTTTTAGCCCATGTTCTAATATGTTCCGATAGAACGGACGGACAGTATGGATATCCCAAAAAATCATGGTGGGCCCCACCTGCCAAATTCACAGGGAAACCGCGTCCGAATATCCGTTTCTCACGAGTCATGAGAAGACCTCGTACCTCACATGCCAAATTGTTCCGTGGGCCCACGCGTCCACGGGGCAATCAATGATTTGTCCGTCGGATTCAAACCTAACTCGCGACCTTACCCCGCCAGATCTTCATCCAGACCATTCGTGGTGTCCCCCATCATCTTAAATCACATCCAGTGCCTTCACACCATCGTATCAATCTTCAAAGGCTACGATCAACGGCTCTGATCTTTGTGCCGCTCAAATGATAAATTCAACCATCCCAATAATAGCTCAATGCCTAATTGCCTATACAGCTACCAAGCTTAAGTTTAAATGAAGACACGAAGTACGAAGACCGCTCAATTTTATTTAGTTAAAAAATACAAATTAAATAATATAAAATTAACTTTTCATTTCATCATCCACAGTATTAAAAGTCAGTACATGAGATCAATTAAACTAAGGATAAAAGAGGTTTCACGGATGCTTTTTGGTTGACTTAAAAAAGTTAAAAAGAAGTTTTAACATATCTTTTGTTAAATAAAGGAGAGAGTATTTGTGAAAGCACATCCAAACATAAATAAGTTTGAGTTTGTCTCAAAACACTATTTATGACGTCATAAACCCTTTGAGGGTCAGTTCAAACTACGGCAGTCCACAAACTAATTTAGCACGATTAGTTTGCTTGACTCGTCTAAAAAAAGCCCAATTCAACTCAGTTCAGAACCAAGTTTAAATTGAGTCAAGTTAGTTTTTTTAGCTCAAAAACATTTTGAATTGAGTTCAAGCTCGCTCGAGTTCGACTCAACTTAGATTGAACCCCCAATTCGAATTTGTAATCGAATTAGTTCAATGACTCAGTCACTTTGATATTGATGTTGCTCACTAAGTGTCGATGAAATGACTCAATGAAATGTGGTTGATGGCACAGTAAGTATGTAAATGAAACAAATACTTTTTTTTTTCTTAATTTTTATGTTGCTTAGAAAGTTTTTGATGAAATACCTATAAAATCATTGCTGCTGTTTTACACACAATAAGTTTTTAAAGATATAATCAATATATTTGTAAAAATGCTGTACAGGCAAACTCGATTCGATCTTAACTCGAATTCGGCTCAAACTATCCTTAGCTGCTAACTAAACGAAGCTAAGTTGGCCAGTTAGGCTTGAAAACCAAGTTAAGCCGAGTTCGAGTTGGATTAGCAAGTGGCCATGCCGAGCTCAACTCAGTTCAACTTGTACACGCCTCTAGTTCAAACCCATCTAAAGAAGAGAAGGTAAAACTACGAGATAACATTTCTTTTATCACTATTGTCAATTCACCACTTGATGGAACAGCTCGAACTGTTAGAGCAAGTGGTTGCTTGATATGATATCAGGTAGAAAATGTTGTATTTGAATTTGGGAATAGCAAATATGTCTCTTTAATATATGGGCTGAAATTTTAAATCAAGTGATGATTTGGCAATTGTGATAAGACTAAAGCTAGCAGCCTATGGCTTTGTCATTTAGGGTGTGTCACCGTCAAGTTACTTATAAGTACTGTAAATTAAAATAGCAGGCGTGTGAAATTGATCCTTATCACCTCCAGTGGTCCCCATAGCCTATGAAAAGGGTTGAAAATGACAAGGAACGGGTCGGCAATCATCAAACACTGATATGATGTTACAACTTGCAACGCACCTCCAAATCCTCCAGGTTTATCGATATCATCTATTACACACTTATTAAAAATTGTAAAAAATCCCATTATTGTTTTTTTTTTTTTTCAATCACTTCTAGATTTAAGAGAGTTTAAAGCACATACTAACTTGGGCCCATTGCCACATTTGTGATAGTTTGACGGCCTTTTTTTTTTTTTCATGAACTCGCTTTATGGGTTTGGACGGGTGAAAATGCATCAGCCATGTGGTGCTCTATACAATACATTTCAAAACCTTAATTAGCTTACGATAGGTGGGCAGATGCATGAAAAACGGACTTGAACATGGTTATGCCCAGACCTTTTCCTTTGTACAAAAAGCTGCCTAACGAGCCCATGGGCTCAACTTGTTTTTTCATTGGGTCGAAAAATCTGCACGGGTATAGCCCATTGGCCTAAAAGTCACACCTGAATCCAGCCCTTGATGGCCCACCTAAGGGATTTGTCTTTACTTCCTGCTGAAGGGAGTGCCTTAAGAATCATCATTAGAGTTTGGACCATGGTCATACAATCAATGGCCCAGCATTCTAAAGATGATTGATCCTGACTGTTAATTTCATGGCACCTATGGATGTGACGTCCCCATAAAAACACCCATGTGACTGTTCAACAGTAACCTCATATGTCACTGCTCTATAAATGGACAGATAAAAGTAAACAATGCAGTGGCCCCACATACACAGATTGAAAGGTTGGTTTCTCTAACAGCTGCCTTCTCTACCGTTGGGGAAATCGCCATGATGGGCCGTTGTCAGCCCAACCAACTACTAGCCATTTTCATAAGGCTTAGGCCCAGCCCAATGCCTTCATGAATTTGTCCAAAAGCCATGTCCAGGGCCCGGCATGGGCAATGATCAATGGATTGGCCTGGCCAAGCACCAAGACGTGCCATGTTGCATGCGAGTGTAAGATCCAGTCCGTCCATCTTGAGGGTCCCACTATGTAGATGCATTGGCCCAAAAGTTAGGCCTAATCACTTAATATGTGGGCAACGGTGCCAGAAACAAATGAACGGCTATGAAAAACTTGGTTAATAACATTTGTTTTGAAAACTGTATCCCACCTAATTTGTGAATTAAATGTGTCACTTTCAGCGCAGTAGAGTATGAGACCCACCTGATGGATGGCTAAGATCATGCACCCATAAGGGACCCACCTGCAAGCCCAATCCAAATAGATCGTATTCCTGGTTGAAAACAATCCAGGGCTCAGCCTGTTGACAGTGAGCCAAATCATATCTATGCTGGGCCCATTTGATCGATTAAGTAGAACGAGCGGCACTATTAGACGGGTTGATAGGCTGGGCTTAGGTTGTTAGATGGGTCCCATGAGCTAGGGATGTAACTTGGGGAGATCAACCTAAGCCGAACCCAATCTTAAGATGAGTTGGCCCATGGTCCAATCTAAGGTATTCAAGTACTCAACCTTAATGATGATGATTACCACCATAAAAAAGCTATTGTCTGATAATCATCATTTATTGATGATCGTAATCTTTGATTTATGGAGTTGAATGCAAGCCATTGAAAATTTTATTTTCTTATGTTCAAAATTCATCTAAAGATGGTGATGGTCACAATCATCTGTCCAATTTAGGCCCGCCTAGATATATGGTTCAAAATTAGACAAGCTAGCATGTGGGCCACAATTAACTTCCGATCAAGCATCCTATTTTCTATCCATGGACTGGCCCGATCATGAATCCTCATATAGCATAGAATCCATCACATGAACCCTAACTCAAGCTCAGCCCAGCCCAGCCCAGGTCGGGTTCGGGTTTAAGCCCAACCCGAGTTTCAGCCCTAAATTGTTTGGACTTGGTCTGTCAACGGGCATGGACTGGGGTTGGTCTCAGCCCCGATTTTGCATTGTTTTAGGCCGTACCGTACCTAATCAAAATTCTGATTTTTGCAGACCCGAATTTGGCCCATTGACACTCATGTGCCCATTGACAGACACCGTACTTGAGTAGCCACACTCTAATGAAGTGACGTCACCAAGTTTTGTGGGCTCGACTGCTGTGTATGTTGTATCCAAACCGTCCATCCATGATAGATCATTTTAGGGCATGAGGCAAAGAGTAAATCAGATGTAAAGCTCTAGTGGACCCCACCATAAAAAATAGTAGAGATTAAAAGCCTACCATTAAAAACTTCCAGAGGCCAAAGAAGTATTTGTGTTTTACCTTCGTTCATGTCACTGCTAACTTGTGAACAAGTTGGATCTTAAATAAACATCACAGTGGATCCTGTGAAGGTTTCATTGCAGTGGAGTCCACTGCAACTCTACTGCAATGACAGAGACAAATTCACTCGTTTCATGAGTTTTGCAACCTCGTGGTAGGATACGACATGGGTTTTATGTCATGAAATTTGAGTATAGATTGTGCACCTTCACCCTCAAGTTTTGAGTTATAACTTGCACAGTGTGTACATAATTCATCCGATTATATTATTATTCTGAGACAAAAGTAATATTCATTTTTACATTCAAACTAAATTTATTTACAATCATTCATACAAAATAATCTAAGCACCAACATTCGTATATTCTCAGCGTCCATAAACATTTAATTAACATAAATTAAGCATAATTCATCAGTCAATATAAATTACTAATGAATACTTGATATAGATCTAGAATAATTTAATTAAATAAAACCAATCAAATGTTTAAAATCCTATAACTAATATCATCTTTCATTATATGTACATTATACCATCCTAACAAGTAAAATTCTAATTAAATAATTAGAAATGGTGAATGCGGTCAGTTTCTCTTATGATAGGTACGGCCACGTTTCACATGTATCATGCATTAGTTCAGCCACAACTTTTTGTTTATATGTCAACTCATCAATTAAATGCTCATCTGTACAGTTTTTCCATCAATAAGAATATAAGCTGACCAAGCTTAGTGAGAAAACTCAGCATGTTTCATACTTAATGAAATTAAGATATAATAAAAACATAGTATACACAATGATATGTATGTAAATGATTTATGAATGCATCAGATGGGATGATCGTCATCTAGTTGGGTTAGAAATTATCAACCCGCATCCACCCATTGGGTAGGCTTCCACCTTCTAGTAGGCTTGAGCATAGCCTGCATCTAGTAATGATATACCAAAATCAACGTTTCTTCCAAAAATAGCCTCCAAGATCAATGATATAATATATTTGTATGATGATGTATGAATGCATCATTTTCATAACTGTCATCGATATTTGTCTTCATCAGAATATTCATATGTGAATTCAACGTACAATTGTCATAATCCATGCAATATGACACAGTTCAGCATATCATTTATCATAACATACATTCACAGTAGTTAATCAATAACATCATAACAAACACACTCCAATCAGTACATCAATCAATCAAACCATCACAAGCATTTTATTTTAATTCTAATGAACATGAGACACGATAGGATTACTCACTTGGGTCTAACAGTGAAGAATTCCCAAGATGATCAGATTAATTAGAATTCAGAAATCCTAACAATTATATACTCCACATTATTATTTGATCCAATTTCATCCCACAATGGGGCCCACCTTTGATTAATCATCTTAGATTGCTAACTATTTAACAAACCTTAAATAATTTGTATACTCTTAATAAGTTTTTATTAAAGATTAATTTAATATTGTGGGAGTTTTTCCTTCATTATTAGATTAGGGGGTTATTTACATCTTTAGATCAAATTCAAATTGTCTATTAACTTCCACTTGATCGATTTAAGAAAAATCAATGAATTATCTAGATCTATACTGTCTAAGATCCACATTTTTCCTAAGATAATATTAATTATTCTTATGATTATTATGGACCAGCAGATGATCGGATCCATCCACAGTTCTATAAGTCAAGATACATTCGTATCAGAATGTATGTGAATGGTAAGGATCAGATCTAATATATCCAATCATCCATCTTAGTATCAAATATACAAATTAATATTTACAATTATATCTAACAAGTGTGGCTCATCCGATGGTCAGATCAATCTACAAGTTAGGACCCTTATATATTTTAGCCTTAAGGATCGTATGATCCGTATAGATCTACTTGGCACAATCAGATGCACACTATTAAATCTCTACAACAAGAAACTTCGCATGGAATTTTAGTTTTTCATCATCTTTACGTCAAACCTACCCACAGATCAATGTGATGAACGTGTGGCCGATTCACACTATTTATTGCATAGATCGAACAAAATTATATTAAATGCACAAAAAAATTAAATAAAAAGAAACGTTACATACCGAAATTGAGATCCAAAATCTTTCATTTATCTCTCTTTTCTCTTAGTGCGTTAGGGTTTGGATGCTGGATGGATGCATGATGAGAGAATAATAATCTATCTAATGGATGGTTTGGTTTTGGGGGATACGATCATGATGGAAACTCTTACACCTTCCATTAAGCTTTGGTGAAATTTGAATTAAAAAGAAAGCAATCCAAATAAGGTGGAGTTGTTTATATGATTTGTTTGGTTAAGTTTGTGATTGTACATATGTGTGTAAATATCAATGGTGTACACTACTTTATATCTTACCTAAATTTTATTTTTGGCACATGTGACAGATGTACAATGTGTTTTGTACATTTGTGTTATATGAGATTTGAAGGATGATCTAGTTAAAATGGCGAAGTAGAAAGGAGAATTTAATGCTCTTGATCGGTTGTATGGTTAAAAAGACATAATCTCTTAAGGGCGTGTTTGGATTCACGTTTTAGTTGTATTGTATTGCATTCCGGTACTTTTCATGTATACATTGGGCGATATTCAGAATACATCTAGCAAAAACGTGTCACTAACCAATGTTTGGATAGGACGTATTGTCATTTCATGTATACGATTTGTAATACAGATCCATGTTTGGAAACGAAGTATAAGGGGCACACGTTGTGTATGTGTATGTATATATATATAGACGGTTTAACTTGAGTTACAAGAAATCCACGTGTCAATCTTTGAGTTGATGCGTATGAATCTTCACACTCTGGATATCAAGCGATTACTATATATATATATATGGTAGTCGCTTGATATCCAGAGTGTGAAGATTCATACGCATCAACTCAAAGATTGACACGTGGATTTCTTGTAACTCAAGTTAAACCGTCCAAACCATGGGGTCCACATTAGATGAATCATAACTCAGAAGATGAATCGAGATGATCTTTCAATTGGTCTACTGTTGGATATCTAATGGACGGTTGTTGAGAACGAGTCAGCGGTGAGAATTCAACGGACAAATGTTCATTGATCATCAGCTATGATTGATACAGTATCTACATTGTTTACAACGATTTGAATGGTTGTGTTTGAGTGATGAACATGATGAGTGGACAATCAACGAATGCATGTGCATGGATGTAATACTCCGTCAGTGTATATTTAAAGCTACGTGGGCCGACTGCAAGATTTACACATGCACTTAGTCATGATACACGATGGCATAGGCAGAGAAAACACCAACTTCGACAAGGCCGTGATGGTGGGCCTACCTTGATATATGTATTGTATATCCATTCTGTCCATCCGTTTTTCAGCTAATAATAGGGCATGTGCCGAAAAATTAAGCACATTCAAGTCTCAAGTGGACCACACTAGGGGAAACAGTGGTGATTGAACTCTCGCGATTAAAACTTCCTACGGCCCACCATAATGTTTATTTTGCATCCAAGCTGTTGATGAAGTAAAAAATACCTGGATGAAGGGAAAAAACAAATATCAGCTTTATCCAAAACTGATATTTGGCCCACAAGAATTTTTTTAATGGTAGGCATTTAATGACCACCGTTTCTTGTGGTGTGGTCCACCTGATATTTATATCTGCTTTATTTTTTGGCTCATGTGCTAAAATGATTTTAAAAAAATGATGGACGGCATGGATATACAACACATAAACCAAGGTGGGCCCCACATTCATGGCCTTACCAAATCCGCTATACAGAACAAACTACAAAACTAGTAGACCGAGTTTAGACGTGTCAACCAGTTATGTACACTCAATTACAAAAACTGGTTCCACGTCGTATTCATGTGCATGGAATGCATCACCTGGGGGTTCCAAAACAAACACGGGACACACGTCCATCATGGTCCCTAATAAGATGTTGTACCATCCCAAACGTGAATCCAAACACGCCCTAAGTGAATTAGATGTGTGTCGAATAGACTTGAAGTAGGTAGATGCTTGGCACAACATCGTGGTTCGTTGGATGGTTAAATAGATGGTACGGATCTAAGAATTTAGTTTAATAGATCTTACGGTAAATAGTATGGATCACCGTTATACGATGGGGCAATGGATCTCATACCCTTTCTTTTAAAATAAAAAACACAATCTTATCTTATGTCAAAGACGTTATAATGAGGAAGGTGTATCACTTCCCATATTTTTAGAAAAATATTAAAATACATGTTTGGCCCACTTGCACCATCTGTTTAGGACAAAAATTCATCATGATGTATCAACATCCTAAGTGAAAACTAACTAGTAATTTTTAGAATGAATAACTTATTTTGATATTTAAATAACTCTTTGGCGGATACAAATATGATGGACAGTTAGATTATGCATTAAATTTTAAGTGATTAAATAGTTAAGATATTAATTGTATTTACTGGTTATTTTACGATTGGTTTTGTAAACGGATACATATAAGGTGGTTTTGAATGTTGTCCATATTGGGAATGTAAATTGTTTGATTTTAAAGACTGTTTATGTATGCAAATTACATAGATGGTAATTTTAACGGTTGGTTAAGTATAATCATAAGTGAAAAATAAGATGATCGGATCATAATTTTATTTTGACACGTGTATGAGTGAATATGAAGATCATGTAGTTAGTTTAGTATAATCGGATAGTCTAAATTTAAAGTGGTCGATCAAATATCTTCATCCAGCGGTAAATGATCAATTTAACAGTTGATATGTTGAACGGGTGAGAATACTAAAGTATTTGATGATTCATCCTATTTAAGATTAAAGTACTTCCTAAGGTTTAAATTCAAACTAAAATATAGATAAATGGTTAAAGTCAACGGATATATAAGTGTATGGTTGAACAAGTATAATTATATGTCTTTACTTACGTATAAAATATTTTGAGTTTGTTAAATAGGAATCCATAAATGAGACAAGATAACTCAAGCAGACCACACCACACGTGTTCACTCCCCAAGTGCAGGGTTGTGATGTAGTAATAACTCGGTAAGACCGAGGTCGAATCCCAAGGGACTGAAACTCATACGTTATCTAAAATCAAATAGAAATAAAACTAGGCTTAGATGAAATCTAAACTGAATGTAATTTGAGGAATAATGATGAAAATATTAATCTAAAATTTATAGGAGAAATTAGAGATGGGAAACTAGGGATTTAGAGGATCCACTTGTAGAGATCAGGGAGATCTTATGCCTGCTTTAAGAATTATGAAAATTAACTGAACTGCCGTTGATCTAGTTTTCAAAGAGATGAAAGGTATATGAATTAGAATGATTCCATCACCAAACCATGCCCAAAAGATTATGGAAAACAACAGAATTAAACTAATTGCCACCTAATCACATGTATGAGAGTTAGGAAGGGTACCGTCATCCAACCATGCCCAGGAGACTATGGTGAACAACGGGACGTCCTGACGTCATAAACATAAAAGTAGAAGGACATGATCAAAGCCATTGCAGACCCATTGTAATTTTAGTCACAACAGACCATTAAAGACTAAAATATGCCATTAATTAAAATAGCATCAACATTAATTCAATTCATAAATTAAATAAAAAATTCATAAATTAAACTCTCTCATTTCATTACAAGCTTCACCTCCTAGTCCTAGCTAGGAGGTTTAGCCCAACATGAATAGGCTAGATATCTCAAAACAAAATAAAATAAAAATAAAAGAAATAAACAAATTCAACTCTCTCTCTTGTAGACGTCCGACCTGAGCCTTCCTTCCCAGCTCTCAATCTTCCTCCCAAGACCTGAATCTCCCCTCCTCACGTCCAAAACCTCCTTATATAGCTGCTGGAGTGGTGAAAATCGGATTTGAATCGGATTTGGAAAGCTATGCATGCCCATTGAAAACTTTTTTACAGCCAAGTTCGGTACCTCGAAACACGCCACTTTCCTCGCTTAAATTCCAAAGAAACACCGTCTCTTAGGATTTTCTTGGATCCTCTACATGATAGACGGTTCAAATCTGTCATATTATCAAAGATGTTGGGCCAAAACTGCCTAGAAAAGTCAATTTTCGTGGATGTGCGAAACCTTTCGCACCATTTCGCTGTTGTGATCGGTGGGACCCACAGAAGCATTTTCTGAAAAATCCACCCCATCCATTGGATTCAGAACGAAATTTTAGTCAAGAATAGGTGGTTTTGAATATCCATTGTCATGCCCCAAACTCAAAAACCGGGCTCACAAAATTCTCGATCGGCGCCGACAGCCTCCGTAGAACCCCATTCTCGGCCCCTAGCTCCCATTCGCCAGGTTCCGATCCTGGGATGCTACGAGGAGAATTTTCAACGTCAGTTTGATTCGTAATAAGCATAACCAATGGCATAACCCACAAACAACAACCAAGAACTCCATTACATTTCCACTATGATCAAAAACTTTACAAGTACAATGAGCATAAAGGGAAATACAATGGTAAGGAATAAAAACTCCAAAACGCTCTGCAACGTGCTCCTGCCTCAGCGCTGCTGCGATCCAACGTCACCTGCATGCAACGGTCGTGCATAAGCTTACAGAAAGCTTAGAGGGTGGTGAAAGTGTGTGCGCAAGGTAATAATATGAACATGCAATGTCTGAGTAAAGCGGAATATGTAGATGAATCTATAATATCATGAGCCGTACCAAGGCTTATACGATGCAAGACATGAATGGTATCGGCCATTCCAAGGCCATGCGATGTGCAATGCAACTCAAGCATACAGATCCTCATCTATGTCCACACATCAATCAGCTCAAAATATGAGATATCACCGGAGTCTAGTACACTCTAAACCAGATTGTCGCCACATCGCGAGCAATTGGGTAAGTGGAAGAGACCACACTATCCGTCTGCCAATATCGGGCGCGACTCGTCGATAGCGGACCCATTCCTCGAGCTGGTCAGACTCAGCGTAGTATAGCCCCCTACTCTCGGGCGGGTAAGGCCTCACCCCTTCCAACCGACCACGACACAGTGGAGAGCGTAACCGTCTAGTAATCGGCACTCAACGCTCATCTACCTACTCGGTCTAGACGTTGAAGCAACCTCTTGGTACCATAAGGCTTTAGGGACTTTCACCCAAGGATCCAACCTCTTGGTACCATAATCGGCATTTCATAAATCAAATGGGCCTAGCCCATAGACCTGTTACAAATCAATGGATGGACGGTATGAATGCATCACATGCATCAAGGGTGGGGCCCACATGAGGGCCTACCATCATATTTATTACAACAGTATAATATGTACATATATTACATATAGTATATATAAGTATATATGTATATATATACATGCACACACCCACACACGCATGCACACCCACACAGCACGCACACACTCTGCACGCCCGCTGGAGGTGACGTGCATAAAACACATGCATCAAGTGGACTCCACCGTCCAGCGGACGATGGAGCAATACATACACCATTATGGGTCCCTTGTGGGGCCCACCTGAAATGTTTATTCGAAATCCAACCCGTTCACAAGGTCCCTTGGACCTGGATGAAGGGAAAACATAAATTTCAGCTTGATCCAACACTTCTGCGGGCCCCAAACAGATTTCAATGGTAGATTTCAGTTTCACTGTTTCAAGTGGTGTGGGCCACCTGAGTTTTGGATCTGGCCGAAATTTGGAGGGGGCCCACCTGAGGAGGGGACCCACCTCGTGAACAGGTCGGATGACAAACAAACATTAAGGTGGGGCCCACGGCTGGAGCCGTGGGTCCCTTGCTAGACGCCGCCCGCCCGCCCGCCTACACGGCTGCACGCAGCAGCGTGCAGCGCTGCCCGCTGACACAAAAATGCAGAGGCTCTGCCTCTTAACATTTTTGGGAAAAATCTATTTTCCCGGGGTTTTTCACGCTTGGGGCCCGCTAAAATGAAATCCGCTCCGGCCATTGCGTTCTGTGGCCCGTAACAATCGAAATGAGTTTGAAGTTCAAATTTTTATATGCTTAGGAAGTGAAATAAAATACGAAAATGATGTTTGAATGGTGAGGATGTAATTTTTGACGCTATGGTCCACCAGGTCTTCCAATCAGCCCCAAACTCTTACCCAACGGCTAAAATACCGTAGGTAAGAGGATGGACGGCTTGGATTGAACATATACATCAAGGTGGGGCCTACACTAGGGACCACCCAAAAAGCTTCTCCTTTTCTTTCCTTTTCTTTTTCTTTTTTTTTTTTTTTGGTACTGGGACGTCCAGCGTCCCAGACGCTGGACGGTAAGCCTTTTTTTTTAAAATATACATGGTGGTGGGCCTTTTTGAAGTGGGCCACCACTAATGGATGATGGGGGGGTACCACATGCAAGGTGGGCCCCACTTGAAGGACTCTTGGACAAAAATAATTACCTCAAGGTGAGGTCCATTCAAGTGGGCCACACAACTCTATTGTATAAAAATAAAATAAAATAAAATAAATAAAAGAGAGAGAGAGAGAGACATGGAGAGTGGGACACGCCTTGTGATGGAGGGCTCCGCCACTATGAGTCCTCCCTTGAATAAAATCATATAATAAAGGGATCCCTTTTTGAACATGGGATCATCAAAAATATAAATCAACGGTGGAGATCCATTCCCCACCGATATGGACGGTCTAGATGACCTTTCTAAATGAAATAAACATCATGATGGGGTCCATGGAGAATGGCCCCATCATGGAATGATCATGATGATCCAAGTGGTCCATCGGCCACAACTTAGGGTCCCAAGCGAGATCCACGCCATTGATCGGTGGGTCTCACTTGGCCCATCATAAGAACAAGAAAGAAACTACCCTAAAGAGGCACCCACCGTCCGATCTTCTTGCTCCTATGAGTTCCTTGGCACCTTAGCTTGATTTTCAACGGTTAAGATGAGGAATGGAGGGTTGAGATGAGAGATGATGGGGTAGGAAAGTGGACCACACATGGAGCTTGGGAATTTTTAAAAAATTCCATACGTATGGAGCTCCTTTTGCTTGGAGATTTTGAAATGAGAAAGAGAGAAAGAGAGAGAGTTGTAAAGGGAGAGAGAGAGAGTGATGGATGGATGTGGTGAGTGATGGTTGTGTAAGAAAATCTTGACTTTTGAGGCTTTTGTATAAGAGAGGTATGGGTGGTGAAGACTTTTGTGGCTTTTTGTGTAAGAGAGGTATGGGTTTGGGAGACTTTTGTGGTTGCTTGGAAAAAGGGATGAAAGTGATGTGTACTTGACATGTGATGGCTTGATGGATTGATTGATTGATGGGATTGATGTGATTGATGTGACACATCGTAGAGATTCCCTTGAGTTTCGCAACGCGCAGCGTTTTCTCACACCGAATGTTGGCCTACAACTCTCGACCAGGGTATCGCCTCGGCGCGCGAGTCGTGGTATTGGAACAGCAACGACGGCGCGGTCGCTATGGTATTGGTCTCGGGTTGAGTCGACTCGGGTTGTCGGCACATGAATTAAGGTTGCGCGTCGATATTGGTTAAGGGTCGAAGGTTGCCAAAATTCGACCGGTAAGACCACGGAAGTCTACGGAAAGGTACGGACCAAGATACGGGTCTTACAGCTCTCCCCTCCTTATAAAAATTTCATCCTCAAAATTTACACAAGCATCGCAACCAAGCATTACTCATGAAGAAGAAGCGACATAACATCATCATATAGAATTGGGGACGGTGTACAAAATACAATACATGATCAATCATCAAAGAGATGAGGATAACGCTCTCGAATCTCAGCCTCATGCTCCCACGAAGCCTCCTCTACAGAATGGTGACCCCACTGCACCTTCACCAATGGAATGATCTTGGTTCTGAGGACCTGCTCCTTCCGATCAAGGATACGGACTGGCTGCTCAATATAAGAAGCATCCTCACAAACCTCCAACGACTGCCAATCAATAACGGGAACTATGTCTGACCCACACTTCCTCAACATGGAGACGTGAAAAATGTCGTGGACGCCAGACAACTGAGATGGCAAGGCTAGCCGATAGGCCACGGCGCCAACGCTCCCAGTGATCTTAAAAGGTCCTATGAATCTCGGGGCAAGCTTGCCCTTCGCTCCAAATCGAACTACGCCCTTCATAGGCGAGACCTTGAGATACATATGGTCCCCTACATCAAACTCTAAGGGACGACGCCGACGATCAGCAAAACTCTTCTGTCGGCTCTGAGCTGTACGCATCCTCTGCCTGATGATATCTATAGCCTCTGAAGTCTCCTGCACCAGCTCGGGACCTAAGAGACGGCGCTCTCCAACCTCGGTCCAACAACTCGGTGATCTGCATGGTCTGCTATATAGTACCTCAAAAGGAGCCATGCCGATGGTCGCCTGATAGCTGTTATTGTATGCGAACTCAGCCAATCGCAGATGCTCATCCCAGCTACCCCCGAAGTCAATCGCGCAGGCCTGAAGCATATCCTCAAGTATCTGATTGACCCTCTCGGTCTGGCCATCGGTCTGCGGATGGTACGCGGTGCTGATCTGTAAATCAGTCCCCATCGCTCGCTGGAAGCTCTCCCAAAACTGAGACGTGAACCTCGAGTCTCGGTCAGAAACGATCGAGAATGGAACGCCATGCAGTCTCACAATCTCCTCCATAAATAGTCTCGTAAGCCGGTCCATAGACCAAGTCGCACGCATCGCAAGGAAATGTGCCGACTTCGTCAGACGATCCACGATAACCCAGATGGCGTTATGACCGCGCTGAGTCCTCGGTAAACTCATAATGAAATCAGTCGACACGTGCTCCCACTTCCACATCGGGACGCTAAACGGCTGCAATAGACCAGGAGGTCTCTGATGATCGGCCTTGACACGCTGGCACGTGTCACACTCGGCTACAAAACTGGTGATCTGGCGCTTCATCTCCGCCCAAAAATACTGTCGTCTCATGTCACGGTACATCTTCGTCGAGCCCGGGTGGATAGAAAACCGCGAAGCGAAGTCCACCTTCTGTACCAATCTGCCAATCAGCCTGACCCTCAGATGCCGCCTCAGCCATATAACTCTGCAACGACTCATCAGCCTGCTGAGCCTCGATCACCCTAGCGACAAGAGAGGGTTGAATCGACAGGCTCGATAACTGTACAATGGAAGACTGCAGGCCGAACTCAAAGTCATACGCTGCGATATCCTCAAGCATCCGCCACTCCTGAATCATCATACGCGCCACTAGGCCTCGTGGCTGACGGCTGAGGGCATTTGCCACCACGTTCGCCTTACCCAGGTGGTACTAGAGATCAAAATTATAGTCTTTCAAGAGCTCCATCCAGCGCCTCTGTCTCATATTCAACTCAGACTGCGAGAAGAGGTACTTCAAGCTCTTGTGATCAGAGAAGAGCTCGAACCTAACCCCGTAAAGGTAGTGCCTCCACACCTTCAGTGCGAAGACAACTGCAGCCAGCTCTAAGTCATGCGTAGGGTAGTTCAGCTCATGGACCTTGAGCTGACGAGACGCAAAGGCCACTGGTCTCCTGTGCTGCATCAGGATAGCACCTAAACCGATATGCGAGGCATCAGTGAATACAATAAAGCCGTCACTCCCAGAGGAAGAGTGAGGACAGGAGCGGACGTCAGACGGTCCTTCAACTCCATAAATACTTGCTCACAGGCGTCACTCCAAATAAACTCTGCGCCCTTCCGAGTCAACCTGGTCAGTGGGGCTGCAATACGAGAGAAGCCCTCAATGAAACGTCGATAATAGCCCGCTAAACCAAGAAAACTACGGATCTCTATCGTAGTCATGGGCTGGCCCCACTGACACACTGCCTCGACCTTCGAGGGATCCACTGCGACACTCTCCCTCGTCACCACGTGACCGAGGAACTTCACCTCCTCCTGCCAGAACTCGCACTTCTCTAGCTTCGCATACAGCTGGTGTGCGCGGAGGGTCTGCAAGGTAATCTCTAAGTGCTGCTCATGCTCTTCACGGGTCCTCGAGTAGATCAGAATGTCATCGATGAAGACTACAACAAACTGATCCAGATATGGGCGGAAGACCTCGTTCATCAGCTGCATGAAGACCGCGGGTGCATTGGTCAGTCCGAAGGACATGACCTGAAACTCAAAATGACCGTAACGCGTCCTGAATGCCGTCTTCGAAATGTCCTCATGTCGGACCCGAATCTGATGATAACCGGAACGCAGGTCAATCTTTGAAAAGAACTGTGCACCCTACCGCTGGTCAAACAAATCATCAATCCTAGGGAGCGCGTACTTGTTCTTGATCGTGACTTTATTGAGTTCGCGATAGTCAACGCAGAGCCTCAACGAGCCATCATTATTCTTCACGAAGAGTACCGGCGCTCCCCACGGCGAACTGCTCGGACGGATGAAACCCAACTCTCGCAACTCGTCCAACTGCTTCTTCAGTTCCCGTAACTCCAACGGTGCCATACGATACGGGGCCTTTGAAATAGGCGCGGTACCGGGCACGAGATCAATCTGGAACTCGGTGAGTCGACGAGGTGGTAATCCCGAAATCTCCTGAAACACATCGAAAAAATCGCATACGATGGGCAAATGGTCGATGTAAACGGCAACCGGCTCCTCTATGGCGCAAGACATCAAATAAGACAACCGCTCTCCTCTGGCCTCTGCAATGAACTCGAACTGTGGCACGCCGGGTATACAAAACGTGACGGTCCTCGTGGCGCAGTCCAAAATGGCATAATACTCGGCAAACCAATCCATGCCCAGGATGACGTCGAACTCAGACATCGGCAAAACGAACAGATCGGCAGGCAGAAAGGTATCCCTAACCAGAACGGGGCAAGACGAGCAAAATCATCCCAACACTACAGTCCTCCCCAAGGGAGTCGATACTGATAGGCTCTCACCAGTAGACTTCAACGGTAAGCCAGCCAATCGATAGAAACTCTAGGCCACAAAAGAGTGCGATGCACCGGAATCAAACAGTACACGTGCAATGCATGCAGAAACTAGAAGTATATCCTCAACAACTCCTCCAGAAGACTGAGGGTCATACTGAGCTGCATAAAACCTATCCTGAGCCGGCTGGGGAGGTGCTTGTCCCCTCTGAGCGTACTGCTGCTGCTGATGGGGTCGCTGAGGTGGTCAAAACTGCTGCCTCTGCTGCTGCGACATCTGAGGCTGATAATGATGCTGATGCTGCTGTTGAGGTGGCCTCGGTGGTGGAGGCTTCTGTCGCTGCTGCTGTGGGGGTCTCTGCTGCTGCGGTGGAGGTCTCTACTGCTGTGGACCTCTTTGCTGCTGATGGGGGCTGGGACATTCCCATGAACGGTGTCCCGTCGCACCGCACCTGAAGCAAGTGCCGGTGAACTGCCTCTGAGGTGGTGGTGGAGGTGCTGCTGGTGCTGATGGTGCGCGGAAGGCTGGGTGACCTGTACGCCTCTGCTGCTATGGTCGACACTGCTGAGAATCACTGGAGGAAGCCTGCCTCTTCCGGTCTCTCCTCTGACAGCGATCAGACTGAGAACCGGCCCACTCAGTCTCATAAATCTGAGCTCTCCGTACCACTGCCTAGAAAGTAGGGAGCTCATGCCCAATAACACGACCTCGAAGGCCGTAACGTAAGCCGTGCTCGAAACGGCGGGCCTTCCGCCCCTCGTCATCAACCATATACGGTGCGAATCTCGATAGAGCCACAAAACGGGCCACGTACTGTGCCACAGTCATGTCTCCCTGCACCAGAGTCTCGAACTTTAAAGCTCACTGACGGCGGATATGGTCGGGGAAGTACTGCTCCTCGAATCGACCAACAAAGTCCTCCCATGTCCAGACATACTCAGGTCGGGCAACACGGGTAACAGAGGTCCACCAATGCTCGGCCTCACCCTGAAAGAGAAATACTACCAACCGGAAGCGCTGCTCGGTCGTGCATGACATGGTATCGAAAATCTTCTCCACATCGGAGCGCCATCTCTCTGTTGCGGTCGGATCTGGCTCGCCTTAGAAAAGTGGGGGATCCAGCCGTCTGAACTCACGAAGTAAGGAGGTCGCGGGCTCTTGCTCTGCCTGAGCTGGTGAAACAACTGGGCGTCTGCCCTGTCCCTAGAGTGCGGCTGTTACAGCCTGTAACATCTGCTATAACTGAGAGGCACTCACAGTCACGGTCGGCTCCGCATCGGCCTCAGGTGGAGGAATATCATCCTTAGGGAAGGGAGCAGGGATCTCTGAGGGTGGAACGGGAGACGTAGGTGGTAAAGCTGGAGCCTCAGGTGGTGAAGCAGAATCCTCAGGTGGTGGTGCGGGAGTCGATCGGGTAACCCTCCCAGGCGTCATGTCCTACAGGAAAGAGCGAAGGCGCTTATCAACTTCAAAACTTTCGAAGGTGCACACGTTAACGGTCTGTATTGGAAGGTCGCGAAGTTATCCGAACTTCAAAACTTAGCCATTATACACTCATATCAGACATGTAATGTTGTTCTCGGTTATTCCCAAGTTATGCTCTGATACCAACTTCTGTCACGCCCCAAACTCGAAAACCGGGCTCACAAAATTTTCGATTGCCGAATCCGGGGCCGACAGCCTCCGTAGAACCCCATTCTCGGCCCCTAGCTCCCATTCGCTAGGTTCCGATCCTGGGATGCTACGAGGAGGATTTTCAACGTCAGTTTGATTCGTAATAAGCATAACCAATGGCATAACCCACAAACAACAACCAAGAACTCCATCACATTTTCACTATGATCAAAAACTTTACAAGTACAATGAGCATAAAGGGAAATACAATGGTAAGGAACAAAAACTCCAAAACGCTCTGCAACGTGCTCCTGCCTCAGCGCTGCTGCGATCCAACGTCACCTGCATGCAACGGTCATGCATAAGCTTACAGAAAGCTTAGAGGGTGGTGAAAGTGTGTGCGCAAGGTAGTAATATGAACATGCAATGTCTGAGTAAAGCGGAATATGCAGATGAATCTATAATATCATGAGCCGTACCAAGGCTTATACGATGCAAGACATGAATGGTATCGGCCATTCCAAGGCCATGCGATGTGCAATGCAACTCAAGCATACAGATCCTCATCTATGTCCACACATCAATCAGCTCAAAATATGAGATATCACCGGAGTCTAGTATACTCTAAACCAGATTGTCGCCACATCGCGAGCAATTAGGTAAGTGGAAGAGACCACACTATCCGTCTGCCAATATCGGGCGCGACTCGTCGATAGCGAACCCATTCCTCGAGCTGGTCAGACTCAGCCTAGTATAGCCCCCTACTCTCGGGAGGGTAAGGCGCACCCCCTTCCAACAGACCACGACACAGTGGAGAGCGTAACCGTCTGGTAATCGGCACTCAACGCTCATCTACCCACTCGGTTTAGACGTTGGAACAACCTCTTGGTACCATAAGGGTTTAGGGACTTTCACCCAGGGATATCTATAGTATCCCATGTAGAACAAGATTTTCGGTATCCAATCCTACCAACCATGATACATTTGTAGAAGTTACGACCCCGTTGTCACTAGGGCGTACAATATCCATATCATACAAATGCGATATGCATGATTCACGCTATCCAGTCATGCATCAAATGCTGCGCATATCGTGCGCTCATGTAGAGTAACACCGCCTAATCGGGAGCCCATAAACAACCTGTCCGAAGGCAAATGCTATGATCAGACAATTCTCACGTCAAGCATACATATGATGTGTATGATTATGAGTCATGGAACTGTACTAAACATGTTATAATAAAATGAACTATCTTACAATGCAGATGGACCTGGACGACCGAAACACAGCAAGTACGGCCCAGTAATGGGCCTTAAGGAGAGTCGTAATGTGGACATCCAACCAACATTACACTCACAATGTGGACGTCAAACCAACATTGCTCCCAAGGCACGATCTTTGTAAACATCGGTACTTAGTCCGCAATGGATTTACACATTGCAATGGACCGTAGGTTATTCCCCTTGGACCTTACATATATATCAAATGGGCCATATCTTATGGGCCTTATATTCACCAGATGGGCCACGTAAATGGGTCATACTAATGGGTCTTATGTGCATTGCAATGGGTCAAAATCCGTGGGCCTTGGACTGCATCCAATGAGCTTAACTCATGGGTCTTAAAGGTAACGAATGGGCCACACCAATTGAACCCTATATGTATGTCAAATGGGCCCTAACCTCTTAGGCCTTGCATGCATATCAAACTGGGCCTAAACCCCTAGGTCTTACATATATCAAATGGCCTACTTCCATGGCTTTAAAATTTCAACAAAAGGGTCCAATTTCATGGGCCTTAAAGTACATCAAATGGGCCTAGTCCCATGTACTTGTAACATATCAAGTGGGCCTAAGTTCTTAAGCCTAAATGAGTCAAATGGGCCTAGCCCATAAGCATTTCATAAATCAAATGGGCCTAACCCATAGACCTGTTACAAATCAATGGATGGACGGTATGGATGCATCACATGCATCAAGGGTGGGGCCCACATGATGGCCTACCATCATATTTATTGCAACAGTATAATATGTACATATATTACATATAGTATATATAAGTATATATGTATATATATACATGCACACACCCACACACGCATGCACACCCACACAGCAGGCACACACTCTGCACGCCCGCTGGAGGTGACGTGCATAAAACACATGCATCAAGTGGACTCCACCGTCCAGCGGACGGTGGAGCAATACATACACCATTGTGGGTCCCTTGTGGGGCCCACCTGAAATGTTCATTCGAAATCCAACCCGTTCACAAGGTCCCTTGGACCTGGATGAAGGGAAAACATAAATTTCAGCTTGATCCAACACTTCTGCGGGCCCCAAACAGATTTCAATGGTAGATTTCAGTTCCACTGTTTCAAGTGGTGTGGGCCACCTGAGTTTTGGATCTGGCCGAAATTTGGAGGGGGCCCACCTGAGGAGGGGACCCACCTCGTGAACAGGTCGGATGACAAACAAACATTAAGGTGGGGCCCACGGCTGGAGCCGTGGGTCCCTTGCTGGATGCCGCCCGCCCGCCTACACGGCTGCACGCAGCAACGTGCAGCGCTGCCTGCTGACACAAAAATGCAGAGGCTCTGCCTCTTAACATTTTTGGGAAAAATCTATTTTTCCGAAGTTTTTCACGCGTGGGGCCCTCTAAAATGAAATCCGCTCCGGCCATTGCGTTCTCTGGCCCGTAACAATCGAAATGAGTCCGAAGTTCAAATTTTTATATGCTTAGGAAGTGAAATAAAATATGAAAATGATGTTTGAATGGTGAGGATGCGATTTTTGACGCTATGGCCCACCAGGTCTTCCAATCAGCCCCAAACTCCTACCCAACGGCTAAAATACCGTAGGTAAGAGGATGGACGGCTTGGATCGAATATATACATCAAGGTGGGGCCTGCACTAGGGACCACCCCAAAAGCTTCTTCTTTTCTTTCCTTTTCTTTTTTTTTTTTTTTTTTGGTATTGGGACGTCCAATGTCCTACAGACGCTGGACGGTAGGCCTTTTTTTAAAAAATATACATGGTGGTGGCCTTTTTGAAGTGGGCCACCACTAATGGATGATGGGGGGGGGGGGGGGGGGGTACCACATGCAAAGTGGGCCCCACTTAAAGGACTCTTGGACAAAAATAATTACCTCAAGGTGAGGTCCATTCAAGTGGGCCACACAACTCTATTGCATAAAAATAAAATTAAAAAAAAAAAGAAATAAAAGAGAGAGAGAGACATGGAGAGTGGGACACGCCTTGTGATGGAGGGCTCCGCCACTATGAGCCCTCCCTTGAATAAAATCATACAATAAACGGATCCCTTTTTAAACTGGGATCATCAAAAATGTAAATCAACGGTGGAGATGACCTTTCTAAATGAAATAAATATCATGATGGGGTCCATGGAGAATGGCCCCATCATGGAATGATCATGATGATCTAAGTGGTCCATCGGCCACAACTTAGGGTCCTAAGCGAGATCCACACCATTGATCGGTGGGTCTCACTTGGCCCATCATAAGAACAAGAAAGAAACTACCCTAAAGAGGCACCCACCGTCCGATCTTCTTCTCCTAGGAGTTCCTTGGCACCTTAGCTTGGTTTTCAACGGTTAAGATTAGGGATGGAGGGTTGAGATGAGAGATGATGGGGTAGGAAAGTGGACCACACATGGAGCTTGAGAATTTTTGGAAAATTCCATACGTATGGAGCTCCTTTTTCTTGGAGATTTTGAAATGAGAAAGAGAGAAAGAGAGAGAGAGTAGTAAAGGGAGAGAGAGAGAGTGATGGATGGATGTGGTGAGTGATGGTTGTGTAAGAAAAGCTTGACTTTTGAGGCTTTTGTGTAAGAGAGGTATGGGTGATGAATACTTTTGTGGCTTTTTGTGTAAGAGAGGTATGGGTTTGGGAGACTTTTGTGGTTGCTTGGGAAAATGGATGAAAGTGATGTGTACTTGATATGTGATGGCTTGATGGATTGATTGATTGATGGGATTGATGTGATTGATGTGACACATCGTAGAGATTCTCTTGGATTTCGCAACGCGCGGCGTTTTCTCACACCGAACGTTGGCCTACAACTCTCGACCAGGGTATCGCCTCGGCGCGCGAGTCGCGGTATCGGAACCGCAACGACGGCGCGGTCGCTATGGTATTGGTCTCGAGTTGAGTCGACTCGGGTTATCGGCACATGAATCAGGGTCGCGCGTCGATATCGGTTAAGGGTCGAAGGTTATCGAAATTTGACCGGTAAGACCGCGAAAGTCTACGAAAAGGTACGGACCAAGATACGGGTCTTACATCCATTGGCGTGTCCCAGAGAAGAAATAACTAAAAGATCAGATTTGAACGCTACAGGGCAGCCCTTTTGTAGCCCCTGTATCTCACACATGTGTTTGCATGAGTGAAAAGTTTAAATATGATTTTTTAGTGGTCACGGCTGTCTACACGGTGGATGGTTTGGATTGAGCTTACGGGGCACGTGTGGGGCCCACTATCATCCGCAAAACGGCCAGCGGCGGTTCATTCGCTGACGCGAAAATTTTCATTTTTTTGAAGACGGTCGCGGAACACTTCCGCTGTGACTTGGTGGAGCCCACTTCTTTTGGCGTCTGCGAAATCCAGTCCGTCCATCGAACGAAGCTCGAAAAACCGGTCGGGTATGACGTTTTTGAAGTGGATTTCGTCGTAGCCCACGGATTAATTCAGTTCGCCGCCCATCTTCCGTTTGACAGAAAGAATCTTTCGATCGCTCGCATGGGAGAAAAAGGGCTCCTAGGCGTGGGCTACATCCGCCCTATGAATGCAATGAACGGTCCAGATCTAGCCATTGGGTAACAGGTGAGCCCCACTAGGCAAAAACGGACGGACGTTGTCCATCCGCTAGCATGCTTGCGTAGAGGAGAGAGAGAGTCGAGTCATGCCGTGGTTTGACCACGGTGGAGGTGCAGTGCACGGCGGCTGCATTCGTGCACGTGCACGCACTATGCAAAGGAAGGTTCACTGTGATGGTCCTGAGAAATTCAATCCGTCCATTTCTTTTCTCATATTATTTTAGGCATTGAGTATGAAATTGAGACAAATCCAGGGGTCATGTGGGTCCCAAATTGAAGATTAATGGGCTGATGTACCCGTCAGAGGGATCCAGTGGCTGGAAATTGACTTGTACGGTTAATTTCTTGTCCTCAGGCCACGTATGAAGTTTTGAACCGAACGGATGGTGGGAAACATGTGATCTTGCATTCTGGATGAGTTTTAGACCATTTGAGCTTCAGTTCTTTGATTTTCTCGGATCCCTGGCATATAATTTCAGTCGATCTTGGTCCCCTGGAGTGTGTCCCTTGCCTTGGTGCATCTTGAGCGCTAAAATCATATTTTTAATACTCATTTCCAGTTAAATCTCATAAAGACCCCTGCATCACAAACACGATTAAATCGGGCTATTAGACAGTACAATGTTCGTAAATTCAGGTAATAACTAGGGTCTAATGTGTAATATTTGATCATCAACAACACGAAGCAGATTGGATTGAATGGCTACCATTTTTTGAATCAGGATGATAATTGTACCTATAGTTACCTTATGAACAGTTTGGATGACACATATCCATCATGTTGAGCTCTGAACAGGTTTCAAAAGTGGGCGGCGTTTCCATTATCGCTGTATCCTTTCGTGTGGCACCTGAGTTTTGATCTGCCTCATGTTTGAAATATACTATTGTGAGCCTGGAAAGCTGATGGACAGAGTCGATTTCTCACGGGAATCTCGGTCTGCCCTCACTTAGAGGAACCTCATGTAGGTGGGGCACATGCAATTCTCGTTCGCATGCCACCGTGATACGTCAGCATCTTTATAAACGGCTAGGATTTTGGCTAAGGGTTGGATCACCCTATTACGGACGTGGATAACGTAGTACCCCTGTCCCGATTTCGGAACAGTCTGCAGCTCTTAGGGGCCTACCGAGATGTATGGGTTTATCAACACGGACGCGGATTAGATACTGACTGGTTCAGTAGCGAATTCGCTACTGAAGTGACGTCACCAGATTTTGTAGGCCCCAGCATAATGTATGTGTTGTATCCACACCGTCCATCCATTTGGAGAAAGCTTTTTATGCCATGAGCCAAAAAATGAAGCAGATCCAAGGCTCAAGTGAACCCCACCATAGAAAACAGTGGAGATAGTGACGCCCACCGTTGATTCACTCTTAGGCCAACCATGATGTTTATTTGATGTCAAACCTGTATATGAGTCAACACAGACATGGATGAAGGGAAAACACAAATATCGACTTGATCGAAAAAAATTTTGGCCCCCAAGAAGTTTTTAATGGTAGGTGTTCAATCCCCACTGTTTTCTGTGGTGGGCCCACTTGAGCTTTGTTTCTGTCTCAATCTTTGGCTTATGCTCTAAAATGGTCTCTAGAAATGGATGGACGGTGTGGATACAACACATACATCATGGTGGGGCCCAAAAAACATGTGACGTCACTTCAGTAGTAGCGAGACTGCTACCCAACCAGCCAGTAGCTAATCCGCTTCCTATCAACACCGTCCGTCAATTTTGCCATATCATTATAAGAATATAAGTCCAAAATTGGAGCAGATCCAAAGCTCAAGTGGACCACACAGTAGGGATTGAAGGCTCACTATTAAAAACTTATTGAAAGCAACTGAATGCTTTTTTTTCATGGAGTTGATACTTGGCAAATAAACACCACCATCACTGCTGCTTCTTGTGGTGTGGCCCCTTGAGCCTTGGATCTGCCTCATTTCTGGGCAGCATTTTCCTAAAATGATAGGACAAAATGAATGTACGGTGTTGATATTCCCATGAATCACGGTGGGCCCCTCAGAGCCCAGCCTGGGACAGGCGGGGGTATTAACTAATCCGCGTACCCTTATTACGAACATTACTTGTTCCACACACGTTCTCCGCGTTGGCATGTACGGCAATTGGAGATGAGTGTAGATGTGGCATCTCAAAATAGCATATTCATTCGGTTGTCTGCTCATTCAATTCAAGCTGTCCAAGATATTCTCCCATACGAAGATAATACATGCTCCACTTCAATTTCACATGAGCTTGTCCACCGTCCGACAACAACATGGGCCCCATATGAACCAGAACCAATTTTGCTCACTTTCATCGAGATTACTACCAAAGCTAAGCTTTATCTTTCAAAACTCTCTCAAATTCTTAAAAACATTTATAACCATAATCCTTGTCTAGTCTCGATTACACCCCATATATACACTACCACAATGAAAATAAAAAAACAAATCACGCACTCACACAATTCTACACACCTTTGATGAGACTTTTAATAGTATCGACAACCATTGAGGACCAGCCGATGACATTGAAAAACTTTTGATGCTATTAAATAGCAACATCAAAAACCGTCCAACAATCAATAAATATTGTTCCAAATTTTCTCAATGGGAACGACACTTGCCCAATGGAATTGAGTGGTCTGCCAATGACATCGACAAAATCTTTTACTAACAAAGTTAAGACATTAGATAACAAACTCCGTAAAACCAGGCATTGCCGATCTGATCATATGACACATTGATCCAACCGGTTGATTGTTTTCAGCCCTTTGATCGAGTAAGTCCAATCCAAGGTTCATGACTGAAAATCCAACCGTCAAATCAAAGACCAACAAACAATTCATTTTCTTTTCTGAATTTCATCAATTAAAAAGAATGGGATCGATGATGAGAACCACCACACGAATTACATCCACGTGATCTTATTGGGTTGGGTCATTTACAAGAGCCGCGCCTCTCCTTTGCAATTGTCGGAGGAAGGGAAATCCGGCTTAAGAATCATGGTGAAATATTACATAGAATTTTCTTCCATTTTTTTTCCTTTTTTTTTCTCCTTTTTTACAATTTCAACAGTCATCAGTCACCACAGGTTCTCTTCCTCTCTCCTTTTTGAATCAGAGGAGGCAAGAAGAGTCTGCCTGTTGTTGTAGTTGTTGTTGTTGTTTGAGCTGCTGCTTGGCTTGATGCTGGGCCCAGTAGGCATGGGCCGACAGGACCCTCTCCAACAGCTCCTGTGGGACCGGCTCTCCCCTCCTTTGCTGTGGTGATATCCTGGCCGTATGCACCAGCGTCTTCCATTTATCCTGCGAACCCTCAAACAAGGAAAATAAATAAATAAATAAAAATAAAGGAGGAAATCTTTATATATAAAAAGCTGGGAAAGAGAAACTCAAGAGACAGATTTTTATGTTAGAAAATGATAGGCTACGTCATCTTTAGCTTTCCGGCCTACATACCAATGTTGCACAAAAAAGCTACGTTCCGAAATTCCAGTCATGGATTGGTAATGAATCAGTGATGGAACCAGCATAGTAAGTCCTATCCACCACAGACATGGCATGTCAATAAATCAGGACCATCCACGTCTTCCAATGTGGATGCAAAATCTGTTTAAAAGCAACAGCCAACTGATTTATACAATCAACGCGGGGAAACAGAACAGGAGCTCAATAGTCTATGGTCCCAACTGGTGTCTCACCGTGCCCCTGGTTAAGTACAGAGAAGGATCTATCATGTTCCAGTTCTTCTGGCTCTATCATAAGGGATGGCATTCAATCTACTGAAACTGAAGGAAGGCTAGTTGGCTCTGATTGGCCGAAAAAATGGGACCACAAGTATCAAAATGACAACAGGTGGGGTCCATGGCTTCAGCCATTTTAAGTAGCAGACAAGAAGATCATGTGCTAAAGGCAAAGGCGTCTTTCTTTTTCTTTTCTTATTTACACCTCCCCTTGCACATGATGTTGACTGCTAATGCAGTGGGCCATAGCTCAAGGACAAAAAATCCAACCGACGGGATAATCCAAACCACCCAACTAGACGACCTTTGCCCACTCGATGTATCCACAAGTAAATTCTCTTTTCACCGCTCGTTTACTTCAAATCATCTGATCAGTTGTGATGGTTGGCATGCGGCCCACTCACCATGAAGCCCACCGGATGAAAAGTCCCATATAAAGTGAGAAACGGTGGGATAGGGGAGTTGATTCACCTGTGGAAGGAAGTGGAGAAACTACGTTGGAGGTGAGGTTTTGGCCCGTGCACCTTGGCAGTCTATGCTAGGATCAGAGGGAGACTGATCTTTTATCATTTACTTCCCTGGTTTTCTATCTACCAAGGGAAACAGACAAGTATTTTAGTCTTTTTTCAAAGGGTATGACAGTCATTCCATGAAATTAAATTTCCTGTGCAATGGCGGCTAACCTTTGTTAGCAGCTTCTCTAGTTAAGACACAGATACCTTCCATACCAGTAAAGGGACATAAAAACCTACCCTTATCAAAGAGACCAACATGACAACCTTAAGAAAAAAGTACACTAGTTATCTGTTACGTGGGAGAACTGAATGCTTAGAACAGACATGACTCCTTAAATTGCCGAAATTCCCAACAAAAACCAGAACAGTATATTTTTTCAGTTGAGTCCAGAGCGAGAGGAATTTCTATTTGTAGATGGAATTCAGAAAGATCTCTGATTCTGATCATGTTTCCATAAGTAGAAAGGTTTTTGAAATCCAAGCTCACTCAAAAAATGCATAGGACACTTCATCGGCAGTAATCAACTGAAAACATTTAAGAGGCCTGACAATCACAACTGTTGCAGAACTGTAAATACAGCAGCCCAGCAAGCTGCACAAGTTAATGGGCATGATCCTAGGAAATCAAGGTAGTGGGTAGCGCCCAAAAATGATGGGATGCAGGCTCAAACTTGACTTTTTAGAGGGTGGTTGGATAAAGTAGGGCCCACTTCTGCAGCCAACTTATGGGTGCTTCCACTGGAACATTCAAAGCAAATAGAAAACAGAAAGACGGAGAAAAACCAAAAAAAAAGAAGATAAAAGCAAACCACATACCTTCAAGTCGACATATGTTCGATGCTTTGCATTTTCGAAAGCACGAAGCTTAACATCACGCCACCTAAAGAACAAGATCAAGGCCAATGAGTAAAGAACATGGCAGAAACTCCCTCTTAACTTCAAAAACATAGCTCAAAAGATAAGGGTATGAGACATACAGTACAATTAACTGAAACTGATGTTGTGGAATGTAATGGAACAGAAAACATTCAGTTTATTAAACCCCCATACACAAGTACAATTTGCCCCTAGTTTGGATGATGCACTATTGAATTGAAATGCTATTACCCAAAAAATTAAGTAGAAAAATCTAGTTTGTAATTTCCGTTCCTCGCATTCATATAAAGGGACTGGGCTCCAGATCGCAGCTATGTTCATTCCAAGTAACTCAAAACAAAACTAACCACAATTTGGGGGTTAGGAACTCAATATGAATGCTTGAAATCACTAAATTTCTATCATTTCCCCATAAGTATTCACAATTCAGTTCACATGTGCATCAAAACCGAGACGTGATGGTGAAATAGAAAGAAATGGAGGCTCATGGATATTACAAACCTTCCAGTTCCAAGTTTCTCAACAGCCTGCACAAGTGCTTCAACTTCAGTGACAGAAAATGGTCTCCTGATCCGTCGCTGAACAAGCTCAGATCGCCTTGATTTCCGGTGCAGGGGGATGACAGCCAGTGCCTCCACGCTCATGGAGGGAATGGCAACCAAAGCTCTGGAATCAGGCATTGTTTTCTCCAATGACATGTCAGTAGGAGAGGGAACCGAATCGTGGTCACTTTCGATGCAGTTACCCAAATTCGTTAGCTGAGGCTTTGGAGGGACATCAGGCACACCTTGATCCAGAGCAGGAACTACTGGAGACCTAACAATAGATTGACATGAAGTGAATTGAAGCGAAGCTCAAGAACAGCTAAATGATCAAAGATCACTAAAAAATTTGTTTCAAAAGATAAGAGTAATGTCTGTTTTTATGAGTATAGCTTAGGGAGAATTGCAGGCCTCATTGGAGATGGAGGATCACTCGTCTCCAGCATCTCAGCTGCAAACATCTAGGGAAATCAGAACCTAACAGATCTGCTCCACCAAGGTCATTTGACTGACAATCATAGCCATCCAACCAGTGTAATTTGCGCCCATTGAAAGTGGTTCATTGTTCACGTTTGCTCAACTTCATCAAAGCCGTCAATTATCAGGACATTAATATGACGGGACAGAAAATTTTCTGCAATTATTCAGCTCTAAACCCTTCTAGACATGGCCCACCAGTCGACGGTTCTGATTGCTTTAGAAGTTTTCCATGCGTACAATTAAGATGCAGGAGGTGACTGAACCTATCTCCAAATGAGGCCTCTCCCCTCCATTGAACTGTTTTGAAATTCACAGCAGTTTCCACAAGCTTACTACAGAATATGGGAGCTACCAGACACGGTAAATATCTTACCTGGTTAGTGGTTGAGTAGCATCACAAGAAAGTAGAAGGTGAGGATCTTCACAGCATAGAGGTGGTGGGGCATGCGAAGTATTCGGCTCCAGTGTAAAACCCAAACCATCCAGCTTATCATCATGAGAAATTCCAGTCTGAAGCAAAGTCTTGCTGTCATCTCTAACCTTCTTCCCCTGAAGAAGAACACCGACTCGTAGTCCACCACCAAGTATAGCAGTCACAGCCTCCATAACTGTCCTCTGCAAAAACAAATATGGCACAACCAACATAGAAAACCAGTGATTCATCAACAACATGTTTTGGCAATATCTGTACAAGATTTTGCAAATCGAACAAGGTTTTGCATACCTTCAGTGACCCGACAGTTGCAGTTTCAGGAATCTCAATGAAGAGCTCCGGTACCCTGAAGGACTTGATGCTGAGCTTCACTGTGCAGAGGAAAGACAGAGCTTCTAAGAACCTCAGATGTCAGAACCCAAACGATATGAACCGAAACACCAAGTCAAAGATTTTAATATTCATCGTTCTATCTAAGGTGCTAACCTACCATGTGAATCCTCAGGTCCAAAGGATGGTTTTTGAGCTGCCACTGGTGAAGATGCCCCACTTGCTGCACAAAAAAGCCAGCTATCTTTAGCAAGCTACATGAGACACTGAAAAAGAAGAGAGAATGAACAGGTAATGAACGGAAAACAGACCTCCATGCAAACTAGCAGTTGAACCATTGGCTTCTCCTTTGATAGCCTTTGCAGGTGAATTAGAAACGCCCTCACTACTAATCCCCCCATCTGAAGTCGATACTGAGCTTTGCTCAACCAACTTCCTCTTTTTGAATGGAGAACACCTCTGGGTCCTTTGGCGTGTGTAACATATTTTCCTACTGCGGAAAACAGTGTTCGTTTCCGAATCTGATAACATCGTCCATTTGAATAGTCAGTAAATCTAGCATATCATTCAGATGGAATCCGATGCAAGACTGATTCATTATGCATCAAAAGTTCAAATACCTCCAATATAATGAACAATAATGACTATGGTAACTAATATTGTTAAACTCAGAAAAATCAGCATACCAGAATTAGAAAGTCCCTCATCCTTGAACAATGTCGGAGCAACTTTCCAGTATTTGGATGCCAGCAGCTTCCTTATCCTCCTGTCTCCAAGGCGAGGTGGCCTGAAGGCCTTTAAGGATATGGGGCTGGGTTGAGTGCACCCAGAAGAGTTTTCGTCATCATCTCTATTAACTACTTTCAAGTTATCTTGATGCCTAGGGAGTGACCCACTGAGAATGTGGTTCCCACACAAAGGCACCTCAATGCTACTGTCTGAACTAACTAATGCAGGAGGTTTAGTATCCATTTCCATTGGATCCTCCGTACTGCACACATCTAGCACAATTCCATTTTTCACATTTCCAATCCTTTGATGCTCGGCTTCCAAATTTCTCTCGATTTCATCCTCTACTTTGTGATCATGAGATTCTGCGCAGCTATGGGAGCCTCTCTTAGCATGACATTTTCCATGGACAGTGCCCGGAAAGTTTTCAAATCCATTGCTGCTATTGCCAATCGGTGACTCCTCAGCACAAGCAAGTTTCTCTGATTTCTCAGACTTAGTTATCATAGAAGTGGGTCCCAGGGTCAGATCATCTTGAACATGGGAGTGTTCCTTTAAAGCATAGTTTTCAGAATGCCTTCGCAAGGTAACTTTTGGGTAAAATCCACTCTCATCACAGCTTCCCTGATTGCACAGATGACCACATGGACCTTGTTTAAATGGTTTCCCTTCGTTGTGTTGTTCCTGTTTGATATTATCCTCCCCTCCAGCAAACTGAGAAGTCACGTGGCAAGCAACTGGAGAACTCTCTTTTTCTAGTAACAAATTACCGGCTACGGTAGCCAGTAAGTCAAATGCACACATCCGATTGTCCTCAACTTTCTTTCCAAACGAACGCTTTCCCTAATAGTCAATTAGTAAAACTTTAGAATAAAGTTCCGTGACCAAACGAAGAAACAGGATGATTTGGAATTTGAAATGGTGGTAAATATTTACCCTTGCTGATCTTGAAGCTCGGGGCATGGCAGGCACCTGGTAGCCATTAAATCCGTAGTCTAACCTCTTCTGCAACACCATATCTCAGAGACTCATACCAGAAAGAATAACTCAGAAAGCACAAAGAAAAAACATCATTGGATGCATTCACAGTCCTCAATCCAGAAATAGTTCAACATAGTGAACACGTATGCTGACCATCACTTGAACTAGCAGATCCCAAGAACAAAACCCTTTGATGCAGCAGCTGAGAGAAATGCCATGATTCAGAACCTTCTGCTTACAACTGCATCCAATAAAAAAGCATTCCCAACCATACAATAAAGCTTTAAAGATACTCCATGACAACCTGAAAATAACTGGAGCATAATCAGGGAACTCAAAAGGTAGCATGAATGCCATCATTTATGGATTCCACGATCTCAGAGAAATGAAATACAAAAGAATCGCATGAGAAAGAGAGTAATTAATTCCTTCAACAGAGAGAGAGAAAGAGTGAGTGAGTGAGTGAGACTCATTCATTGTCATAATCTATACTATTGCTTATGCAATTAACTGCCATTAAAAATCTCCCAAAATCAATGAATATATTACTCAAAACCAATTATTGAAAATATATTACTCTCCACAACCTCATTTACCAACTCAACTTGCTGAACTTCAATAAATATATCAGTGTGTATTCTGCACTAATTATTTTAAAAGCAGATCCAAGAATATTGATGCCAATTTTGAGTTGAAAAGTGCATTCCTAACGTATTCTCAGCATCAAGATTTTATATCTGCTGCTAAAAACGGGAAATGTTACAAAAGGTGCAGTGATCCAGACCATTCATGGGATGGGACCCCTTGACTATCGGCCATTGTCCCAAAATCATGCAGACAGGACGATCCTAGCTAATAATGGCTGGCCGCTGTCAATGTTCATTACCACTGTCATTTATCAGTCACCAATCAGATGGTTAAGATTGTCTAACCAGTGAACCTTCTAACATGGACCATTCATGGTGGGGCCGACCAGATGAATAGCATGGACCATAGACTGATGTGCCATGCATCCAATTTCAGTGCAGAGCACAAGATCATAGAATATGTGAGCTGCACACAGATTTTATTCCCCTTTTGATAAACCCAAAACTTTAAAAGGCTAATAAAACCCAATTCTAGTGGTTTCTTCTAGCTAAAATCTGCCAGATAAAGATTAAGTAGATGAAAATTTCACAAAGATCCCGGGTGGAAGAGAAAAACATGAACATTATTCTGGAAAAAAATAAAATAAAATCACTGAGATAGATTGAGAAGAAAATGTAAATCTCACTACGATAGCAGAGATGGTTGCGCACTTATCAGCGATTGATAAACCCTTAAAACCAAATCCCACAAGACCTCAGACAGGAAATGACTTTATCAGGGAAAAATAATAATAATTTAAGATCTAAGTATCTTACATTTGAACAACTCTTCTTAACCCCGTTAGCTCATCAATGACGAAAAACCACCCCTTCCAATCTCAGGCATCTTTCCAATATTTTCTGCAAACACAGGAAATAAAAAGATTTTTTCTTTCTTTCATCAGACAAACAATTCAAAAATATAAAAAATCCACAAAACCCTCTACATACGTAAGAAACAATAGAATTCTAACAAATCTAGAGAAAACTATCACACGGATGCAAACAGGAATTTTCACAAAATTTCCCAAAGTTCCTTAAAACAGAGATCGATTAAGATAACCCTCTGAAATGATGACCGGATCTTAATTGTCTTTCCAATTCAAGAGTTTTCATGGAAAAAATCAAAATTTTAACAGAAAAGACGTAAATCCTTAGGAAAACAGGGAAATCCCAACGAACCCTCAGATCGAAACCCCGAGGAAATAAAACCCGATGCAAGAAAAAGAAATTCAAAACAAAATATCACAATTTTCAGCACGTTAATAAATGCCATGAAATTCAGGAAAAAAAAAACGATATGATATTATAATCCAAAAAAATCCGATTCAATGACAAAACCCCAGCAAAGGAAAATAAAAAATTAAAAAATTCTATTATTCAGATCAATTAAACGCGAGCAAAATAAAAAAATAAAACGAAATTCCGAAAAATCGCCAATTTAAAACCGGAATAAAAAAAGAGAAGAAGGGAACCATAAACCAGGAAAAAAAAAAAAAAAAACCCATTCCACAACAAAACCCTAACTAAAATTTTTTAAAAAAAATTTAAGGAAAAAAGGGGTAAAAGAAAGGGGAATCCGATCCAAATTTTCCATTTTTCAGCCAGATCGTTGACAAGAAAAAAACAGAATATCTGTCAGATTTCGCTCAAATTCCGTCGGCCAAAGGATCAGAAGGCCCAAAGAAGAGGAATTCGTTGAAATTGCTTGAAAAGAGCGATTTTTCTTCAAAAATTCAATTTCCGGAAGATCGTTCCCCCTCAAAAACACAGAAATTCCGATCAACTCCGCTCGAATTCCATCATCGATGAGAATGGAAAATCACCAGAGAATTAAAGCACGAAACGAAGAGGAATTCAATCGACTCACCTCCAGATAACCAATTCTAGTCGAGATTCTCGTGTTCCGCCGAGATCGTCGTCTGAAAACCCACAAATTCCGGCGGATTCCGTTCGAATTCCGGCCGATGTCAGATCGGAGAATTGCCGGTAAAAATCGATTGGCTTCATGCAATCTCTGCCACTATCTCTCCCCCTCCGATCGCCAAAACCCTCTGAAAACCACTCCCTATGGCTTAAACCCCCGCTCTTATACCTTTGACCCCTGTGACCCGACTAGCCGGTAAAAGGCTACCCGTCCACGGGCTGCAGCCCGTGGAGAAAACTACCTAGACCGGTTCCTCCCTTCGGGTAATCCATTCACTGTCTACCATCCGTTGGATATGCGCCACGTGAAAGGAAGCTGAATCGTGCGGCGGACATTGGATTAGAAGACCTCATGGGTTTGGAAAACACGGGAGAAATAGCGAAAGTTTCGGGTTGGGAACTTGGGACATAGGATAGAAAATGAGTAATTTACTATAAAAAGGAATTTCTGAGAGATAGAGAGAGAAAATAAAAGAGAGATCCAGTACAAATGCTTCTTATCTTGTTTTGGTGGTTATTCATTTGTGGGGCCCACTTATAGTCTTCTTATGATCATTGAATATTATTTATAGAATGGATCCATCGTAAGCCCATAGACTTATAATGATCGGATGATCAATGTCATTCGATTGATGGTTGTTTGATCAATAACTAGCTGGAAAAATATATCCAACGGCCCATACCTATTGGCTTGAAATGATGAGGATATAGAAGTTCCAAGAATTCATCAGGTGGGCCCCACAATGCATGTATGTAACGTTGGTGGAAAATCGGGAAACCATCAAACGAACCACGAGTACGTGAAAGGTGGGCAAATCTAAATGTGGGCCAATGTATCAACTTTCAGACTAAATGTACGGACGAATCAAACTCACTCAAGGCCACGAGGTGGGACCCACCTAATAGACTACCTGAATCCAGTGACATGGGATGGACGCAGATTGCATCCTGGCTCCCGTTTGGACGAATTCAGTCCATGAAGGAGATCTGTTGGGCCCACTGTGATGCACGTTTTTTATGATGCTCTACATTTGTTCTTCTACAGAGATTTTATGCTTGAGCCCAAAAATATGCCGACCAGAGGTTCAACTGAATCACAATGAGAATTGGAGGTCCACGGTTGAAAACTTCACAGGAGCTGCAGAATTTTTTATAAGCTAATATATGTGTTTTTAGAATTGTACATGCGTCGCGCCTGGCAGGCAGTAGCTAAGTCGGATTGGTTCAATCCTTGATCCTATTGGCTTAATTCACCAATAGCTTAGATTATTTCGAGCACGTCAGGCATTTTCTCAAACACATGAAATGTATCTCCAATTTTTCATAAAATGTAAAACAATAATAATGCTTTACATATGTTTTACCAACACTTCATTAGCAAAATTAAAATTAAAATATGAGAATGCTTTTATGATATAAAGTTTTTTTCTTTTAATGATTTATTTTGTATTCATTTCTCCCACACCACCGGTTGATTCCTTAGAGAATGTAAGCACCTTCAAATCATACCCGGTTGAGTCATTTCATTAGTATTAATATCAAAATAACAGAGCTACTGGCCTGATTCCATCGGGTCATTTGGAACAAAGGTCCGCTCCAAGTCAAGTCACGGTTGGACATATTTAAACTTGATTGGTAATTTTTTTAAACTTAAAATCCAGTTCAACTCGACCCAAATCAAACTTCCAACCGAAGTGAGTCTTAACGAATTAACTAAGCTAACTCAACTCGCGCACGGTTTTACGTGTTTTCCATAGCAAAGTCCACAAAGCCACATGAAAGTTTCAACGGTGAGATTCATTATCACCTCTATTTCTTGTGGTGTGGTGTGGCCCACATGAGGCCTGGGTCTTTTTGGGCTCGTGCCCTAAAATGATGTTAAAAATTAAAATGGATGGATGGCCGGGATAAACCGCATATATTGCGGTGGGCCTCGCAGAGCCCCTGCAAGACACAATCGGCATTTAAATGGCTGCATTTGGCAGGCAACCGTGGCACTCATCTGGCAATTCGAGTTTGGAGGGCCACTAAATGGACAGTTCTGATGGACGATGTGACAGTACGTGTATATAATGCAAGGTCGTTATATGGATGAGTTTTTTGCTACTCGACCGGAGTGTGGCGCTCCATACGCATGCACCGAACACTTGTGTAAATGGCTTATATATTAATCGGCTCAAATTGGGACCCATTGCAGATGGATCATATTCTCGAAATCAGATTAATTAAACCATTCTAACCTTGGATCAATACACGTTTGTTTATACAATTTGAACCGTACTTTTCATTTCAGCCGTCCATTAGATGTACATCGATCATCCTGATTTCATCACATGACCAATGGATTTTTTGAGTTACAAGCCATTTATTTCAGGCGGATGATTTGGACGGTCTAAGTTCTGGTAGACGTGTGCCACGTGTACAATTTATGTTTGCAAGCATATCAAGGTTGCACAGTGGTACGATGCATAATAATATATTTTAATGTTGCTTTACTTAATAAATGGTTAATGTGATAATATAATATAAAACTTTCATACTCTGGCCGAATGTGATGGATGATACACAGGCACTTAAAATTTACTTAGAAACTGCATACGTGGCATATGATTAAGTAAGATTGTCCACATTATATTTCCCAGTTTAGATGCGTAATGAACCAAAAATTACAATTATTCGGTTATCTGACGGTCGGGTTGGTGGACATTTAATGGACGGTCAAGAATAAAAATAATCTGATGGCCCAGAATTCACGAGAAAGTTTCGAAGAATCAGAGAGTAGGATAATTCAACTAAACTGATCTCGAGATTTTGACTTATAGATAGTGGATTCCACAATTTAGCCGGCTTAAGATCATTAAATGTATGCCACGTGTGCAATTCCTGAGTGCAGGTGTATCAAGCGTTAGACGCAGCCTGAGTATCATATAACTCCTCTATTAGATTTTTAATATATATATATATATAGAGAGAGAGAGAGAGAGAGAGAGAGAGAGAGAGAGAGAGAGGGTTATTTTTTTAATAACAGAGAGATGCTCTAGTGCTGTCAGAGCACTATAAGTTATAGTACTCCTAATTGTATTGGGACGTTTAGACTGTCTAATGCGATGATCTAGACTGTTCATTGGGTTCAGAAAATAATATTTCATCGGCTACCTTACAAAGGTCACATTGATCTGATAAATATGAACCATTTTATCAATTGTCTTTAATATAGACGGTCATGATAATTTACACCAAGTAGTTCCAATAAACAATTTGAACCATCTATTTGTTAGGTTATTCCATAGATTGGTTATGATTCTAAATAATTAGATTTGATAGACAATTGTAACCATCTCATCCATCGCTTCAAAAACGGATGGCTGTGAAAAGTAAGAATAAATAAAAGATGGATTGGACCATTCGATTATTAATATTGTTCTATGATACCTACAAAAATGTGTTCTTCACTAAATGGACAGTTCAGATTGACTGAATGAATTGTCCAAATGAACCCGTGCAACTAGGAGCATTATAACTAATGGTGCTCTTGAGAGCACTAGAGCATTTCTCCTTTTAATATATGGCTGACGGATCACCAATAACAATTTAAGATCTTGTGTAGAGAACGAGGCGAATGAGGAATTATAGGCCCTCGATCCCCGTCACATGGGATCACGGGCGTTGATCAGAACGTTGGTCAAGTGGACCTTCATTGAACATCAGTTCGATTCCCGTCCATCGGATGTGTATCAACAGGTAACCCCTTAGGATCCGAACATCAGCTCGATCCAAAACTCTAGTGGGCCACAGCACAGGGCACAAAGTGTGATGGGACGCAGATGATTTTCCCTACTTTCATTCATCGCAGATGAAGGATTGGACGGCCCGGATTCTACATAACCAACACGGTAGACCCCAACGTAATTCAACGGTGAGCATCCCTTCACAACTTATCCCCGTTCTCTGGCCCACCTGGATTTTCCCTCTGCGCTTTTTGTTCGGGGGCCCCACTTCTTCCTGGTACTACCGAGCGCGTACCCAGATGAGAAGGAAGTTTGGTAGGCCCACATGCAGCAATCCGCACGCCATCACATGCGACAACCTGGCAACTGCGTAGGACATCGGACTATCTGAGCCACGTATCGGGTGGGTGGGCCAAACACATTTAAATACAATAGGCAGCGTTTTAGACCATTGGTTGCTTACATCTGCGTGCGTGACCGCAGAAGTCCTCAATTTATTGTCAATTCATAAATTAAAGTGGGTCCCACCTGATGGGGTTGCTTCAAAATGGTATACCACATCCAAGATGGTCTATCAGCAAATCTCGACCGTACATTTTCACATGATAAAGAAATCTCCACAGTTGATTTGGTGTGCCAAATAGCGACAATCCGTGTCCTCGAATTGCTGTGATTTGATAATCGTATCCGTCCGACTACATATGATCACTGCCCACTGAATGTGGACCACTATCTATTCTTCTGCTCGATATTTTTAGCTGCCCATTTTTCGTCCCTTATGACTTAGATCGGCTGTAATTTTTCTTTAATCCATACCAATGGCCTGGACCCATGAGGGCATGTTTTGGGAGCCTAGATTTGGAACCCCTTAGAGACCCCTTGATTTGAAACCTCTTAGATTTGGACTCCTCGTGTAATGTTTGGCACCTTAATTTAGAATCCCCTCCAAATTTCAAAAGCACCTTTGTAAGGTTTGAATTTAATTATTAAATCAATTTTAATATCTCTAACTAGTGTACTTATATTATGTTTGACACAACAATAATAAGAAGCTTGTCCATATATATATTTTACTTGAAAATGATGAAATTTTAACTCTAATTTTATTAGAAGCCCAAGGTACAATATACTGCACCCAGTAAACTTTATAGGGCCCGGTGTGATATACATGTTGTTGATGTATACGTTGTGTCCAATTTATTCTTGCATTTTATCAGATCGTTTCATGATTTGGGTACAAAATTAAAGCACATGCAGTGGACCATGCCATCAGAAACAGTTTGAATTGAATGCTTACTGTTAAAAGTTTTTAGAGGGCCATAGAAGTCTCATATCATGCTGATATTTTCATTTACTATCATCCACGTCTGTGTGACCCTGTAAACTGGCTAGATGGCAAATAAACATCACATTGGGCACTAGGAAGGTTTCAACGGCTGACATCATTATCCCAAATCTTTCCTGTAGTGTGGTCCACTTAAGCTTTGAATATGCTTCAATTTCTGTACCTGCGGTGTAATATGATACGGAGAAACAGATGGACGGTGTTGATAAGAGAGATACATTCAAGGTGGACCCCACAGAGTTTACTGAATATGCTCGATCTTCCCGAGAAAAATGGTGTTTAGACATAAATGCCCTTAACAAGCGACCAGCTAAAACTCAGCTGTATACGGTGAACGTTTCAATTAGAACCACACATTTGTATAACTGGCGGACACAAAATGTATTTGATCCAATACATATGCATGACACTTCGATGAGATCAGGACAGTTCATCAGGTAGCCCATCATGTTGGGCCCACCGCTTAACAGTAAGCCGTCCAACAGGACAATCCTAACCATTACTTTAGCAGGCTCTTTCCATTGAACGTGTAATTTGATTTATTTTTATCATTTAGTACCCATTTCTAGGCGCCGATCGGATGGCTCAATTTAAGCTATGGGCCCGTCATAGTGGGCCCCACCAGATGAACAGTCCTGGTATTTGCCCACGTGTGTCATGTGTAAGGTTTTGGGTGAAGGGGACAAACCTTGTGTGCCAGTAAGTCAATGCTCTGAGCACTTTAATTCCTTTTAAGATTTTATTTTATTTTATTTTTCAAAATTGATAATCGAAATATGTAGTATGGCAAAATCCTATTTTTACGTGGTTTCCGATTTTACTCGTGCAGAGATGTTCTGTCTGCGTCCTTCCACGGGGGGAAGCGCACATGTTATTTTTCGTTTGGTTGTGCAAAGTGCATGTGTTTACTTGCTTGGGAAGATACCAAAAGCGTATTACTTCAATTCCCAAACATAACTGACAGAAGAAATACTCAGGAAATCAATTCCTGAAATTGAATTCTCAAGTACTTTTCAAATTACAGATTGCCAAATGATACATTTAGGTGGTTAGAACGTGAAAGAAGCATATTCCTGCATCTACGGAAATCGGATTGGATATTAATGAGTACCTCAGTAGGCTTTTTATCACACTGATCAATAAACTCTGGTTTTGGTCCATCATAAATACATGTGGCTTATTGAAGTTGTCCACACTTTTTTCTAGTTATTTTAAGAGTTGAGCCAAAAATTAAAGAATATCCAAAGCTCAAGTGGATCACACTACAAGAAACGGAGGAAATAATGATTTCCACTATTGAAACTTTACTAGGGCATATATTGATGTTTGTTTGTCATTCAATAGCTAATGAGATCACACATACACAGACGAAGGGAAAAAACAATTAAGCTTAATCCAAAACATATGTGCCTCAAGAATTTTTCAATGGTAAGTGTTTAATATACATTGTTTTTTATGGTGTGGTCCACCTGAACTTTCGATATATTTCAGTTTTTGGTTTAAGCCTTTAAATTATCTGGTAAAATGGATGGACGGAGTGGATAAAATGCACAAATCATGGTGGACCGTATAAAGTTTACTTAGTAATGCCTTACTCATTAGGCAATTGCGTACTAAGTAAACCCTTTGGAGGCTCATTGTAGATGAATGTGTATTATCCACAGGATCCATCTTTTTTTCCATCTCATTTTAGGACATGAGCTTAAAATTAGAGCATATACAAAGTTCCAGTGTAACACATTGCAAGAAACTGTGAGGATAATGACATCCATAGTTGAAACCTTCTTAAGGGCCATAGTGATATTTAATTATCATCCAACCATGTCATGCCGTCACATAGACATAGATCAAGGAAATATACAAATATCATGTTGATCCAAAACTTCCCCGGCCCTCAAAAGTTTTTTAATGGTCGGCATTTAATTCACACTATTTAATGTGGTTGTGGTTCACTTGAGCTTTAGCTACGAGACTAAACATGTTTAGTGGGAAAACAATGTTAGGCTAGAACAACTTCCTTATAGGATAAGTGTAAACCAAATGACAGTATAGAAATAAATGTGTCAAGGATAGAACTGATGAAATTAGAAATGAATTTATTTTTAAAAACATACTTGTGGGTAACACGAATAGATAATAAGAAGATAGAGTAAATTAACTTAAATGATTTAATCACATGTAATAGGGATTTTTAAATAAATACCATTTCAAAGGAATGAGTCGGTATAAGTGAAAGGAGGATCTCCTTAGCATCCAAGCTCCATTAAATGAAGAACTTCGCCCCTCTTCACCTCCAAACTAACTAGGAGGGAACAAAGGATGTAGGAAGGCGAGTAAAATGCCAAGATTCATGTAGCGGATACTAAGTAATTGAAATAAAACTTAAATGATGATAAGGATGATACTCCATGAGTGGTGGAAACAATAACATAAAGCCTATGTTTAGGCTAGAATATCTAAATAGTGAATTTATGCTGAAAAGCTCAGATCTTATGCCTATGTTGTTACAGATATGCAGGTGTAGAAATATATTATTCTCCCACACTCGTCAAATTAGCACTCCACAGCTGCACAAAATTAAAGGTTGTTTGGAGGGAATGGCTGACCACTCAATCATATAGACATCTGTTGGCTGGTGAACCCAGCACTACACCAGTCAGCCAACTGGGGTCAAAGCTCTTCACCACTGGGATGAAAGTGTCTTATCCACACCGGCTATTTATTTTGCCAGCTCATTGTAAGATATGGGCCTAAAATTAAGGTAGATCAAAAGCTCAAATGGGCCACAAAAATAAAAATAATAATAATAATCATCAACGGGACAATGATATCCACCATTGAAACCTTGCTAAGGCTTAATCCAACCTAATCGTAACACCGCGCAAACTTGGATGAAGGGAAAGCACAAATATAAGCTTTATTTGTCTAAAGAAGCTTTCGGCCACCAGAGTTCAATCCCCACTGTTTCCTACGGTGTGGTCCACCTAGAGCTTTGGATCTACTTTATTTTTGAGCCCATATAATAAAATGAACTTGAAAAATTGAAAAGAACTCATGAAAGGCATGGATAGAACACATACATAATGGTGGGCTCACATATCTTTGACACCAGCTAGATGGTTGGGGTTGTGGTCAGCAGCCAAACCACCTCCCAATCAGATATTACTCCTATTCCATCCGATTGAAACTGATGGGTGGGTGGTCTATGTAGGACCCACCCAAGGAACTACGGGGGCTACCAAACGAACCACTTTACAATCGCACTTGAGAATTTCTCTATTTGGCCGTATTTGGCCTTAAAAGCCAAATCACGTGGGTGTTTTAATTAAAAGAAGCGCTGCACGTGTCCAAGTTTGGCACATGAGTGCCCCAAGCGGGCCATGAAGGACCAGATGGATCTGTGTAAAAGTTTCCAGATTTCAAAATCCAAGTTGACCACACGTTAAGTGGGCCACCCGATGGATCTAGGCCATGGTAATTTTATTTCAAACCGTCCAATTTTCTCGAACTAGTGTGGCCCACCGAACGATTGGATGCTAGTGAATGATAGGATCTTGTACACATGTGCCACATTGGCACGTTTGACGCGACTACACTTATTGACATGTATTCGCGCGAATCAGGACATCGCTTAACTAGAAAACATCGTTGCGTCGTCGATCACTCTCACCATCTGTATTTGGTGAAGTTTTTGGTCATTTTCAAATGGTTGGTTATAGCGTCAGTTTTCTGAGAATACTGATTCCAGACACGCGATCTTCAAGCGCCACAAACAAAAGCAGCACACGTGCCAAAATGGAACATGCATAAAGGATCAGGTACGTTCATATAATAGTGCATAGCGTTCAAGCATTGTATCCCACAAATCAGTCCATTCTACCATTCAAGTGAGAAACACTCGCAAGTTGAATTATGACCATTGGTTATAATTTTTAGATTCTTTGTACACGCACGGTCCACTTGATAAACGGCCATCCGCATTTGCAGATGAGAAAGCTTCGCCGTTTTGGACCACGTCATGGGTCCTTCACACACGTACTTGAGTGGAAATAGCATTTCTCACCCGTTGTTTCTATCCAAGTTGCGTCATGCCTACTCGCGAGAGTATCCTTGTGCTCCACGCGTACGTGTGTCAATGTACCGGTATCAGGCTTAAAAAATCAGAATTTTGAATAGGCCCGGCCCGAAACAGTTCACAATCAGGACCGAGACCTACCCAGGCCCGGCACGTTAACAGCCTATCCACACGTGTGCCAATTGGGTCCGACAAAGATTCAACCCTACGTCAGATGCTAAGAATGCAGGTTTCCCGATCCGAAATTGGGGGAGATATCGTCACCGTTCAGGCCGGACACGAAAAGCTATGTGGGACCCACCGTTACGCGTATGTGACATCATCTCCATCTATCATTTGAGCTATGTTGGGACGCTAGACACGAAACAGGGCCGATCGAAAACTCAAGTTAGCCACGTCACGACGAAAAGTGAGGGATCATACGTCTACAATTGAAACTTTACTGGGCCCATCTAAACCTTGGATCAGGATAATACTGGTCTTGCCCTTATCCGGTTGGGATTCAAATTTTGTACGGTTTGGATGGCATATAAACATCAAGGTGGGCCTCAGGAGGGTTTCAATAATGAGCATTCCCATTGCCACTGTTCCCCGTGGTGTGGCCGACTAGAATATTGAATCCATCTGTATTTTGGGCATACATTCAATCTTGAGCTGGCACAAATGATGGACAGAATGGATTCCAACCAAACATCATGGTGGGCCCCACAGAGCTTTGGGTTGCAGCAATTAAGGACCACTTGAACTTAATTTTGGACGGTTGGCCATTTTTCCTAACTTTCAAGTTTTGAAAACCATCTGGCCCACCTGAAGTGAGGGAAGGTGTACTTCTGATCACGGTACATAAACTGTTGGCCCCGATCTATAAACGATAGTGATATAGTACACGTGGCATGTTTGCACATGAGGGGAGTAGGATCAAGGAAGGCTACTCGCACCAAGCATCGCATCTGCCTTTCCCGCCCGTCGATTTAGGATTTCTAATAGCCTGCCACGTGTAAAAAGAGCAAAGCCGATTGCGTCGTAGCATTATCCGAGAAATAAAAAAAGGCCAAAAAAAAAGACGTCTTTGTTTTAGTCGAGTTCGTGTCTTGTACAAGACGTCCACTGGTCACTGATCCAGGCCGTTGATTATATGTTAACACCACAGATGGGCCATACCGAGAAAAACCATCCAAACATGAGAATCCTGTTATCTCAGCAATAGAACTCAAATAGACGGCTAGATAGAGAAGAACATAAACAGTCTTTATTCGACTGTAAAATTAATGAGATTTTTAAAAATAACTATGACATAGCCATCCTTAGCGGTTCATATGAGATCAATGGTCTGGATGACTGAAACCTGACCATAACTTGCAAAACTCACGAACCCTAGTATAGTATGCATATCCTCGGTCCAGGACTGTTTAATTCCCACTTTTTTCTCATCGTTTGAGGCTGAGGATTACAGGTGAAGAGGCTGGGGCGTCACTTTCGTCAAAGTTGACGGCGTTGGTCTCGGACTGATGACGTGGCAGGACGGATCGCCAAGGGATTTGACGCCGTTAGTTCCGCGGATAAGGGGAGTTGGGTGAGGAATTTTTAAAATGTGTGGTGTAAGGTGGTGGGACCGGTTTTATTGAAGGTGTCGAAAAGGGCATGGGCCCACATACACGACGCCACGATGCTTGACGGTTATACCGTCAAATGCGTCGACTTTTCGACACCTGTCACGCGCCAGCAACCCGGTCAGTAGGTTGCCTGGTGGTGACTGTCTGGCAGGATCAGATAATACACAAGTACAGATACGAGGATAATGTTGATTGATATCTGGTGAGTCTTCAACTGTTTAGTGTGACTCTACGTCCCAGTATATTCTCGTCAATCCTGACCAACCAAATTGCGGCCCCTGAGTTAAATTTAAATCAATTGAATAATCAGGGACAATGAAATCGGTGTCTACCAAAATTTAATGGCTAAGATTAACTGGTGGGACTTTGCAGCTGCTAGATCAACCACTGTCCATCGAGTTGAACAATATAAACTGACTGTACGTTTTGGTTTGGATTGAAATGCTGAATGCCTCTGGGACCGGAGCTCGAAAGTGGTGGTAAACTACCATGGAATCGTCGGGGATTTTCTAGGCGAGAGAAATTATACGTCTGTGGCCAGCAATTTTCGTAATCCAAACCGTTAATTTGGTGGTTCCACTTGCCGATGGAAAATGCAATTGAATTCCCCACAGTTAGATTGTCCAAGCCATCGAATGGACCAGGTTGCGATTATCCACATTCATTGGAAGGCCATTGTCCAAACTCTCTTGGGCACAGTGCGAACGTATGTGGCCGCTCATCCATTTTTTTCGGCTCATTTTAGAGGTTGGTTTCTTACTGATGTGGACCACATCATAAGAAACAATGGGAATAATGATTTCCACTCTTAAAACCTTATTAAAGTCCATTGGAATGTTTATTTATCATCTAACCTGTTCATAAGATCATAAGGGTACAAAGAAAGTAAAAACATAAAAATCAGCTTGGTCTAAAACCTATCTAGCTTATAAAAAATTTTCGGCGGTATATATTTAATTTACATTATTTGCATTGTATACTTGAGATTTAAGTATGCTTTATTTTTTAGCTTATGCTATGAAATTATACAGCAAAATGGATAGACGAGCAAATAAACTATATAAATCATAATGAAAACTCCTAGAGTTTACTAAGTATGCTTTTCAAAACTGATGCATGACATGGATATGACACGCATGCATTACTATGAACCCACGGTCATGGTGTGACATGTTGATCCACACTAGAATCAGAACTTTGCATCCAGTATCATAATTCATCTAAAGAGGGTGGTGACCATAGTTATATTTGTGAGAAATCTATTCCATTCGTCCTTTGTGTGACCTTATTCTCTGACAAAACGGTAATGAGGTAAAACCAAAACTTAAGCATGTCACACAAGAGGGCAAATTGAGAAAACAAATGCGTGGCATTAATATCTTCCCAAGCTCCACCTTGATATTTATATGACATTCAAACCTTTTATAAGGTCATTTTCAACTGGAGTAAAGTAAAAATAATAAAATAAAAATAAAAATAACAATAAATAAATAAATAGAAGAAGAAGAAGCCTGATATATATAAAACTTTTAGCCACAAGAATGTTTTAATGGTTTCCACTGTATCTCCGCCGTTTCCTCTCATGTAGCCCACTTGAGTATTAGATCTACTTTGTTTTAGGTCACGCATTTTAAAATGATCTCAAAAAAAAACAGATAGATAGATTTCTCACAAACATCTTAGTGGGCCCCCACCCAGCATCCTTGTGCAGGAACTTGCTACAAAAGCCCTTCGGCAAGAAATTCCCATCCCATCAAATCTTCCACCCACATGCCAGCGCGAGGACCAATGGCTTACGTCTTAAAATTAAATTGACCAAATGAATCTAAAACACTTGTTAGGTACAACACAAACTCTCTGGAGCCACACATGAAATCCACCCCAATAGGGTGATAAATCTTATTCTAACTTTATATAGAAATGATCATACCAATAAGTGGGCCACACCAACAGGACTAATGCATAATTTTGTCAATAGGCTTTAAGTGGATCCGTTCTAACCTTCCTAAGTTTCCTATTAAGCTAATTTGCTATTTTGTTATATTTGCTTTGTATGGTTGATAGGGTTGAATATACCTCATAAACAGGTCTGATGAAAGATACATGATCAGGTGAGAACCTCATGTTTATTGATCAGCACAGTGAAATTAAAATAACAAAAATCAAATAAATCACCCCAATTGAAACAATGTAAAACTGCACCTAAACTTTTTAGGGTGTGCCCGATTTTTGGGTAAGGTTGATATTTGTGTATTCACTTCATCTTGAGAGTCATGCAGATGAATGGGTTTAATGAAAGATGCCATGGTGGCCCCACATGCAAACCTATAATCGGCGCCCAGTTCGATAGTTCCATATGGTGCTGCTAGCCAGAACTGTGCTTGTCTGATTCTTGACCCTAGGCCTACCATCAAGAGCTTAATGAACTGAGCGGATGTTATATATATATATATATATATATATATATAGAGAGAGAGAGAGAGAGAGAGAGAGAGAGAGAGAGAGAGAGAGAGAGAGAGAGAGAGAGAGAGAGAGAGAGAGAGAGAGAGAGAGAGTGTCATGCTCCCCTGCGCACCTATGCATGTGCGCACCTTTGCACACGTGCCATGAGTGTCTAATCTGAACGGTCCATGTGATGTGGAATCCCATGAAAGCCCATGTGACAAATTTTTACCCTGATCTAAAATTCTAGTGAGCTATAGCAAAGAGAATTGCAAAGCAAGGGAGGAAACTGTTTTCATTTTTCATGGCCCATCAAAGTTTTAGATCAAAGTAAAACTTGAGCCCAGAGGTTTCACAAGGTGTTGCTTCACATGAACGGTTCAGATTTTGGATCCACATCACGTATGATGGATTCTCAAAAAAGTTCGTACATAGTACTTGCGAATTGCTTCACTGGTGAGCATTATCGTGTGTGTGTGTGCGCGCGCGCGCGCGCGCTCAGTTGTGCACCAGTTCACAAGGAATTCATGTAAAAGCTTTTTAAACTCATCATATGTGATGTGACTCCAAAATCTTAACAGTCCACATAAAATAGCACTTCATGAAACCCCTAATGCCCAACTTTTTTTTTAATCTAAAACATTGGTGGGCCATAAAAAATGAAAATAGTTTCCTCCTTTGATTTGCATCTCTCTTTTCCATGGTCCTTCAGAATTTTAAATCAGGATAAAAATTTGTCACTTGGGGTTTCATGGGATGCCACATCACATGGACCGTTTAGATTAGACACTCATAACATGTGCACAAAGTTGCACATGTGCGTAGGTGCACACATGAGCATATATATATATATATATATATATATATATATATATATATATATATATATATATATATATATGTAAAATAGTTCTATGTGGTCATGCTCATGGGAAGTTCCCATGAGGTTGAGCTGTTTGGGCCCCACCAAGTGCTTTTATATATTTTAAGCATGTCTTCATATGATTTTAAATGGTATTGCCCACCTAAGTTTTATGTATGGCTGATTTTTAGGATATCCCATAATTTAAAGGGGACTCATCAAATGCACGGTGTTGATGTTCGACACACACCACGGTGGGGCCCACACAACTCGACCTCATGGAAAGTTCCCATGAACTCGACCGCATAGAACCATTTCGTGTAAGTTCCACCGTGATGCGTGTCGAACATCTACCCCATCAGTCAGATGCACTACACCATGGTAAGCCTTGGGCTTAAAAATGTCAATCCATGACTTGTGTGGACCACACAACATACAAAAGTTGAGAGGGGTTATCCTCCCATTAAAACATTCATAATCGTTTTATGGGCCCACTAAGATGTGGTTCATAAATCCAGCCCATCCATTATGTGTGTCCCACTTGGATGAGGGGTCATACCAAGTTTCAGACGCATCCAAATTTCAGGTGGGCCTAAACAAGTGCTTTTATATGTTTTAGGCATGTCTTCATATGATTTTAGATGGTATGGCCCATCTAAGTTCCATGTATGGCTAATTTTTGAGATATCCCATAATTTAAAGGAGACCCATCAAATGCACAGTGTTGATGTTCGACACACAGCTCAACCTCATGGGAAGTTCCCATGAGCTCGACCGCATAGAACCATTTACTTACACACACACACAAACAAACGCTCACCTGCGAACCAGTTCGTACGTACGAACTTTTTTGAGAACCCATCATAAGTGATGTGGATCCCAAATTTGAACCGTTCATGTGAAGTAGCACCTCGTGAAACCCCCCAAGCCCAAGTTTTACTTTGATCTAAAACTTTGATGGGCCATGAAAAATGAAACAGTTTCCTCCCTTGATTTGCATTTCTCTTTGTTATGGCCCACCAGAATCTTAGATCAGGGTGAAAATTCACCTTCTAGGGTTTCATGAGATTCCGCATCTTATGGACTGTTCAGATTCGACTCCCATGACACGTGTGCAAAAGTGTGCACATGCGTAGGTGCGTAAGGGAGCATGCCTCTATATATATATATATATATATATATATATAAACCATCAAAATTCTTCTCCTACCACAACTGGGTCTTATTTAAATTGTTCATTATTTTCACACTTAGTGGCATGTCAATGAGTCACTCAAGCTAACTATCATACTCTGGTGTGGGCTAATGTTTAGAATTTTAGAAAATCTACTAGTATTAAATCTTGGGAGTCAAGTTGCTTTGCTACTCAAGTGATTTGACTTGCGAGCCAGTGTAGCAGCAACAACAACAATGATGATGATGATGATGACGACGACTACAACGATAACATGGAAAATATAAAAAAATAGAAAAATCAAGAAAATTTTAAGCTTTGAAAATGTATTAAAATTTAAGTTATTTAATAAGATTTAAATTTTTTATTGGAGCTTTTGATGAGAAGATAGAGATGAAGACAAAAAGAGAGAATGATCGCAAAAGATTAAATAGCCAAAGTTGTCGATAATGGCTTTTTTATTTTTTTTTCAAGGCCTAAAATTGAAGGATGTATCTAGTAGAGAAATATAACATGCAGGGTTTCAAGTGAAAGGTGAGCCTCACAATCAATCTAGAGTTGTGCATTCCCTCATAACCGTCCATTGTAATGTGGCTCACCTAATTTTATGCTCGGGCTAATTATTGGGCTGCAAGGTGAACGAAAGGGTGATATGCTAATTATTCTTAATTTGAATTAAGACTCATGATTCCATGATAGGATCATGAAATGTATATTTATGGTCTAATATCAACTAGAAAATTATGACTTAGAAGTGGGAGTAGCCACATATCTTAGGCCATGCCAAATCAATAATGCATGATACCCTCTAATGTGGTTAGTCTTGATGATGAATGGCTCCGATTGTTACTCTTTGTCCTTATATTTTTGACGCTATGGGCCCACTTTCTCCCTAAGTTTCATCAAGTATATGTTTAGAGATGGGTAGCGTTATACATTTTAGTTATTTTTTAGATTAATTAGATGGAGAAGTCAAGAGTCTCTCTTATTTATAAACTTGTATTCTATGTCATGTCATAGAAACCAAAGCTCTGTATGAACTCTTCTTCTGTGTATATGATAGTTTATTGTAATTTGAAGTTTTCTTTTATGATTAGGTTTTGAATCTAATAGAGTTTTTCAAAAGAAAAAAATAATAATAATAAAACAAAAAAATAAAAACTAGCTATAAAGTAGTTGCACGCGCGTGTGTGTGTATGTGTGTATAAACTATTGTAACAAGACACCATTATTCTCCCAACTCATCCACAGATAAAACACATTTTTAAGGGGGGAAAAAAAAACTTATTTTAGTTTTTAAATTTAAAAAACCTTTAATTTGAAAATGATTCCCATGAGTTCATTGATCTAGGATACTCTTTATACATAAACTATTCGAAAATATTCAATCACATCTTCACTTTCTTAACACCCATAAATCTTTATCAAATAAAATCATCAGAATGAAACACGACGATCATACAACAACATCGACGTACTCCATTTTATGTATTGTGACACTGGCAACCTTGATGCAGGGAAGGACGTGAGGTCGAGCACCATCTTCCTCAAGAGGATAATTATTCCGAATCTATGGAACTTCTCTGGACTCCTCACAGAGACTTCTCGAATCCATGAAGAAAGAAAGCAGAAAATAGAAAGAATTTCTAATAAATTTGGAATTGATTAATGAATGAATAAAAATGAGTTCACAACCCTTTAAATAAGGGTACAAGCAATATGAAAGAAATCAGAAGCAAACTACAACTAAAACTCCTAGAATCCGCGACTTACTATAAATAGTAAACTTACTATTTATAGACGGTCGTGATGTCTACTAGTGCGCAAGGTTTTCGGCCAAAAATAGTAAGTGTCTTATTTGGCTTCACCAAACCGTTCTCCTAATTATCATAAGAACTTTTCATGTTGGACACAACTCCTAAAGCCCAACGGATGAAGAGCTATAATCAAACTAAAACTTACTATTTATAATAAAAAAGAAAATAAAACAGGGAAACGACCGTCGATCAGGGAGTTTTTCACAAATATGGGCTGCACAATTAACGCAGGGATGAACGTGATGAGGTTGATCACCGTCTTCCTCAAGGATAACTACTCCGAATCCACGGAGCTTCTCTGGACTCCTCACAGAGACTTCTTGAATCCATGATGAAAGAAAGCAGAAAATAGAAAAAATTTCTAATAAATTTGAAATTGATTAATGAATGAATAAAAACGAGTTCACAACCCTTTAAATAAGGGTACACGTAATATGAAAAAAATCAGAAGCAAACTACAACTAAAACTCCTAGAATCCGCGACTTACTATAAATAGTAAACTTACTATTTATAGACGGTCGTGATGTCTACTAGTGCGCAAGGTTTTCGGCCAAAAATAGTAAGTGTCCTATGTGGCTTCACCAAACCATTCTCCTAATTATCCTAAGAACTTTTCATCTTGGACATAACTCCTAAAGCCCAACGGATGAAGAGCTATAATCAAACTAAAACTTACTATTTATAGCAAGAAAGAAAATAAAACAGGGAAATGACCATCGATCAGGGGGTTTTTCACAAATATGGGTTGCACAACTGACGCAGGGATGAACGTGATGAGGTCGATCACCGTCTTCCTCAAGGATAACTACTCCGAATCCACGGAGCTTCTCTGGACTCCTCACAGAGACTTCTCGAATCCACGAGGAAAGAAAGTAAGAAAATAGAAATAAATTCTAATAAATTCAAAATTAATTGATGAATGAATGAAAACGAGTTTACACCCCTTTAAATAAGAGAACCAAGCAACAGGAAAGAAATCAGACTCAAACTACAACTAAAACTCCTAGAATCCATGACTTACTATAAATAGTAAACTTACTATTTATAGACGTCATGATGTCTACTAGTGCGCAAGGATTTCGGCCAAAAATAGTAAGTGTCATATTTGGCTTCACCAAACCGTTCTCCTAATTATTCTAAGCACTTTTCATGTTGGACACAACTCCTAAACCCCAACGGATGAAGAGCTATAAACAAACTAAAACTTACTATTTATAGTAAAAACGAAATTAAAACGGAAAAATGACCATCGATCAGGGGGTTTCTCACAGATCTGGGCTGCATAACCCGGCATAGCGGGGTTGGTTGGCTAAAGTAGCTCGTTCTACCCCAAATTCATATATTTTACGTCAGATAATTCATTCCAGATTGCAAGATATGCCCGATCTAAGGTCCAACGGTCCGGATCACGTATGTTGTCGACCGTGCCTTTTCTGATCCATCTTGGCCATGAAATTGTCCGCGACCCGCTCTACATCAACAACCTGGCATAGCCAGGTTAGTTGGCTAAAGTAGCTCATTCTACTCCAAAATCATATATTTTACGTTAGATAACTCATTCCGGATTGTAAGATACGCCCGATCTAAGGTCTGATGGTCCGGATCACTTGTGCCGTCGATCGTGCCTTTTCTGATCCATCTTGGCCATGAAACTGTCTACGACCCACTCTACATCAAACCTCATTTGACACAATTAATAAAATAATCATAAGTAAATCATGCCCAATAAGATATAATATCTACTATAATGCCTAATCGCATACAATGCTCACTATAATGTCTCTATCAACAATCTTTTTGTCAAGAGATCTACAATCATAAGCTTCATGCTTGTATATTCAATGAACACTTGATGATTTTAGACGTTCTTTAATGGTATAGTACTTGACAACCATGTACTTTGCACCACACGAGTACTTATTGTTCATAGAGCAGAAGACTATTGCGGTATTGTCACCAACCTCCCGCATAAGTACTTATCTAGAAAACTGACGGAGAAGTTGGTGATAATTCGAAATTATTTTGAGAAGTTTGGAATACCTTTCTCTGTGTGTTTAATTAGTTTACATTCCTTTAATATAATCCACACACATGCAAACTGAAGTCAATGAAGTTTACAGGATTTCACCCTCCACCAACTTCTCACATTCTTTTTCACTGGAAATATGTCATGGGCATGCATACGACAACTTAAAACAATTCTCCTTTGATATACCAAGTTTCACTTCATAATTCACATGCTTGGTGAGTTGAGCCAATTGGACATCCACATTCAATTTATGCGAACAATCACATAAATCACCAAATCAACACAATAGTCATACTCAACCATTAACAAATCTAACAATATGACCTTGTAAATCAAGTTTAAGAATACAAACTAAATTGCCTTTAAAAATGGAAACATAAAATGTTTAACTAAATTATAAATGATGCCCGATGATCAAAATCAATTATGAAGGACATGTTGCTTATACTTTTACATTTATCCGATTATCCTTCTGGATATATAGTTCTTATCTTTACTTGGGCTATATGTTGGACATAGGCCAGTGGAGCCCACTGTTAGGCAATCACTGGTGGGTGGGTCTCATGAGTTTAGGCATCTTCCATTAGCCGATGGATTTCAAATTCAAATTTGGATTTGGATTTTAAAAGATGAGATAGGGATAAGACCAGATAATTTCTGCTCTCATCTAAACTCCCCATCATTTCCTATAAATAGGATAAGGCTTTCTTGTAAAAAAAAAAATATTAAGAAATAACAAGAGTAAAAAGAGGAATAGTGGTATATAGAAATTTGATCGTTTAGCTTATCCTTAGGATGATATAAGCCATTAATCATAATCCGTGGCCATCTATTCCATAGAATCAGATGGGTGATTAGACCCATCTGCTCCAATAGTGGATACGTGGACCGCTGGATCTAGACTGTTCATCTTCGGCTTTGTGAAGGTTCTATATCGTGTAGACCGTTAAATCTTGAGGACTCATAGTTCCGCATACTATCAGTGGTATCAGAGCGACTCAAAGGTGGATCTCCAATTTAATATTTTCATCATGAAAGGTAAGTGGCCCTTTAAAATTTAAAAAATTTAAAATTAAATTAAAAAAAGAGTAAGAATTCCTTTCAGAAAATCTATAATGGAATGGTTCCTGCTCTTGGGTTACTATTCAAACATTTTTCTGATCTAACAGTGTTAACCATCTGATCAATATATTTAATAATTAATGGTTATATTGTTTACACCAAAAAAAAAAGAGACCAAAATCAATCATTTTATCCATGGATTTGTTAGGACCCTCATGGATTGTTTATGATTTTTTATTTTATTTTATTTTTTAAAATTATTTTGCAGTGTAGTACATGAAATGATTTTTGACTGAATTGCCAATTCAGATTAATCAAATGGACTGTCCAAATGACCCAATGCAACTAAGAGCATTATAATATTAAGTCCTTTGAGAGCATTGGAGCATTTCCCATCAATGCAACCTCTATTGCATCTCCCTCTCTACTGTGGTTGTGGCTTTCGTGCATTGGGTGACCTCTTCTTTTGGGTTTTTGACACATGTTACAGTGTATTGCTTTTGTCACCCTCTGGTTTTGACACGTGTAACATTATGTTGTTTTGTTTTTGGGGTGGACAATGTGTTACATTATAATGTGTGCTCTAGGTTGTACATATCAATATTAGGGGATATAATGCCATTTTCCTTTCTCATTTTTGGGCCAAAGAGGCTGCTTCTCGTGGGCCAAATCTAGATCATCCATCAAGATGTGAACAAATCAGGGTGGTCACCTCATCAAATGGGCCATGCTTACATGAAAGATCTCCGATCTGATGGTTAGGATCTCGTGAAACAAGTATGCCACGTTTTAGGCTAAAACACATAAAAGGAATGGCCCACTGCTTTTTGGATCATGAGCCCATTTGTGCCACGTGTACAATTTCTGAGTGGTTGCATATTAATCATCATACTCCGCCATCATCCAGGTCTTTATGAGCTTATCAACAGGATGACAAATAAACATTACGATGGGCCCTAGAAAGTTTTAAACAGTGGATGCAATTTCTCCCACTGTGGATATAAAACAAACACATCACGGTGGGTATCACAGTGCAATGGTGGCGTTGGGGTCACCACCTAATCCGCTTCCCCGACATTGTGGCCCCAAGGAACGTGGGTGCTTTAGGCCTGTGTGCATGTGCTGTGACATGTGGGCTCATCTATCCTATAAAGTCCAACTGCTGATGGTGCATTTGTGAGAATGTTTAGGATCTAACTATCAGGATTCAGACCCTTTTCCGTTGAATATGAACGGTTATTGTATTTTCAAATCTAGACCATTTATCAATAACATAGAAATATTAGAATGTTCACATCATTGGAGGCATGTGTCCATGTCCATTCACCGTGGGACACAATAGACCAATGGTCTAGATTAGAAATCTCGTGGTTCCTTGCCAGAGATAAAAACGGGTGTAGATTGTGCATGTGTATAACATCCAAACCCTCCAATAGACACACCCTACCATGATGATCTGGAAACAAAAATCCTAACAAATAAAATCATAAGATGGTGTCCCACCATCCAGCTTGTTCCCATCAAATGGGCCCATGTCAAAGTTGGTCCATTCAAGTTTTTGATACGCTTCAATCTTGGGCTCATGCCTATAATAAACTAACAAAACGGATAGATGGTGTAGATAAAATCTGTTTTGAGAATTAGTGATTTAGAGATCATTAGTGATCAAAACGATCATTAACCATGATGATCAATGTTGATGATAGGATCCATCATCAACAATGATCATTAACGGTAATGATCGGATCTATCACTAATAGACATGATCACTGGTGATTATAGAACTCTCTTTATATCTAAGCACTTTCTCTTTTGGTGATCATAGAACTCTCTTTATATCTAAGCACTTTCTCTTAAAAAAAATCTAATGATGATGTTTATATGTCTGACATATTTAGGCTTGGTGTGATTAAATCTAGGCTCATTTTTCATTCGAAAATAGAAAACTTAGTACTAGATAGCTCCCTACATATAAAGGTTGTGCATAACCTCAGTGGGAGTTAATTCTCATCCACCAAATGATGCATGCAACCTATAATGGAAGGTTGCACATTATACAAATATATTCTTATAAAATCATCAAATTCATCTTAAAAGGAGAACTTGATTGAACTACATCGCTCATTCGGGTATGTAGACTTTCAGATCTCGTTAAGATGTGATGACTACTTTTATACCTTAAAATTTTGAATAATACGTAGAAACGTTAATGATTAGGATCGATACCTTAGATCATAACTAAGTAGTGATACTTAGTGCAATGTAAAGATGGTCACCAATGCATTAATCACTGAATAGCTCAAAGGATAACAATTCGACGATAAAAACTACGAAGACTGTTCCTCCGCAGTGTGAAACCTTCTGAACGATGATGATATATCGCATACGCTCGATGAGGTTCAAGATGAACCTATATTAGCTGAAAATTAAAATTTATGAGAACATAAAGCTACAAAGAAGCGCTACAATAAGTAGCGTAAAAAAGAATCGTTGTGCCCATAATGTCCTAATTAGCACTATACACAAAAAACTTATTCCAACTTATGAAGTGCATGACACTACTAAAGGAATCTGGAAAACACTGACAAATGCCTATGCGTAGAAGTCAGATGCAAAAGTTCGGGCAATGGAATTAGAATTTCAAAAATACAGGATGTCAGTCGGCTGCCCGATCAAAGATCATATCCGTAACATGGAGCAGATGATAGATGCCCTTAAGAATATTGGGTGCAAATTGACTAAAAATTAAAAGATAATAACAATGCACAGTTCCTTACCCAAATCTTGGACTCCAATCAAAAGAATTTTAAACCATACTAATTTTATCACTATGTTCAGAGACTTTTGTGACCATTTGGTACGAGAGGTAGAAATGAATGCAATTCAACCAGGTTCGGCCAAGGCCTTTATAACAGCGACTCATAAGTGGAAAGCTAACAAGAAATGGTTCAAAGCTCTCAAGAAAGAGAAAAAGAATGACTAAAAATAGAAGTTTACAGCACCTCCTACAAATCTCAAGAAGGGGAATGGAAAGAAGAAACAGAAAAAGACTAACATAATCTGCTTCGTCTGTGGAAATTTTGGCCACTATGCCCGGCAGTGTGCCCATAAAAAGACAGTAATTCCTAGGTCACTAGATACTTTATATGTAAGCGTTTGTTCTAAAATTCTTTCGGTTAATATTATATCTAACGAGTGGATTTTGGATTCAAGCACAATAAAGCACGTGACACGAAGTCATCGAGAACTCGTGGAATTCTGATCTGTAGCCAAGGAAACTTAAAAGGTGTATATAGGAAATAATGCTATTGAAGATATACTAGGGATTGGCGTTTACCATCTCTGTACGGTCATAAGGCGAACAATAATCCTCCATGATGATCTTTATGCACCGGGCATGTGTTGGAACCTAATTTTTATTTCTATGTTATTATTTAATGGTTTTAATATTCATTTTTCTGGGACACAAGTTTTTTTAAGATTAAATAACTTCATCTTTGCATGAAAAAATTTAATTTCAGATTTATCTATTATAAATATAGATAGTGATAATGCACCTCTTGTTTTATCTGTTATGTCGACTGAAACTGTATTATCTGAATCTCTAAAATGACATACGAAGTTACGTCACATCGAAAAGGATCATCTGACATGACTAGTACATTCTTGTCTATTAGATTCATTATCCAAAGTTGATTTGTCATTTTATGAACATCGTGTGTTTAGAAAAAACTTTGAAAAAACCATTTCTTAAAGCAGCTAGGTCCAAGGGACCACTAGAGATAATCCATTCAAATCAATGTACATGCTAGAAATGGATGTCAATACTTTGTCACTTTCATTGACAATTACTCGCACTATGGATATGTGTATCTCATCTCACACAAATCTGACACTTTTGATTATTTTCTTAAATATAAAGCTGAGGTGGAAAATTATTTTAAGAAAAAGATTAAAATCCTTCAATCTAATAGAGGTGGCAGTTATACATCTGAAACATTCAAATCATATTGAGAAAATATTGGCATTGTTCGGCAGTACATGATATCTTACACTCCACAACAAAATGGTGTTGCAGAGAGAAGGATAGGACACTATTGGACATGGTTAGATCAATGATGGTACAAGCCAATCTCTGTACTACATTCTAGGGAGACACGCTGCCAACAACTTTCTACGTGTTTGATAAAGTCCCTTCCAAATCCATTCTTAACACCCCATATGAGATGTGGTTTGAAAGAATTCCTTCTCTATTCAACCTATGCCCTTGGGGATCTTTGGAATAGTTTTGCTGCCTACTCCACATAGAGGTAAACTTGATAGTAAAGTCATTGAATGCGTGTTCATAATGTATCATATGCATTCAAAGGGATACATTCTAGTTTATAAGGACCATGGACGGTGGATTGAGATAGAATCTCGAAACGTGACCTTCGTCGAAGATAGATAACCTAGCCGATTGAAGCAAAAGGTTCCAATAGAACTTTTTAAAATACCCGATATATCTCAGAAGAATGGGAGTTTTATTTCTCAAAATGATGATACTCCTATAGTTCGTCAGGATAGTGGGAGAACATCTTAATAGGCTCCTGACTTACATCGAATCGAAGGAGGATTAATTTTTCAAAGATACTTCGATATTGAGGAGCATACATTCTCTTGTGTTGTTGTTAATGATAATGAACCTGATTTGTATCAGGATACATTATTATCTTATAACTCGGCCGATTGGGTGACTGCTATAAACGAATAGATCACTTCCATAAAGAAGAATAAAGTCTACAACTTGTAAATCTATCTTCCAATCGCAAAGCGATAGATAATAAGTGGGTACTAAAGATCAAAAGAAATACAGATGCTACAGTGAAAAAGTATAAAGTACAATTAGTTGTTAAAAGTTTCATACAAAAAAAAGGCATTGATTACGAAGAGACTTTTTCACTTATTGCAAAGTTCTCCTCAATCCGCATGATTTTGTCCATTGTCACAAGTTTATACGTAGAGTTATATTAGATGGATGTAAAGACCGCATTATTAAATGGTAACTTAGATGAAGAGATATACAAGTAACAACCCATGAGTTATGTGGACAAAAAAACATCCAACGAAAGTCTATAAGTTGTTGAAATCTATTTATTTACTGAAGCAATCTTCAAAACAATAATACATAACATTCTACTTAGCCATCACTACTTTTGAATTCACAATGAGTGAAGAAGATCATTATGTATACATAAAATAATCTAGAAGATCTTTTCTAATACTATTCTATATGTAGACGATATCCCATTAGCTGGTAATGACATGTAATTGTTGATATTGATTAAAGATTGGCTATTCTCGAACTTTGAAATGAAAGATCTTAGTGAAGCCAACTTTATTCTTAGGGTAAAAATCATCAGGGATTGCCTTAAGAAATTTTTAGGCTTGTCTTAAGTCACCTATATACAAAAGATCTTAAAGTGGTTTAGGATGAAAAATTCAAAAGCCATTGAAACCCCTATGGATAAAACTACCAAGTTATATAGAAAATCGTGTCATCAGACTGAAGCCGAGAAATTGGCCATGTCCTCAGTACCTTATCCAAGCGCAGTGAGGAACTTAATGTACGTTATGCTTTGCACTAGATTGGTTATTAGCTATACAGTTGGCATAGTCAGTCATTATTAGAGTAACCCAAGACAGTCTGTTACACTCGAAACTTGGAAACCGGGCTCGTGAAATTTTTGATCGTCGAATTTGGTGTTGACAGCCTCTGTAGTGCCCCATTCTCGGCTCCCGGTACCCATACACTAGGTTCCGATCCCGAGATCCTACAAGGAGGATTTCTAACATGATAACCCATGAACAATAACCACAAGAACACCATCACAAAATCTACTATAGTCAAAAACTTTGAGTACAATGCATATGAAAGAGAAATATAGGATAATAAAAATAATAGAAACTCCAGAAGCTGGACTGCACACTCCAATCGCGGTAAGGCTATAGCTACGTCCTGACATCACCTGCACGCATCAATCGTGCATAAGCTTATAGAAAGCTTAGACGACGATGTAAGTGTGTGTGCAATATGAGCTGCTCAGAATGGAAGGTCAAAGTAATGTAGAATCATGCTGATGGATACATCAATGCAATCAGCCGTACCATGGTTATGCGGTACAAGATATGAATGTTATCGGTCATATTAAGACCATGCGATGCGAGATGCAACTCAAACATGCCAATCCTCATCCAAATCAACATATCAATGTAACTCATTACTAGAGTATCAAATATCAATATAGTTCTTATTCTGGATAATCACCGGGGTTTAATACACTCCAAATGGCACTGCCTCTTTACCAGGTGTGTAGTTCAAGTGAGTGTATGAAACCTCACTATCCGCCTGGCCAATAGTCTACCAATACCTATCTGACACGTCGATAGCGAACCCATTCACGAGCTGGTCAAACTCAACCTAGTATTGCCCCCTACCCTCTGACAAGTAAGGCCACACCCCTTTCCAACCGACCACGACACAGTGGGAGATGCGGCATCCTAATATTTGGCCCCCGTACACTCATATATTCACTCGGTCTCGACATTGGAGTCATCCTTTGGTACCATCGAGTTTAGAAATTTTCACCTAGTGACATCTATGGCATCCCAATGCTAGAAACAGTATTTTCAGTATCCAATCTAACCACCCAATATGTGTTTGTGGAGGCTATGGTCCTGATGTTGTTAGGGCATACAATAATCACAATCACACAAATGCAAGTGCATGAATCACCCTATCAGACATGCAACAATCCTACGCCTACCGCGCACTCACGTGGGGCAACTCTGCCTATCAGGAGCCCATAAGCAATCTGCCCGAAGGCATATGCTATGATCAGTCACTCCTCACATCAAGCATACATATGATGCGTATGATCACGAATCATGGATCCATGTTAAACATGTTATATAGTGATGGATCTGTTCATAACGAAGATGGGCCTAGACAACCTACACACTATAAGTATGGGCCTATCAATGGACCCTAAGGAGAGTGACAATGCGGACATTTAACCAATATCATCCTTACAATGTAGGCATCAAACCCTCATTGCTCCCAAGGCACGACCTGCCATGAACATCATTACATAAACCATGATGGAATCACACATTACAATGGATCTTGTATACATCACACTTGGCCCACACAAAGGCCTCACATATGTCTCATTGGGCCTCATATACCTCAAGTGGGCCACATCATGTGGGTCACTCCAATGGGTCAATCATGCATCAGATGAGCTACATTATATGGGCTGAATCAAATGGCTGAGTCAAATAGGTCAAGTCGAATAGGGCGAGTCAAATGGTCAAGTCGAATAGGCCTAGTCGAATGGCCGAATTAAATGGGCCGGTACCAATGGTCCGAATCAATTGGGCTGAGTCAAATGGGTCGAATCAATTGGGCCGATCATATGTGTCGGATCAAATGGGTCGATACCAATGAGCCGAATCAATTGGACCGATCAAATGGGTCGAGTCAATTGGGCCGTACCACTACACCATTCATCTATTTATAGAAATCATTTTAGAGTATTATTCAAAAAGATTGAATCATATCCAGAGATCATCCGGACATACCACAAGTATCAGTGGTGATAATGGTTCCCAGTGTTAAAATTTAGAGGGGCCACCATTTTATTTCCCATCCACTGTTCATAAGGTCACAGAGACCCGAACAATGAGGAAAACAATTATCATATTGGTCTAAAACTTCTGTAACCCAAAAGAGGTTTCAATGGTGGGTGTTCAATCCACTGTTTGTTATAGTGTGGTTCACCTGATAACAGGATCTGTCTTATTTTTCAGTCTCAAGCCTTAAAACAAGCTCGTCAGATGAATGGACGGTGGTGTGTTGGCCCCCACACGTTCAACAGATGAACGGTTGGGATACAACACATGCATCATGGTGGGGCCGTGTTACACCCAACATGTCACCAAGGTGGATGGTTGGGATACAATACATGCATCATGGTGGGGTCGTGCTGCACCCAGCAAGTCACTAAGGTGGGCCCCACGTCCCCTTTTAAAATGGACAGACGGTGTGAATTACTAAAAGGTGGACGGTTGGGGTGGTGCAAACTGCTTAGCAGGTTGTCCCACATATCATGTTGACGTTTATACAGCAGCTATATAGCTACTGTATAAGCTTCAAACGGCACATGTGGGTCCCACATGGGGCCACCACAATCATATGAAATCTAATATATATGTCATATTTTAATTTCATATATCATACAATACAATATTATATATAATATATAATAATATATATTATATAACCACCTAGCATCCAGCGTCCAGGAATGGATGGCTAGATGTATTCGGTGCAGACATCACGAGGGTGTGGCCCACCACCTGATATAATATGTTATATTAAATAGTATTATATTATATATATAATATAACAGAATATAATGTAATTTATTATAATATTATATAAAAAAATCAGAGAGTTCCCAGCGTCCAGAGAGTCTGGACGCTGGCCGATCTCCATGTTGGGCAGTGTGAGTCCACCTGGTGTGGCCCATCAGAAATTAGATTCTTAATATTTTTATTTTGCCTGGACGACACATGTGTAACACATATATATATATATATGGTGGGGTCCACACCAGTGGACCACTACCCTGATCAAGCTGATATTTATGTTTTCCTTCAGTCATGTCTATCCAAATGGACTGCCACGTGGGCTCACTTGGTGGCCGACATAGATAAAATACATTCATCAAGGTGAGCCGCAAAAAAGAAATAAGGAAGAGAGTGTTAGAGAGAGAGAGAGAGACGAGAAAAGGGGAGGGACCCTGTCACTATGGGCCCTCCCTTTTACAATGCATACATCAGGTGAGTCCCACAACAAGTGGGCCTTAAAGTTAGAAATCAATGGTGGATCACCCACCTATTGCACTATTCCTTGATCCCTTGGACTCATATGCTTCTTACATTCACTTTTGATGGTGGTTGATAGCGTTTTGATAATGGGGATGAGAGGGTGGGCCACACTTAGTTTTTGGGAGAGAGCTTGGTTGTTAGATATTTCTTATGGGATTTGAAAAGTTGCTAGAAAATGAGAAAGAGAGTGATAGAAATAATAGATGAAGCGATGGATGGAATGGTGATTGTAAGGAAAAGAAATGGAGAGTTAAGGTTTTGTTTGAAATTTGTAAAAGAGGGATGGGTAGGGGAGAATGCAAGACCTGTATCTTAGTCCGTACCATTCCATAGACTTCTACGGTCTTACCGGTCAAATTTCGGCAACCTTCGACCCTTAACCGATATTTACGCGCGACCCGAATTCGTATGCCGTCAACTCGAGCCGACTCAACCCAAGATCATTACCATAGCGACCGCGCCATCGCTGCGGTTTCAATGTCGCGACTCGCGGGCCGAGACGATACTCTGATCAGGAGATGTAGGCCAGCGTTCGGTGCGAGGAAAACGTCGCGCGTTGTGAAATCCAAGAGAATCTCTACGATGTGTCACATCAATCCCATCAATCAATCAATCCATCAATCCATCAATATGTCAAGTACACATCACCTTTCACCTATTCCCAAGCAACCATAAAAGTCAAGATTTCCTTACAAAGCCCATACCTCTCTTACATAAAATGCCTCAAAAGTCAAGAATCTCTTATACCTCCCATGCCTTTCTTACACAAAATGTAAGACCCGTATTCTAGTTCGTACTGTTCCGTCGACTCCCGCGATCCTTCCGGTCGAATTTAGCAATCCTCGACCACTTTCTAATGTTTGCGCGCGATCCTAAGCTGAGACCTGTATGCCAAAGACGGATAAAATTGAAACATATACCTTAGCGACCGCGCCGTCACCGCGGTTTTAATGCCGCAACTCGCACACCGACCCGATACCCAGGCTAAAAGATGTCAGTCTGCGTTCAATTTGAAGAAAACACCGCGCGTTGTGAATTACGAGGAAATCTCTACGAGATGTCCCATAATCAATCACTCATGTCAAAGTACAACCATACCTCAAGTACAAGCCCCATCCCTCCTTTTTCTCTCAAGTCAACTCTTTTTCCACCTCACCATCTCACTTTACAAAAATTTCAACCATAACCATCCTTCTTTTACCCATCTTTCAAACCAACTCATACTTCATTAATTACACCCATCACTCCAACTATATCTTTTATTATTCCCTCTCATTTCTCAAAATCTCTCAAGCAAAAAAAAAAAAATTTCATAAGTCCAAGCCTCCCCAACTCTCTCCTAAATGCCAAGTGTGGCTCACCTTCCCTACTCTCTCATCTCTCATCTCAACCGTTGATCCATCATCTACCACCGTTAAAAGTCAAGCAAATGAGCTAAGGAGGCTAGGGGAGTAAGAAGGAAGCCAAGAGGTGGGTGATCCACCGTTGAATTCTTTTTAGGGACCACTTGTTGGTGGGACCCATTTTTTATGTATGATTTGCATTATCTGGGGCCCATAGTGGCGGGGCCCCACCATCACCGTCTCTTGTTCTCTTTTTCTCTCCTTATCCTTCCCCTAAAATGAAGTGAGCCCCACCGATTCATGATAAATCTACTCCATCCATCAAATGGTGTGGCCCACTACATCTTAGATAAATGATATTTATATATATATATATATATATATATATATATATATATATATATATATATATATATATATATATATATATATATACATGCAAGGTGGGCCACGATCATGTGGGACCCACCTTGGTGAACGTGGACCACGTGCATGTGGGACCCACTATGATGTAGTGTTTATCCAGGCCGTCCAGCGTCCAGGGACGTTGGACGAGCGTGGTGTGCATGGAGCGTGTGTACTGACATGGAGGGTACTAAGGAGCTGACAAAAGAAAGAAAAAGGAAAAGTAAATGGTGGGCCACTGATGCAGGCCCCACGTCGATGTATGTGCTTGATCCAAGCCGTCCACCACCTTCCTCAGACTATTTTAAGCGTTAAGCCAAAATTTGGGACCAATCCAATTCTCAGGTGGGCCATACCATCTAAAATCATGTAGAGACATATAAAAGTACTTGGTGAGACCTACTTGAAATTTGGATGTATCTTAAACTTGGACTGAACGGTCCACCACGTGGGACACACATATTAGACGATTTGGATCATCTTATTATGGGCCCCATATTTTAAAAAAAAAAAGAAGAGAAAAAGGTACTCTTTTAGAATGGGCCACTCATGCAAGCCCCACATTGATGTTTATACATGATCCAAGCCATCCATTCTATTCTCGGTATCATTTTAGGCGTTGAACCGAAAAATGAGACCGATCCAATTATCTGGTGGGCCGTGGCATTAAGAATACCAGTATTTTCCTTTAAAACTTGGAGAAATGATTGCTGGGGTCCACCAAACGCTTGGACCCACCTGAAACTTGTTTTAGACCCCTGTTTTTGTGGGACACATGCAATGGACGGGGTAGATCTGGTTAATGTGGGTCCCACCTAGGATAAAAATATATATATATTTTTTTTGGCATGACTTTGTGCCATGACGTTTAGAGACGTCCACGTTAAAAAGGGTGGCCGCATTGGCCCACTTGTAGACTCCACCATGATGTATGTTTTACATCTATACCGTTCATTTAATAGGTCCCCTTGAATAGTGCGTTGACTCCAAAAATCATCCACAAACTGAACTCAGGTGGGCCATACCATCTAAAATCATGTGAAGACATGCCTAAATCATATAAAAACACTTGGTGGGGCCTACCTGAATTTTGAATGTGGCTGAAACTTGGTGTGAACCCTTAATTTTGTGGGGCACACATAATGGACGGGTTGGATTGCAAATAAACACTTTGGTGGACCCTACATGGGACCCACTGTGGTATGTGTGGCTTACCACACCGTCCACAACAGTGGGTTGTGACACCCACTGTGATGCAAGTATTTCACTCACGCCGTCCGTCCACGGCAGTGGACGGTGGCCCCCACCTAGTGTATGTATTTTGTCCACGCCGTCCATCACTATGGGCCCTGGCCCACGTGACGTTATGAATAGGTTTGGATGACATTAAACATTACAATGGGCCCATGTTGGGTAGAAAATATACATTTTGGTGGGCCCTGAGTCTATATGACCTTATCAACAGGTTTGAATGGAAAATAAACATTTTGGTGCCTGCCCCCCCCCCCCCCCCCCCCCCCCCCTGCCACATGGCCTTATCAACAGGTTGGATGTAAAGTAAACATTATAGTGGAGTCCTTGCTCACGTGGCCTTACTAACAGGTTAGGTGGCTAATAAGCATTTTAGCGGGCCCAGGATTGGATGGAAAATAAATGTTATAGTGGGCCCACATGGGAGTCTACCATGATGCATGAGTTTCATCCAAACCGTCCAACCATTTTAAGATCATTTTAAGGCCATTATTGAGGCCCATCTTAATGTATTTGTAACCCGCCCGCTAAGGCCCACTTTGTTATATATGGGCCCATGTGTGTAGGCCCATTTGATGTATTTGTGACCCATTGTTGAGGCCCACCTTGGTATATATAAGGCCTATGTGATTAAGCCCATTTGATGTACATAAAGCTCATGTGATTGGGCTCATTTTAATGAATTCTAAGGCACATGGGTTATGACCCATTGCAAAGGACCTAAGGCCCATTGGTGAGGCTCATTGAGGTGATCCGCTTGATGAATGTAAGGCCCATATGATACGGCCCAATTGATGTACTTAAGGCCCAATTGAATGCAACTAGGTCCATTGCAATGCGTGATCCCTCCATGGCATATAACGATAGTTATAGTAAGTAATGCCTTGGGAACAATGATGGTTAGATGCCCACATTGTAAGGATGACGTCGGTTAAATGTCCACATTGTCACTCTCCCTAAGGCCCACTAATAAGCCGTACTTATAGTAAGTAGGCCGTCTAGGCCCACCTCAGTTATACACAGAGCCCATCTCTATATACATGTTTAGTATAGATTCATGATTCATTATCGTACGCATCATATGTATGACTGATATGAGAAGTGACTAATCATAGCATATGCCTTCGAGCGAACTGTTTATAGGCTCCCTGGTAGGCAGAGTTACCCTACATGAGTGCATGGTACATAGGACTGTTGCATGACTGGTAGTGTGACTCATGCACTTGAATTTGTATGATTGTGATTATTGTATGCCCTATCGACATCAGGGTCATAGCCTCCACAGATGCATCGTGGGTGGCTGGATTGGATATCGAAAATATTTGGTTCTAGCATACGGGCGCCATAGATGTCCCTGGGTGAAAATCCCTAAATCCGATGGTACGAGAGGATGACTCCAACGTCGAGACCGAGTGGATACACGAGCACGTGAGGGCCGTATACTAGTAGGCCGCGACTCCTACTGTGTCGTGGTCGGTTGGAAAGGGGTGTGACCTTACCCGTATGAGTGAGGAGGCAACTTCTAGGTTGAGTTGGACCAGCTTGAGGAATCGGTCCGCTATCGACGAGCCGGGCCCGATATTGGCAGGCGGATAGTGAGGTCTCTTCTGCTCTCCCAGTTATGCTTTCGGATAGGGACGGCAAGCTGGCATATAGCGTACTAGACCCCAGTGATTATCCAGAATGAGAACTGTACTGGTATATGATGAGGATTGACATGCTTGACTTACATTCTGCATCGCATGGCCTGGATGTGGCCGATCACATTCATATCTTGCACCGCATAGCCTTGGTATGGCTGATTGTATTCATGTACTCATCAGCACATTACAGTATTATTCTGACCTTGCATTCTGAGCATGCTCGTATTACGCACACACTTACACCGCCCTCTAAGCTTTCTATAAGCTTATGCACGATTAATGCGTGCAGGTGACGGCAGGACGCAGCCGTAGCGTAATAGCAACAAGAGCGTGCAGTCGAGCTTTTGGAGTTTTGTTATTAGCACTATCTTGTATTTTTCTTTATACACCCTGTACTCAAAGTTTTTTTTATCATAGTGGATTTTGTGATGGTGTTCTTGTGGTTATTGTTCGTGGGTTATGCTTATGGTTATGCTCATTACGAATTAAATGGATAGTAGAAATCCTCCTTTTAGCATCCCAGGATCAGAACCTAGTATATGGGTGTCGGGAGCCGAGAATGGGGTACTACGGAGGCTGTCAGCCAGATTCTGTGATCGAAAATTTTGAGAGCCCGGTTTCTGAGTTTGGGACGTGACACAAAAGGCCATCAAAGTCAAGGTTTTCTTACACAACCATCATTCATCCATCCATCCATCACCCATCTCTCTCTTTACAACACTCTCTCTCTTTCTCATTTCTCATCTCATTTTCTCAAGCAAAGAGAAATCCATATGTATGAAGCTCTCCAAGCCTCTCCCTCCCTTTCAAAAAAACTTCAAGTGTGGCCCACCTCCCCATCCCAAGATCTTCAATCCTAGCCATTCATTCCTCATCTCCTCCATTGAAATCAAAGCTAAGGTGCTAAGGGACCCCTAGGAGTAAGAAGATCGAACGGTGGGTGCATGATAATAGTAGCTTTCTTTATTTTTGAGATGGGACAAATGAGGCCAACCGATCAATGGTTTGGATCTCATTTGGGACCCTAAGATGTGGTCGATGGCCCACTTTGATCATCATGATCATCCATGATGGGGCCATTCTCCATGGACCCCATCAAGAGTTTATTTCATTACATTTGAAGGTCACCTAGACCGTCCAAATTGGTAGAGAAAGGATCTCCACCTTTGGATTTGATTTTATTAGATCCATGTGTAAAGGGACCCATTCTATTGTACGATCTCTTCAAGGGAGGGCTCATAGTGGCGGAGCCCTCCATCACAAGCGTGTCCCACTTTCCATCTCTCTCTCCCTTCTCATTTCATTTATTTTATTTTATTTATTTTATTTTATGTCATTATATATAGTTGTGTGGCCCACTTGGATGAACCCCACTAGGATGCATGTATTGGATTCATTCCATTTTTAGATGGGGCCCACCTTGTATGTGTATGGGGTAGCCATGTGATGGCCCACCTAATCAGGGCCCACCTCAACGTATATATTTTAAAAAAATAAAATTCCAAACATCCAGCGTCTGAGACGCTAGACGTCTCTGCCAAAAAAAAAAAAAGGGAAGGTTTTAGGTGGGCCGGCTCATGCAGGCCCCACCTTGATATATGTGTTCAATCCATGCCATTCATCTTTTTTTTTCAACTCATTTTAGGCATGGAGCCAAAAAACGAGGTTGATCTGTTGATCAGGTGGGCCATACTATAGAAAACTGTATTCCTTACCATTTAAAGCTATTTGGACCCACCTTGCTGCACCTATATACTAAAAATACCGAACATTAGACTTGTTTGGTGTGTTTCGGGTCCTAGAAACTAATGGACGGAGTGGATTCTTAAGATGTGGACCCCACACGTGAAAAACCCCAGAAAAATGGGTTTTTTCCAATTTTTGCAAGAGGCAGAGCCTCCTCTATGACATGCTGCAGCAGCAGCTGCACACTGCTGCGTCCAGAGCTTGGGGCGGGTGGACGTCAGGGGGCCACGGCCCTACATGTGGGCCCCATCATGATGTTTATTTGTCATCCAACCTGTCCACGAGGTGGGCCATCCCCAGCAACAGGCCCCCTCCAAAGATCAGCCTGATCCTTTGTTCAGGTGGCCCACATCATAGGAAACAGTGTGAATGAACATCTACCATTGAAACTCATTCTGGGGTCCACAGAAGTTTTGGATCAAGATGAGATTTGTGTATTTCCTTCCACTCAGGTCCACATGACCTTATGAACGGTTTGGATGGCAAGCAAACATAACAGTGGGCCCCACATGGGACACACAGTGATGTATGGGTTTTATTCCCACCGTCAGCATGACGGTGGGGCCCCTAACGGCGTGAGCATGTGTGTGGTGTGTGTGCGTGCAGCATGTGTGTGGTGTGTGTGCATGCAGCGTGTGTGTGCGCGGTGCGTGTGCGTGCAGCGTGTGTGTGTGTGTGTGTGTGTGTGTGTGTGTGTGTGTGTATATATATATATATATATATTATATTATATTTTATATAATATTGTATATATTATGTAGTTTATATATTATATAATATATAGTATACTCGATGGCGGGCCTTCATGTGGGCCCCCACCCTTGATACAGATGAAAAGAGTTAAAGAATGGGCCAAGATCCATAGTCCGAGTGGACCCCACCTTGGCAAATTTTTTAGGCCCATTTTTATGTAATCGTAGTGGTTCATTGGGGTCCACTTTAATGTGGATCTTAGGCCCATGGAATGGGGTCATTTGGTGTATTATAAGGCCCATGGGAATGGACCCATTTGATTTATATTAGGCCTATGAGTTAGGCCCATTTAAATTGTAAAAGGCCTATGGGTTTAGGCCCATTTGATTTATTTAAGGTCCATGGGATTGGACCCATTTGATGTATGATAAAGCCCATGGGAGTAGGCCCATTTGATATGTATAAGGCTCTTGGGTCGAGAATCATTTGATGTCATCTAAGGCCCACGGGTTATGACCCGTTGCAATGCACATAAGGCCCATTGGTGTGGTCCATTTATGTGTCCCATTAGATGAATAAAAGCCCCATATGACATGGCCCATTTGATGTAGTTAAGGCCCAATGGGAGGTACCTAAGGTCCATTGCAATGTGTGATCCCAACACAGAATATGTAACGATGTTCACGACAATCGTGCCTTGGGATCAATGTTGGTTTGACGTCCACATTGCGCGTGTAATGCTGGTTAGATGTCCACATTACGACTCTCCTTATGGCCCATTATTAGTCCCGTACTTATTGTATATAGGCCGTCCAGGCCCATCTGTATTGTAAGGATAGTTCATCTCATTATAACATGTTTAGTATAGTTCCATGACTCATGATCATACGCATCATATGTATGCTTGATATGAGAAGTGACTGATCATAGTATATGCCTTCGGGAAAATTGTTTATGGGACCCCGATTAGGCAGTGTTGCCCTGCGTGAGCGCACGATACGCACAGGATCTGTTGCATGATTGGATAGTGTGATTCATGCATTTCGCATGGTGTGACATGGTGATTGTATGCCCTCACGACATCAGGGTCGTAGCTTCCACAGACGTATCGTGGTTGGCAGGATTGGATACTGAAAATCTTGTTATACATGGAGTGCTATAGATATCCCTGGGTGAAAGTCCCTAAACCCTTATGGTACCAAGAGGTTGCTACAACGTCTAGACTGAGTGGATAGATGAGCGTCGAGTGCCGATTACCAGATGGTTGCGCTCTCCACTGTGTCGTGGTCGGTTAGAAGGGGATGTAGCCTTACCCGCCCCAGAGTAGGGGGCAATGTTAGGCTGAGTTTGACCAGCTCGAGGAATGGATCCGCTATCGACGAGTCGAGCCCGATATTGACAAACGGATAGTGAGGTCTCTTCCACTTACTTTATTACGCGCGATGTGCCAGCGATTTGGTTTAGAGTGTACTAGACCCCGGTGATATCCCAGAGTTGAGCTGTATTGACATGTGGACTTAGATGAGGATTGTATGCTTGACTTGCATCTTGCATCGCATAGCCTTGGTACGCTTCATGATGATTCCATCTGCATATTCCACATTACTCTGATACTGCATGATCATATTACTACCTTACGCATACACTTTCACCACCCTCGAAGCTTTCTATAAGCTTATGCACGACCGTTGCGTGCAGGTGATGTTGGGGCGCAGCATCGCTGAGGCAGGAGTGCTTTGCAGATCATTTTGGAGTTTCTGTTCTTTACCATTCTATTTCCCTTTATGCTCATTGTACTTGTAAAGTTTTTGATAATAATGGAAATATAATGAAATTCTTGGTTGTTGTTCGTGGATTATGCCTTTGGTTATGCTTATTACAAATCAAACTGACGTTGAAAATCCTCCTCGTAGCATCTCAAGATCGGAACCTGGTGAATGGGCACTAGGAGCCGAGAATAGGGTTCTACGGAGGCTGTCGACGCCGGATTCAGCGATTGAGAATTTTGTGAGCCCGGTTTTTGAGTTTGGCGCGTGACAGAGAAAGAGAGTTGACTTGTTGAAAAAGGAGGGATGAATGCTTGTACTTGAGGTATGGAGTGTACTTGTACTTGAGGCATAATGGAATTCTTGGTTGTTGTTCGTGGATTATGCCTTTGGTTATGCTTATTACAAATCAAACTGACGTTGAAAATCCTCCTCGTAGCATCTTAAGATCGGAACCTGGTGAATGGGCACTAGGAGCCGAGAATAGGGTTCTACGGAGGCTGTCGGCGCCGGATTCAGCGATTGAGAATTTTGTGAGCCCGGTTTTTGAGTTTGGGGCGTGACAGAGAAAGAGAGTTGACTTGTTGAAAAAGGAGGGATGAATGCTTGTACTTGAGGTATGGAGTGTACTTGATTGATTGATTGATTGATGGGACATGTTGTAGAGATTCCCTCAAAATTCGTAATGCACGGCGTTTCTTTGAAATGAACACCGGCCCACATCTCCTAGCCCGGGTATCAGTTCGGTGCACGAGTTACATCGTTGGAACTGCGGCGACGGTGCGGTCGTTGAGATATAAGTTTTGGGTTAAGCCAACTTTGGTATACAGGACTCGGCTTAGGATCATGCGCGAATGTCGGATACAGGTCGAGGGTTGTCGAAATTCGATCGGAAAGACTGCGGAAGCCTAAGGAATAGTACGGACTAGGTACAGGTCTTACATAGTCTCATTGGCATGACGTCAAACATATATTCCATTATCTTAGAGGAACAAAAGACCTAATGTTGTGTTATGAAGGCCTGAGCCTCGAGCTCAAATGATACTCTAATGCTCCTTGGGGTAATGATGCCGACGAGAAAAATTTTACTTCATGATATGTATTCTTACTCGGAGGGGGAGCTATCTCATAGTCGAGTAAGAAACAAACATCCACAACTCTTTCAGCTATGAAGGCCTAGTACATTGCATGTTGTGCTGTAGTTTAAGAGTGTGTATGAGTTATCAGATTTTTACCAGGTCTGCTTATTGTGTCAAGCATTTGTCAGCCTATATCATTGAAGATAGATAATACTTTTGTCATTTAGTTGACAAAGGACCCTAAACACCACCAGAAGTCTAAGCATATTGAGATCAAGTATCATCACGTCCGTGATCAAGCGAGAGATAAGAAGGTCACCCTCGCTACACTTCTACTAAGGAGATTATGGATGATCCCATGATGAAACTTATAACAAGAAATCTATTTCAGGTTCACGTTAAGCAGATGAGATTGAGGAAAGCTTGAGTGATACGCTTGTATTTAGTACCTTTGATATTTCATTAATAAATAACACATTTCATTTATTTGGTATTAAGTACTTATATTAACTATGTAAGTAGATCATCAGTATTTACCATGAGATTATGTAAGATTTCTATTTTTGTAGAGAAGCCGATCACCCACTCGCAGGGGTTGACCAACCTTGAATGTACAAGAGAGGTACATTTGGGGCGATGTTCATACACTGAGGTATGGACTTCTCTTTATTGTGAATAATAAAGGATAAGGATATGAGTGAGTCGTATTTGCCTACCATCTTAAAAGATTGAAGATGAGACTGATCAAGTCGAATAACATAATTGCATCATTCCTTTTCATGCGATCAATGTTATGGCCTAAATTAATAGGCAGGTTGTGAGGTTATGAGATGAATCATACCTCATGTAGAATAACCTACGTATTGTAGACCTAATATATACCTAGTATTGTCTACTTTACGACGTGGATTGTAGCTACGTGATAGGACCTTTTACCTACAGATTGTTTTGATTCGATCTAATCATTGCAATGTGCGAATAGCCAGTCTCGTAGGTGACTTTTTGTGTCCTTAGCTACTCTCATCTTGTGTATAGGAGGATGAGATTGAGTGTCTCTACTTTACTGTACTATGACAAAAGGTCCTTAATTGGCCAGACTCAGTTACGCTGGGAAAGCGGCTTGATTGATTCTAAATTACACATCTGTATGGGGAAGATCCCATGACAGCTACACCAAGTTTCTATAACTATAAATACGCACTTGAAGACTTATCCGCTAGTAATATCGAGTTATTTTTTATTAAACTTATACAAATAATATTCTTTCTTAAAAGTGTGTGTGTGTGTGTGTGTGTATTGCTTTAAATTGATTTTAGTCAAAGTTTGTGAAAAATTGAGTTTTCAGAATAACTCGATAAGTTGGATAAGTGCGTATGTTGGCCGAGTACTCCAGATCGGGAGTTAGCTCCATCCGGTGTGGTCATGCGAACTAGGACAGACATTGCAAAGCTTGGGTTATTGAGTACTAGTTAGGTGGTCACTTAGTACTTTAACACCTGTGAGAAGATTACGGTAATCTATGTGGTCCTACGCTTCTGATTCTTTTAATCACGATTTTTGGTTTTGTTTATTATTAAGCGAGTTAGATAAATAATTTTTTTGTGCCTATCCCATAATGTGATTGAGTGAGAGATGTTGGACATAGACTAGTGGAGCCCACTGGGGGCCAATCGCTAGTGGGTGGGTCTCATGATTTAAGCCTCTTCCATTAGCAGATGGATTTCAAATTCAAGTTTGAATTTGGATTTAAAAAGAGGTGATAGGGATAAGACCAAATAACTTCTGGTCTCATCCAAACTCTCCATCCTTTCCCATAAATAAGATAAGACTCTCTCGTAAAAAAAATATTGAAGAATAACGAAAGTAAAAAGAGGAATAGTGGTATATAGAAATTTGTCCGTTTAGCTTGTCCTTGGAACGATCTAAGCCATACATCGTAATCCAGGGCCATCTATACTGTAGAATCAAATGGGTGATTAGACGCATCTGTTCCAGTAGTGGATAGGCGGACTGCTGGATTTAGATCGTTCATCTTCGACTTTATGAAGGTTCCATATCGTATAGATCGTCAGATCTTGAGGTATCGCACTTCTGCATACTATCACTCCGGGGTTTTTACAAAATCCTGTATAAATTTAAAAACATGAACCATATCAATAAAGCCAATACATCAAGTATTAGATGGTACACTAAGAAGATTAGTTACAAAACATGCAAAAGTTTAACTTTTTTCTCTCTTTTCGAATCATTCTTTACTTTTTTAGCCGCTCCCTCTTTATTTGTTCATTCTTTTTACAAAAGTTTCACCCCATATCCCTTCTTTCCTTTATCTTTTCTTACACGAAAATAGTTGGCGGATGAAGAAGCTTTATTTGGTGATTTCCCATTTTCTTTATTATGCTTCATATACTCTTTGGTCGATATATATATATATATATATATATATATATATATATATATATATATATATATATATATATATATATATATATATATATATATATATATATATAAACCATTGTCATTTCTTCTCTAATGTAATCTCTTTTCATAGTTATATTCAGTCAGCTAATTAAAGGTTTGCTTATCTTTATATGTGCTATAATGAATGTTAAATTGATGTAGGGGCAAAGAGGTTATTCTATAGTGGAATACAAATCTCTTTCATCTATCTTATGATTAGGAATTCAGTTTCTATGCGGGTAGGATTATTTTATTGTTGTTTTAGACGAAAAGTGTAAGGGGAAAAACAAAACTAATCCCTACCAATATTTCAAGACAAAAATAACATTTCCTTGTATTTCTTCTTGAAAGACAGAAATTTTTTTTATTCAAAATATATACTTAGGGCTCGTTTGGTATCTCTACTCCAATCTAATAAGAGCTACTTTAATAAACTCTTTTTTGTTTTATCTCTTGTTTTAAATACGTTTGTTTGGTAAATCACATTTTAAAAGTCATAAAAAAATCTTATTTGAAATAAGTACGTTTAGTAAAATATTCAAATAAGAACTTTTTTTTAAGAGTAGTTAATATCATTTTTAAAGATTATAACAACTCCATTATAAAAGCAATCAAAATGATTGTTTTAGTTGACCTTTGAAGTGGCCATCCATTATATGAGGCCCACCTTAATGTAGGACATCCATCATCTGGCCCCACCATCATTGCTAATTGTCCTTTATGTGGGCCCCTCAATGGCCACTACTCATGATGTGGAATCCACATTTGATGCGTCCATCGTGTGGGCCCACCTTCATGGTGGGTTGTCCTTCATATGGGGCCCACTTTCGATATCCACCATCTGTCGTGTGGGACGCATCTTCTATGTGAATCATCCATCATGTTAGGCCACTTTGGATATGGGTCGTCCATCATGTAAGACATTGGATGTGGACCATCCATTAAGTGGGGCCCATTTGATGTAGACAACCCATCACAAGGGGCAACACTTTGACGTGGGTCATCCATCATGCGAGGCCCATTCCATCCATTATGTGGGCCACTTGATGTGGACAATTCATTATGTAGGACCCCACCGTCAATATGAATAGTTGATCATGTGGGCCCACCTTTGATGTCCACCAACTATCATGTGGATCACACCTTTGATGTGGACTATCCATTAAATGGAGCTCACTTTACATGGATGGTCCATCATGTGGGGCCCAATTTTATGTGGGCCATCCATCATGTGGGGCCCACTTTGATGTAAGTCGTGCTTATACATCATCCAGCATGTGGATCCCACCTTTTCCATAGACAGTCTATCATGTAGGGCCCACTTGATGTGGATGGTCCATCATGTGTGGACATTTGATGTGGGTCATCCATCATGTGGGACCAACCTTCAATGTTCACCATCCATCATGTGGGTCTTGCCTTTATTGTAGATCGTCCTTCATTGGGGCCCAACCTTCAATATGCGTCGTTCATCATGTGGGCCCAGCTTTGATGTCAATTTTCCATCATGTGGTCCCGCCTTCAATGTCCACCATCCATCATGTTATCCCACCTTTGATGTGGGTCATCCATCATGTGGGGCCACACTTTGTTGTGACCATGCATTATGTGGGCCCACCTTGATGTGAACCATCCCTCATGTGGAGCCCTACCTTCAATATGGATTATTTATCATGTAGGTCCACCTTAGAGAGATGGTAGAGATAAGATAAGAGGGCAAGATGCGAATTACTTAAAAAGTTTAAGGATGAATTTGTTCAAAAATTAACCAAAAATGTATACTCACTTAAGTTAAATAAGCTCTCAAAGAAAAAGCGACATCTCCATCACTTATTTTTTAAGAGCATTTTTCCCCATTTCTATAAAAATAAGCTCTAAAATTATAGCATTACCATAAGTCTATTTCTAAAATAACAACTTACTTTTTTAGAATAAGCGAATTAGCTTTTATTAGTAGAGATGACAAAGGGCCCTTAGACTTTCAATATATATAAGTGAGACCCTTGATTTAGTAATCCAAACTATTGGGGCTCACCGTAATGTTTGTGAGAAACCCATCCCATTCATTTGTTTTGTGAAGTCATTTTAAGATATAAGACCAAAAGTGAGCAGGAACCAAGAGTAAATGGGTCGTACTCAAGGAAAAGATGGTTTGGGAAATTCCTAATGTTAAAACCTCCCTATGTTGATCGTGATGTTTACATGCCATCCATACCGTTCATAATGTCATTCCTACCAAGATAAACTGAAAACACAAATATTAGCATGATTCAAAACATTTATGGACCCACGAATATTTCAACTATGGACATTAAATCCTCATATTTTCTGCTCACTTGAGTATTAGATCCGACTCATTTTCGGACTCATGTCCTAAAATAAACTCACAAAATGGATGGACGGGTGAATTTCTCACAAATATCACAATGGGCCCCACCTAGGTTCCCAGCACAGGAACTTCCTGCGAAAGCATTTCCCAAGAAATCCACATCCCATGCTTTCGGCATAACTCGCCCAATAGATGTGTATTGCCTATGCTCATTGGCCACAAGAAATTCTCGTGGTCAGGAGCTATGTGGGTAACATAGAGATGCCCATGACAAATCCCCTTCGTTCTTCAGTTTCTTAAGACGAAAATAGTATAGGAATCCAAAAATTAGGCAAATTCAAAACTCAGGTGGGCCACACCATTCAAAACAATGGGGATTGAATGTTTGGCCCATAGGAATTGATCGCTTAATCTTGTCCTACTTCGCCCCTAAGACAGCTACTGTAGCGCCATGTAAAATTTCATACTAAAACAATGTATGTCTACGAGCGAGATCTCTAGGGAACTGTACTGGTTTAACTAAATGACCTAATTAGACTAAAATTGACGGACTTGGAATAATTAGAATCAAATGTAATTTTTGCTAATGGCGAATGAGTAGAGTTACAAACTTAGGTAGCCTCGACACTAACTGGGGCTCATAAGAAATTCCAAGGGTTAACTTATTTCGAAAACGCCCTGATTATCTGAATTAGGTTTAAACTGCACGTAAGTGGTCCGCTAAACTCGAAAGTATAGAATAATGTTCGTCTTGCTAGGCTTGATGTCCATCGTAGATATTGAGCCAAGATAGTGCCTAAATTTATTCAATTTAAGCCCACAAATCGAGTGCATGGGACGTCGACAAATGACATAGGTGATAACTTGAAATTTAAGTAAAATCAACACCATTTGCTCTTCCGCGAAGATGTGACTTTTAGATCATTGCATGATGACTCAATTTAGGGCACTGACCGAGATAATTATCCTACACGCATCCGGATAATTAAGGACCTGATTAACGCATGGTTATTGTCGATTTAAGTTAAGGCCTTTCTAATTGATTGGCATGCCAAATCATTAGATGGTTGTGTCCAAACATAAATCGCAGAGTATAAAACCTATCCCATGGCATAGATTGACCCGTACACCTCTCGTTAGGTCCCATTGGTTGAAAATTACCTTCTTCAGGGTTAGTATAATGAACAATGGACCATTGGGGCCATTTGTGCACAATTTGACACTATAAATACTAGTTCATTTCACACCCCCTCCCCTCATACGAATTTATGTGCCCTAGCCTTGGAGTTAAGATAAATAGAGAGAAGAAAATAGACAAGAAATGGAGTGGGAGAATGATTGTTCAGATGAGGTTGTTCTTCCTTCCTTCGATCATCGTCTTTGCCACAACCAAAAATCTCATTAGAGCTTTCCCGGTAACAATTGAAGGTAAGATCCAAACCTTATTTCCAATCCATAAATCAACTAAATTTGTTTCCCCAAAATCCCCACCAAAGCTTTGCATCTGCTAAGGTATCGATGATTTACCCCAAAACCCAAATCCTAAGAGCATGAAGTCGGATGAATCGTCGCAAAGGTGTGGACCGTTATTCTTAAGTTGTCATATATCAACCCTTAAGAGTCTTAGTTAATGATTCTTGATAGTGAATGATGTAGTGCATGATAACATGTCTACGCTTCGATTTTTAATTACATGTCGTGCTTATTCTAATTATTAATGCTTAATATGTTTGATGAAATGCTTGAATGACTAATTTGCTAGATTCGACATTTATATTAATTTTTTTTGTAATTGTCGGATGAATAATTAGCCTTTAGTTGATACTTAGACTATTTAAGATGTTGGGTTAGTCAGAAAATCGTCAAATTAAGGGGTCATCCGAGTTAAGTCGGCTACTCTAGACTTATTTGACTGACCCGGGAGCAATATCGACAACCGATAATTGCTGGACAACACGGGATGCTTGCACCCAATGCTAGTTGCTTCAGGGTTCCCCAAGCCAATTAAATTTGTCTAACTGTCGATTGATAATGTATGTTTATCGTGTATGACCACGATCGATTGAAGCTAGGATACCTTATTGAATAAGTTCATTAATAACCATTATAAATACGTTCCACGAGACTTATGAGTCGAACATGGTAGTATAGGACACCGTGTTCATGTTGTCGGCTTACACTAAGGTTGCGAGCTTCTCCATAATGATCATTGAGCAAAAATATTGACAACTCACCTATCATTTGTATTCAATTAAGAGTGACAAACCAACATGGATCAAGGAACATAGGTAAGAAGTCATTGTGGCCGTTTCAAGCATATTGATCTGGTTAAGACCACTGATAAACAAAAATAGAGGTACTCTAGCTTCCCTAATATGATGGACGAATAGGACTCAATAACCACTCAGTTAAACATATAAATCTACCGCATTGAATTATATTAGGTTGTGGCGATTTGGCGTTGTAGGCGGGTGTAGACACCCCACCCAGGCTACATCTTGAGAAGGTTAAGACAGTTCAGGAACCATGAACATACCCAATTCCTGCTTGAACCGAACCAAAGTCCCTAAAACCCAAATCCGTAATCCAAAATCACGATCCAAACCATTCATCACACATGCAACCCTATATCCTATACCATAGCCCAGATCCTCATTACCCATGCCGAAACCCATTTTTCTGAGCTGAAAAACCCAAAAGGAGACTTCCGAGTGAACCCGCACAGTGTACAAGGTTCGCACGTGCGAAATCAGCCCGAACTGAGCCCGGGCGGTAGTCTGACTCCCGCCTGCGGTACTTCAAGTACCGCCCCTCGCGGGCCGCGTGCGGACAGCTATCCCAACATCCAAAAGTCAACTTTCCTTCAAAATTATCCCTCCAAACTCCATTATTTACCTTTTTACCAACCTCAGGAGATAATGAGAGCATGCCATGTGGCATTCCCCTCTCCTCAACCACTCACATGCTGCCATGTCATCTTTTAACCCTCTCAAACTCGCTAATTACATCTATGCCATTGGAGAATGCTATAAATAGCCCTCTCCTCTTCACATTTGAGGAGGAGAAGAACAACATCTTCTCATCCAAGAGAGAGAAAGTGAGAGGGAGAGAGAGTGAGGAAGAGAGTGAAGGAAAGGGAAGGAGCTCCTAAGCCTTCAAAGATCTGATTTTTCCAACCACCTCTTAGCCTTCCTTTCAACCTTTTCAACCAATAAGCCTAGCCCATATCTGATCATGGTCCGGTTTATGTCTTATCCAACCCAAGATCAAGCCAAAGATCCATTCATTTTACATACAAGCATTCATCATGACATCTATTCCCTTCTCAACCCCCTACTTCTCTAGATCTCTAGTGAACGTATGCTATGTGACTTGTCGTACACCAGATCCTATCACATCAGAAATTTCTAGTGATCTAGTCCATCTTTTCTTTACCTTTTTACATAAGCATCATCACATCCGCTTTCTAGACATACAGTTGGATGTATACTCTGTGGCTTGACAAAATCTTGGATCTTGCCACATCAGAAATTCATGTGTGTGCCTAGTCCTAATCCGACCATGTCATTCACCCCTTGAGATTTTTTACCACACAAAGTAGAGACCGTACGTTTGTACGGGCAGAGAGGGTGCCTGACACCTTCCCTCTCTGTAACCGAAGTCCCTTATCCGGAATCCCGAATCGCAGACCAGGAGTCAATTTAAGGTAGGGAAGTCTCTGGATTTCCCTTACCTTATGTATTTCGTAGTTCTAGCCGACCGCGAGATTTTGAGATTTTTTGGCTAGTGGTGACTCTAACATCAACAAATCAGCATAATCACCCCCACCACCAAAAAACATAACATTTAAATCAGCGTGGGCGCCGATTTTTAGTGTCTACAGAATGGCGACTCCACTGGGGAATTTGCTAGCTCGCACTAGCTGAGACCAGACTCGAAAGTGTGTGGTATTTTAATCTCAAGGGACATCATCACTGCATTCATACAAAAAAAAATAATCTTTGGCTTACACTTGTCTGGGCATCAATCCGAGCCATGACTAATCGATCCCATGCATCTATGGCTACCCATGAAAAAGAGCCGGCAGCTCTGCCAGCTCCTGAAGCATCGGCACCGGTTCTGGCACCGTCACCGACGCCCACGTTGCTACCAGTAGCTCCAACAGACCCACAGGCCAATACAACCACGCAAGAGCTACTACTTCGAACGATGCAAGAGCTAGTACTTCGCTTAGTGCCAAATGTCACACCGAATACACAGGCAACCCAGCCTAGTGTACAGAACAGTTCACTCCCACAAACTCCTTTTGTTTTCTCCCTCATTCCTCCAATAAATCATGTTCTCCCTCTTCCTACAGAATCAGCCCAACATACAAACGTGAGCAACCCTGCCACACATCTTCCTCCTAATAGGAGATACAATCAATTCCAAGGGGCAAAACCCCTCTCGACCAATCCCTCTGAAATTAAAGAGCTCCGAGAGCAACTGCAAGGTATGCAAAGGAAGTTACGGAAGCAGCAGGGGGTGGATCTCCCATCCACCAAGTTCAGGGATCTTTGTCCCTTCCCTGATGCATTGGTACTTCAAAACTTTGAGATACCAAAATTCAAAAGGTATAATGGTACGAGGTGTCCTATGGACCATTTAAGAGAATTCTGTGGGGAGCTTAATACTCTGGCAGGTAATAACGGAGCATTGATCCGTTTGTTTCAAAAATCCTAGAAAGGTGATGCGTTAGATTAGTACACATCATTAGACTACCATCGAATTAAGACTTGGGAACAACTTTTCCAAGCTTTCATTGATCGTTTTGTGTACAAACTTAATGTAGCACCCAAAAGGGCGGATCTTGCTGCCTTAAGGCAGAGGAATGATGAGTCATTGTCAGCTTATGTTGGACGGTGGCAGGCCATGGCCGTCAGAATGAAAACACCATTGATGACGACGAGCAAATCTACATGATCATCCACTCGGCAAACTCGAGTATCTCCGGATACCTCATATCGTATCCATATGTAAACTTCACCCAACTCATCCGTGCTGGAGAACAAGTCGAAGCCGGAATAAGGGCTGGAATGATCTCCCCTTGGTGGCCTCATCAGGCCTCCCCAGTACAGCGGACAGTGGAAGGAAGGTCTACTGGATACGAGAACAGTAATAGAAATGTTCCTGACCTTCATCCAACAGAAGAAGACAATCTCGTCGCCTCTACCCAAGGTGCTCAATTCGCTCTTCAAGAAGGACAATGGCAACAATAACAACAAATGGAGATTCCTCAGTACCCCAATCATGGTCAGCAGATGAGGATGACCCGGGAACCTAGGCAGTTTACACCGATAATCCAAACTTACAGTGAGGTACTAGCCATGCTAGACCAAAGGCAAATACTAACACCGCTACTGCCTAGGCTCCCCCCAAACCCTCTGCCACCAAACTATAATGAGAATGAGTACTGTGCATACCATCAATCTCGAGGTCACACAACGGACCGTTGTTTCACCCTGAAACATGCGGTCCAAGATTTGATTGATAACCAAAGGATTGTAGTTACCTCTCCTGTTGTTGCCACCACCAATTACACTCTCTAAAATTTCCTACCATCATATCAAGTATGCCCCAGTTCATCAGGAACCCCTACTAACAATATCAATCACGGAGAGCCACCCCCAGTCAATCCAGTCCAATGCATTCATTCAATCACTGCCAGCCCAACAACAATACCTTCAAGTATACATGGGGCACACCCTACCAATTCAATCTATTCGCTCTCAAATATGCAAGGGGCATCTCCAGTGGGTCCAGTCTCCATGTCCCCGAGTCTATAAGGGGCACAACTTGCCAGTCCAATCTCTTCGCTCTCAAATATGCAAGGGGCATCTCCGTCCAGTCCAATCTTCATGCCCCCAAGTCTACAGGAGCCATCACCGATCAATCTAGTCCATACATCCTTTATCTCACAAGGGGCACCACCTGCCTATACAGCCCCTACTCCAACCCTCGCGATCCAAGAAAATGCTCCTTCCCCGATCAACATACCGCATGCCCTAGCAAAATCAGGGCCCAGCTTTAATCATGCGGTAACTTTTTAAGAAGGACATTCTGCTACTCAAAGGGTTTTGCCTAGCTCTATTCAATTTTTGATCCTTCAAGAGAAGAGTCTAGGATGGTTGGTCCCCACCTCTAAGAAACAAGTCGAGGAAGAAATTAACGTCGAGATCATGATTAGCCCCAAAGCATCAACCATTACTTTTCAAGTTTTTGACATCACAGCTTCATTTCATCTCCTCCCTGATCGGTCTTGGATCCATAGAGTCAAGGCTCTCTCTTCGACTCTTCACCAAAAGACCAAACACATTTTCGGAGACAAGGCGCTGACCGTTCTGGATGATCCCGAACAAATCTTTCTAATTGAAGCAGTCAACCGTCGAGAGCTAGATATCCCGATCACAGACATACAATGCTCCGATGAAGATATTCCACACAATAGTCTTGAGTTCGAGACTGTGAATTGCATACCTCTTGCATGTCCCATCGGATCAAACTATGTCTTCCCTCCAGTCGAGCACCAACATTTTTATTATCAGCTCGAATATCAAGAGAATGTAGGCATGAGAGGACTGGAATATTTGCCTCCTATGGGTGAGATAGCAAAGCACAAATGTATCAAAGGAGGGCAAAGTCAGCAAGAGGAGGACAATCCCTTCAGCCACACATCAATCAAATCCATAAGAGAAAGGATCATCTATCCGGTTGGTAGGTCGAGATCCACTATGGAGGATCAAGTGAGCGGAATGAGCCCAACTGGGCTCTTTGAAAATGACTCAGGCAAGGGGCAAGAATTTTCTCTGATTGACTGGACCACAGCCTGGGTCCCACCTGAGCAGGAAGAATGCAAAGACTCACAATGCATCGAGGATGATCTGAGGAAAGTGACATCCAATACCAACTCAGAGCTCAATCCTAAACTCATCACGACATTTGGGCACGACAATGAGGGCCCACCTACTGATCCGTCTGGCCCTGTCTCCTTAGGGGAGGGAGTGCAGGGCAACATTTGATTCGCGATCCCCAAGACGGCATAATAAAAGTAAATAGTATTTTGCTCTCCGAGTCGAATCAGGCAATCCCTGGTTCACATCGTTGTCTTTCTCAAAAAAAAAAAAAAATCATCAGAAAATTCTCAAAAAGCCAAAAACACTGGATATCTTCGAAACACAAAAAAATTCATATACTTGTCAAAAGCCAAAAAAAAAATCATCAAAAAATTTTCAAAAGTCAAAAAACATTAAATATTTTCAAAATACAAAAAAAAATTCAGATACTTATCAAAATGCCAAAAATTCATATATTTGCCAAAATTCAAAAACAATAGAAATTTCTTAAAACACAAAAACAATAGAAAATCTTTCAAAACTCACAACTAATAATGTGTCAAATGCATCTGTTACAACACCCGAGTTTAAAGTCGACTCATAGATTTCGATCTGGAGTTAGACTTCAAACTCAGGGATTTGGACGAAGCCCAGGATGTGAAAAATGATGATCCGACTCTCGAGCTAGAGGATTCCCTCCGAAAGTTCGAGGCAAGGGCCAATGTCGTCACGGATGTTTTTGAAATTGTGAACTTGGGATCCCTTGAGCTCCCTAGAACGGTACACATCAAGAGATCCTCGCCTCCTGAATGCAAGCAAACAATAACAGAATTCTTGAGACTAGGGGCTATCTAATTTTGGATTCTCCTATGAAGCCTTACCCAAATCGAATGAAGAGCTAGTCATACACCATCTTCTATGAAACCTGAAGTCAAGCCCATCAAGCAAAGATGTTAAGATCATGTCTGAAGTCCACGATGGAGTCCTACTGATGAACGATGGAGATAAGTCAATCCAGCATATCAGGAAGTGCTTCAAGTATCTAAAGCTTGTACAACAGATCCATGTGCATACTCTGAGTCTTTATAACCTGGCAACACCTTAACTCGTTTTCAGGATGGGGTGTGGACATCATTGAAAGAATGAACCTGAAGGCATCCAATGGTCATGAGTGCATTCTCGGGCACTGACAACATCCTACATCATCAGTACAAATGAAAGAAGAGAAGTCAAGGAAAATGATTGGTGATAATCTTGATACAAATAACTACATCTTGCAGACATAAAGCGCACAACGATCACTGGGACCAATGACAGGCAAGTCTGAAAGAAAGGTTAGCAACATGGTAATCATACACATCTTATCATTGCGCCTACTAGATCCAGAGGGCAACTCTAGGCCATCCTGAGACGGTCTATTGATCATCCTCGAGGATTCTTCCGGGAGGTGTCCTTCGTCTCACCATCATTAGGGGCAAAGATCTTCCAGAGCCCATCAACGCCGACAACATGGGTAATCTTACCTGACTATGTCAACAACCACAATCGTAAAGCTAAAGTCAAATGACAAAAGGTTAGCATCCTGAGGTACATTCCATCATCATTCTTTCCCTTCAATAAGTGTTTCAAAAAATAAAGGGTTCAAAAAAAATAAAAAATAAAAGATGAAAAAAAAGGACAGAAAGCGCGCAGTCAAAAAAAAATGAAAAAAAAAAAGAGTCGAACCCAATGAGTGAGAACATAAGTCACTAACCCATTTCCCCTAAGGATAATTTAACCCAATGTCAACAGCTTCACGATCGTGATTGAAGACAAAGTCAGGTAGTTCACCAATCGGCCGACAATGAATGGAGTCTAGCCTCCCGCCTTTGTACAAGAAAAGGAGAAATCAAAAGAAAAGTAACGTGCCTAAGCAAAACGGGCGAGGTGAAAATCCGAAAGGGCGCCTCGAGTAAAAACAGCGGGCATGTAGAGGACTTGGTGAAAACCTGAAAAGGCACCAAGGGTAAAAAGAGCACAGCTGCCAAGGGGCAAGCAAGAGTAAAAACTCGGGACATGGTGAAAATCTGAAAGGACGCCATGGGCAAAAATGACGAGAAAGCCAGTCGTGGTGAAAACTTGAAAAGGCGTCACGGGCAAAAATGGCTAAAAAAAAAAAAAAAAAACAAAAAGTGCAGGAACAGGAGAAGCTAAGGCAACAAGCAAAAGAAGCACAAGGAAAAAATGAGTTTCGGATTAGAATTCTGTCGGACCCTACCCAAATCCAAGGGGCATGATCCTAGTATGCGCTACTCTCAGGGAATCGAGATCCCTAGTAAACAACTCAAAATACCAAATTCGACGTGGGCTAAGTTCAATATTCTGATTCCACCATCCAAAACACAAATTCAAACACAAGCAAACACTGACAAATTTGGCATAAACAAAAAATTTCATTCCTTTCAAAAAAGTCTTTTTATACGCTTTCCTTTCTTTACAAAAAAAAAAGCATTCATGCCAACAAAGTCGGGGATCCAAAAAGTCAAAGTTTAAAGCCCCAGAGGCCCACATTTTAAAACCCACGAGGCCCACATTTCAAAGCCCGGAGGCCCACATTTCAAAGCTCATAAGGCCCACATTTCAAAGCTCACGAGGCCCACATTTCAAAACCCACGAGGCCCACATTTCAAAGCCTCAAAGCCCCACATTTCAAAGCTCATAAGGCCCACATTTCAAAGCTCATAAGGCCCACATTTCAAAGCTCACAAGGCCCACATTTCAAAACCCACGAGGCCCACATTTCAAAGCCCCAAAGCCCCACATTTCAAAACCCACAAGGCCCACAAGTTCAAAGTTCATAAGGCCCACATATCAGAAGCCCACCACGCCCATAGTTCAAAGGTCCATAGTTCAAAGCCCATGTTTTCGAGCCCATTTCCTAAGCCCACATATCCAAAGAAAGGCCCACTTCACAAGCCTGATTTCAAGGCTCATGGTCCTAGGCCCACATGTCCAAATCAGGCCTATGTTCCTCAATTGCCCCATTAATTTATTAGTGGAGGCCATCTGGCTATTCGATCCAAATCGTACAATAAAAACCGGACGACGACGCCCTCCCGTGAGATCGGACAGATGTTTCAAAATTTTCAAAAATATCTCAAATAAAAATCGTTAGCCCCGCCAACTCAACAGTGGAGGCAACGCGACTGTTTACTTAACTTGTGTAAATAAAAACCGAACAACGACGTCCACCCGCGAAATCGAACGAATATTTTCCAAAAAAAAAAAAAATTTAAATATATTTTTAAATAAAATACCCAAGGAGTCTAACTCCAAAGGGAATAGATTTTTAAAAACGTTTTCGAAAAAAAAAACCGCACGCGACACACAGTACACTGAGGAATCTTCTATATTCTCCAGTTACGGCCAGTGCACACAGCTAAATAAGATTCGATCTCTGCCAGGTTTCCCCAGTGGATGATTGAATCCGTACATGACACATGTACGATTGGCCTGATCTCTATATCTGGACAATCGTACGAATGCTAGTAAAATGAGTGGATCTATCTCTGAAGAGAACCATCAAACTTGAAGTGACAAACAATCCATTGTAACCAAAGTATCGAAATCAGCAGACGGCATGGCAACAGATTACCTGCACATACCTAGTCCGGGATGTTCGAAAAATTTGATCGAGTCCAAGTCGGCGTAGTGAGTTCCCCGTAAGGCCGTACCAACGCGCAAGGCAGCTAACCACTTTGACGATCAAACAGACTGAATATTCCTATGGTGATTATGTGGCAAAGGAACGACAGACCAAACAGTATGGGAAACCTCGTAAAGCCGCGACAAATGCGCAGAAGTCCTTACTTTTCAGACTTACCCTCAAATGCTATTAACAATCTGATGTGAAAAGGTTGTGATTGGTGATCCGTAAAGCCGCGACAAATGCGAAGGAAGCAATCACAACGTTTTCTCCAACCCTTATAATATGTGCAAGTCATCTCTTTTCCAGACAGTCGACTATTAATGATACAATGGTAGGCAATAAATTCGAGTCACTACCATTTTTCTGACCAGAAGGGTGGGGTGTCCACTCGCTTTGACCTTCGGTTGCTCACAACCTCGTTCAAAGAGGGGCATCTGTAGACACCTCACCCAGGCTACATCTTGAGAAGGTTAAGACAGTTCATGAACCATGAACATACCCAATCCCTGCTTGAACCGAACCAAAGTCCCTAAAACCCAAATACATAATCCAAAACCACGATCCAAACCATTCATCACACATGCAGCCCTGCCTATACCCTATACCATGGCCAGATCCTCATTACCCAGGCCGAAACCCATTTTTCTGAGCTGAAAAATTCAAAAGGAGACTTTTGAGTGAACTCGCACAGTGTATAAGGTTCGCACGCGCGAAATTGGCCCGAACTGAGCTCGGGCGGTAGTTTGACTCCCGCCCGCGGTACTTCAAGTACCGCCGCTCGCGGGCCGCCTGCGGACAGCTGTCCCAACGTCCAAAAGTCAACTTTCCTTCAAAATTACCCCTCTGAACTCCATTATTTACCTTTTTACTAACCCCAGGAGCTAATGAGAGCATGTCATGTAGCATTCCCCTCTCCTCAACCACTCACATGCTGCCATGTCATCTTTTAACCCTCTCAAACTCGCTAATTACAGCTATGCCATTGGAGAAGGCTATAAATAGCCCTCTCCTCTTCACATTTGAGGAGGAGAAGAACAACATCTTCTCATCCAAGAGAGAGAAAGTGAGAGGGAGAGAGAGTGAGGAAGAGAGTGAAGGAAAGGGAAGGAGCTCCTAAGCCTTCAAAGATCTGATTTTTCCAACCACCCCTTAGCCTTCCTTTCAACCTTTCCAAACAATAAGCCTAGCCCATATCTGATCATGGTCCGGTTTATGTCTTAGCCAACTCAAGATCAAGCCAAAGATTCATTCATTTTACATGCAAGCATTCATCATGACATCTATTCCCTTCTCAACTCCCCTGCTTCTCTAGATCTCTAGTGAACGTATGCTCTGTGACTTGCTGTACACCGGATCCTGTCACATCAGAAATTCCTAGTGATCTAGTCCATCTTTTCTTTACCTTTTTACATAAGCATCATCACATCTGCTTTCTAGACATACAGTTGGACGTATGCTATGTGGCTTACCGAAATCTTAGATCTTGCCACATCAGAAATTCATGTGTGTGTCTATTCCTAATCCGACCATATCATTCATTCCTTAAGATTTTTTACCACACAAAGTAGAGACTGTACATTTGTACAGACAGAGAGGATGCCTGACACCTTCTCTCTCTGTAACAGAGGTCTCTTACCCGGAATCCCGAATCACAGACCAGGAGTCAATTTAAGGTACGGAAGTCTCTAAATTTTTCTTACCTTACGTATTTCGTGGTTCTAACCGACCGCGGGATTTCGAGATTTTTCGGTTAATGGCGACTCCAACATCTACAAATCAGCCTAATCACCCCCGCCACCAAAAAACATAACATTTAAATCAGCGTGGGCGCCGATTTTCAGTGTCTACAGCGCGTGATGAAGAAGTGTTGGCAATCATGAAACAGGCATTGAAGTTGTTTATGTGAGAATGCTAGATTATAAAAGCATGTATCATGTCATAATCTCATTCGAGTATTTAATAAAGAATATTTAAAAAGTGGATATTTATATACTTATGATTATTTGTGCTGATAGAGTTGATAATATATATAACTTAGAATTAATAGAACAACTGAGTTGATCACTCACTCTCACTTTAGGATAATATTTTAAAACACCAAGCAAACAATGTTGTACATGTAAGAGTTACTGATGAGGATGCATACATAGACCCAGATGAGGAGTTACCATACTTTTAGTTATCTGACAAGCCAATGCAACCGACTCACCACTTGGCTAGATACGATGAATGTTTTGGTGTCAAGTTTACCTTACATTGACCCGTTTTAATTATTTTTAAAACTGTATATTAGGCCCCAGTTGTTAACGGGTACACGGGGTAGATGCTAATTATATATTTAGCTGGTTTACTTGTTTTAGCATGGTATGATATATTGTTTAACGTAGTACTATGATTGCTTGGATATCAAGATAAACCTATTGAAAAATCACGCCTATTCAAAGCACAAGAAACAATGGAAACATTGGAGATCGAATACGTAATCAACCCTTGAAATTCGAGGTACCACCGCACCATTCAGATAATAATCGGCCGATATTAAGTTTTGGGATGTGTTCCATCAATGTGGGCCACAAAAAGAATGGTCCAGTTTGGCGAGCATCTATGCCATGAACCAGGTGATGAGCGGACGCGATTTCCCGAGTCGTAACGATCCCTTGGCGAGCTTCCATGGAAGGACAGCTGTTCGCACTGTCAAAATGTTGCACCTTTCCATTGTTTAATTTAGGTGATCACGTGACAAGGACAACTGTATAGGGTATAAGGCACGCGACTGAGGGGCCAAAAGGGTGTATTGATTGCTGTGCTCACGTGACAAAGGACCACTGTACACTCTGTAGCACGTGATTGCAGGGCAACCTAACAATTTTCCTCGTGACGAAATCCAGGGTGACGTCAGTGTCCACCTTGCACATCCGGCCAAAATGTCTTGTGTATACGACATCTGAACCGTTGAAATGGCTAGCCACTTGCAAAGAGCCAGATCAAACCATTCATCTGATGAGATTAAATGTAGAAACATGTACGGCGAATGGAATAACTCGAGAAAATCCAATCCATCCGATCTGTCGATCTTTCATCATTGATGTAATCGTCTAGAACAAGAACTTCTAATGTTCCAGCTGGCAGTGGAATAAACCGTAGGATAAGTAATTGGCAAGATTGTCTCTTGGGTTTTATTTTTAAAATCTACCAGTATATGGATGGACCCATTGATACATCACCTTGCCACGTGTCCTGCAAAGAGAGAACATCCACGAACCACGTAGGAGAGTGGATCCGTGACTGTGGGCGACCATGATGAACGTGTTTTGTATCTATGCCGTCCATCCAGTTTGCCAACTCATTTTATCCGATGAACTAAAAAAATGATAGAAATTCTCGAGTTGAACACATTACAGGAAATGGTGATGATTGGACACCCACTGATAAAAACTTCCCAAGGCCCGCCCGTGATATTTATTTGCCATCCAACCCCTAAGGGCCGCCCGTGATATCCATCCAACTTGTTAGTAAGGTCAAATAAACCTCGATTAAGGTTATATATATATATATATATATATATATATATATATATATATATATATATATATATATCATTCAAAAATTATATCACCTTTAAGAAGTTTTTTAACGGTGAGCGTCCAATAACCATTTTTTCTGATAGCGGGGCCACCTATAATTTATATCTACTTTATTTTAAGGCTCATGACCGAGAATTAACAGAGAAAGATGGACTACGTGGATATAAAACATATACATGGTTTATATGACTACACCATATTTCGATTCTTTACACATGCATTAGAGTGGGCCCTACAGCGATTGATTTTGCACATAGACCATGTTGTAGAATGGCTGTGCCATTCAGATAGCTTATCCGAATACCAGGATTGGGCAAAATTTTAAAATTTACTCTTTTGTTCAGCTTTGATACCAAGAATCTTAGTGCTTCAATGCTAAGATGGAATAACAGGATGTTTGTGAGATGACCTTCTTATCCACTGTAATATATGTGTTTTATTTGCTCCTTATATTTAATTATGCCGGCTCATTTTAAGATATAAGCTTAAAAATGAGTCAGATCTGGATCTTAGGTGGACCACACTTCAAGAAATAGTGTTGATTAAATGTTTATCATTGAAAATTTACTAAGGCCCACCCAAGTTTTGGATCAAGCTGATATTTGTGTTTTCACTTCATCCAAGGTTATATGACTTAATCAACAGGTTGGATGGTGAATAAACATTACAGTAGAACCTAGGAAGGTTTTAACAATAAGAGTTCAATCACCATTGTTTTCAGTGGCGTGGTCCCCTTGAGATTTTGATCTCACTCATTTTTTTGGATCACGCCCTTAAATGAGATGGAAAAATGGATGGAGGACGTGGATAAAACACAAACATCTTAGTGGGGCCCACAGAGGTTTGACACTAGATGGGTGGCTGGCCTTCGAGTCACCGGCAAAACGCTTCCACCAACAGGCAACCGTACCTCAAACTGTAGACGGTCCCACCTTTCCCTCGAACATGCCACCTTTTTAGAAAATCAATGCCATAAAAACGATAGTCCTCACTTTCTGATCCGTTGATTAGGTGGGCCAAACTTCTATGTTGAGTCAAACCGTCGGCTGGACATTCATTCCAGCAGCGTGCCTCACCTGATGAGAATACCAGTCCGAATTTTTTTTTTCCAGGTAATCTTATAAGTGGGGCCTACTATCTGAATGGTTCTGATTCCCTACACAAGTGACGTGTTGAGGAAAAGACGGCGCGGTACTACAAGTCGCGTTGCACCTTGCCTGTTTGCGTTAGGCTAAATGGGCAGCGGGTCTTGCTCAGGCTCGAAAATGATGACCCGACGAGATCCGAACCCATGCCGCCCCCGGAGCAATGAATTGTAGCCGTTTGTGTGAAAGGTGGATGGGATCTTCCAGACCGTCGATCGTTTCATTCATGCTTATGGAATGTGTGGGGAGATCAGGACCGTTTCTCTGGTTGGCACCATGTGGTGGGTCATGACCCACCAAAAAGAGAAAACAATTAGACAAAAAAAGAAGAGCAACGGTCTTCATTCAAATGCAGAAATTGCACTAGCCACGCTGCTAGATCGTCCCACCATTGCAAGGTGGGCCGGATCCACCGAGGTGGCTGGATCTCCTGACTGTGGAGCCCACCGTGATGTGTTCGCCTTAAATCCCTGCCGTCCATCTGTTTTTACAGCTCATTTAGGACATGATCCAAAAGTGAAGAAGATCCAAATCTTAGGTGGACCACACCACAGGAAGCAGTGGTGATTGAATACCTACTATTAAAATCATCTTGGAGGCCACCGGAATGTTTATTTACCATCCAATCTGTTGATAAGGTCAAAAGGACCTGGATTAAGGGACCACACAAATATCATCTTGATCCAAAATTTTTTGGCCCACAAGAAGTTTTTAATGGTCAATCACCACTGTTTCCTCTGGTGTGGTCCACCTGAGATTTGGATCTGCTCGTTTGGAGAATCATGCCCTAAAATGAGCTGTAAAAACGGATGGACAGCATGGATATAAGGCACATACATCACTGAGTGCTCCACAGCCAGGGATCCACCAAAGCCACGCCTTTCAAAGCGTGGACTATGACCCATCCACGTGGCCAGCCCACCAGACTAGCATTTCGGGGCCCAAATGGTGTTTCTATGAATTCCAATCTGTCCACTAGGTGGTGCAACACATCATGATTATCAGGTGGGCCACATCATAGAAGACATTGTACACCATCCAAAGCCCTCCCAAATTCACCTGATAGACTGATGGGCCCCACAACGCTGGTTCTAACCATTAAAAAAAATTAAAAAATTAAAAAAAAAAAAATAGATGAAGGATATTTACAGCAAAAGTTCAAACTCCAACAGCTTGTCTATGTTGGCCTTGTCTAGGATTAATCTGACTAGGTAAACGTTATCCCGTTCAACCCACGCTGCTATTTGGGTAGGTCAATGTTATCCTGGTCGAGCCCGGCTGCTATTTGCTGAAGCCTGTTTAGGCTGCTAGGGGTGAATTTGGCTGTCGTTTCTTGAAGCTTAGTTGGGTCTTACTTTCTCCTTCAAATCTGGATCTTTTAACCGTACTTGCTACCTATTATTTAGGTGGTTAGGATTGTTTAATCTATACTATTTTAGAGATTCGCTCCATCTAAAATGGGACCCATAATTTCAATTGTAAGGATTGTTTGATGAGTGTGGTTTTATAGATGTGTTCCATCCAAAATGGGACCCTCAATTTGGATGGTCTAGATGACTTTACATCAGTGTCACATGTAACCGAAATGACTACCGCCATTTCTTAAATAGTGCAAAAACTTACAATCTAGCCACAAAGGCTGAGCTCCAAAGGCCAATTTCCTATGGAGAGCTGCGTGTAACAAAAGGGCCATGGGCCCACCTTGGTGCCCATAACATGGGTCCTAAAAATTTGATAGATCCATGACCCAAGTGGGCCACACTTTCAAAAAGAGTGAGAATGGGAAACCTACAATAATTGAAACCCTCATAGGGCCAATATCTGTTTGGATTAAGCTGGCATTTGTATTTTTTCTTTATCCTAGCGGACTCACCTTATGACCGGCTAGGATGACAAATAAACATCACAATTGAATGTAACATGGTTTTAATGGTGGGCGTCTCAGGCACACTCCTTAAGATGTGGCCTGCTTAAGGTTTGATTATGCCCCTTTCTAAAAGCAATCCCCATAGCTGTTAAATTCAATTGGAACTGGAAAATTTGTGGGCCCCAATTTACCTGCATCACAAACCAAAAATACCAATAGCTTGATTATCCAACTGTTTGATTGGTAGATTTTGTTGGACTAACAGCCCAATTTGAATAAACAAGCAACTGTAAATAAGAGGTTATGATAATTTAATGTACGTAATCTTAGGATTTTAAATCTAATGATGTAGTCGAAATGAGGATGTTGACATGGATGAGACAACAAATGGAATAATTAGAAATAAATGCATTCAAGTGATTTTTAAAATAGCAACAATGGATAACATGATAACCTGTCTTCATATAATTATAGTGGCAATCAAATGGGACCTAAATGTATGCAAACCAACAAGGGTGGTGTAAATATTTTCTACCTTGTTTTAGGATATGTCGAGCTAGACAATAGCAACTGGGTTTGAATCATCTTAGAATGATTTGAGCCATTTAAATGATGGACCTCATGATGATGTGTTGTTGTTAGAGAAAAAAAAAAGAAGCTTTCATATGGGATATTTTAATACCTTGATCATTTAATTATTTTATAGATATTGGTTGCTTTCTTAACTGTTATTTTGTAAGCCACTGATGTAAAGTTTTAGATTTTCTAATTTTGAAGAATTTAAAGGCAACTATATTATCTCTGTATCTCATCACATTAATGCTTAAGATGATCGAATATGACCAAGATCCAAGCACACGATCTAATGACTTCAATCATGTCAATCCTAGCATACATGGCGTAATAATGTATATAAATGGATTATAGCAACCTCCACTTGTAATGGGATATTTGAATTAAAAAATAAGTGGTGTCTTAAAAATCTATCCATGGAAATGCTATTAGCACTAGTTGTTCATGGCCATCTTGTTTGCTACTAGTTTTTATGTTCCTTATTTATTAAAAATGCTAGAGTATAGAGTAAATATGGATCATGGCATATGTTGGAAACTTAATATAGATGTCGGTATAATTATATATGTATTTTGTTTACATTCATTTTTTTACACACCCTTGTGGACCGATAAGATGCCGGCAAGTATCGACACTATGCGTCTGATAACGACATAATCACATTCATGTTCATAGATATTTTTTGCCCTTATCTTTCTATGACATTTCACCTGCCAAAAGTAATGGCACAGAACTGTATGCACGTTTTAAAATAAAATGAAGTAATGAATGATATGTAGCTCTAATTTATGTGACACGTGATCGAGGCTACATGCTTAGCACATTTATAAAAGAGAGCTAATTTATGTGACACGTGATCGAGGCTGCATGCTTAACACATTTATAAAAGACCCATCGAGGCAAAGATCTTATCACATATTTGGATATGCTCAGTAAGGTCGTCTCTCACAATCCTTTTAAAATGTGAGATTATTCCAGAAATATTTGAAACTCTCGTGGCGATTACGAAGATTCAAAGATTATACCAATATCTAAGCGGATGGGAATCAATGGATTGGACTCCTATCTGGATGCGGAAGGACCGGTTCCATCAGATCTACATATTTTTATGGTCACGATAGGGAGAGATCAGAAAACGATTTGTGACCAAATCAAATGAGACAAAACCCTAAAGATCCATGAATCTCTACAATCATGTTGGCAAAAGAACTAGAAATAATTTCTAATATTAGGAGTTCTCTTGGTTAGGCTGGGATGATTAGAGAAAAACTTAGTGTTGTGGCTACGAATAATTTTGAATTAATTACAACAAAACCTAGCGAGAGTTTTGCCACCTCCTAAAGCTATAAAAGGATAGCACAATGAACAGCCACACAAAACATAATATATCTTTAAGGTCACTATCTTTTATCTTATTTTTATTTTAGTCCATCAACTTTTGTTTACCCATACTACATAACATTTGAGGTTTAAATTAGATCACTGTTGCCCTGTATCACCACTACAGTATGCTTAGACTAAGATAAATATTTGGAATCTTTTGTTGTTGAATATTGATTAACTGAGTCCCTACTTAGAAGATCAAATATTTTGGTCACATCTTATTAACCATTCACCTAGATCGTTTGTCAATACGAGTGATTCAAGTATTTATCTCTCATTTTATTTTATTCTCTGATTTTATGTATTACTCTATCAATTATACTAAACATTATCTATAAATTAATAAGATCAGCATTGTTTTAGTCCTCTATTGTTTTTATCTATTCATTTTCATTCTATTGAGAGATACATTAATTATAATTATTGGTGAAAAAAACAGGTCCTTGGGACACAAGACAAAAAGAATCCATTAAGAAGAACTAACTCTACCTTTCTATAAATCACCTAATTAATATTATAACCAGTGGTTGAGATGGCGGCTGAGTCTTAGAATTCGATCCTAAACGATCCACCGATCAACATGTTGGACACCAACATTCCATCAAACATCGAGTCGAGTATGACTCTAGGACTCTCATACATTCCTATTCTCATATTTTAACCGAATGTAGACCATCACTAACACGCATGACCTCTTGTTCCATTGAATTGCATAAATATATATGTGCACATTTAACACAGGTATCATGTACGGTGTCATGTATGCACATGTATAGTGCTTGAACTTAGGCAATCACACATGTGGGTTTGAAAATACCTAAGCATGTGTACGAAGGTGAGGTTAAGAAATTATAATCTTTTTCTTCTACTTTGATGATATATTTTATATTATTTTGTAAAGTGACAAATCTTGTTCCTCTTACTTTCTCAAATGATTTTCAAATTTTGTTTCCTTTCCTCATATATGATTTTCACCTAAAATAATATCTTAAAAAATGTTTATTGCTCTAATAAATACTTTTAAAATTGAAATTTTAAAGATATAATGATAAACATTTTTTAAAATGTTTATTTTAACTTTTAAAATCATACCAATTTCACCATACAAACATACAAAAAAATTAAAAACATTAGAGATTTTGAAATCTTGCAATATTCTTGATTTAATATCATTAACTAAATTTTTCTTTAAAATATCTAAAGCTTTTAAACTTTTGTCCGTTTGTCATAGTTACACTTTTTAATCAAAATAAACAAGACACGGTGTTTGAATGAAGGTACAGAGGAAATCCAGCTCGTGGTTTGTTCCAATACATCACCACGTACTGCAGTAGGATACATCTCTACTTCAAATATTGTACTTAATATTTTTTAAAAAAATAATCCAAACCGCTTGTGTTGCAGATATTCTCATAGATTTGGAATTCCCGAAAAAACTATAAGATAGAACATTTCAAACCTTCGACTGTAGGAAGGTTATGTGACCGTCCAATTCAAAGAAAAATATCCAATTTTAAACTACTGAAAATAAATGATTACTAAATATTTTTGTTTTATTTTCATCATAAAAGGTGAGACACGTCGTATAAACGGTTTGGATCATTAAAATATTACTCAGGTTCAATGAATAAGGTGTCTACGTACCACATTGCAATACGTCGTGCTGTATTAGAGCATACTGCATAACTCTTCCGTCTTTTCTAAGCCCACACGCGGGTACAAGTCAGCTAATGCACACGCCAGCACATACGCCAGCGTAGCAGATAGATGCAAAATCAGATCCATCCATCAGAAGGATACCATTATGTAGATTCTCCAACCCAAGAATCGTATTGGTCTAGTACTTATATGGGCCAAAATTAACTGGAAATGTACGGTTAAGAAAAATCAGCCCTCGTTTTCTAATCCATCCAATTAATTCTAATATCATGGTATAGATGATGAGTAGACCACATTTATCTTTTTGAGGTAGCATTTAGGCTGTGAGGTCCTCATAATGGATGGCTTGGATATTTCACCCGTGTGCCAGGCTTGCATATCTGGTTGCGTGCGTATTAGATGACTTGTTCACGCGTGTAGGCTTACCAAGGTTTCTACTTCCATCTACGTGCAAAATACAAGCGCCCCGCACGTACCATCATGGCGTACGTGTGTGACATCCACTATTTCTCTCTGGCGGGCCCCAAGTGTCCTGTATCCTTAAAAAGCCGTTCATCAAGTGGTCCACACGAGTAAAAAATGCGGATGACTAATTAAATGAGATAACTAATGGTCCAAAATCAACATATTTGTGTGGGCCACTTGGTGAATGAACCAGACTGCCTCTTGGGTTGGGACACATTCACTGACATTCTGGCCTGATGAACGTCCCGTGTCTCCCACGTGCGTGAAATGTACGGATGGGCGGCTGAAAATATCATTCCATGTCGACGAAAAGGGCAAACGTAGAATCTATGGATGGAAAGGCAGTATTAATAACTAACTTAAATATGTGGCTGGCGTTAGCTAATCTCACGCGCCTATGTATCCGCGTACCGAACGCACCTACACGTACGAAGAAATGTCACATACGTGGAACATCTGATCCATCCATCAGCCATCCACCGTGTGGATACGCTATCAATGAAATAGATCAATTCGTACCAAACCAAACCTCCCAATTTTGTAGTAAAGTGTGGCCCACTTCGTGAACAGAACTGTCTGGATTTTTAAAAAAAAAAAAGCAATCTCTATGAGGGTACTATAATGTACGGCTGAGATTTTCCATGCGTGTGTCAGATTGACACCTACGGAAGCATTTAAGGAGCCGGGCTAAACACGCGCGTAGCATTAGATCATCTCCGCTGTAGGTATCAATTCCCTTCTTTATTTGCCAATTGCCGTATTATCGAACGAACCGAATCTCCTTGGACGTCCTTTGCAAATTGTACCCAGGAGCGGATCCAGTGCATCGTGACGCACGCACTTTCGGTGCTTCCAGATTCTGCATCATACATGTGGTACACGATAATGACGATCTGAACCATGGACTATTCAATTTCTTATACTGATTGGCAAATAATTAATTTTATTGTTGATGAGAATACAGTAACCATTCCTAATAAACTTAATCCTTCAGTTATTTTATCTTCAGTATCTATCCATGGGTTAAACTGTTTAATTGAAAATTCTAAATTCCAAAATGAATGGTTCAGATCTTATCCATGAATGCACGTGTACATCATTTAGATAGTCATATGGATGTACGGTAATCCTAACCTCTGGATCCGCTCCAATTTTGCCAACTACGCAATCTAGCAGGAGCTCGATTCCTTCGCCCATCTACTCAGTTTTTGCCGTGAAATCATATACACCATTCTTCGGTGTACATCCACCCCATCTGACTCTGACCAGATTGTGGGGCCTTTGCCCCAATCAAACGGCTAGTAGGAATCCTTGAATCCACCCGTTCCGTGCCAACGGGCGGTGGGACCCACTTATCCTTGACGAATCTTATGAGCCGCCACCCAAGGCTTTAAATAATTTATACTCTAGCTGCGTAAGACACTTGATACACGGGCACTTAAGAATGATACACGTCGCATATGTTAAATAAAATGGAGCCAACCATCACTTGATAAGATTGGGTGAAAAAATCCTAATATTTGATCAGTGGAAACTTGTTTTTTGAGATAAGACTATTGGATATTTTTCATTTGTAACCGTCCAATAAGTATCAATCAATCTGATAGTCGGATGATTAAATAAAAGCAATTTTTATTTCATGATACATCTAAACAGGAACACATAATATGGACGGTGTGATCTGAATTACCTGTATGCCACGTGTGCACTTTAATTAAATTCTAAGTGCCTGCACTCTGCTAGATTATCAAAAATTCCCTTAATTAACTTAAAAATTTTCAATTCGGACAAGTAGGCCCTATGCTCCGTAATCTGCAGCCTTGATCTATCATCAATAAAACATTTTAAAAATATATAAATAATTTTTTTTTTAAAAAAAAAACATTCAAATTTTATTGAATTGAAGAAAGTACAGAGATGGGTATGAGTCATGGTCCATCCACAGTGGTTCACAGCAGATAAACGACCCAGATCACTGCCTCACGGGCCCCACTTACCAAAGGTGGGACATCATCACCACCACCACCTTGTGGTAAAAAGTGCATACAACGAACATTCAGTGTACAGTAGAATTTACCATATCACTAGATTCAGTTTCAACTAATAAAAAAAGAAGATCTCGATGTTTTGAAACCATCAAAATAGAAGACTTTTGACAAATTCAATGTCTTGCTTGTAATTCTTGCAAAGGTCTAACCCCACCGTTTTGTTAGAAAACCCCCCATTTTCTCCCGCTATTGAAGCAAATCTGCTACTGGGTCTAAACCATTCCAATCTGATTTTCATTTCATTTCATTTCATTTCGTTTCCTTCCATTGATTCTTCACAGAGCAACCAATCCATATCTCCATATATCAGACTTATATGGACATGGCATGAATTTCAACGGTCCGGATGATTCGTCGGCCACCCCCTACGCGGGCTATTCACGGATACGAGAAGTTCAATGGCAATTGCCGGAATCGTTTCTGTTTCATCATCTCCATCTCCTCCATCTTCTGGTTTCTCTTATTCTTCTTCCATTCAACGACATTAACGGCTCCGAAGAACGACATCCGGTCCATACCAGACAAGTATCTGAATTTAGCGTCGCAGCGTGACGTGTACACACAACAGCCACACATCGATGATCAATCGCCCACATCGCAGGACATACAAACACAACCACCCGTCAATCAAACTCCCATTATCGATAACTGGGCCACACCGAACACAGATCCATGTTCAGATCAATACATCTACGTTCATGATCTACCGAGCCGTTTCAATGAAGACATGCTCAAAGATTGCAAGAAACTCAGCTTATGGACCGACATGTGTCGGTTCACGTCGAATGCAGGCCTCGGTCCGACGCTTGATAACAAAGACGGAGTATTCTCCAACAAAGGTTGGTTTGCGACGAACCAATTCGCGGTGGATGTGATCTTCAACAACAGAATGAAACAATACAAATGCCTAACAAATGATTCATCCAAAGCGTCCGCGATCTTCCTACCCTTTTACGCGGGCCTAGATATCTCTCGCTACCTTTGGGGATTCAACACAACGGTTCGCGACTCTGCGTCGATCGATCTCATCAAGTGGGCTGCAGAGCAGCCAGAATGGCAGATCATGGGAGGGATGGACCACTTCCTAGTAGCTGGGAGGATTACATGGGATTTCAGGAGACAGACAGATCAGGAAAATGACTGGGGAAACAAGCTGATGTTATTGCCAGAGGCGAAGAACATGACAATCTTGGTGATTGAATCTAGCCCTTGGGATAGTAATGATCGTGGAATACCATACCCTACCTATTTCCATCCTTCAAATGATAATCAGATCATCCAATGGCAGAACAGGATGAGAGGATTGAGAAGGCGTTGGTTGTTCGCATTCGCTGGTGGCCTGCGTACGAACATACCTGGATCGATTCGTGGCCAGATCATCGAACAGTGCAGATCCTCCAAGCGTGGGAAGCTGCTGGAATGCGACGCAGGAGCTAGTAAGTGTCAATCGCCGAGCAGCGTTATGAAGATTTTTCAAAGGTCAGTGTTCTGTTTACAGCCTCAGGGCGATTCGTATACTCGACGGTCGACCTTTGATTCGATGTTGGCCGGGTGTATTCCGGTATTTTTTCACCCGGGATCTGCTTACGTGCAGTACACGTGGCATTTACCGAGGAATTATACGAGATATTCGGTTTTTATACCGGAAGGGGATGTAAGGGCAGGTAAGGTGAATGTAGAGAAGAGATTGCTTGAAATTCCGATATCAGAAGTGAAAGAAATGAGAACGAATGTGATAGGGATGATTCCACGGTTGATATATGCAGACCCGAGATCAAGATTGGAGAGATTTGAGGATGCATTTGATGTAGCTGTGAAAGGGGTGATTGAGAAGGTGAGGAGACTGAAGAAAGAGATGAGAGGTGGAATTTTGAAGGTGGGATTTGAAGAAGAGAAGAGTTGGAAGTATGATCTGGTGGGAAGAGTGGGAGACCATGAGTGGGACCATTTCTTTTCGAAACCGAAGGATTGATACTTACAAGAGAGGAAAATGGTAAATAACCAAATGAATTTAAACAGGATTAGAGAGAAAGAAGTGATTGGATTTCATTGGGATTGTAGGTTTTTTTTTTTTTTAAAGTAGAATAGAAATAGGTGGGTGGTGATATAAACACCAAAAGATGCTGTACATTTTTCACTTTTCCTATGCAGTTTTCTAATGTTTCATGTGTTAATATCTTTTCGGTACGGTTCGAGAACTGGTGGGAACGGATTGGCTACTCCCCCTGCCACCAGCCAATGGCTGGTGGTCAGTGCTTTGTGGGCCACACCATGATGTATGTGTCTCATCTATTCCGTACATCTATTTTTCCATATCATTTTAACATAAAAGAGAAAAAAATCAGATATATCCCAATATCAAGTGGACCACATTAAAGTAAACAGTGTTCAATGAGCATCGACCATTAAAAACCTTTTGGGGGCCATAAAAGTTTTGAATCAACCTGATCTTTGTTTTTTCCCTTCATCTGTTCCTGTATGACCTAATCAACATATTGGATGTCAAATAAACAGTACAGTGGGCCTTAGGAGGATTTTAATGATGGATATCCAATCACTATTGTTTTCCTGTGGTTTGATTGACCTGAGAGTTATATCCCTCTCATTTTTGGCTAAAATGATCTTAGAAAATGGATGAACGGAATGGATGAAACACATATATCATGGTGGGGCCCACAGAGCACTGACCACCATACACGGGGCTGGTGGCAGGGGGAGTAGCCAATCCGTTTCCAGAACGAGTCCTTAGAATTTCAAAGTCCTGTCTTAAGCCAGACAAGCCAGACCTGACAAATTTTGATTGGACGAGTACTAATTTCAAACATTCTTTCTTGACACTGGCCCCACCATTTCAAGTGTTACCTTACCTGGCCTCACCAAATGCAGTCTCTGCATTTTGCTCCCTACGGGGAAAGAGGGGCAACACTCTCTTACTTTTCAAAACCAAAGGATTCAGACACCTATTTAGTGTTACAATCCTGATGGCTTAAGAGCCTAGCTCCATAGATTTTGAGGCTTTTGCTTTTTTAGTGTATTATTTATTAACAATTGATGTTAGTGCTAACAACATATAATGAGTACGGACGCGGATCTCCTGCGAAAGCCTTAATGCAGAAGTTCCTGCGCAAGGATGCGGGGTGGGGCCACCGTGATGTTTCTGTGAAATCTACCCGGTCAATCTGGATTTTAAGCTTATTTTAGAACATGCGACCAAAAATAAGATGGATACATAAGTCGAGTGGGTCACACTAAAGGGAAAATTAGAAAAAGAAATTCCTACTATTGAAACCTTCCTGGGCTCTACCTTGAGGCTTATATGCCATCCAAACCGTTTATAAGGTCAATACCACTGGGATGAAGTGAAAACACTAAAGAAAAATCCTGATACAAAACTTTTTATGGCCATAGGATTGTTTCAACGGTGCTCACTGAATCCCCACTGTTTCCTCTCATGTGGCCCACTTGAGTATTTGATACAACTCATTTTTGGTCGCGTGCCATAAAATGAGTTCTAAAAACGGATTGACGGGTGGATGTCTCACAAACATCGCAGCGGGCCCCACCCTGGATCCTTGATCAGTAACTACCTGGGAAAGGCTTTTGCACCCATATCACTCTTTCTTGCGCTTTGGCTCCGGCTATATCAAGTTTTAGATATGCCTAGGTTCTTGATTCGCATCCTAACATGTGAGATGCTGTAATGAATTGACGAAGTAGGTTTCACATAATTATTATAGTGGGGGCTCGGCTCATGTATATTTTAATTGGACAAAATTCATAAGGAATTGTTTCTGCTGAAAGAGGAGAGGTAAAAAGAGAATAGGGTGTGGTCAATTCTCATGGAAAAGAAAGTGTGTGCTGAACAGAGAGACAAGTAATCAACTCTTATGAAAAAGAAACGTAAATGATACAAGTACCCCTCATCGAAGGACCACCAGCATTGAATATTATCTTGTTTTAATTTCTCACGTCAACTAATTACGGGTGTTAAAATATTCATGGACTACTCACTTTATAGACAAGTGATTTCATTTTATTGAGAAATGAGTTTTGTAGCTTTCATATTCTCTTGGTAGAATTTTAAATAATAATAATAAATAAAATAAAAATAAAAATTGCCATTTGGACTCGATAAATGGGTTTTTATAAAAACCGGTTAACATAGCCCACATAACTTGGAAAAAGCTGTTATGAGTGGAAAGGCTGCTGTTGAATTGTGAGTGGACCCATGATAACTTGGTCTTCTTAAACCTGCTTTTGTAGTCCAAACAAAGGTTTGAATCCCAGTGATGGATTATTTGAACGGGGCAACCGGACATAGTCAATGCCCTATTCCAGCAAGACATCATCTTGGATTTTATGACAACAGATTGTGGCAACACATACCTGGAGTCATGCTCCCCTGCGCACCTACGCACGTGAGCACCTTTGCACACGTGTCATGGGTGTCTAATCTGAACGGTTCATGTGATGCGGAATCCCATGAAACCTCATGTGACAAATTTTCAGCCCAATCTAAAATTCTGGTGGGCCATAGCAAAGAGAAATACATATCAAGGGAGCAAACTGTTTTCATTTTTCATGGCCCATCAAGTTTTATATCAAAGTAAAACTTCGGCCTATGGGGTTTCACGAGGTGCTTCTTCACATGAACGGTTCAGATTTTGGATCCACATCACCTATGATAGGTTCGTACGAACTGGTTCGCAGGTGAGCGTTCCGCCACATACTTCACCAATGGCATGTTAGTGGTTACGATCAGCCCATACACGCCAACCAGCAATGTGGACCGCAGTGCATACTAATGTTTGCAAATAGCAACTGTTACACCATGGGTATGGAATTCCGAGGAGTTTTTATCGAAATCATATCATACGTAGTACACTGCCTAGTTTTGGAAGGTCTGCGTACGCCAACACCTTCGGACAGCATTGCATACACAAGGTTTCGTTTCTGATAGTGGGCCCACGAGACTGAAATCAAGACCATCAGTCTTACCATGCCCCACTGATTGCACCTATCTTGCTCCATGCCAGGGTAACAATCGCAAACATACCACTGGACTCTTCATAACAGCGGGCCCTACAAAGCCTCTTGGGGAAGAGGCTCCCTAATGCTACGTCCTCGCGGGAAGCAGTAGAGAGTACAAAAATGACCTTTTTCTTTTTTAAGAGCTACATAGTCCACACGACTGCCTACAAGGGCACAAATGGCCAAAAGCTACGATCATGCATGAGATATGCTCCAGTGCTCTCACAGAACTATAGTTATATAGTGCTCCTAGTAAATCAATCCATCTCAACTGTCCATTAAGTCCAGGACATTCCATGTGCTATGACACAAACTTCTCACTAATCAGGTTATCCAATCTATCCTTAATTTCGCCTTATTTTTAGAGCCATCAATTTTCCAAGCGATGGATGGGATGGTTCCAATGGCCTAATTTTAAAAATAAATAATAATAATAATAATAATAATAATAATAAGTTATTCTTGACTCGCCTGATGCTCGGCAAACATATGCACGGCTCATATTTAATCTTGTTTCAGGCATTCACCCCCTCGGTTAAACAGGCAGATTGTTGTCGGCTTGTCGCCATAGATGTCAACCTGAAAACTTGACTCGCCTAGATGTTAGGCCAGGTCAAGTCGACTCAAATCAGATTTAATAAGTGCCAACAATCGATGTCAAAAAATGGATTGAACCAATTAAGTAACATTTAAAACAGAAACATTGCCATGAAATTGTTGGCTATCTGGTTAACCATCACTTCATTGGGGGAGTTGATGGGTTTGATTCCCACCCTCCACATTTACTTTTGTCATGGCCAATGATGAGTGACAAGGTGACGGGACTCCTGCATGTGCTGAGATAATCTATTTCAAAATCACTTCTCCCTTGGCATCATCCATTCTGGCCCAGAGGTGTATGCCCCTTGTAACAGACTTGGTTTTTTTTTTTTTAGCTGGTCACTTAAAATGGGGATGATCAAAACAAAATCACATGCAGTACATCCAACTGTTGGCGGATCTGCCATCAATGGCCTGTCATTTACCAGATAACGCAATTTCCCCAAATACTTGGCTCCAAAGAGTAAATAAAGAAATAAATATTTCCCCGATGTTTGCTCACAACAGAAACAAACCATAAAAGACCAACTATAAACACCTATTTCATCCTTGATTGTTTGATAAATGATAGGGATTACAAGTCATTGCTATAGCTTGCAGAAACAAATGCCGATATTCAATTAAAGCAACATCTCCCAACACTTCTGGTGGGACACATACCATTTATTCACCCCATTTCCCCTCAACAACTATGAAAACTAAACACATAACAAGTTTCAGCGCATAAAAGCAACTAACCTCCTGGGAATTGATTGATGATACACAACTAATCCCGGTCGGTGGATGAGAACATCAGGTGGGGTCTCTGAGTACCACAATCCATTGATCCACTAAACCATGAAAATAATGACAATCATTTACAATTATGTAAATCAAAGAGTTATGGACACACAAATGAACTATACACTCAAAACTCATTTTAGAAAACAGCTCTATCATGCACACACAATCTCAACCATCCGTGCAAAAAAGGCCCATAGTCTTTTCTTTTTTGTTCTTTTCTTCTTCTTCTTCTTCTACTTCTTTTTGAGAGGATGATGGAAAAATGCATTAAACTAAAAAGAGGAAACAGAATTTCCAAAAAACAATAAAGGGTAGGAAGCCCCTCCCACAGCTAATAAGCAAAAAGGTTCATTAGCACACGAATCCAACGGAGCCAATGAAATGTTTAACCCACTGGATAAGGAGCTAATGTCCAATAATACATCGGTGATGGCCCTTGGCACATAACTTTAACCCAATTCAGCACCCCCGGATTATCAATCTCCATTCTCAATGAAGGCAGCTCATAGTCCTGAAGTCACACCTACATCAACAGCCCTATTTTTTTAATTTAGCATCTATGGACAAAGATCCACAATGATCATCAGATTGGTGCAAGTTCTGGCTACAGCCATCAAAGATTCGCCATGAATTAGGCAGCCTATGCCAATCTATGGCTATGTGGACCAACAAAAGAGATGACTACACTCATATAAAATAACATTACGTCGCTAAAAAACAATATCCGAACTTAATATTTGTGCAGTGTATTATAAATGCTACGTTAAACTTCCACACACCACCCCCACCCCAACCCCCCCCCCCCCCAAAAAAAAGAAGAAGAAGAAGAAGAAGAAGCAGGTACTGACATGTCAACACAGGAAAGGATGATCAAATGACATAGGTTCTTCCAATATACAATAGTGGCGAATGCTCAAAGGCTTACCCATTGTTGTTCTTCAATCATAGGTGGTGGCTAGAAAAACTTGACCATGCCACGACCCTCCACACTGAGTTTCGTTGCCTGAAGCTGCTTCTTCTTTGGTGCTTTCAACTGCTGCAACTTCTTATTCATCTGCCCACAATCAATCAAATTAACATTTTTTCATAGCAACACATTCTACAGACTAGAATAACCACATCAATCAAACATGCCGACAGCATGTAGTACTATTTTGCATTTCCTTTTTTTCTACAAATATATATAGTATTTCAATAATATATATAATCATGAAAAACAAAATCTATCAGGTTCACATCTCATTTAACCAGCTCACTGAAACAATTTGAATAAGAAAAGATAATAACCAGCAACATCATCTCTTGCAGATCTGTGGAAGTTTACAGTCCGATCATAATGTTGCAGGACTGGGAATCAATTGTTTTTTGGATGATTCCTTTCTTGGGAATGACTTTGGGTACCTTGGTTTTTTTTGTTTTTATGATTCTTTCTGCTGTTTTTATTGTCAAGCTGAGTCGCTTTCCGATCATAGCAGGGTGATGAGAGGGCCACCGGTCACTGTTGATATTTTGGGCCCTGTATCTCCTTTTGGTGCTTAATGAATTCATCGTTACTCAAAAACTACAAAATAAAAATAATGGTGTGGTAATACATGTTTCTGCATTATTCAAAAACTCAACCCTACTGAATGCCTAGAGGTCTCGGGTGAGAAACACATTTCTCACTTTTTATGAATAAATTGTTGCAAAGAGTTTATCTTTCTTTCCCTATTTTTCCTTCTTTTTTGAGAGGTAACGAAAATTTATTAGAAGCCACAACCAAGGTGGAAAAGAATACGACAAGCAGAAGACAAAAATTAAAAATTAAAATAATAAATAATAAATAAAGGCCCAGGAGAGCTACAATGGCACAAGGATCCAAATCCTTCAGGCCTGATGCCCACTCTATAATCCAAGTCACTGCCTTGCGAAAAATCCAATCCACCAGTTCCAAGTTGCTCTCAAAACACCTATTTTTCTCCCCAGATAATGACGCAAGAAGGACATGATGAGGTCGATCACCGTCTTCCTCAGGGATAACTGCTCCAAATCCATGAAGCTCTTTGGATTCCTCACAGAGTTTCCTTGAATCCAGGAGGGATAAAATAAAAATAATTTCTAATAAATTCGAAAATAAATTGATTGATGATTTAAAAAACGAATTAACAATCCTTTCAATAATGAGCTCAAACGTAGGACAGTTTTATACTCAAACTCCCTAAAAACGTGACTTACTATAAATAGTAAACTTACTATTTATAGACAGTCACCATTCCTACTAAAATGCATGGTTTTCAGCCAAAAATAGTAAGTGTCCAATTTGGCCTAACCATGTGATTCTCCTAATTTTTCTAAGCCCTTTTCATGTTGGGCACGACTCCAACTCAAGGATCAACAGTTATGATCGAACTAAAACTAACTATTTATATTAAAAACGAAAATAAAATGGACTTTTGAGATCTGATGGAATCTCGCAAATCCGACATCGGCAACCTGGCGTGGCAGGGTTGGTTGGCTAAAGTAGCTTCTCCTACCCAAAATCATATACGATATGTCGAAAAGCTCATTTCAGTTTGCAAGATATAACTGTTTTAAGGTTCTGACTGTCCTGATCATTTCTGCTTCCGATCGGGCCTTCTCTGGTCCATCTTTGCAAGGATCTTTGCAATGAAAGTATCCACAACCCGCTCTACATCAAATAACCCACAAGGTAGCCATGGCAGCCAAATGCCAAACTGCCGTAACTTCTTTGCCAATACCAACTTCGTCCCAATAAGCTAAAAGGAAATGGAGGCCAGCAAGACCCAAGAGACATGAAGGGTCAAACGTAAGGTCTCCCAAATTTTCCTCGAAAAGGAGCAGTGGATGAATAGATGGATCCACCGATTTAGCATCCTTCATACACAAGAGACAAATGTTTGGCAGCAACATGCCTCTCTTGCAAAGGTTATCAATAGTGAGCACCCTATTCCTGCCCACCAACCACACAAAAGCAGCCACTTTTGGGGGGGCTCCATACTTCCAAAACCGGAAAAAGGTAGGAGGCAAAGGGGATGAAGAGAGGTTTTTGAAAGATAACAATATATATTAAAAGAAAAGGAGAAACAAAAGAGGAGAATCTGCTGAGAGGGCAGAAACTCCTAACAAGCCAAAAAACAAAAATCGTTACATGCCAATAAAACAAAGATCCTGACCCTTAAGCCTATCTATTTGGGACGCCCATTCAATCAATAGGCGTTTAGCTCTAGAAGTAACCACATGAGCAGACATAAAGATCCAAAAAGCATCTCTGATTTCTTTCCTCCCAGACTGCCCACCAGACCGCGAGAATGCCCATCCTCCACAGGATGGTTTTGAAATTACCGAAACTAACCCCATGCCAGGCTTGGGAGGAAAGGGGCTGTTGAGCTGGGGGTGCACCAATTGACATTAAATCGGAGGCAGAACTCAGCCCAGATTTGGGAGGAGAAGGGACAGTGAAGCAGAAGGTGATCCACGGACTCTTCATTCCGCATGCAGCACAAACATATGTTGACGAGAAACATACCTCTCTTGCACAGATTATCAACAGTGAGGATTTTCTGCTTACACGCAAGCCAACCAAAAACCTGGAATTTTGGCAGGACCAAGTACTTCCAGATACAGTGGACCTTTTGAGCTTCAGGGACCGCCGGGCTGTTGAGAAGAGAGATATACAGGGAATTTACAGAAAAAACACTATCCTTTTCCAAGTTCCAAATTAAGGAATATTCAGCGGACTGATCTAGAGAAGCTGCGGCAACACAATTCAATAATTCCGCATATTCAGCCACTTCCCAATCCTGCAAATTGCGTCTGCACGGCAGATTCCACACAATATTGTTGAAAATATTGGCGATTACATTAGTGATATTGATGCATTGGCGATACTTAGCGATACATTACTAATACCTAGAATTTCTGATACTACCAATGTTATCGATATCGCTACCCGTGTTATCGGTATCGCTGAGCTGGAGATATTTCGATAATATCGGAGATAATTCGAACACTAAAGTACGCCGAACCGATACATTCTCTTATCCACTTGCACCATTTGTCCCCAAAGCTCATCCTCTTCATCATGTAGTCTAGGAATTTCCAATCCACATGATCATAGGCTTTCTCGATATCTAATTTGCAAACAAGACTCTTCACCCTGGACTTGTGGCTAGAATCCAAACACTCGTTGGCTATCAAAGCGTTGTCGATAATCTGCCTCCTAGCTATGAAGGCACTTTGGAGGCCCGAGATTACCTTGCCGATCACCTGCTTAAGCCGGGAAGCAAGGACTTTCGCCAGAATTTTGAAGGGCCCTCCAACCAGACTGATCGGTCTGAAGTCCTGGAAGGAGGCAGCCCCTGGCATTTTGGGAATGAGGGCGATAAAGGAAGCCCCCAAACCCTTAGACAATCTGCCTCTATCGAAAAATTCCTTGAACAAAGCCATCATGTCTGCGCTGATGACCTCCCAGAAGCGTTGGAAGAATGGAATAGGGAAACCATCCGGCCCCGGGGCCTTTTCGCTGCCAAGAGAATCAATAGCTGATTTCACCTCTTCAGCGGAGAACAGGGCTTCCAGTTGAGTGGCTTCATCTGACGAGATGCTTTCAATATGAAGCTGATCCAGACTTGGACACTGCCACTCCTCTCCTTTGAGCAGAGAGCTGAAGTGCCAGATCGCCACTTCAGCGATGGAGACTTCCTCTTCAATTCTGACACCTTCCACAATAATGCTGGAAATCTTGTTACAGCTGGCATGAATGTTGGCAATTCTGTGGAAGTAGCTAGTATTCTTGTTCCCCTCCTTGATCCACTTAGCTCTTGACATCTGCTTCCAAGCAATTTCCTCTTCGAGAGCCCTCGAGGAGAAGGATTGAATCAGCTGGATTTTTTTTCTCATCGATGCAAGAGACATGGGGGAAGATTCAGTTTCCTGATCTATCCTATGCAGCTCAGAAAACAGCGCGTCTATTTCCTGCTCTCTGGCACGAAATTCCTTCTGCTTCCACAGCTTCAGACACCCCTTCGGCTGTTTCAGTTTAGAAAACATCAAGTACCCTGCAAAACCATCGTCCTGAAAGGCAGCCCACCATTCAGCTATCATCTGGTAAAATCCTTCTATTCTAAGCCAAGACGACTCAAACCTAAAGGGCTTTGCCCCCCAATTCTGGTCCTCATTCAAGAGAAAGATAGGGAAGTGGTCAGACATCACTCTGGGAAGGACCGACTGAGAGACCGCAAGGAAAAGATCGAGCCAGTTGTTGGAGAGGAGAAATTTGTCCAAGCGAGAGAGGATTGGAGAGGCTCGGCCATTGGACTAGGTAAATTTGGAGCCTAGCAAAGGGAGGTCCACTAGCTCCTGATCATCGATCCATCGCGAGAAAAATGCCATCGCGGGGGAGCTGCGCTTCCCATGAGATTTCTCAGCAACAGATCTAATAATGTTGAAGTCTCCCGCGATACAAATGGGTCCTTGGAAGCTCTGACGGATAAGGCTTAATTCCTCCCTGATATATGTCCTGCTAGCATCAAGGGTAAGGCCATAAACTGAGGCAATAAGGACTTGAACACCAGACGATGTCTCTTGCAAAATAGCATAAACAGAGAAAGCACTTGTCCTGCTACTCTGCAGAGCCCACCGGGACAACCTCCACGCTAGAAGGATACCACCTGAACTACCAATCGAGTCCAACGTCTTCCATTTTGCGTCTATTGCCCTCCACAAAGTGCCCATCAACCTATCGTCGAAGAGCTGGACTTTTGTCTCCTACAGACAGATGACGTCTGGGCTGCGTCTACTACATAGATCTTTGATGAAGCATCTCTTCTGCTTGGATCCCCCTCCCCTAACATTCGAGGAGATGATCTTCATTTGGTAACCATGCTGCCCCGATTACCATGACTTGCCATGGATAGATTGATCGAATTCGACTTGCTAGACTGCAACTTGAGATGCTGCAGGTTTCTGCTGCGACCTGATCTGGAGGTTCGTCGACGGGGGGAAGATGAAGCTGAGAGAGGGCTCCCGTGCGATTCAACGCATCGGAAAAGAGCAATGAAGTCCTCAGGACAGTCCCTGAAAGACAGGCCTAAGGATTTCCCTACATGGCCAATCGCATCCCTGATCCACTTTTTCAAGTGAATAGCGTCGAGGATCTTCACTTTGTGGGCAGCGTCATGGAACTTGAGCCCGTCTCCTTTGACAGAGGCCAGGTCTGATCCTGCACAGCACTGGAGGGGCTCGACTTCAATGATCTCGACATCACAGTCCTCCTGGAAAAGCGCGAGGAGACCGTGGTTTTTCTGATCAGAGGAAGCAAAGGGGATAGAAGGGAGACTGGAGATCGACGATGAAAGGTTCTCCGATTGCATGGAGAAACTGTCAAAATCTACTCCAACATCGGAAGACCAATATCGATTTGAACGGGCGGGATTGGGCTCAGGGATGGCACCGTGGGCTATCTGGAGAGGGGACAGCAATTTGGGTTAGAGTACTTGAGATGGAGAGGAGTCCTTTTCTCTCGAATGAAAGGGGATCAGGATACAATGAGGTTCTGGGTCTGGGGGACTAGGATAGTTTAGATTAATAAGGGTATCCGCTTCCACCAGGTTTGAACCCGACTCATGAGACTCGGATCGACCTAAAGAAACATTAGCTCAGCCGGATTCGGATTCAGGTCTCACACGAAGGACTCCCGAGATAGGAGAGGTCCCACACGTGCGCTGAAGCTGACCGTCAAAACTCTATTGTTGCTGACGTGTCAAGATCTCTGCCCTCCTATCCAACGAAGAGGGTCGACGTGGCGATAAGGTATTGAGATTGGCACCCGATACAGAAGCTGGGAGGACACGTGTTTGGTGGAGCGTGCGATGCGGGCCAGGCGTCGACGTGCTGTCGACACGCGTCTCTCTTCAGGATGGGAGACTGACCGAGGCGTCGGGGGTGACGGCTGTGGTAGGGGGAAATGGAAACGGTGGTCCTCAGGAGCATAGATTACGTGCACCTTCCTGGCCCTGGATCGCAGCCGATGCCATGAGAGAAAGGTCGGCTTCCTTCACTCTCCACCGAGCACCCCACCTTGGAACAAGCCTGTCATGCTCTTCCTTCTAGATAAGGAGATTAAACGGTCTTCCTTCAGCGAAAACCCGGATATGACTAGGTAGCATCTCTCCCTTGTTTCGCCGGACACGCACCCTAGCAACTCCCATCTCTTCACCATTTTTTGTCAGGGGGTTGAGTTCAATGAAGGTCCCGAGTGAGGAGGCGGCCGAAACAAAGAAGCCTTCGTAACATAGTTCCAGGGGAATCCACCAGATGAGGATCCAGACGTCTTCCTTTCCGAAGATAGAGAAATCGTCCCCAGATTGGATTCTAAGAACTGGACCGTCTGAATGTATTGCTCCTGCCATCAGCAGGCTATCAAAGCTTAATCCCGAAGCGATTTTATACCATAACTAATTGTGCCCAATCGGTCTGATGGAGTAAGAATCCGGTCAGATCCTCGTGCAGCCATCGATCCACTCTCTGACTTAAGAGATGGATACCCCCTCTTTCGTTGTAATGACGACCGAATCCTGTAACTCCTTTTTCGATTTATCCAGACACTCTTGTGAAATATTCAGGCCTTGAGTGGGATCGGGCTTCGCCGAACTGTGCCATGTGCCCAGTACTAGGTTAGGGGATGAGGGATGGTTGGGGTTGAGACGCAATGTCGAGATTGGCGTCCCTACTCAATCAAGGAGGATTTCCATGAAAGAGAGGGTATTGGTTCGGACGGCTCCCTCTGGACGTGTCTGGCTTCCTGGAATGTCGTTCCGGGCCGAACTATGCCCTTTGGACCAACAACGGGTTCCCGCCGAAACTTTCTCTGTGGAGCATGCGGACTGCTCTGGAGAGTTCAACCTCTGAGCTCATCCTAATAAGGGCGAAACCCCTATACTCGCCACTGGTTTTGTCCCTTGGCATGACCACATCCATCACCACTCCAGCTCTGTCGAAAACATGAGACAGGTTTATGGGAAGCCACCCTTTCAGATACCCTCTCATGAACAGGGTCGGATAGGTCGCGAGTCTGCTCGCTTTGATGCCTTGGGTAGCGTTGTTCCTCCTCTGCCGCCCTGCTTTTTTCCATTCTCCTTTCCCAATCTCCCCCTCAGACTTCGAAGGCCCTCCTTCAGATTTCCTAGAACGTTCGACAGTGTCTTTGGATCCAACAGAGGCTTCCTTCAACATCGCGGGCGTCAAATCTGCCTTTTACTGAACCATCGTCATCATCAGGTCTGTCATCGCCACGTAGTCGTCAGAGAGTCATAGTCATCGTCGTTGTCATAAGTATGTTGCCCATACTTTTTTTTCAGATAGTTTCCCATAGAAGGAGAGAACCAAGAAATGACCCGGTTTGTGATCTCTCCAAATCAGCGAATCTGCCTCAGAATCAGCTGGCATCACTAGATTAAGCCTATCCTCAAATAGTATATCTTATAAGCGAGTCACACCAAGTCGAGACTGATTCATACTTATTATCGAGTTTTCTAGCAATCACCTTAAAATCTCATTGATTTGAGTTAACTCAGCTGGGTTTTGAGTCAAGTAACTGAGTATTAGAACTAAAGTTTCTAGAAGTCAATTACCTGCATGTATGTGAGGGTGCACAAGCAGTTTATTTCTCAATGGTTTACTCAGTAGGAGCAGAGATATGCTGTGGAGATGAGTGCAAAGGTAGTTAAGTCTAGCAATAATTAAAAATTCATGTCAACCAAGTTTTGAGGAAAACTGCACTGTAGAAAAGCTTTTGAACATAAGTGAACACGGCAGTCATTACCAACCTTTTCGTTTGTTGTTTTCTATTATTACTGTTCATACAGTATTGCCGTATTTCCATTTCCTGGATACATTTTCTACAGGATCACCGTGTCAGACGCAATGACTTTTCACCAATTCTACTTATAGATAGAGCAGAGTTGATGCTTAATGCTTCTTGGGCTTGCAAGACTTCATCTATCTCGATGTGCCATACAGTGGAATGTGCCACATACATGATCTTTTAACTCATGCAGTAATTATTGAAAGTTAATCTCAAGTGCAAAAGAATTCCCAAGTAACCAATAGGATTTATAAGTGCCCACTTAGAAGTTTCCTTCGCGAAGGCATGACAACCAAGTTACCAATCACTCACTAACCTTCAGACGGCGCTGATCTTGTATGACTTGTTTAGCCCGTGCTCGAATTACATCAGGATCAATCTTCGATTGAGGGCGCACTAAGAAATCCAAAGGCAAGGCTTCCGGCCTGGAAGCATGTAGCTTGGAAGATGACTGGCTAGACTTTGGTTCCCTACATCATTGTATATTAATCAGTGAGATACACACTCATCGAGAGTGTCAGGTAACATATCATGAACAACAAATAACAAGGTATGCTCAAGTAAGCATATTCTGCAATGCTATCAACTTACTGCGAAAATTCAGCTAAATCAAGATCATCATCTCTAGATTCCAATCCTGCAGCTTTTGCTACGGGCCTTCAGGAAAGCACCCACCAGAGGCAAGAAAAATTAGAAATGAAGAAAGCAATAACAAGCAAAAGGTAAATTGATTTAAGCTTTTTAAACCATAATAAACAGGTTAAAATAACAGCAACAGATTCAAATACTTCTTTGAAGATGGCCTTCGGAAAGGAACTTTCTCGTCGTCATAGGTTCTCATGTCTTCAAACCGAGTGCTCTTATTGAAAATAGGGCGGCTCTGCAAACATTTCATTTGGGATAATTAGGGGGTGCCTTTATCTATCACTAATGAGCAAAATAAAAACACAATCAAATAAACAGACTAGTTGCAGAAGTCCTTCCTGTAAGTACAATCTATGCTTTGCCCATTAACCATAAAGTTTTCGTACAGTGATTTGAAATGGGGAATGAATAAAAACTAGCATTAACCACCGAATTTCCAGAAACAGAAACAGAAAAGATATAGGAGGCAATATAGAACTTGAGAACTTAAAATCTGTGGCATTACCCATTTGTCAACCAAATCTTTAGCAAGTCTTCTATTTGATGTGGTCTCCTCATCAGTTCTTGATAAAAACATGATAACCTATAGGAAAAGTATAAAGTCACGCCCGTGCTTCTTGTTGTGCAATTTTGGGAGAAACCCTACATGCTTCATGAGGTAAACCATACCTTCCCAAGGCCACTCTTTTTAAGCTGCTCTCTCCTGTCATACTGCTCTAAATCAATTGGAAACTAGATAACAGAAGAAGCATGTCATGATCAGAAACAGATTGTAGATTTAAGGATGGTCCTAAGCCAGGAACAAAATAAATGACACTAACTTCCTCATATGATGGATGACCATGAGTATGTACATAACAAGCATTAAAGAAGAAACAAAACAAAATCATTGTGCATCACAAATCGTCACTGAAGCATGTCTGACAAGGAGTGAGAAGACTATATAGTATATACATACATCGGTCAAGATCTTCAATATGGCAGTTCTGATATTCATATTGGGTAAGCTTCCATCGGGAAGTGGTTCAAGCCAATTCTTTAAAAGAGTCAGTACTCCATGATCTAAAAACTCTTGTTGAAGCTGCCTCCTGTAAAAAAGGCAGTGGAATGGAAGCAAATAATCGGGTATGATGACAGATAATAATTAAGCCCAATGAAGAAACACCAGCAAGGTACGGCTTCCAAATACCACAGAATCATCTTACTTTGAAAGAACCTCAGTTAGCAGTGGCAACTTCTTGAGTTTATTAATAGCTGGTTTGCTCTGCCTATTTAAATCTGCATCTTCTTCAGCTGTAACCTCAAGCTCCGCCATAAGATGCTCTACCAGCAAAGCAATTTCTGCAGCTGTTTTCTCATTTTTCTTCTTTTTCTTACCCACCTGGAAGAGCTGTTTGATTTCATCGTCTTCCCCACCCTCCTCTGCCTATAAATCAGAAAAATGGTTTAAAATATCACCGAAAAGGTTCAGTCGTCTAAAATACTAAGACTATCATGTAATCAAAGAAAGAATGCAATCTACAAGTATCCTAAATTCACAGCATCCAACCAGCATCAATCCTTAGGATGTGCTGCAAATGGTAAGTAGCAAACACAAATACATTTCAAATATACCATCAGATCCACTTCTGTCATTAGCATAACCACATATCATAACAGTCCACCAAACCACCATATCATAACCACAACTAAGTCAGACTAAAAGAGGCAGATATAACAAAGGATTCAAACAAAATATATATGAAGGACAATGGTAAAAAAAAAAAAAAAAACATATACCATCATAATTTATTCATAATTAAGGATAAAGATATGCATAATTTGAGAGACTGAAGGGGCACCAACCTGTGGAGCATGACCTGGAGAACCTGGCTCATTATCACTACCGAATCGATCGGCAGGATCAACACCAGTATCATCAATAAAATCATTATCATCCAAAGTTCTAACACCCTCCTGATCATCCTGTTACATCAACATAAAAGAAAAGATATTCGCTTCTCAGCATTATGGAAAAAGAAAAGCTTTCTTTGAATTTATTTTCAAATAACCATGTTTGACAAAACCCCATAAAAGAAGCATATAGCATGCAAATGACAACCATGCATATACAATGCCTTAAACTGACAATATTAAATGACAGAATCCAACCTGAGCGTCCAATGATTTAAGCACCTTAATAAGAATGGAAATGGATGACAAATATTGTATGACAATTCAAACATAACTGAGGTAGGAAGAAAAATTGGAAGTAACAAATGACTGATTAATAACACCAATGTCAATATAGAAGGAAGTTCAGAGAAAGCCATAAAATCAAAAGAATCAGAGTGTATTTGTGTGAGAGTAGGGGGCACCATTTGGCAAGTTAAAGTTTACAAAATGACCCATATTTCAGTAGAGAATACTACCATTGTTCTTTAGGCAATTACGTGTCTAAGAAAGCTCAGGTGATGAAAAACCCCATAGTTCAAGGTTGAGCATTCAAGTAAATGAACCCACAGAAATATTCAACATGCAATTACAGAGGTATTGCATTGGAATTCAAGTCAATTGTATTGCCAACCAAACCCAAACCAAAATAAAAACCAATGGCAATCTCAAACAAAACTTGAATGGGAAAATACTCCAAAATGTAATTTTCTTAACAACTGACCAGGAAAAAAAAAATGCTATCACCATGATCTGAACTTCAAACCGAGCATACAGCTTCTCTTTCTTTCTTTTATCAGCAATTCAGCAACAAAAGAGAATTATGATACCTTTTTGGTTTGTGGATATCAGTGATGTGTATCGATTAGCTTAGCAGATTGTATGTGCTTGACCAACAGCTAATACATCTGCATAAATATGGAATTTGCATTTGCAGAGAGTATGTACAAATCCAAATCAATTGCAATATCAACAGTGAGAATAAAACCCAAGTAGTTTACATAAACAAATTATAGATCTTAAGACAAGAACGATTAGTTGACTACACCATGTTTGTGTACATAAACAAATTATAGATCTTAAGACATGAACAATTGGTTGACTACACTCTATGTTCGCTACACAATAACCAAGCATGAGTAAAAATCCTGTGTATTGTAAACATGTTTCCATCAGCCGAACAGATTGTATGTTGCTGCATACACATAAAAATGCAAATTGCATTTGCAGAGATTATGTAGAAATCCAAATCAATTGCAATATCAACAGTGAGAATAAAACCAAATAGCTAATCAAATAAACAAATACAGGTTTAAGACATGAAAATTGGCTGGGCTACACAGTAAAAACATCCATTGCATCATCAGTCCAGACCATCCAAATTCAGGACTGTTGTGAACAATTGTGGGGCAGAACTCAAACTGATCAGATGATCTTGACCATCTGATTTGCCAACTGAATTTGAGCCCAGGCAATGTTCTTGGCATACATCCATATCATGTCAAAAACCCAACAGTGAAGATCATAGGATCAGCGCAATTTTCGTGCTATGGTCTGCTCACAATGGAGCCACAAACTGGTCAGGATTGATGTGCACGTATCAAAATTCTGCAAACTTAATTACCTCAGAATCACCTCCAGCAATCGTGTCCCACATCTCCTTCATCTCCGGATCGCCACTTTGATGATGCCTGGACCCACCCCCCTTCGAAAACGACTTTGATCCCTTATCCTTCTTTGGCCTCTTCTCCTTTTTCCTACTCCCTCCATCCTTCTCCTTCTTCCTCTTCCTCGGGGAAGACACCCTATCCTCTTCCGAATCCTCCCCCACAAATGCCGCTGCGTTCCCGAAATCCCCGTCGTCCTCAAGATCGGGCGCGCTCTCCCGCGCGTCACCACCGCCCTTCTTTACAAGCCGCTTCCTTGGCTTGGCCTTCGACGGCGGCGACGCGTCCTCGGCGGCAGAGTCGTGGACCGGCGTCGGCGACCGGCCGCGCTGCCAATCATCGTCGTCATCGTCGACGGCGTCGGGGACGTAGGGTTCCGGCGACGCCTCGCGATCGGACGGAGCGTCGGGATCCATGAGAAGCTCGCCATCTTCGTCGCGGTATCTGAGAAGAAGATCCAAAGATGAGAGAGAACCAGAAAACCTAGCTTTTAAAGGGGGAGAGAGAAATTAGGGCAGAGATTTCCCTGGAACTGATATTTACACCCCTCATGTTTGAAAAAACGATCCTTTTTCCGCTTCCGGTGATCTGATACTACCAAAAGTAGATACGGAATGGTGGGAATTTGCAAAAGAAAATTGGGTGTAAATATCAATTCCCGTTTCTGAGGGAGAGAGGGTGGAGATCAAAGAACTTACGGATCGTTTTCATATTCCATGGCTGAGAGAGAGAGAGAGAGAGAGAGAGAGAGAGAACCCTAGAAACAGAATGGAAGAGAAGGGGATGAGGATAGGGATATCGAGGGAATTAGGATGAGATTTGGTACTATAGGAAGAAGGAAAAAAAAAAAAAAACCTATAATCGAGAGAGAGGGCGAGAGGATACTTCGTTCGTTTTGCCTCCGTCGCGATTCAGACTCCAGCGTGTGTCGACGCCCACTGGGCCCACATGCTAGTAGTCCGATGATCAGAATCATCCATGTTTCGAAGTCTATACTACAAGTACTACCATGAGAAAATTTTACTGAAAGGATGACAAAGACCATCACTCTCGTAGATGATTTTAGAACTGCAAAACATTTCTAATGGCTCGGATTCAAAAATAAAATCAAAGGTTAAAATCATGAGTAAGGAGTAATTATGGGATAATAGACCATGTGTTAAATTCGTTGGGTTCAAATCGAGATATGGGCTCCAGTGAGTGGCGATGCAGGCCGGATCGTAGGTCGCGACACAGACAAAACGTACTTCCTAGTAGGTACGGAAGTGGTTTCGCACCGAGTAAACTTCGGGCGATCCACCGTGATTTATGTATTATATGTCCATCCATTCTTTCGTATGATTTTAGGGTTTGAGCACAAAAATAAAATATATCTAAATTTGAAATTGGCCACGCCACATGAAACAGTATGAACTAAGCATCTGCCATTGAAACTTTCCAATTGGGGCACATAAGTCTTTGATCAAGCTTATATTTGTGTTTTCCCTTTGTGTATGTCTTTTAATCTTTTTAAAAGGTTAAATGGCAAATAGACGTCACTATAATGCCCGATAAAGTTTCAACCATGAAAATCAGTATTACCATATTTTCCACTGGTATAGTCCACTTCGGCTTTGGACATGCTCTAACTTTTGTATAAACTCTCAAGGGCTCCTTGGGAGCGTGGATTTGAATCGGAACCCCAAGTCCTCTTGTCCTGGCACCATAGGTTGAGATTCAACTTTAATCTTTAAATTTATTTATTAAATTAATTTTAATATCTATAATTAGTGAACTAATGTATTTTTGACACGATGTTTGTAATAAGCCTGCTGAAAGATATACTTTGCCTAAAAAGATGATGAAATTCCAAATCTCAAATGGGCCACAAGTACAAGTTCATGTCTGTGTGGCTAACCAATGATTTTTAACAATTGATTTACATTGATAATGTTTGGAAGGTATTGATCATCGTATTAAAATATTTATAGTGATGCAATTAATAATCTAATTATTTTAGAATATCATTAATGGGTCATGTGTCCAATAAATTAATAATTTAATAATACACATGTTCCAGCATATAGCTATGGAAATGATTTTAAATATAATCCAAGGTCTCACCTCCAACTTAAAATCCCCTCAAATCTATGATGCCAAATAATCCCTTAAAATTACCTAGAAAAAAATGGATGGACAGCTTCGATGAACCACTTACATCCATGTTGGGTCCAGTATAGCTTAACTCATCACACAATCTGATTTCATAGTTAAGGAGGGTAATTCCTCTAACGTGGGGTAACGATATACCGTGCCAAAATTTCACCCGTGCATCGTGTAGACCATTTATTGTTTGACATTGATGCAAAAACTCAGGCTGATCTAGTACTCGATTTAAATTTATAAAAAAAGCTGTAAATTCTCGTGGGATGGCCCACCTTACCTTCTGAATACTGGAATTCTTGAGTAATCCTTTCATCGTGATGAAGCCAACCAACTGAATGGATGACAGGATATAAACAATCACGGTGGGCCCTGCGACAAAACTAACGGTGGACGTCCCATCCAAACAATTTCCCTTAACACCACCATGATTTCTGGGTACCCGAGTAAACATGCGTCAGCATAACTGATAGGAGAGCGGGCATGAGACGCGGATTAGCTCCTGACAGGTTTAATAGCGAGACTCGGACGACGTCACCTTGTTATGTGGGTCTCACCTTGATTTATGTGTTGTATCAACACCGTCCATTCATTTGGAGAGATTATTTTAGAGTATGAACCAAAGACTGAGGCAGATCGAAAGCTTTAGTTGACCCCACCACAGAAAACAGGAGGAAGAGTGGTGTCCACCATTGAAATCTTCCCAAGGGACACAGTGATGCTTATTTGAGATCCGACCTTTTCATAAGCTAATACATATATTAAATAAAGGAAAACACAAATATCATCATAATTAAAAACTTTTATAGCTTTTAGAAGTTTTTAACAGTGGCCATCACTCTCACCACTATTTTCTACAGTAAAATTTACAAGCTTTTAGGTCTAATTCATTCTTTGGCTCATGTGTTAAAATGATCTCTACAGATAGGTAAACAGTATCGACAAAAAACATACATGATGGCGGGACTCACATAGGCAGGTGAGGTGACTTCAGCAGGGAGAGTCGCTGCTCGGCCTGTTAGTAGCTAATCCGCATCCGGAGTTTAGCGGGTGTTAGCTTGTGTATTTTTAATATCCAGGTCGCCGTCCATGTGGTGAGATCTCAAAATCATTAAATATTATTATAAAAAAATCCGAATCTAAGGTGCATCATGTCAATAAAAGCAACTATGAATACTCATTAAAAACTTTTTATGAACTGCAACGGTTTCAGATCAATCTGATCTTTCTATTTTTCATCTATCCAAATCTTATTGAAATTATTAACAGTTTAGATTGCAAATAAACAATATAAAAACCTAAAAATGTGTCTTTTGAATTTATTTTTTATGGTGAGGCACTCAATTGCCATTGTTTCTCGTAATATTGTTCACTTGAAATTTGAATTTGCACAGTTTTTGTAATAATGTCTTTAAATTAATTGAAAAAAATTGAATAGACAACATGATACAAAACATGTTCATCAAGGTGGACCCCATTAGCCGAAATATCTATTTTTTAACCTTCCATTGGATGTCCTTGTTAAGAAATAGAGTGGGAACTGGCAGCACACGTGACAATACAACACACGTGTGATAGACCCCTCCCAAGCATCAATCATAGATTCAGAAGCCTGGCGTTTCCAGCCGTGGTTTGGCTAGTGGCCAAAACACCCGCCGGCTAGCAGGTTTCAAATCTATGTGCCCCGGCCATGATGTATGTCACCTGGTTTGGCTGTCCATCCATATTTTTACAAATCTCAAGTGAACCACCCTACATGAAAGCAATGGTAATCGAATATCCAGCATTAATAACTTTCTAAAATATAGCTGCCCATCCATATTTTAACAAATCTCAAGTGAACCACCTTACATGAAAGCAATGGTAATTGAAAATCCAGCATATAGATGTGGATTGCATCCTAGCACCACCCCCCGCCCCACGGCAATTCTGTGGGCGGGCTAAGTGTGATGCATCTGTTTATCCACTATATAGATCTCTTCTCTCATGTCAATTTAAGCCATCTTCACAAAAATGAGTCAAATTCAATGCTCAAGTGGACCACACAAATAATAAGCTTGGTTGCATTAAATGCATAAGACATTAAACGTCAGAGGCATTAAATGCAATAATCATATGTGGTGTGGTCGATTTCAATGTTGAATATTTCTCATATTTGCATACATAATTTAAAATAACCTGAGAAGAGGGATGGACGTCATGGATAAACAAACACATTATGGTGGGCCCGCACACAAATCAGCCTGTTCACGGCTAGAGATGGGTGGGGGTAGGACACAATCTGCATCCTTAAAACATTTCATAATGTTTATATGCCATCCAATCAATTAATTAGATCATGGTCAAAGGAATATCACAAGTATTAACTTAAAAGGTTTTCAACTTAATTATTTAATCCTCATTGTTTCCCGTGATGTGGTCCACCTTAGATTTGTTCTACCTCATTTTCTAGGAAAATGAATAGATAGCGAGGATAAAACACATGCATGATACATCATGGCAGGGCACACGGAGCTTGTGACACCAGCTACCGGGATGGTGTTAGGGTCACTAGCCAAATAGCGTCAACACGCCATGTTTAACTGTCCATTTTCCTCGCACACATGACCCACCAGATATATGGACCATTCTGATTTTTGGGCAAGGACGAGGTCACGGCAAATCCCTGTACGGAACGGCCCCGATTATCACACGTGTGCCACTTCGGCGGATGTGACACAAGAGGCTAAAATAGCAGTACAAGGTAAAACAACTACTTTCGCATGCAAAAGCAGTTGGCTCTCTCCCTTCCAAACGTTCTCCAAAAAGCCAGAACCCTCAAAGACTTAAAGACACTTCATGCGCACGTTATCACAACCGGGCTCCAACAGAGCAGCTTCGCTATCGGCAACCTGGTTGCGCACTGTGCCACCGCCTTCGGTAACATGAGCTACGCATACCAGATGTTCGATCAAATGCTTGAACCAAACTCGTTCGTCTGGAATACTGTAATTAGAGGATTCCAGCAAAATGAAGAACCAAAGAAGGCACTTCTCTTCTTCGATTCGATGCGGGCCCAAACCGTCCCGCCCGATCGCTTCACCTTTCCTTTCGTTATCAAGGCTTGCACGGATTTGAAGGATCGATGGAAGGGGCTATGCATTCATGGGCAATTGTTCAAGACCTGCATTGAATCTGATGTTTTCGTCGCGACGAGTTTGATCGAGTTTTATGTCGGTTTAGCGGATATGAGGGTCGCACGACTGGTGTTTGATGAAATACCTCTGAAAGATGTTGTGTCTTGGACTGTTACCATATGTGGGTATGTGAACGTCTGCAGTGATATGGAGGCTGCCCATCAGCTGTTTGACGAAATGCCTGTGAAGGATCTTGTAGTGTGCAATACTATGATTGGTGGGTATCTGAAAATTGGGAATATGGGAGTTGCTACAGAACTTTTTGACAGGGTACCCAAGAAGGATTTACTGATGTATAACACTATGCTAGGTGGATGCGGGAAAAATGGTGAAATCGAATACATGTTACAGTTGTTAGATGAAATGCCTGAGAGAGATGTGGTGACTTGGAATACTGCTATTGGTGGGCTTATGCAGAATAGGAGAGTTAACAAGGCGATAGAGCTGTTCCACCGGATGCAACTAGAGAATGTGAGACCAAATGAGGTCACGGCCATTACCGTTCTTTCTGGTTGTGCCCAAGTTGGAGCTTTAGATATTGGGAGATGGGTACATTCTTATATAGATAGAAGTAAGTTTGGTCTGGATGTCATGGTGGGCACCGCCTTAGTAGATATGTATTCAAAATGTGGATCTCTGGAGAGTGCTCAACATGTATTCGATAAAATGTCGAATAGAGATTCCACTGCTTGGAATGCGATGATCATGGGATTTTCAATGAACGGTCAGAGTAAGAAGGCCTTAGAATTTTTCCACCGGATGCGAGGTGAGGGCATCGCTCCGAATGAAGTGACAATGGTGGGAGTGTTGTGTGCATGCACCCATGCTGGACTAGTAGATGAAGGGAGGAGATGTTTCAATGCCATGCATGAAGAGCTAGGCATAACACCCAAGATCGAGCACTACGGATGCATGGTTGATCTTCTCGGCCATGCTGGATTACTGAAAGAAGCTTACGAGTTCATCGAAGACATGCCCATCGCACCGCACACAGGTGTTTGGGGGGCCTTACTTGGTGCCTGTAAGATCCACAGCAATGTCGAGCTGGCCGAGGTTGCGATCAAACACTTGATTGAGTTGGATCTTGAAGATGGCGGGTACTTGGCGATCATGTCTAATATATATGCCAATGCTGGTAGATGGGACGATGTAGCTAAGGTGAGGGACTTGATGAGGGAGAAAGGTATCGATAAAACTCGTGGGTGCAGTTCCATCATAGTGAATGGTGAGGTCCATGAGTTTGGAGCAACGGACAAGCTCCACCCTCGATCGAAAGAGGTCTATGAGATGATAACTGAGATCTCAAAGCAATTGAGGACGGCCGGCCATGTGGCCAGCATGGCTGAGGTTTTCTTCGATGTGGAAGAGGAAGAAAAGGAGAACGCATTGCATTTTCACAGCGAGAAGCTGGCCGTTGCATTTGGACTCATCAGTACTGTTGAAGGGTGCACGCTTCGGATCGTCAAGAACCTGAGGATCTGCAACGATTGCCATTCTGTAATGAAGCTTATTTCGCAGATTTTCAGTAGAGAGATTGTGGTCAGGGATCGCAGCCGCTTCCACCATTTTAAGGGTGGATCATGTTCTTGTGGGGATTACTGGTGACTCTTCATAGCCGTTAGAAGTTGGCAATTCCCGTACAAATTCAATTTAGCATTGCAAATGTAGGGCGTAGGGAAATTGCGATTGCTTTGTGTTGGGCGTTGGCAATGGCGGATGTGAGATAACCATGGTTAAAAGACTCAGTAACTCGGCATGACTTGTTGGGCCCTGAGTCGAGTCGCAACTCAGCCAAATCAGGGGGTGATTGAGGGGCTCCTTGTGGTTTCCAACCAGATCAGGTCTGACTGAGTGTGAGTCGACTCAGACAGGTTGCATCAGACACATCTAAGTCTTAAAACCATGGAGATAAAAGATGAACCGTCAATATCCTATCGGATGACCTGAGCCCTGTTAAATGTGGAGCCTAAATTGTCATGGTCCACTCTCAGATTGATAGGGCTCATCTTGAAGGTGATTTGAGGCATGGCCCATGGCATGGTGAGGCCACTAGATGAATGGCTTTATATACTCAAATCATGGCCCACTTGTTACATTTGCCAGGATCGAACATAACAAAATGACTCGTCTTTCTGTCGAGTTTCCTCATCAGATTGTGAAGAACTTGAAGATTTGTTGCAATGGTCTTGCTCTGAATCTCATTTGGAGGTTTTCCAATCGATGCTTGATAATGGCTTCCAAGCTACGCTATTGATTCATCAATCTGCAACTCAGGGGTACTGAACATGCAGAATTATAAATCTAGGCCATCCATCTCGCCCATCCCAATTTTCAATGGCCACCGCACTACAGTCACATTGATTAGATGATTGTAAACCATGTAGGGCTCCACCTTGGATTATCTATTTAGTGACTTGTGACACAAATATCTGTAACTTGAAGATCCCAAGATTTTATAAGAATCAACTGGTGGGATTTTGGTGAATGATTAGAGTGGGGTGAATGAAAGGTCGAGATTAAATGAATTGCGTTTTCCACGGTGAGCAATGCACCTTGATATGGTATATATGAGTTGTCCCACACGCAATTACAATTACTGCAGCCCCAGCCTAAGACGTGAGGAACGATATGATCCTCGTGGATAGTATTGGAAGTTCATATGTTCAAGCAAGCGATGGTTCCGTTGCAAATGTTGCTTATCTGAATGGTCCCACCGTGGATGGAACATGCCTAAAAAATCTGGCAGATTAGAAGATCACAGCCATTCATAGGACTTTTTGCCACTGAATCATGTGTCTCTTCTTAAGAATCTATTTATAGGCCACCAATTGTAGGGTTAGTGATGTAGCTTTGTGGAGATTCTTGGTGCGTGATCCATCCAATGACGGGCCGTAGAAAAGCGTTGGCCAGTTATTTACCGTCCTCTCATATCTGTGGGTGCGTTGATCATGTAAGCAAGTGGGAATTTTACACTCATTGCAATCCCAAGCATTGATAGGGGTTGATTCATGCAACCTTTTCGTTTTGCTCATGAATCTTGACAATCGTGTGTGTGTGTGTGTGTGTGTGTGTGTGTGAGAGAGAGAGAGAGAGAGAGAGAGGTGTGCGCTTGTGCGTGTGTGAGAGAGAGAGGCCCATCAACGTATAGAAGTCCCGGATTGGAATAAAACAAGCTGTTACACCCCTACTTTCATTTCCTTTCCAAACGTCAATGTGCTAGCAATAAACCACGGGCCCCACCTGTACAACTTGAAAACCCAAACAGACGCCCCAAATTTCAATCTTTCACTCTGCATGCGATTTCTCAGATCCTACAGGTATTATTCGGAGACCACACATGACCAACCAAAAGAGTAGCCCAGTGTGCAAGATGGCCTAGACAGCCGTGTGAGGCCATGAATGCAATCACAATGACTAAGATAGTATATTTTTCGTTATTGTTTTCTTTTTCCTCCTTCCTTTTTTTTTTTTTTTAGGGCACAAGCAATTGGGACTCAGATAACCAATGAAATTATACAAACTGTTATTCAAAAGAAATGAGAAAAAAGAAAACTCCTGCTGCAGAACACTAGTTTTCGTTGTTGTTGAAAACTATACAGCTAGAAATGCACCAAGCTGTATACTAGAATCCAGGCAAGCTGCACAACCACAAAAATAAAAATAAAAAATGCATCCTTAATTGTTAAACCCAGCTAGAAGTTTTGATTCCATATAAATAGAATTCGGCCACATTAGATACTTTTGGGTATCACAAGTTTTTTCGTCGTAAAAATAGATAGCTATGTCCACCAAATCAACAGCAAGTTCATATCTCACTTGAGATTTGGACTGAGAAAATAAAATGAGGCTTACTTAATCCAAATATACCATAATCAACAAGGACAAACAATGTATAGACCCACAACTATATAGGATTTATCCATCAAGGAATTATCGGATACAGATACACAACCCAGGGTTTCAGTAATCCAAAGAACTGACCTATTGCACACAATTGGGGCTGGACCGTGCCCAAAAATTATCCTCAAAGGGGCAATCATATCCCCCGATTTGTTGCCAACAAATAAAAAATTACAAAGAGAACTACAGCACCAGTCCACATTGATTCAAAAATTGTCCAAGGATTGGCAGCTACGTTCTTCCAATCTGGGAGATTTTGGGAGCATGATCCATCCACAATGTAGTGTGTTGGAACAATGGTCTAGATTACAGAAGTATAGGCCCCACTTGTTGGAACTTAAAATTTGTGTTCAACACCTCAAGATGCATATCCTGAAATTCCTCTTATCAACCGCAACCTGTTGTTCCACCTTGAGATCTGAGATGGCATCCTACCTTAGAAGTGGTGTATGGCCTCCACAGCTGATAATGGTTCATAATATATACACCAATCAGTACTCTTGATTAATACATGAGGTCCAGTTTGATACTTTTGTGTTGGCCTAGTTAGTACTAAGGACCTCATGTATGAAAAGTATGGAACATTAGTCATCAGTTGGGACCAACACTATATATGGTTGGGTTCCATTGTTTCACATGGATCCCCTTCCACTAACAAAAGCCCCAGTATTCTGGCAGAGTACGCTCCTTTTCCTCTATACTAAATTTCTTTTTTTAAAAAATGGAATCCAAAAAAATAGGAAACTGTTAGACGCACCAGAAACAGAGAAAAAGATGCGAAGAGTCCCTCTTGAAGAAGTGTGGCATGGCCACCAAATTCTTCTTCATCTATCTTCAATACGATCGCATAATACCCATAGATAATCCCAGAAGATAGCACCAGGAACCTGGAAACCAAAAGAGCATTAGATCCTCTGAACAAATGAGCAATAAAAGACGCATGATTACAAGCCTTAAAAGGACGAGTGAAAAAAAAGGAACATGCATTCTAAGAGGGATTAAAGAAAGAAAATGTATAATTAAATGGTAGTAAATGCAACGTAACTCAATTTAATGGAATTAACCTTTCCCCAAATTTAAAGTAAAGGGTCAATGCACTCGCTGTAGTAAACATAGAAACCTGCTCAAGCTCCAGTTTTCTCAATCCCATCGTACCTAAATTATAGTTGTATTATATACACACAAAAACATACTAATAAAAAAGATGTTGCAAGCTCTATGCAACAAGACGGCCTTGTGACCTACAACACCCAGATACTTCGAAATAAGGCTTGCTGTCAATGCTCACTGGCGATATTAAAGACAGCTGACAGAACATGTCTGGCATCTTCACAGCACAGCAACAACCCTCTGGAATGACTGCAACCATTGATCTAGTAGGCCATCACATACACAGGTGCAGAGGTCACAGGCTATTCAACTGTCTTAGGCCCAGTTTAGAATGGCGCAAATGCAAATTTCCAAATCGGCTTTTGTTTCAGAAGTGTGAGAACCCAAGTCCTCATTTGAGCAGAATGGAGAGTCCATCAGAGTTAGCCCAAATCAAGGGAGCATAATGCAGCAATGGCTGAACTGAGCACAATCACCATGTAGTGAAGTGGTAGAGTAAAACATAAAAAGTCTCTTTTACAGTCTTCTTTTTTTTTATCATTGTTCATTTTTCAGCCCTGTTTGGGAACATTGAAGACTTGGGAAAAGAAATTCTCCATAGATATCAACTTTTCTCTATTAAAGGAAAAAAAAAAAAAGCTACAGAAATCATTTTCCGGCCCCATAGAAGGTACAAATGAAAGATCCCCCGAAACTCTAGATTAGCTAGAGGACAACCAACAATCAGAGAGGTGATTCTTCTTTAGATTGTAGCTGACAAAGCTACTCTATTTTTTAATATCCTTCCATTCCTTTCCTTCCAAAGACCCCACATGATTGTGTAAAGCACCATATCCCAAAGAATGTTCCCTCTTGGATGAAATGGGCCATAAAAGCACCCATTAATGAGTTCCTTGTAGACCTGTTCCGATTCCAACTTACCCAAGAAAGATTGTTGTTCTATGTTAAAGGTGTCAAGCATCCTGATGCAAAACAATTAACCACTTGCTCTAAAAGCTCGAACTGATAGAGCACGGAAAATTAATCCCTTTATCTCATAGCCCAGGCCCCACATCGCATGGGTTAGGACCTCGGCCAAAACCCCATCGTGGGCCCCACTTCACACAAGTTCCGCTTCACACGAGCCACCCACCTCACATAGGTGGGGCCCGCCTCACACGGGTCGTCCACCTCGAGTCTGCCCCTACATCCCACAGGCCACCCCACTCGAGCCCGGTGTAAAAATGCCCCTACATTACATCCCCTAGGCATAACTGTGACTCTAGGCATAACTGTGACTGAAACACCGTAAGAGCCTCAGCACGCCTGGGCAAACACTTGCAGATTCCATGCACGATTTTATTTAGAAATTTACTTTAATACCATACATGTTATATATTGATCAATATTGATTTTTAATAGTTTTAGCTTTAAACTAATTTGAACACAGTGAAATAAAACTAATTTAAAGTTATAACATATTTTAAATAGAGTGATAGTTAGACAGCACTTCCAAAAACTTACATCCACTCAAACATTTCAATGACACCACAAAGCCCCAATATAAATTTCCCAAATTTCACAAACCTAGAACCCTTTTTTTTAGGAGTAATGGAAAATTATTAAAGGCCCACCGGCAACAACCGGCGAGAAAAGAATACAACAAAGGCCAAAGCCCGGCAAAAAGCAAAAAGCAAAAGGATCTGAGAAGACTTTAGGGGGTGTTTGTTTTTCAATTCCCTCATGCATTTACATCTAAATGAGTAATGATTAATTACCAAGGTAATTCCTGCATTATTTTCTATGTTGACAATGATGGCTTGCTTTTTGGACAGTACAATCGAGGAATGTGCGAATTTCATGTGGGGCCCACCATGATATATGTGTCTTATCAATGTTGTTCATTCATTTTCCGGACTGATTTTAGGGCATGATCCCAAAATTGAGGCAGATCCAAAGCTCAGGTGGACCACACCATACGAAAGAGTGGGTTGATTGCCTAATGTTAAAAACCTTTTACGACCACAATCTCCTATGTGTGGGCCACTCGAGCTTCAGATTTGCCTCATTTTTTGGGTCATGCCCTAAAATGTTCCGTTAGAATGGATGGATGGTGTGGATATGTCACAGACATCACAGTGGCGCCCACGAATTTATGTTCATACTTTTCAAATGATTTTTGCATGGAGGTAATTACCACTGCACCAAACATGGGTAAATGGTAATTATTACCCGTTTGCATGTATTTACACAAGGGAATTGCAAAACAAACACCCCCTTAGAGAGATGAAGACCATTCAGAAATAGAAGCCTTCATGAGAGAAATACATTGCACAAACCTAGAACCCTAGTTTCAGAAAATTCACAATTTGTCTTAAATCAAAACCCATATCACCATTTTTTTCCTAAATTCCCCTAATTCTACACCATAACATTCCAGTTTCCCTAAATCCTAGCCCTAAATTACCCAATTTCCCCAACTCCCCAAAATTCTCTAAAACATAATTTTGCTAAAATCCCTAAATTTTCCAAACCCTAAAAATCCAAATTTTCACTATACCCATATCATGTAACCTAAATTTGCCAATTCCCCCAAAAAAAATCCACAATTCATGTTCCATCTCTTAATGGCAAAAATGAAAATTCAAATTGCTATTGAGAAGTCAATAGCTCTTTAAACACAAATAGAAGAAAGAAATAAAGACGACCTCATGAGTTCATAAAAAATCTAAGTCATTTGGAGAGGAGGTATAAGTCAAAGCTTTGATATAATAGAAAAATATGCTCCAGGGAAGTTTATAAGACATCTTCCCACTTTTAATGGGTGTTACCATACAAAAATTAGCTTCTTTGAGGTACCCAAATGGGTATGTCACAACATTATGCAAGTGGCAACTAGGCACACCTAGGTGTTAGGAGCTAGGCGCACCTAGGCAAAAACTTGGGAATAGCACCCTCACCTACATCCCAGGCAACAAGCAGGTGGCCCAAAATGCATAGGCAACCAGGACCATCCTAGCGAATGAAGAGATGGTTGACCAATTCCGCATCCCACAAATGAAGTAGAAAACTCAGTAATATTGTATCCAGGTTTTGAAGTGGACCAGCATATGGATGTTTGATGGGGACATCTCGCACACACGCATGCCCCCCATACGCACATACGCAAGGAGGAGGAGAGCCCCACCATGGATCTAGATCAATGACGACGTCCAGGGAGGGCCTCCTAGTTAGATGATTGTGTTTTGGTTCCTTGGAATGGACTCGATCGTCATGTGGATCCCACCACTAGATCTCATGATCGTGGCCCACTGCTCTAGATGATCTAGTACTTCGAATTTTGCTTATTATTGTTATTAGGAATATCATGGACGGTTTAGATTGCTTTGATTAGTTGTTACTTTTGTTACTTCGTCTCTAAGTAATTGGATGCGCGCATGGCGCGGCCGTTAGGGTATAGGTTTTTCTCATAAATAGGCAACCCCTTGTAGATTTTTTTTCCATTGATGATTATGAATAAAATTCTGCGTTTTCCTACTTCTCTAATTTTCTAAGTTATGAAAATCTAATTGGGTGTGAAACCCTCCCTTCTTCGAAGGGCTAACTACCATGGTGCGAAGCCACACCCATCCCAAGTCGCCCCCACCTCCTACCCTCAATATTCATCATCTCCCACAGCCATCCCATCATCAAATCCACCCTCTTTTGCAGCCGATCCTTCCTCTACAGCAGATTTGCAAAATCAAGACCTCCAGGAGGGTTGAAACTTCAACGGAGCACCGTGCACAGACCGGACGTCCGATCGGCCTGAAACTTGGTGTGTGGGTGGCCCACCCTTAGCCGACGAACCCCAAGTTGTCCCTTTTTGGATTCGTTGGCCCCACACACGTGCAGGTAGGATCCCACACGCGTGCATCTAAGCCAAATTGATGTCCACACATGTGGACTATTTTCAGGTTCTCTCTCCTCTATTCCTCTCCTCTCTCGCCTTTAATCCCTAACCTTAACCCTATATCATCCTAAATTCCAAGTTATATTCCACTTTTTGCAAACCCTACACTTTCCCGAATTGAAACATGTAAATCCCTTGGATTGAGGAATAATCATTTGCAAGAGTGGATGTGTAACAACCCGTCTGTTTTTTTAACGGTGGGAACTATATCCCATTTTTTCTTTTGGTGCAGCCCACTTAAGCCTTGAATCTACCTCATTTCCCGGTGCATGTCCTAACATCATCTAGCAAAAATGATGAACGGTGTGGATCTGTCACATCATTCCTGTGGGGTCCACTATAAAAAAACAAAATACAAAACAAAACAAAGTGACATGCTGACGCACGTCACTCCTCTCACCGTAACCAATCCCAACTCCCACTCCTCTCTCCCTTCTTCTCCGGCCAGTACTCGCACGACCCGAGCTGTGACCATCGACCATTTGTCATGTTGGGACCCACAGCATAATCCAAACCATCCATCATGTTCGGACCTTAAAGTAATTCCATCCATTGAAAACTCTTCCCTGGATTCCAACTGTGCGGCCCACCAGAGTTTCAGATCTGCTTCATTCTTGAACTCCCAAACCATCTCAACCTGACAAAACAAATGAATGTTTTAAATCATTCGTCATACATCTCAATGGACCCCACCTATCATCCCAAGTTCTACATGCGCAAGGAAGCCTTCCGTTTTTATAACACGGCTTCTTCTCTTCCCAATCTATGTGAGGTCTTTCCACACAATCTGAGCCATTCAAAATCCTTCATCCAATGGCCATTGGCCCTCCAGCAGTCCTCCTTGTGACAGTCAATCAGAAGTTTGCATATGCCCACGTTCTTTTTCTCTTTACGACTCCTCGAACGTGCAGAAGACACAACTCTCAAACTTAGAACCCACCAACTCACCTGACACTATTTTTATACCTCATTTCTCATGCTATCTATAGAAAACAATAGAGAAAATCATAAAAGAAAGATTGTGAGAAGAAAAAGAGAAATTAGGAGAAGGGAGAGTATCCGTGAGGGTTCAACATCGAGTTCGTGACTCACTGACTCAATCCCCAATGATGCGTTGTCGGTTTTTCCAGCATCCCTTGCAACTATTCTAGAGAGAGAGTGAGAGATCCTGAGTGGAGGTAGCGTATATCGAGCCGTTCCACCAAGTTGACTGAATCTGCCGAGTGCAACTCAGCTCGCTGAGTACGGATTAACCTGAAGATCCTTCTATAACATCTGATTTTTATAGAGATGGACGCATTTATATGAAGTTCTACTTCCCAAGTCGGGTCGAGTTCAGAGTTGGTCAATCCAAGTTAGTACACGTAGAAATCAACATCGCTTCAAATTATTTTCCTCCCATCACACTATTTTTCCATAGCAGGTGGGTGATCTTCCCTGTTGAAAATTTTAGGTTAATATATAGATTGATTTGATTATTTGTTATGTGTTCAATTTATTTGATTATTATCATTAGTTGCAGATTATTTTATTTGATTCTTAATTACATAGTATAAAGGTAATTTATTTGAGTTATTAATTTATTTCAATTAATTATCGTTATGTGCTCAAATTGCAATTAATTCCTTATTATTACATGATGAATGATGTATTTGAATTTATGGGTGCTCTGCCCTAAAAGGATCATTATATTTTTATGGGTGCTCTGCCCAGGGTCATTCCTGAAAGGATCGGCACGGATGCTCTGCCCTGGGTGATTCCCTAAAAGGATCAACACACACAGGTGCTCTGTCCTAGGTATTTACCCTAAAAGTCTATTCACCAGGTGCTCAGCCGAGGGTCATTCCCTAAAAGGATCAACACACACGGGTGTTCTGCCCTAGATTGAACCTAAAAGGATTTTAGATGACTGTATTATCTTATTTTGTTATTATTATCATGTAAAATGCCGATTTAATACTTGTAATTGATCATATTTATTTTATTGAGTTGTATTGGCATTAACATAGAGTTTTCAATTTTGAGAAAGATGTAACCCTACAAGCCGTCGTGCTCACACTCATATAGATTATTTTGCAGGATTTGTATATGAATAATCAGTTAGGTAACATTGAAGACTTTTATCCTTATTAATTAAAATTCAATGTATGTTGTTATTATTTATTTTTTTATGTCAATGTAATTAAAGATTCAAGGATTAATTAGTGGACAATATTTAATGACAATGATTAGAATCATTTTAGTTGTTCTGATTGCGTTGAAAATGCATGAATAATGTGGGTTGCGATGTATATTTATTTAAATACAACTCACGGTCCTGAAATTCGGGTTCGGGCCTGGCCAACTTAGGTTCCGATTTTCGAGACGTGACAAGATGAATCTACTCTCTTTTGAGCATTGTTTGGTATATAATTTTTAATTGATCCAGCCCTAACATGTATAGGCTGGGACCTTCATAGATTCCCCTTATTGAATGCTTGACTTTATGTGAGATGTGGGATTTTTGTGATTGTTTCTAAATTAGTATGATCTAAAGCCTGAAATCTTGCATATCATATTTAATTTTCATGCCCTGTATCAATGTTGTGTGTCACCATCGTCCAACCAAGGCCCAAATATGAGGGATAAAGCCCCACACATTAGTGATAGTGAAACCTCTAAATTCTCTGAGGTTAAGAGTAAAGAATCATCATGATTTAAAGTCTCGTCCATCTCCAAATTCTCCTATAAAGAATTCAACATTATTACCAGGACAAACACCTCATTTGAGATCCTCATGTGCTTCTCTAATGACTCTTCCACAACTGTTGTGTATTGTTTGAATATAATATTCCAAACTAAAGTGAACCTAGTGAGTTCACAACAACCAAATTCATTACGTACAGCATAGGACGCCTTTTCCTATGAATAGAAAAATGAAAAGGAACGAAATACAAGCAAAAAATGAGAGAGAATACAAGCTCAGAACAAATACACAGAAAAATAGCATCTGACGAAAAGAAAATGCAAGCTCAAAATAAATAAAGATAAACATAGAATCCAAGGATGAGTAACACTCCCACTTTGAAGCGAGCTGGGACACTGGATCATTACAATCAATCCATTATCTCAAAAGCCCACAATAGATCCAATATTATCACATTAATCACCACAATAGATCCAATATTTCCACATTAATCACCACAATAACAATAGCAAGCATTCATTTTTTATACGCAACAACAAATATCACAATTTTGTGATATTTTAGAGATTGGGGTTTTCTGCAGGGAGTCAAGAGGACTCATTATTGTCCAAGTCGTATCGGTTTTAAAAGGGGCTCCAATAATGGGTCCCACTGACGACCCACGAAGACCACAAGGGGCTCCCACCATGGTTTTAAATATCATCCAATAGGACTTGGTATTGTCCGAGTCGTATCAGTTTTGATCCGAAACTAAACAAGGCACCATACCAACAGATATGGGGCAAGTAGTACAGGTTTTGGTCCCTTGGCGAGCCACACTTTGAAACTGCTAGTTAAATCCATGGTTCACACAAGAGCAAGTGAGTGATATAGTAGGACCAAAAGTGATCGGCTATGGTAGCTTTACCCTAATTAGGTTTTAGAGCTAGAAATTAATGGCATTTGGGTTTGTTGTTACGTCAAGACAAAGTTGGTTAGTTAAGATGGTTGTGCCTATTTTTGTGGTTTTCTAAATACAAATAAGTTTATTTGATGCACGTATGGACTTTTTTACTTGCAAACAACTTTTATGCAAGTTAAGTGTATTTCTAGGATGCAGCAGGATTTAGAAAGTCCCAGCATGATACAAGTTGAGTTGTGTATATTTTAGACCTAGAAAATTAGGTTTTGGACAGGCCATTCTCAGGATTACTTATCAAATTTTGACAATTGGTTGCCCACCAAGGTGTTCAATAACGATAATGGTGGTCGTAACGGCCACTGCTATTACCGTTATGATACGGGCCGTAAAGGCTGTTACGGCATTTTTTTAAAACCTGTTTTGGGGCCGTTACAGGCAGTTTTTTCTGTAATGGTCGTTATGACCCTTTAATGCGTAACGGTTATGGCCATTATCGTTACGTAATGGCCGTTAAGTAACCGTTTTTGTATACCTTGTTGCCCACCTAACATCAATTGTCCTTTTACCTGAGCCTGCAGCCTGCTGGCATGTTGCATCCAGGTGTTCACAGGTCAAAATATAAACAAGGTCAAATCTAGCAGTAAAAGGAGCAAAATAACTAAATGACAGAGGCTGTCAACTCTATGAGAACCAATCTTTGAAATATCATTTTCAAATGTCAAAAAAAAAAAAAAAAACAAAACAAAACAAAACAAAAAACTCTCTAAAAAGTAACAAGTAAAAGCCATATTTATAACCACCTGAAAATCCTAAACAAAACTTTCTGCATTTAAAACACTCCCGAGCCCTAATGCAATTTAAAATAAGACTAGTGTTTTTTTAAACCATTTCCCTCTAAGGTAAACTCCAAAGTGTGTAAAACTTTAACCATAAGAAACATTTTGAAACAACTTAAAGACTTAGCTTCCACCAAAGGCAGGAAGGTGATCCTCTCATCACCCCACCCAATGCCACAAGCAAGAGCGAAACAAAAAATAAGAAGAAGATTATAAAATAATTTATTTTTTTTAAAAAAAAAAAAAAGGCTTGCAGGCAACAAAGGGACCCACAAGGCAGAAGACAAAAAAGGTCTTATGCCGATCAGCCAAAGACAAGAACATCCCAGTCCCTCATAAGCAACAGGAACAAATCCCAGCAAACTCCACCAATGCAAAAACCCACTCCGCAGCTAGGGAGACAATGGCCCAAAAAAATTGATTGTAGGGGGCCGCTTTGTCTTCAAAGATCCTAGCATTCCTCTCTTCACAATGCCAAAAGGGATCGGCTTCCAAATGGCTTTGCCACGATTGGAAAATGGACCTGTCGGCCTTCCTACAATAACGCCAAATACAGATCCATTCATCACCTACTAGATTCTAAAAGGTTACCACACACACAAGACCAGACTGCCCAAGCAACCGAACAGTGGAGGAAGAAGCGAGCCCCTGATTCTTCACCATTCCATACATACATACATGCATATGTGTGTGTGTGTGTGTGTGTGTGTGTTTGTGTGTGTGTAAAAATAATATTCATCACTTCATATGTAAGTTATGTATCGATTTGTGTATAAAACTATATGTATATCTTAGTTGCATGAAGCATGAAGTGAGGCTGCAATTAAGGTGTGACAGCAAGGAAGCGTCTATTTCAATATGTTAGCAAGTACAAACAACTAAGAAGCAGATGGAATCAAGATATTCAAAAACGGGTATCATAACAGTGGGAACCATTACACATTACAAGGCCAATACAGGGTTTTTCAAAAAAAGAAAGAAAGAGAGATAGAAAGCAGTGGCGGCCGTTACAGACTTACAGCCTATATCATGATTCATAATGATAATGTTGATGGTTGTTACGGCCACCACCACCGTTAATCGTTATTGAATACCTTGGGTCGACTGCAAGTCTAAATAGCAATTCAAAGCAAGACCACACCTGTTTAGAATGATCATGCAACTAAGTTGTGAGTACAGTGTATGTACTGGAGCGATCCACATGATCCTACCCCTAGCATCCCACATATTGGAGGGAGAATTGTACCACGCACCGATTCCACCACGTGCCGGAGCAATCCTCAATCCAACCTTGTCTCAGAGTCTTAAGATCTTGTATCCACTTCCACTTCTACATGTTTCACATTTACATCACTCTTTGACAAGAATCTTGGCACTTTCATTATCCTTCATGAGGATGTTAACTCCCAAATGTCAATTAAAATGAAAGGGACCCTCCATCATCACCACTAGGCTGATGCCATAGACTTTATAATATTGGTGGAGTCACCTCTAACATGCAAACTCCCTTTAAAAGACAACACAAATATACAAAGGTGTAGACAAAGCATTGGCACTACAGCCTCGTTAAATTATTTGATGTCGATGGGGCCAAAGAAAATAATCTCAATCTCATTCTCACCCTATCATTCCCTAAAACCCCACCTGTGCTGAATAAACCTAGATTGCATAAGAAGCAATAACAAAATTTAGCTCCCAAACATAAGGTGGACGTCTCCATCTAGTTGTGGCCTTGACTTTCTTATCCCCATGATTAAGGCCTTGATTATCCTATCCACGCAACGAGCGATCACCTTTCAATCATGTGTGATGTACGAAACAGAAATACCATAAAGACCTTTTCTCAACTAACAACGAGATTAGCCATTACTTTCCCAAATAGGCTAACATTTACTCTAGTAACAAGATTTTAAATCGTGATACCTTCCCACATAGGTGCCACTGGGGTTTAATAATTCAATGTCTTTCCACATGCTTGAGTTTCTCTTTCCTTCCAAGGGAGAGGAAATCAAGAAAAAATATGAGCAAACAAAGAAAGCAAAAAAAAAATAAATGGAGAACCAATAGCTACAACGTGAAAAATCAGCGCTGTCGTATGAATATGAAAAAGAGATACACAAATCAAGATTATCGAGTCAAGGCCCTCTCATGTCATCTCCTTCTAGGCCACAGAAGGCGACAACTCAGACAGTGACGTGTTGCAGGAACATCCAATCCACAAGGGTCCACAAAGGAATGCACAGCTGCCTAAGTGGAAAATAGGCTGAGATTGTGGTCCAATTGGACCATGGAGCCCATGGATCCAATTGGGTGGGCCACATGTGTGACACAATTGGACTGTTGGGCTCGCAGGTCCAATTAGCTGTCTTTTGGGGTTCAATATACAAACCATGTAAAAAGTTTTGGGGTAGAGTAAAAGCCATAAAGCTGCAGGGACCATATGGCTGTACATACCTAAGAATTTGAATTTGAACTCTATATTAGAAATTCCTTGTTTGTTTCTTTGCTTTCTTCATCCGAACAATATAGGATTAGGTGGAGCTATCCAGGAAGGGTTTATATTGGACTAACAGGGTTCAAGCCTTGGTTTCTATTCCAATTGAGGATTGTCTGTGCAAAGGCCATGGCATTCCTTTCTATGTTTCTTGTGATTCAATTGGAATATTGCATTCCCTTCTATGTTTCTCATGATTGGAAGCAGATTCTAGGGGTGAGACTATTGTAGAAACCCTAGGGAAGATATTTCCTTAGGTTTTCATGGTGAGACGCCACAAGGTTATGCCTCTTCAGTTTACTGTTTTATTTTCCTGCTGAAATTGAAGTGACTGACGAAAGTTGGAGCTTTAACAGGTAGTAAGCAGTCTTCTATCGGGCACATCTTCCGCACTAAAGTTTCATTCCATCTTATTGCTTCTTTAAAATGTGCTTGGTGTTTGGTCATTGCAGGAAATTGAACTGCGCAAAGTGAGCTAGCATAAACCACAAGAATCTTCCACATTAAAGTTCCATTCCATCTTATTGCTTCTTCAAAATGTGCTTGGTGTTTGGTCATTGCAGGAAATTGAACTGCACTAAGTGAGCTAGCATAAATCACAAATGAGATGAGAATGGGAAGCTAAGATCGACCTTGGTGTGGCAGCAGCCCATTCTTGTCATGGTGGGCTTAGAAAGATGAGAACAGTCAACCATACACTTCAACAGGTGAAACAGTCATATCTAATAGATGCTGCAACTAACAAGTTTCAAATAGAGGTATTTGAACTTACACAATAATCCATATGCCCCCCACGAAAGGAACAGCACCCCATAGTAATCCGCATATGAGGCCTACCGCTTGCCGAATCCAATGCAACACATCTCCCAATTGATCCTGCAGTAAAAAGATACTGGTGTTTGATACCATAGAACCAACAATACGACGAAATCCTACCCATCCACTAAGCCAAGGAAAGATGATTGTTAAGTAGTCCATGGTGCTACTACCAAAATCACAGACCGTGGGTCCTCCATATTGACGCCCACCTTCAGTGATCACAAATTTGGAACAGTTCATCCAGCGGGCCACATGTGGGATGGACCATTGTGCAAGAAAAAAAAAATAGCAGTGCTCAGATGCAGCTCATTGTGAGCCATTCACTTCTCAGTTTTAACCATTCTTTTTACAGGTCACTGTAGGGCCCGCTGGATCAACCAATCAGTCAAATTTTGTATTGCCCGGTCGACCATCTGCAGCGGGAGCCACCAGGTATGCTGTTCCCATCATGAGGGTAAACTCCATGTCTGGTGGAGCACAGCAAACTCCAGCAAGTTACATTCCTTTCTTCCACAGAGAGTCCAGCTCTCTCACTGTCCAAGGACAGTGACTGAGAATCCATCATTTCCTCAAATTGGGATATTTCAAATCCAATCTCTGGAAAAAACGTTTCGGGATTCTCTCACACAATTCCAAAAGTAAAGGTGGCAACAATAGCAGGGAGCCACTACTTATGCCCACCCTTTTTAGTAGATGAACCCTTCTTTATCTACTTTCATGAGACAATTATACAAAGCAGTATTTTAAATAGCCAAAAGTAGAAAAGGAGGTCTACCTATCAAAACTGGTGGGTGAAAATATCAAATTCCCTAACAATAACTCCAAACAGAGAAACAAGGATTCCTGCTCCGTGCAGCAAGTTCGAATAGAAACATCAAAAAATTACACTTCCAGACTTCCGACTATGTGATCTAAGCAAACAACGGCGAAGCTAAAACCGGAAGTCTAAGGGAAAACAGAGCCGTAGAAAAATCAATTACCTTGTCCCAGGAAGCTTCTGGATCTAGCAATTTCGCGAATTTGAAAGGGGATACGTGGCCGTTCTGCTGCTGCTGCTGGAGTTTGAATTTAGATGATTTTCTTTCTTTCATGGCGGAAAAATGGGGTCGGAGAAATCGAGAGTTCGGGTGTTTCTCTTGGCGAGGGGTTGGGCCGATCAGACGGTCCGATTGTCTTCCATTGGATAGAGAAACTGCAATGGAGAGGGATTCTTTCTAGGGCTTAGAAAGAGATTCTAATAAAAGAACAGGGGTAATTTTTTTTATTTTCAAGAGAGATGCTCCAGTGCTCTCAGAGCATTATAAATCATATTGCTGTTAGTCGCATCAATTCACCTGGAGAGCCCGTTCGATCAATCTGAACTGTCCATTGAGTCCAAAACATTTTCAAGGGTATCATACAAAAATATATTACTGATCAGATGATCCAATGGTTAGAATTACCCCTAAAAAAAAGTGATTCTTTGAGTTCAAAGCAATCCATTACAGGCCCTCACAAATGGACGGATCGAATTGTTGATCGGACCTAATTTATGAAAATTCTATTGGCCGTTCATACTAAGGACCATTGATCGAATGGTCTTATTTTTCGTATCTGTGATGTTTTGTAGGATAATCCATGAAATACTTGCTGAACCCGATGAACGGTCTTGATCAACGGTTGGGCTGTCCAAGTGTCCCATTGTAACTAGGAGCACTTATAACTTACAGTGCTCTTAGAGCACTGGAGCTTCTCTTTTTTTACTGCCTGCCGGTAGATTTTATGCGATCGGATGTCAGATAAATTCAAGTCGCGAGACAGAAAGCGGGCTCTCTATTTTTGTTTTCGAGTAGTTGCATGGGCGTGGATGGAGTACTACGGTGCTATCGGGGCTATGTTTTTATCTATTTTTGTTTTTAAGACCGTGTATTTTTTTTATCCACACTGTCCATCTAATTATATAGGTCATTTTAAGGTATAAACCTAAAAAAAAAAAAGAGGCAGATCTTTCACTCAGGTGCACCACACCACAGGAACAGTGACGCCAACGGTTGAAGCTTTCTAAGGGCCCACCGTGATTTTTTTTTGTCATCACATGTTCGTAGGTTCACACGGACATAAATAAAAAAATAACATAAATATTAGCTAACTTCTTCTGCCCCTAAAACATTTTCAATGTAAGCGTTCAATCCCCACGGCTTCCTACGGTGTGGACCACTTGAGGCTTATAACTGCCTCCTTCTGAGATCATGTAATAAAATAACATGTGAAAATTGACGGACCGCGTGAATAAAACACACACATCACGGTGGACCCCACGGGTCCCTTGACAGGACCAGCCACGCCGAGTTACATGATACTCAGGATGTGTACGACGCTTGATAAGTAAGTAGTCAGATATTGTACGCGTGGCATATCGTAACTCAGACAAAACCGCCTGGAGTGTGCATCCTAGGGACTTCACGTCAGAAGTCCAAGGTCTGTTTGGTAATGATACGCTCTCATGGACACTGGAATATGACGGTTAGATTACTTTCATCGTAACTGTCCCGTTAAAGTTTTCAGTGCGTTAAATAAAAAATTGGTAATGTCCATCCAGGCATTAATCCGTCCGGACAGGACTACGTGAGGCACCATGGCGTATGAATTTCATCTATCCATTTTTTAAATCATTTTAGAATATAAACTAAAAAATAAGGCAGATTCAAAGCTCAAGTAAACCACACAATTAAAATTAAACTCCCACCAATAAAACTTTTTTTGTGAACAGTAGGAGTTTTGCATCAATGTAATTTTTGTGTTCCTTATTTAGGTATATAAAACTTTATAAATAGGTTTGAAGGCAAATAACCGTCACAGTGGTCCATTTGAGCGTTGGACCTGTGCAATTTTTTGACTGTTATCTTAAAATGATATGAAAAAATAGATAAACATCAGGGTGGCCACAGCCTTTGCCTGGCCGCATTAAGCATGTAATGTATGATGGCAGGAGGCAATTGTCTTACAAAAATATTTTGATTTTTAGTAAATAATGAATCTACATTGGGGATTATATTTGATGAGTTTTTACAAGATTGTGGCCTGTCTTTGTGATGATACTCCCAAATCTGTTTAATTATTTTAAGTTATTTAATGTAATTTGTCTCAAGTTTTAAAAGACCATTAGATTACCACTTCCTCCACCTTTAAGGCTACGTTTGGTGCCGTGCCAATTACACTCAATGTTTGGGAATAATGGAAAAGTTCGGAATTATATTAGATGGAATTGCATTGGGTTTCATGCCAATTCCACTCGATGTTAGCAAGTTGTATAGGTCCCACCATGATGCATGGGCTATGTCCACACCGTCTACCTATTTTTTGAGATCGTTTTAGTACATAGACCAAAAAATCAAGTAGATCTAAAGCTCAAGTGGAACTCGCCATAGAAAGCAGTGAGGATTGAATACCTACCGTTGAAAATTTCTTTGGGGCCACATAAGTTTTGAATCTACCTCATTTTTAAGCCCATGTCATAAAATGATATTACAAAACATATGAATAGTTTGGATATGACACACGTGTTATTCTCAATAGTTTCAAAAGATGGTGGGTATACCCATTCAATATACCACCGTATTACAAACATTGCATGCAATTAAGCTAATTCCCTGCACCCCGCCATATGTAATAATTACATTTAAAAATAAAAAAATAAAAAATCCCATCCCACCTAATCCTTCCCAATACCATGGCCAAAACACCCCCTCATTGTTTCGAAAGGTAGAGATCATTAGCGCGTGAACATGACCATTTTACCCAAAGGCACTTGTCCTCGCAGGAATAACTTCATTGTTGGGAACGGCTGCATGATGCCTGTGGGGCTTATTGTCATCCTACCGGCTAATCAAACCGTCCATCTATTTCATACAATCGTTTAAGGCCATTAACTTAAACAATGAGGCATATTTGAATTGCAAGTGGGATTTAAGAAGGTTTCAAAAATGAATAATGTTAGAACTGTAAAAATATATTTTCTTAATGTGGTACATTTCAGTGTTGGATCTACCTTATTTTAAGGATGATAATGTAAAATGATCTGCAAAAATTAGATGAACAGTGTGGATTTTTCATAAATAACATTGCGGGCCTTGTCAAGCTTACCACCCAACCTTGGTATTAGCCAACATGGTGTGGCCCTAGTAGTGGGGCCACCTTGATGCATGTATTGTACATCCACACCATCTAACATTTCTATAAGGTCACATAATTATGGAGGAAATAACAAACAAATATCAGCTTGATCCAAAAAATTTGTGATCTATGAGAAGTTTTTAATTGTGTACTGTTCCTATTTTTTGTTCATCTAAATTTTGGACCTGCTTAATTATTGAGTTATGCCCTAAAACGATTTGGAAATATCAATAAATGTGTGGATATACAATACATACATCAAAGTGGGCCCCACGATCAGGACAACACCATGCTCGTTGAGACTGGGTTGCATCTAATCCACTCCCCTGCTATTAGAGCAAGGTGGCCACTAGGCATTGCTCTGTGAGCCCCACATTGATGTATTTGTATCATCTATATCATCTATCCATTTTGGATAATTATTTTAGGAGTAAAAGTATTTTTTCAGATGGGCCAAACCACATGAAAAAAGTGGTGATTTAACCCTCTACATTAAAAACTTCATAGGCCCACTGCAATGTTTATTTGCCATCCAAAACATTCATAAGATCACGTTGACATGGACTAAGGAAAAAGACAAAGATCCAAAACTTCCATGTTCAATTCACAATGTTTCCTATGGTGTGGTCCACTTGAGCTCTCAAGACACTTCATTTCCGAGCTCAATCCCTGATATTATGTGGTAAAATAGATAGATTGAGTAGATAAAATACATAAAACACAGTCCAGATTCACTAAGGACATTAGATCCCTAAATGTGTGGTTGACTTTGATATTGTTTTGTTATATCCACACTGTTCATTCATTTTGACATCTCATTTTGTGGTAGTATCCCAAAATTAAAGAATATCCAAATCTTATGTAGAACATATTAGAGGAAACATGCTTTATTGAGTTCACACCATTAAGGACTTCATGGAAGCCACTAGAATGTTTATTTTCAATCCAACCTATTGATAAGGTCAAAAAGACCTAGATGAATGGGCCACACAAATATCAACTTGACCCAAAGCTTCTGTAACACCAAAAAGTTTTTAACGGTTGATTACAACTATTTATTATATTATGGTCCTCCTGAGGTTGGGTGTAAATAAATGCATCTAGGTGGACTTCATGTTAAGGACATCACTATGTCAGATGAGACAAGAGCCACACCTAATCCATTCCCCTTCGTTCTCTCTACCATGCTCGCTTTGATGTGATGGTTGATATCATACCCGATCCCACCATACCTAGGGCACCACCGTAGAGTTTGGGAGATGTTGAAGTCAAAATCTAAACCACCTTTCACTCAATGTTGTAAACCTCCAATGAACCCTGGTCTTGCACAGAGAGGTGAGCAAAAGAGACCCTGGCTCAGTCGGAGGACCCTCTGATGCCTAAGTCGGGCTAGAGAATCTGGGTCTAAATCAAAAGTAGAGAGAGAGTACGAGACATTGTGTACTTGTAGTAATGGATTCCCCTAGTATTTATATTCGTGGGCAAAGAAAATTACATCTGTTAATCTTGACACGATTTACTGAATCATGCAGATATTGTAATCGCAGAGATATTATCCGCAATATTTGGGTCGTGCGGTGTATCGTGTCTTAAGAACGCGTATCTTTGGGTAAGATCTTCGGTCACATTCGCATTCAGGTTAGTCTCCAGGCTCGCACACGAAGTATCTTCACTCGGGCTCAGGCTCGGGCTCAAGCTATGTAGACCCGAGGCCAAGTACTAATAGTCGGAGTTCATCGATAGATTGTCGAGATCGAAATTAGTTGAATGAAGTTGAGGACGAAGATCAGAGCTCGGCTCAGCCATTATTCTTTGGATGAGGACAAGGGTTCAGATCGGCCAATCGGGGCTTTAGTTTTGAGTCATGATTCATCAGTGGATAGCTTGTCTCAGCTAACCTACGATCGTAATTCAGGGGTTGGCTGATACTTGACGCGGTATCCTCCTTTCGAGGCTTTGTTAATTGATTCAGATAATTTAAGTCGACCCTGATTATCCTTGTTCAGATTTCCCCATAACAGGAGACATCCACTCTATTCATGCGATTTAGCTATTCTTTTAAGATATGATATATATAAGATATTGGGAACTCAAGTGGGTTAATTGTTCACACTATTTATAAAGTGGCTCAATTGTTCATCAGGTTCCTAGTGTTGTGAGGAATCGAAAGAATAAAAATATTAACCGGATCCAAAGCCTCTATAGCCCCACAAATGTTTCAGCAGTGTGCAAATGATCTCCACTATTTATGTTGCATGGTTTACTTGAGCTTTGGATTTGCCTCATTTATAAGCTTCTAACAGAAAATGATTTGGCAAAATATGTGAATGGGTTGAATTTCTCACAAACATTATGGTAGGCTCCACCTAGCTTAAGGACTAAGACCATTGATCGCCACTTCCTTTGCAATATCAGGTGTCTTAAAATGAAAGGCATTTTAGTTTTTATAAAATAACAGTCTAAACTGTATGCAATTGCAACCACAAGTGATGGTAAGCGGTTAAATCAATGACAGAGTAAAACGATAAGCGGATTACATTTTATTTTATTTTTAAAGGCATGTTTTGGCAAATGACTCTAATTTGATTTTTAGGTGAGACCGGCCTCATCCACTACTACCCTTATCGTGGAGCCCACCTTAAAGTATGTATTTTATATCCACACTGTCCATCCTTTTTTCATATCATTTCAGGGCATGATTCAAAAAATGAAGAAGATTCAAATCTTAGGTGGACCATTCTCTAACAAATTATAGTTATTGAACACCCTATCATTAAAAACCTCTTAGGGCCCAGGTTAACATCTATGTGGTGTTTATTTGCCATCCAATCTATTGATAAGTGGCTGTCAACTGGCTGTGCCTAGGTTAGTCTTGGCCTGGATTTTGAACCGTTTTAGGTTAGGCTGGCCTATTCAAAAATCTGATTTTGGTAGGCCCAAGCCCTGCCCATTGACACCCCTAGATAAGGTTGCAGAAGCCCGGACGAAAGTAAGAGGAAAGCATAAAAGCAAATATCAAGTTGATCCAAAACTCTCATGGCCCACTAATATTCAATCACCACTGTTTTCTATGGTACATGGACCTGCTTCAATTTTTAGACAATGCCCCTAAGATTATATAAGAAAATGGCTGAACAGTGTGAATACAAGATACATGCATCAAAGTATGCCCCATGGTAAGGGTTCCATGTTAACTGAAGCCGATGTCTTACCTAACACTCTCACTTTCTAAGTAAGTTTTAAACGGCCGATGCCCTGAAATCACTCTCCAACAAGATGTGATATGCTAAGTAAGTTTTAAATAGCTCTATTTAGTTGTTGGTAAATACCAATAAACAAAAGTATAAAGCACTATAATTGTAAGTGCTGGCGGTTAGGAAGAGAGGTGAAATTTCACCTAAATTTTCGAGATTTTCTTAACATGTTTCCAAGCCAAAACTACATATGCCCCACCAGTATATTCTTACCCGTTCATTTAAATTTTCATATCATTTTAGGATATGGTCTCAAGCCATTATCATATAATTTTTATATCCATGCCTCCCATCCGTCTAGACACTTGATTTAAGGCATGGGCAAAAAAATGACATCAATCCAAAGCTCGAGGGAACACAAAACATAATGCATTGGGCCGTGACTCCACTGTTGAGACCTTTTGAGGGGGCCATCATGATGTTTATTTTTCATCCAACCAGAGGTCAGTTATTTTTTAGGGTGGCTTGGATTTTTTATTTTTTATTTTTAATAGCTCTGCAGTCTGAAGCTCTGCCCAGGTGTATGATTTAGATGCAGATGCTGAGATATTGTACACCTGACATGCGTGTGGTTAATCTACTCGGTCCATCCATCCCACTACTGCATGTTCACTGGATATTGCAAGATTCAACTCAATCCAAAATTCACGTAGGTAGGTGGGACGTAGATTCACAACCAAAACAAATGCACTCAGCGTGACACATCCAACCGTTGGATCAGGAACATTCATGTCCAGATTTAGAAAACACTTGGACAGGAATCAATGTGAGACGAGTGAGGCGAATCAAGTTCATATTCCTATAATTTTATTGTATGTAGTTGTACTTTATACAAAAGTTTAGAGATTTTAAATCACTTTAATTTTAGTGTATTCTTGGATAGAAATGGATAACTACTCAGGCTACTTGTCCATAATTTTATGATCAACTCAACGAGATTGGCTTTGACTAGGAAGGGAGACTATCGTCCACTTGCTTAGCAAGATACGGCCCTACTATCCATTCGAACAATCAATTCAATAACATAGGATAAGGGATTGGCTTGTAGAGTTGTCTTTTTCCATTACACAAGGAGATTACAACTCTTCCCTCGCTTGTGGGACTATTGCCTATCATGCTTCCTTCTTGCTTTGAATTTATTACTCTCTCTCTCTTCACTTTTGTTTTGGAGAAAAATGGGCTAACTCAGGTAAATTAGGTCGAGACCTGGCACCCCTTGATGCTCAATAGAGAGTGGTAAACCTAACCGCCAGATTAGAAAAAGGTCAGTACAATTAAGGTTGGTCCGAAGGTCGACACGGCATAGGTCAGTATAACCAAGGTCAGCCTAAAGGTTGGTAAGGCCAAAAGTGGACTTTCTGAGGAACAACATGAAAAAGCTATTATGACTCATGAAGAATTTAAAGGCTATAGAAATTAGACATCATAAAGATGTTATTCCTAATTTAAATGATAGGTCAATAGCTGGGGATGAGTTCATCCAATCTTATGCGTTGTTACTTTTGCAGTTTGACCTTATCCGAAGCCTGGATGAATCCCACTTCAATTCCCGACTAACATCCAACCTTATCCACATTTGCAGTTTGACCTTATATAGGGAACGGTCCGAAGTTCTCTCCGAGGATTGTGGAGTGTAATTCGCGGTTATTCGGGATTTGAGATATCCGCTGAATATCTTAGGAGAATCCCGAGCATTACGAATCCTTTTACGTTATTATCCTTTCTAAACTATAAATAATAGAATTCCCAATGGTGAAAGGTACATGTACATACTATCTCCACCCTTGAACCACTTTTACTATATTTAGATTCCTAACTTTGGCATCAAAGGGTCTCCTACTCTAGCCAAGGTCTCCTTCATCTTCTTTCTATATAGGTACTAGAAGCATTAGAAAGGATAAACCAAATTTTTGCATCAACAACTTCAAAGATGAAGGATTCATGGACTGAATTCCAAAACATTTTAAGTACAAAACCACGTAGCAAGGTCTCAAGTTGAAGACCTGAAATCTAATACAAAGTTCATATTGCGCATGTTGGTCGGCTGATGTTAACTCATGTTAACTCACCCCATTATTCACGATGGTTTCAATGTTGGGTGTCTTTATCTCCAAAATTGCATGTGACGTGATCTAGGGTTTTTAAATTACCTATTTTCTTTTCACGTGTTTCCTAACATGATCTGACTCGAAAATGGATGAATGGATGTTCACCCAATTTTATAACTTTCATCATTTAACCCATGCCATGTGAAAGGATATATAAAAGGAGCACTCGCAAGGCCCAAGTTTATTAGGGGCCTGATATCGAATGGCTGGGATCATCTAAATCACATGATAATTAGATCTTGGACATCCATGATCAGCCACACCAGATAAACGGTTTTGAATCATGGAAATGATGCGCCTTATGCTCCAATCCTGGGAGGTCATGAGGGTGGGATGGTGCACCTGCAGCGTATGTAACTAAAATACGGAATTTTGTAGGTGGGTGCGTTTTTTTTATCTCGACTTTAAAAGGGGAATAGATGCGCTTGATCGGAACGTGCCGCGGGCCCACTCACATAAATCAATTGCTCTTAGTTGGCGTAAAGCTAATCACATGACATGATCTTATTTGATGCTGAGAACAGATCACCCACAACCGCCTGCATGCTAACTCAAATGCAGCCCGGTCCTCCCACCAATACATGTCATGTATTGGACATCTGAACCATGCAAAAGACAGCTCCGAATCCGAAGGTCACCCCAAATCAACAACCCCTATATATAATATATATTCACACTCACTGCTTTCAGTGCTCATCGCATGATTTTGATATTGAAACGGAGCTCGACCTTTATATATTAAGGGATATTTTTTTGACAAGCTTTTATTTGATTTCATTAAACCATGGACATTTACGTGTCAGAGTAAGGCTATCAAATTGAACTCTTTCTGTAATCAAGCTGCTCCTTAAAACGACATGGGCTGTCTATTGCTTGTTCCCTCCAAAAATATACTGATCTTGTGACAATATATTTTCATACTACATTTAAACCATCAACAGAATGCTTAGGATTGCTGGATTATGGTGTTTTCCAGGCAAGTTCCATGACGGTATAGATAGCCCTGTTTATGTGCCGCACATCAGGAATCTGAGTTGTAGACTGTAAAGAGAATAGCATGAGAAAAGGGCAGATGACAGGTTGCGGCGCAACCCGGACAGGTCAGGTTGAGTTGAGGGTCAGCCCAAATCTTCCCTAGCCTTATGCTGAGCGGGCCCGAGCTTCAACCCACCTTAGATTCAATCCAAACCCAAACTAATGTATTGAATACTCAATCCTAAAACAATGAAAGCCAAGCTAAAACAAACAAAAAAAAAACAAAAGAAAAAAACATTGGACCACTCAGCATGTGAGCCTTGGGTTAATTCCACTCGTAAATCCCATTTCCATTTATGCATGGCTCCAATCATGGACAGTACATACCTTAGAGTCCACGGAATGAAAGGTTCCAATCACGACACCAGGCCCCTGATTTTATGCCTATATGATCACTTATGACTGTGTACGGTTGCGTCTGGGTGGGTTGATTTCCCCATGCCTCAACCCAAGTCTAACCCAATATGGGTCAAGTTGAAGATTTTCAGCCCAAACTCAACCCAACCTAACGATCGGGTGGGCCAGGAAAATGCACACCAATCAAACTCTCCCAGCCGTTGAACACGACGAACTCATTAAATGGGCAGGTTGCGTGTACCGTGGGACATGCATGTTGATCCACCGAGATGAACGGTAATGATGACAAAGCGTGGCCCACGGACTATGGGTGTGGAGAACTATATAGTCTGGACTCCACCAAGGGAATGATTTCCAACTGGGAAGCTGGCGCTGCCACGTGCAGTTTATCTTCAAGCCGGGCATCATCTTCGCTGGCAAGCCAGCAGGCATGTGACTACGCTTCTCTGGAATATAATCTAATCGAAGAAAGGATTCTCCACTTTTAAGGTTTGCTAGCCGTCCACGCACTGTTGCGGGTGGGACGGGAGACCTAAGCGGCCCAATCACGTGGCCCACCGTGGAGATTGGTGTGTACAATAAAAGTTAGGCGAGTCAACTATCTTATGAGCTAAGTAAACTTGCCATCCGTCCATATTATCCGTACAGATGTGAGGCCACCGCGAGGATAAGGGTGGAAAGGTGGTGTGCCACACACTACCAACCTCTGTGGTCTGTTGACGTGGCAAAGTTCCGTGGTCCCACCAGGATATATGTGTGATATCTGCACCATTCATCTAATATCTGCACCATTCATCTAATTTTTTTAATATCATTTTAAGGTACGATCACAACAATGAAGCATTTCCAAATCTCAAGTGACCATACCAAAGAAAGCAACGAGGTCAAAGGTGCTTACCTTTGAAACCTTTGTAAGGCCCACCGTAGTATTTATTTGCATGTATAATGTTATACGGACGTGAATGAATATAAAACATAAATATCAATTTGATACAAAACTTCAAAGCTCTTAGGAAGTTTTCAATGGTGGGCATTTAATCTCCAAAACTTTCTGTAGTGCAGTATACTTAAGGATTGGATATGCCTCATTTTTTGATGCCCTAAAATGATCTCACGGAATGAGTGGACGGTGTGATATAACATATACATTATTGTTGAGCCTAAAATTTTTTACCACGTCAACACACCATGGAAGTCGGCACACCACCACGCAATCCGCTCGAGAAGGGTGCTAATGCCCGCTCTGCTAAAAACGCATCACAAAAAGTGAGAATGCCGCGGACGTGATCTCTGCAATATTACACGGTTTCCGGTTCTTAGAAGCGGGACCCTGGTTCAATGATCCAGACCGTTGGTCTGGTGCATATCAGAGTGGTTGACAGATTGGAAGATTCTTACCACCAAACGTGGAGATTTGCTGCATTCCCCTTTTTATTCGTCTATTTGCAGGCCACTTATAGGTATTCTCACTGGGACCGACCAGAAACCAAAAATCTCTGCGATTGGACAAGTGGACCCTTGCTGCATTTCTCTATTCTCTATTTGTGGGCCATAAACTGAAAAGTTACAATTCTCCGAGGCATGGTCCATTGATAGTGGGAAACAACATATCAATGGCCTAGATTACGAAACTACGGGTCCCAATTTTCAGAGATCCGAACTCGCGTGTAGACCGTCTAATGTCTAGGATTGCGTACCGTATAATTCCACCGTGGAACAGATGCATCCGAGTCCGAACAACTCATTGTCAAAGCGCGTGGGGTACCGTTTTTTACATGCACGTGTAAGAGATGCAGTGTCATGGAAACGAGGCTCGTTTTACCCCAATACACACGTCTCAACAAGACATCTGAGCTTTCTATTATGGCGCGTTTTATATCTTTTGCCTGAAAATGATCGTCGTCGTACTCTTCGGGGGAAGCGGATTGGCTGGTGTACCTCACACCACCATATATATATATATATATATATATATATATATATATATATATATATATATATATATATATGCTGTATTGACGCCAACAAGATCGGTAGGTCTGACAGTGAGGTATGTATTATATCTAAATTGTTTATCCATTTGACGAGCTCGTCTAAAGAATAAAGACTGAAAATAAGACAAATCGAACAATCAAGTGAACCATACTGTACAAAAAGGTAAGGGATTGAACGTCTATCATTGAAACCCTTTTTGGAGTTATAGAAGTTTTTGATTAATATAAAATTTATTTTTTCTCTTAATTCAGGTCTTTTTAAACTTATGAATAAATTAGATGAAAAATAAATATTATGATGAGCCCTATAAACTTTTTAACCGTAAAAATCATTATCTCCGCTGTGATTTCTGGTGTGGTGTAGATGATCTTTGGATATAATTCATTTTTTGGATAATACTTGTTGAAGCAAAAATCTGGTTGGCTCTCCCTCCACGTCTTCAAGATCCTGCACCGAGAAAACTGGTAAAGGTGGCCCTGACTAAGTCAGGGGACCCTACGATGCCTAAGTGAGGATAAGGAAATTCGGGTCTAAGTCAAGAGTAGAGGAGAGAGCACTCGATATCGCGTACCTGTAGATATGGCGTAATGCACTATTTATACTTGCCTGTGGGATGGTTTGGATCCGATAATCTCGGCACGATCGGGAGGATTCCCGGATCATGGAGATACCGTCCGCAATCTATCGATTCGTGTAGTGTATCAAGCGGATTATGCGTATCTGTGCGCGAAGTTATCGGGCACGTTCGATTATGGCAGTTTCCATGTTCGGCGAATAGGACATGCGCATATGTTCGGCTCGGCTCAGCGAATGGGACATACAACTGGTCCGACCCACCTGGTCAGCTCCGTTGATTCCTTCATAGTTGGCAGGGCTGACTTCGCTGAACAGTGTGGTCGCGGCGTAAAGGGTCATTCGATCGGAGTATGGTCCCGAGTTGCATCTCAACCGTGTTGGCTGCTCGGGAGGGTTACGTCTCGAAACGGGTCGAAAGAATCACTCCTTGGCTCAAATTTTTCATAACAGAAGCCCCTTACTCTTCGAGTTTGCTTGCAGGCTCGGAGAGTACTTATGCAGGAAATCTCCCGCCTTCATCGCCATGATGACGGATCTCGAATTGCGTGCGCGTTGGTCGCCCTGGCTAACGCGTGGCGACGGTTATGATCCCGAATCTCTCTCCCGCTTATGAGAGGTTGCCACGCAGGCCTGAGGAGGCGTGTACCTGACGGCTCCAAATGCCTGGGCGTCGCTTCGCATATCGAGGTACGCTGCCCAATGTCAGAACCGTACGACCGGTTCAGTATCCCTCCAATGCGATGCTGCCATGTGTCCTCGGAGATCGGCTCATGCCGATTCGGCTGCTGCCATTAAGGCTCGCCATTAATGCAAAATCCCTTCGCAGCCTATATAAGGCGCTCTGAATTCTCATTTGTCACTTTACATTCTGCGTTAAAAGAGCACACCGGGGGAGGTGATATTTGACGAGGCGATTCTGGCCGAATTCGAAATTCCCGATAGAAGGTAATTTTCGGCGACGACCCGGTGAATCCCGTCGATCTTCACTCTTCTTTCTATCATGTCTTCCACCCTCGAGATGGTCCGCGAATATGCCGATGACTCCGAGCCGGGGAGTACTGAAAGTGGGAGTGAATCTTTCGAAGGCCCTTTCGAGACCACTACCCTATACCCCTCGCCTCGGAGGCAAAAAACGTTGGATTCTAAGACCAAGCAACTCCGTAAGAAGACAATCACCGGAGCCCGCCGAGTCGAGACCACTACCACTACCGAAATGCCCGCGAGTCTGCGCACTGCTGAGGTAGTTTCAGGAGGTTCTGTCATGTTAGAATTGTTGAGAGTCAAATATTACATATTAGACCCCAGTTATTGCCTGGATTTACGAACATTGTACTGTCTAATATCCCGATTTAATCGTGTTTGTGATGCAGGGTGTCTTTATGAGCTTGAACTGAAAATGGGTGTTAAAAACATAGTTTTAGTGCTCAAGATGCACCAAGGCAAGTTACGGGACTCCAGGGGGCCAAAATCGATGGAATCACATGTCAGGGATCGAAGAAAACTAAGAAACTGAAGCTCAAATGGCCCGAAAATTGGTTTAGAATGCAAGATCACAGGGCTCCCGCTCTCTGATTGACTTGAAACTTCATACACGTGATGGGGATTATAAATTAACTGTACACGTCAAATTTCAGCCATTGGATCCATGTGAAAGTGGCCCAACAGAGAGATCAGAGGGTGTTAGCCATTAAAGCATATCTTGGCAATCCATAAGCGATCAAGGCTCAAAATTAGGCGTTAGAAAGAGCGTGAAAAATAACAAGCCCTGGTGAAATTTTGTTTCATTTGAACGGTGCAATCAAGAGATACGGACGGCAGAAGTTATAACAAAAGAGAAGGGCAAATCTGTAAATATATATACATGCATGGCATCCACGTGAAGCAGATTGTAATTTTAAGGGTGAATGTTGTCCATATATCGGTTGAGCGTGTGGCCCACCCTGAAGTCGGATCGACGTCAAACTGGAGGCCATGGGTTAACATTACGTATAGGAGCTGATGAAGGGAGTGGATTTCTAAGACGGGCATTGCAGTGGACCCCACCTATTTTTTTTGCAAACAATCCAAATATAAGCTGCGAAATGTCCAGTGACGTACGTGATAACCATTGGGTTTTGACAGTGGGCCCCACCCATTGTCCATATGTACAATCCAAACCGTCCATTCGCATTCCAAGGCCCCTCTGATCATGGACTATGTGTCGAAATTTTGAGAAAGAACCACTGGAATGATCTCCAAGCATTTGATAGAGAATAGACGGCTGAATGGAAAATCCTATGGGCTGCACCTAACTCGATCCAAAACCAGCTATCTCTACATGTTTTTTTCTTGTGATTCCGGTGGACGGCATGGATTTCACAAAGGACAGATGAAGTAGACTTCACCAAGAAATTTGCGTAGCCTTGACTCGTCCTAACGCTGTCCGTCCACTGTGAGTTGAGGTGGCCCATCACGATCACCAAATGGATGATCTGAGACGTCCATAATGTCCAGGGGAGGGTTTCGACCAAAACCCAGTCAGTTTCATGCACCCATGCAGTCATTCAAACACGCAGAGTAAGGAACAAGCTGCCACGTTGAATAATAGTGTGGTCCATTCAGAACTCGAATCTACTTCAATCTTGGAAGAATGGCCTAAATCGATACTATGAACCTAGTGGACAGAACTGATTCTTCAATAACCATAGAAGATGGGCCCCACCAAGCATCAAAACAAGTTGTTTGTGTTCTCTTCCGCTGCCTACAAAGCAAGTGCATGAATTCTATCCACCGACTCAACCAGCAACCGACCTCCATATAGCTGGCTATAAGTGGAGAAAAAAAGAGAGAGAAACGATCTTCATCTTGGCTTGGGCTTGACGTTGGAAGAAGAGAGAGAGAAAGAGAGAGTTTTTTTCTTTTCTTTTCTTTTTCTTTGTTTAAGGGATTCTAGCCCATTCATGGCTGGCTAATCCTCTTAGCTAGGGCTAAGAGGTGAAGCTTGTAACGTGATGGGAGAGACTTTGCATGTCCCTTTTGTTTAAACTGAATTGATATTAATCTTAGTTGAATTTGTGGAATGTTTTCAGTCTTTAATGGTCTGTTGTGACTAAAATTACAATGGGTCTGCAATGGCTTTGAGCATGTCCCTTTCATTTTGATGTTTATGACGTCAGGAAGCCCTATTGTTCACTATAGTCTCCTGGGCATGGTTGGATGACGGTACCCTTCCTAACTTTCATACATGTGATTGGGTGGTAATTAGTTTAATTCTGTTGTTTGCCATAGTCTTTTGGGCATGGTTTGGTGATGGAATCCATTCTAATTCATATATCTTTCATCTCTTGAAAACTAGATCAATGACAGTTCAGTTAACTTCCATGAAACATGCATAAGATCTCCCTGATCTCTACAAGTGGATCCTCTAAATCCCTAGTTTCTTTCTCTGATTTCTCTTAAGTTTAGATTAATTAATTCATAATTATTTCAAAATTGTTACTTGATTTAGAATTCATCTTAATCTAGTTCTAGTTCTGATTAGTTTTAGATAACGTACAAGTATCAGTCCCTTGGGATTCGACCTCGGTCTTACCGAGTTATTACTACATCACAACCCTGCACTTGGGGAGTGAACAAGAATCTCAGATGGAGTGGATTCTTTTGGAGTTCCAAATCCCTGACTCCGTTCAGATAAGGGCTCCCGGTCCATTGGACGTTGCTGGTGCTCCTGCCAAGGGAGAGGTAGCCATCTTCCTCTGCGCGCTGCAGTGCGGGGTCCGGCTTCCACTACACTCATTCATCAGGAAGGTTGCGACCTACCTTGGATTGGCTCCCGGACAGTTTGCACCGAATGTATGAAGGGTGATGATTTTCGCCTACATCATTTGGAGATAAGTTGGAAACTCTGAGCTGACCCCAGAGGAACTGTTGAGTCTGTATATGGTCAAGCATGACAGCAATGATCCATGGTTATATTTTGCGACTCGGGAGAGCAAGGAGTCGGGATTGGTGATGCACCTGCCGTCCTCTAACAAGTACTGAAAAAATAAGTGGTTATGGGCAGCAGGTGAATGGGAGGCACCAGCGGCTGAGTTTAGAACTTCAACGGTTCAGGTTCCGACCCATTTTACAAAATCAGGTCGGACTTCATTTTACATCTGGGTTGCTGCTTTAGTTTTTCTCTGTTTCAATCGAAGCAATTTTTTTTTTTTCCTTTTACAGCTTTCCAAAATGGGCTGCCGCTCTTCGACTCGGACCAGAAAAATCACATAGCGAAGGCAAGAGCGCGATCAGAGACGCTCCGTTCCTAGGCTAATCTGATCACTGCGACCAACCTCCACTGGTCTGGGCTCTGTAAGTCGCAGCCTTTGCTCACATCACTCAGTAAGCTGCCCTGATCTCTCCGATGAACTTTCCTTCGGTTATTTAGTAGCTGACATGATATTCTTTTTCGCAGGCATGACCGAGGCGTTCGGGGCTCGGAAGAGGAAAGCGGCTCCGACCGTAGCGGAGTTGCTAAAGAAAGCCCCCCGAGTGAAGATCACTCGGAAGAAGGCGGCTCCCCCTCGTGTAGGTGAATCTTCCACTGTGCCGACCCCAGCAGTCTCAACACCGAGACCCCTCGGCTCTTCCTCCGCACTGCCAACTCCGCAACGCCCTAGCATTGTTGCGGCTCCTTCGGCAGTCTTGCGCCCATTGATACATCTTCCACCAGGGCTCGTCCAAATGACTGTGGTCAGCACCCCAGTCATGCCGAGCTCTGTTGCTCCCAGAGCTCCTACTGTTGCCGTTTCCCCCACTGCGGAGGTACCTGTCGCACCCTCTGAGCTCCCCATCGTTGTTCCCTCCTCCGAATGGGAGGGGCCCAATAAAATGGCTGACAATACGCTTTCCCCCCCTAAGGTAGGGGGAGAAGTCCGCGTCGAGGGTCAAAACTCGGCCGGCAGTAGGGTGGGGGCCGAGGGGGCTGAGGCCTCGGCCCAGGCGGGCACAAGCGATGGGAGGTTTGAGCCCTACTATCATATGGCGTGCTTGGCTCCGTGGGCTGCCAAACAGCTAAGGAGGAGGATATCGCTCAGAACCTTAAGCGGTCGGAGGGCGGCTTCCTAAACGACTTTGCCTCCTTATGCTATATGGTATATCTCCGAAAAGACTCCCTTTCTTTCATGTCGTTATACATATATTCCGTAGTTCCTGATCTTTGTTTCCTGTTCAAGCCGTCCCGGTGCTGCTTTCGATTCGGCAGAGGGTGCGGGAGCACAAGAGGAGGGAGATAGAGCTGGAGGCTCTTCAGGCCGAGGCAGCGGCCTTGAGGTCTGAGCAGACTAATCTGCGCCAACAGCTCACGGGCGAGAGGGCTAGGGTTAGGCGACTACAGGGAGTCGTCGTCGACTTGGAAGCCAGGGAGTTGCATCTGCAGGATAAGGCAGATGACTTTAAGAAGAGTGGCGATGCAGCATCCGCTGAGCTAACCCGCGTCAGGGCCCGCATGGACTCTTTGACCATGGAGACTACTCGGTTCGGTGAAGCACTGGAACGCACCAAGGTCGAGGCGGTTGAAGAACAGTCTCGAGCCATAGCCCAGGCTGTGGAGGCTCAGCGGGTTAAGGATGAAGCTTTCTCAGCTGCGACAGTTGCCGCTGCAATCGAAGACTTCAAAACCTCTAAGGAGAGGGACGCCGAGGCCGCGACGTTTTACAACCGCAGCTTCGACGCCTGTATCGAGGAGGTCTTGGATCTATACCCAAACCTTGACCTTGATCCTCTTTTACCCGAGGACCCTGAAGACGCTCCCGCCGAAGCCCCCAGTCGGATCAAGCTCCTAATGCCCCAAACACCTCCATCGTGAAGGCCTTGTTTTTTTTTTCGGACTGTCGTCATTAATTACGTTGATGTACTTTTTACCCCTCCGAGGGGATTTAATGAGGACTTGTCTATTTTTTGCTCGCAATGTCGTTTTGTGACTGACTTCGGCACAAGTCTTATATGGGTCCGATTTTTGTAGTGCTTAGTTTGTCGCCCATCAGGCGAGAGCATTTCATTGTCGTATGTCGAGCCGAATACTTCATTGGAGAATTGGATTATGATTAGGCTTTTTCCCTCAAAGGGATGCCTTGTCGATCTTTGTGGGATTAGGCTCCGACCCCTTGGGGGTCAGACCATTAGGTCATAATCGTACTAACCAAGACAGTTGAGTAAACATCCGAGGACGAATTGTAATTTTCATTAAGAGCCTTAAAGGCTAGTCGCTCGGAGGCATATACTTTATTATGAGCCTTAAAGGCTAGTTCCTCATAGGTAGCAGATCTTCAGATGTTCAGCATTCCAGGGATGAGGGAGTTAAAGGCCTTCGAGGTCTTCCAAGTGGTACGAGCCCTGTTTGGTAAGTCTGACCACACGATATGATCTTTCCCAGTTGGGTCCGAGTGCTCCTGCCCCCGGGCTCAGCAGTGTTCTGAAAGACTCGTCGGAGGACTAAGTCCCATAGTCGGAAGCGCCTGACTTTGATCTTTGAATTGTAGAAGTGCGATACCTGTTGGTGCCGAGCCGACGTTCGGAGCTTGGAAACCTCTTTGAGTTCTTCGAGTAAATCCAGATTAGCAGCGATCTGCTCGGAGTTCTGATCTTTTTCGAAACTCCTAACCCGCGCTGTAGGGATTCCAATTTCCACTGACACCATTGCCTCCGAGTCATAGGATAACGAAAATGGGGTTTCACCCGTCGAAATCTGGGGCTGTAGCCCTTTAGGCCCAGAGGACAAGGGGGAGCTCCTCGGCCCAGCTTCCCTTTGCTTTTTCGAGCTTTGTCTTGAGGTGATGCTTGATGATTTTATTAACGGCTTCAACCTACCCATTTGATTGTGGGTGCCAAAGCGATGAATAGGCGTTCACGATGCCAAGTCTTCTGCACATACCGCGGAACTTATCATCATTGAACTGGCGACCGTTGTCAGAGACGATGGTATGTGGGATTTCGAACCGGCAGATGATATTTTTCCACACAAAGTCGATCACTTTTTGCTCGGTGATCTTGGCGACTGTCTCGACCTTGGCCCACTTAGTGAAATAGATGACCGCAACTATGACAAACTTGACTTGTCCCTTCCTTGTAGGTAAATGACCGATGATGTCGATCCACCATTGAGCGAACGGCCAGGGCCCGCTCATGGGAGTCATTTCTTCTGCCGGTTGTCTTGGCACAGCCGTGAAACGCTGACACTTGTCGCACTTCCAAACAAAATATTTGGAATCTTACTTAAGAGTCGGCCAAAAATACCCTTGACGAAGTATCTTCGTGGCCAAGGCACGACTGCCCGAATGGTTCTCGCAGATTTCCTCGTGAATCTCTCCGATTACATAGTCAGCCTCGTCCGGTCGGAGGCATTTAAGGTAAGGCTGAGAATGCCCATTCTTGTACAACACTCCATCTAATATGACGTACCGAGCTGCCCTGACTCTGAGTCGCCTTACCTCTAACTTGTCCGAGGGGATTTCGCCGAATGATAGGTAATTGAAGATTTAGTCCATCCAACTAGGAATGGATGGACGGGATTGATTTTCTCCGACTGGTTAATACTTGGGTGTTCAACGAACTCGACCGGGACGAAACGCGTAATCTTTCCCTCGGAGGCCGAGGCGAGTATTGCTAGGGCATCAGCCCAGGAGTTCTCGGCTCTGGGGACCTGCTGAATAGTACAACTCTAAAACTTTTCGATTAATTTTCTCGCTTCTTTGAGGTAAGCGATCATTCTGACCTCTTTAGCTTCATATTTCGATGAGATGTGGTTCACTACCAGCTGTGAGTCGCATCGGATTTGCAGGGTCTGAACACCTAGGCTCGCTGCCAGCCTGAGCCCAGCTAACAATGCTTCTTACTCGGCCTCATTGTTTGAAGCTTTGAATCCGAGTCTCACCGCTTATCAGATTGCCGTTAAATCAGGGGCGACTAGGACAGTCCCGGCTCCTGCCCCTTTGATGTTGGAAGACCCATCAACATAAAAGACTCATCCCGAATCCGACACTGCCTCTTGGTCGTTCAACGGGACGGGTGGCATCATCTCAACTTCCTTGCTGATCTGTTCCTCACTCGGAGCAGTGAATTCGGCGATGAAATCGGCTACCGTTTGACCCTTGATTGTCACCCTAGGGCGGAACTGAATGTCGAACTCTCCGAGCTCCATGGCCCACTTGGTGATCCGACCTGACACTTCAGGCCTCTGGAGGACCTGCCTTAGAGGAGAGTCCGTTAGCACAACTATGGAGTGGGTTTGGAAATATGGCCGCAGTCTTCTGCCCGCTAAAACGAGGCAAAGCGTCAGTTTTTCCAATGACTGGTACCTTGTTTCAGCTGGTATCATGGCTTTATTTATGTAGTACATGGGGTACTGCTTGCTTCCGACTTCTCTGATCAGATCCGAACTGACAGCTGAAGTCGAGACTGCGAGGTAGATGAATAGAGGCTCCCCTTCTTCAGGCTTGGACAATAGAGGCGGTGAACCCAAGTACTGTTTTAATTGCTAAACGGCTTGCTCGCACTCTGGCGTCCACTCCGCTTTCTTATGACCCTTCAGCTGCTGGAAGAAGGAAAGACATTTATCTGTAGCCCTGAATATGAAGCTTCCGAGGGCGGCAACTCTTCCCATGAGACACTGTATCTCCTTAAGAGTCCGATGCGAGTTCATGTCGAGGAGGGCCTTGATTTTATCCGGGTTGGCCTCTATTCTTCGCTGGCTGACTTGAAAGTAAAGAAACTTCCATGACTCAATTCCGAACGCACACTTAGCAGGGTTAAGCTTCATCTGATACTCTCGGAGGACGTTGAACGTTTCCTCGAGATCAGTAAGGTGGTCGGAGGCTTTGGTACTTTTTACTAGCATGTCGTCCACGTACACCTCCATGGTGTGCCCGATCTGTTTGGTGAACATCTGATTCACCAGCCTCTAATATGTTGCCCCAGCGTTTTTCAGGCCGAATGACATGACCCGAAAATAGTAGAGTCCTCTATCCGTGACAAAGGTCGTCTTCTGCCTGTTTGGGGGATACATAGCAATGTGATTATACCCGGAATAAGCGTCCAGGAACGAGAGCAGCTCATGCCCGGCTGTGCTGTCCACCAGTTAGTCGATCCGAGGCAACGAGAAGCTATCTTTAGGGCACGCTTTATTCAGATCGGAATAGTCTACGCAGACCCGCCACTTCCCATTGAATTTCCTGACGATAACCACATTCGCTATCCAGTTAGGGTAATATACCTCTTCTATGAAACCCGCATCGAGCAGGACGGAGACCTCCTCGGCAATGGCTTCATATCGTTCGGCGTCAAACGATCTTCTCCTTTGCTTGACCGGCTTATGATCTGGGTCCACGTTCAACCTGTGAACCAGTGCGTCAGGAGAGATGCCCGGCATATCCGCATGCGACCATGCGAAGACATCTCGATGCTGCCTCAAGAAGGCTAGTAGTTCGTTCCTCCGCTCGGAATTCAATGATGACCCGAGCTGGACAGTATTGCCCGAGTTTGACTCATCGAGGGAAACTTTTTTCAGATCCTTGACTGATGAACTTTCTGCTGGTCCTCGGGGGTCTAAGGCGTCCACGACGAGAGCCTGTTTAGCGGCTCCTTTCCTAACCGCAATAGCATAACATCTTTGTGCCTCACGTTGATCTCCTCGGAGATAACCGATCCCTCCTTCGGCTGGAAACTTCATTATTATATGGTAAGTTGAGACGACCGCTCTCATTGCATTGAGGGAGGGTCGGTCCAGGATTACATTATGGACTGATGGAATATTGACAACTAAAAAGTCCACCAAAAGTGTGACTTGATGTTGCCATTCTCTCGCTGTTACTGGGAGGGAGATAGCTCCTTCGGAGATTACTATCTCTCCTGCAAAGCCGTGCAAGAGAGTCTTCATGGATCGGAGTCAAGACCGTGGAATTCCCATTTTTTCGAACGCCTCGGAATACATAACATCAGTCGAACTCCCGTTGTCGACCAGGATGTGGAACACCTTATGATTCGCTATGGTCATGGTAACCACTAGCGCATCATCGTGTGGATGTTGGATCTCGCGCGCATCGTCTTCCGTGAAGGTTAGGCTTCACGGAGCGACTCGTAGTTCCTTGTTGGGACGTTTCGTCAGGTGAACGTGATGCTCCGGCTAGGATCTCCGAGAATGGGCTTTTCGAGCCCTGTTTGAATCCCCTCCCCCAACTGATCCCCAGAAGATAGTACGAATTTCGGCGGGTTCCTCTGGGGGGTTGTTTGGCTTTTTTCGCGGCCGCTCCTCTCTCCGAGTAGATCTTTCTCTTTTGGTATAATGACGCAGATGTCCCTTAAGGATGAGAGACTCGATCTCATTTTTCAGGTCCACGCAGTCATCCGTGTTATGGCCATGATCTCAGTGGAAGCGGCAGAATTTTCACTTGTCCCGTTGCTCGGGGTCAGCCCTCATGCAGACCGCCCAATTAAGTAGTCTATCTCCTCGGATATCTAGTAGAATCTGCTCGGCATATGTGTTGAGAGGAGTATAGGAACGAAATTTTCCCTCCGGCCTACGGCTCGGTCGACGATTGCGGGGAGCGCGGTCATCGGTCCCTTTGCCGTTCGGCTGAGAGTCTTCGTTCCTCGGCCTCTTCCCTTTGTTTGTCGAGTCAGCGACTTATATTCCTTTACGGGTATTCGTGAACTCCTCGGTGTTGGTGTACTTTTGAGCCTTCGCCATGAAGTCCGCTAGCGTTTTCGGGGGATTTTTGCCGATGGAGAAGGCGAACTTTCCTTCATTCAGTCCGCTCAGGATGGCAGCGAGAGCCATCTTGTCATCACAGTCTTCGACATGCAATGCCTTTTCATTGAAACGAGCGATGTAGTCTTTTAACGACTCCTTTGGAGCCTGCTTGATGGTAAGCAGGTGAGTATTAGGTTTCTGACTTCTCTTACCACTTATAAATTGTGTAAGGAATAGTTGGCTTAGTTCTGCGAAGGAGCCCACGGAGTTTGGCTTGAGCTGGCGATACCAAATCCGAGCGGATCCTGTGAGGGTGATTGAAAGCTCCCTACACATCATTGCATCCGTTGCAGTCTGGATCTGCATCCACGATCGGTAGGACTCCAGGTGTTCGGATGGATCCCCAGATCCTGAATATTGGATGACGGGAGGCATCCGAAACCTCTGCGGCATCACTTCAGCCATGATGGATGAGGTGAATGGAGGCTCGGTCTCTTCCATCATCGCCTAGATCGTGGCTAGAACTGTCGATTGTTGTTGCTTCTTCTCCAATGTCAGGAACTTATCCTTCAACTCCGCAAATCGTGCCTCCCATGAGTCCCTATTTTCAGCGACGACCTTTGCGGTATCCTCGCCCTCCTACGTTCTCCCTTCTCTCCTCCGTTCTAACTGATGACGGAGGTCCATGGGTGACAGAGCGGACGTAGCCAAATGAACAGTTGTGGGAACCCGGGTAGCGGCATTACGTGCGGATCCCTCGCCATGCACCGCAAGAGAGTTCTGTCCTAAACGCGGCACCCCTTAATGCTGGGGGGCTTCAGGTCTTACACTCCTTGGCACAAAGTGGGTCTTCACGAACAGTCCCACCGGTTCGAGAACAGGCTGTTCTTAAACCGGACGTGACTCTGGTTCCCTCTACTGCTTCATCTTGTTGATCTCGTCGCGCAGGGCTTGAATCTCGTTCTGCATGGCGCGGTATTTACCCAACTGGTTACGAGAACGTTGAGAAGGTCCTGGTGCGGACTCGGCATGAAGCGTTGATGAGGATCGAGCCTGCACCCTTGGTACCGGTTCCACCACTACAACTTTCTTCTTCCTCGCCATTGCTTAGGTGAATGAGAACCTGACTTCTAGTTTCAGATTTTCACAGACGGTGCCAAAAAATGTTGAAGCAAAAATCTGGTCGGCTCTCCCTCCACGTCTTCAAGATCCTACACCGAGAAAACTGGCAAAGGTGGCCCTGACTAAGCCGGGGGACCCTCCGATGCCTAAGTGAGGACAAGGGAATCCGGGTCTAAGTCGAGAGTAGAGGAGAGAGCACTCGATATCGCGTACCTGTAGATATGGTATGATGCACTATTTATACTTGCCTGTGGGATGGTCTGGATCCGATAATCTCGGCACGATCGGAGGGATTCCCGGATCGTGGAGATACCGTCCGCAATCTATCGATTCGTGTAGCGTATTAAGCGGATTATGCGTATCTGTGCGCGAAGTTATCGACCACGTTCGATTATGGTAGTTTTCATGTTCGGTGAATAGGACATGCGCATATGTTCGGCTCGGCTCAGCGAATGGGACATACAACCGGTCCGACAAACCTGGTCGGTTCCGTTGATTCCTTCATAGTTGGTAGGGCTGACTTCACTGAATAGTGTGGTCACGGCGTATAGGGTCATCTGATCGGAGTATGGTTCCGAGTTGCATCTCAACCGTGTCGACTGCTCGGGAGGATTGCGTCTCGAAACGGGTCGGAAGAATCACGCTTCGGCTTGGATTTCCCATAACAATACTCTTTAATGATATCTAAAAATAGATGAATAGTATAGATATAATAAATACATCATTGTGGAGCCGTATAACTTTGATCTCCTTTGAACCGTTCATACAACTCGGGCTTGAGGAGCGTCAGTGCTCGTTTTCGCACGACACGTACCTAGAGCAGCTATATAGCTGGTGTGAGGTACACTAGCCAATCCGCTTCCCTCATTGGGTGGGCCACGCATGGCAGTGGATGGTTAGAAAAGATGGTTTTCCCAATCTCCTTGATTTAGTAGATTGTGGCCCACCTGAAGAGTGAAACCGCCTCGTTTTTAGCTACAGTATCAAATTGGTTGGTCTAATCGGTCGCACTTATGCTTCTATGACCGCTGGGGAGTGCTATCTACGCGCGCGCGGGTCTGTGCGTCGGCAATCCCCACCGCTGATCTGATGATATACACAACTTGAGGTTGCCTCGAAAGTCGTTGACATTGGATGATCACAGCCCTCGGCGTGGCAATAGAACCGTTAATGTAACGGTCTATGTTAGAGGAAAATAGTTCAATGACCAAAGAGTTTGAATATTCCACTGTTTTGCGAGGCCAAGCCAGGTGGAACCTCCACAATATTTGTGTGAAATCCCCCACATTCATACGTTGATTATTTTATAATAGGGATAAAAATTAAAGCATATCAAAATCTCAAGTGGGACACATCAAAGGAAACTGTGATTAGGGAAATGACTGGACGCGGATTGTGTCCTACACCGCCTGTCTCTAGCCCCGAAGGGGCAGTTCTCTGGGTGGGCCCACCATGATGTATTTGTTTATCCAAGCCGTCCATCCCTTTTCTATGATTATTTTAAGTCATGATAACAAAAATGAGGCAGATCCAACGCTCAAGTGGACCACACCAAATGATAAGTTGGGTTGCATTACATGTATAAAGCATTAAATGCCAATTGCATTATAAATGCAAAAGTCCTTTGTGATTTGGTCCATTTGAGCATCGGAGCTGCCTCATTTTTGTGAACATGCCTTAAAACGATTTGAAAATAAGAATTGCCGACTTGGTTAAATAGATATACAACGGTGGGCCCACCCACGGAACTGGAACTGCCCGTTTGGGGCTAGAGACAGCGAGGGTATGACGCAATCTACGTCTGAAATGACTACAATTGAAACCTTCTAGATCCAATATTTATGTTATTTATATCATATATGGGTCATTCCTTTTGGGACGAACTCAACAGAATTATGAGCCTGACACGGTGTTTCAACGGCAAAAGTTCAATTCCTACTGTCTTCTGTATTGCACCCCACTCGAATTTTGGACATGCCTCGTTTTATGTCTCATGTTCTATATTAAAAAAAAAGAAAAGAATGAACGGGTTGCCCACCTCGCTTCCCGTCTCAGCGACTATCTCCGTCCCCTTGACCGAACTAGGCCGCCATGGTCACTTGGAAAAGTCCATAGACTCTCACCGGGTTGGGTCTTGCTAAGCAACATTCGGTACGTACAAGTGGTGCCTACAGACGCATAATCCGAGGCGTTCACAGTCCCAACGGCCATTTCATTTTCTGTTGTGGAATCTTATCACAGACGATCTTTACTGGGCTTGGTGAAACATGTGGCCCACCAGAAGGAAGGCTTCCATCGTCCACAATAAATCCCTCCTCCGAGTCCGTTCACCCATGCTCAATGTCTGTGATCTGGAAGGTTGAATCGATGGGCTTAGTGATTTTGAAAATTCTCCGAATTGGAAGATATTTTTGAGCAGCTTTGAATTACACGGATTGTTGGAAAGGCGCCTTTGTTTTTGTTTTTTAAGTTGAACGGGGGTCGTCGGTATCATCGGTTCATGGTAAGAGATCCAATCCCTCTGGAGGACGGAAATTTGTGCCTCCACTTCATGGACCATGCACGTGTTACCTGTGTGTGATGATCCTAACCGTGCATCACGCAGTCTCGGAAATTGATTGGCCATTGGAAGATTACTTACTTGATCGGACAATCCCAACCATCCAAGTAATAAACCATTTATCACGGAAGCCCTAATGAACTGGTTTTATTGCAGGGCGGGATCGTTGTTCTGACCAACCGAATGAACGGTTGTGATATGATTCATGTATGGTACGTTTACGGGCCAGATATGAAATAGACATCTCAGGTGGGCCACACCACGTTTTTAAGGCATTTTTTTAATTGTTTCCATTGGTGTGGGCATATCAGATTTATATGGCTTATCTTTACATATACGGTTAATATTAGGTTTATCACCTGATGGACGGACTGGATTTCAGACATAAGATATGGTGGGCCCAATAGAAGTTGGGTGTGTTTATGCGCTGTTGGACATTTCCGGTCCCCCTTCAACCTAGCCTTATTTAACTCTATGTAATTATTCGTTCCACAAACTGGGATAGTGGGTATCCACACCGTACACGAACCTTTCTCGAGGAATGGTCCGCGAAAGGGAGTCTCTTCTCATGAACCGTGTGTGATCATGGTCATTCAACGGTGGATGGTTCCATCTCTACTGTTGCCAATGGTGTAGCCCACTTGATCTTTGGATCTCCCTCTTGTTTGGGTTCATGTCCTAAAATGAGCTTACGAAATCGGATGGACAGAATAGATATAACAAAAACATAAAGGTGGGGCCCACAGTGCTTGCGGTTACAGGAAACCCCAGCCCACCCGCGTCCTAGATGAATGGCCAGGATCACTGTTCCATGGCCCCACTAGTACGAAACAAGACTCGTGTATATTCTGCAATTGTCCTAGGGTCGAGGTTCATGACAGTCTTCCGCTTCTATATAAGAAGTAAAAAAAAACAAAATGATAAAAGATCGCCGCCCTTCAAACGCCAGAAGCGCCAAAGGCTTTCACCTCCTATCCTCGCTGTTTTTTTCTAGATTTCCCCGTTTCTCCTCTTCTCCCTCTCTTGATCGATATCTCTTACTGATCGATTCGATTCATCGGTCGGTATAGGTTTTTTCCTCTGTCTGAGATCCAATCGTGGAATTGCTGCCAAACGACCCGTCTTCTAAATACCGTTTCCTTCTTCTGAGAGCTAGAGATAGAGAGAGATTGAATTAGGGTTTTTGAGATGGGTTCAAAAGATCAAAAGCAAGGCGGTGGATTCTTCTCCTCAATCGCATCCAGCATCTCGAATTTCGGCACTGCCATGCACAAATCCGTTAACGGGTATGGAAAAATCTTCTAAGCTCCGATCTCTCTTCTCTCTCTCTTTATTTGTACATGTTGTATGCATGTCTGTGAAAATTCAATCGATATCGAATCCTAGGGTTTTACTTTTTTTCGGAATCGGTTACGGTGGAAGGAAAGATTGATTTTCGAGTGGGAATTCTCATTTGGTCCTTGCAGCAATTGGTAAAAGACAGTGGTGAGAAGTTATGTGATTGAGTTTTTTTACTTCTTCAGGGAAGTTCATGGCAAATACTGCGACGAGAGACTGAAGAGGCGATTCGTGGCATACCTACTGCCATGACACACATGTGTGAGTTCTGGGCTACCCACCCATCAGGTGATGGCCATTGCGAACATGCCCTCTCCCAAAATCAGGCCAGTCCACTCATCAAGTGGGCAACTGATTAGTGGTCTATATTCAAGGTACACATGGTGAACCTGATGAGTGTACCATCTTGATTTTTTGCCTGGACATGTTCACAGTAGCTGCCGACTGCTGAGTTGCCCGGATACCACACGTGCTGTGAGTGGCCTCTTCTATATCTTACAAAGTGGCTCAGGACTCATGAGAGAGTGATTGCTGTTTCTTTTCTTTTCTTTCTCCTTCTTCTTCTTCTTCTCCTTCTTCTTCTACTTCTTTTTACAAGTACTAGATGGGGAATTATTACAGGGGATGTTTTCCGTGTCAGATTTTTTTTTTTTTTTTTTTTCAAAAAAGTGGCACGTTAGGATAGTACCCAGACCTTCACGTGGGGCGTACTACTGAACATCCATAGCTCAAAAATCACACCAGTTGGATGATGACCTTAATCATCTGATCGGAGGGTCTTTTCCTAGTGAATCACTATCCTTATTTTGTGACTTACAGGTGTCCACTTGTCAGCTGCCTTTGATTTTTGGGCTATGGTCCTCCATGCAACGGCCCACCTGATTAGAGTTCAGGATTCCATCTTATTGTACCCTATGCATGACTTTAGTTCAGGCATTAATTTGGTTCAAATCTTTTCATCAAATTTAAATTGATGTTCTTTAGCTACTTCACTTTTTATTATTGTTAATTTACTACTACTATTACTATTATCATGATCATTGTGATTATTATCATCATCATTATTTAAATTTTTGCCCATAAAACTTAATGGTATGGTTTTTTGGAAGGAAATGAATGACATTTAATGATCTACTTTTGGGCTTGTATAGCATTGTTGGGTTTCTTGATAATGTTGTCTTAACCGAATCATTACTGTTTTCTGGACAGTCTGCTCTAAACCATTGGGTGGCCTTCTCTTTTCTCCTGTAGGTTGATTGGTTATGAAGGGCTAGAAGTTATAAACCCTGACGGAGGCACAGAAGATGCGGAGGAAGAAGCTCAAAGAGGAAGATGGAAGCAGGAGGTGCTCACTTCTTTTTCTTTTCATACCAGTCTATTGAACCCATTGATGCAAGTTGGTTCTACTCTCTAGTGTATAAATGCAGGACCAATATGGGCCCCACATGATCAGACTTGTGTGCTCCGCATGGCCATATGAGTGGGCTGTATGATATTCAAGTAGTTGCCTTTATTATTAAAATTTTTATTTTTATTTTTATAGTAGTTAAAGGTCAAAATACCCTCACCTAAAGCTTTGCGTGCAAAGTAGCACATAATTTAGGGCATCTTGGGTAATTCCGATAGCATTAGTTTCTTCTTCTTACTTCTTTTGTGACCCTATGTAGATGTGTGAGGGTGTTTTCTTGGTTGTTGAAATTAGAAAAAAAATGATTCTTTTTTTCTTTGGAGAAGTTCTCTTGTGTGCTTGGTGGAAGAGAAACAGAGGGGGTTTACAGGTGATATCTGGTAATCAACTGGAGGGGTCATAGGTTCATCTCATATCAATGAACAATCCTCTACATCTGGTTGCACTACCCATGTTTATCATGCCCTGTCCTAGCTATTTGGATTTATTGTAGCAATGTTCTTTAGCCAGGCTATGATACAAGGCTATGATGTTGATGGCATTAGCAATATTATTTGTGTGCGTGCTTTTTTTTTTTTTTTAAAATTATAATTTTGAATATACTTGTTGTGGAACACAAGTTTGATGCACATTTCTTTTTATAATTGCCGCTCATAATCTTCATGACCATGACATTGATCTGTTTGCTCTTTCATTTTTCTCTTTCTTTTTCGATGAATGTCTTTTTGCTTTTTGCTTTTTTTTTTTTTTTTGTTTCGAATCTTCTTTGCGTCTCTTGTAGGATCGAGATAGTTATTGGAAGATGATGCAGACATATATAGGTTCAGATGTTACATCAATGGTGACGCTTCCAGTTCTTATATTTGAGCCCATGACAATGATTCAGAAAGTGGCAGAGGTCTGTGCTATTTGTACTTTAAGCCTGATGCTTGTCAATTTTGTGCAATGTCTTCAGCCTTGCTTATCACATATTGAGCATTATAAATTGCATTATCCTCACAGATACTGGAGTACTCCCACTTGTTAGACCTGGCTGATGATTGTGAGGATCCCTACATGCGGATGGTATATGCTAGTAAGTGGTCTTCTCTACTGTGGTGCTTATGAGTTGCATGCATGTATTATCTGGTGTAATGGAATATTGGTTATTGTCTGCAGCATCATGGGCAATATCTGTTTACTATGCCTATCAACGAACCTGGAAGCCCTTCAATCCCATCCTTGGTGAGACTTATGAAATGGTTAATCATGGTGGCATTACATTCCTTGCGGAGCAGGTGAACTGTTCATAAGTTTACTTTGATTTTGATTTCTCATCTTTTGGCTGCTGATATTTCACAAGAACACTGTCAGCTGATTTTTTTAACACATTCATGCATACACCCACCGCCCCTCCCACTGACCCACCCGTTAATTGCTAAACCATGTTAACATTATTTGTTGTGGTTGCTTTTTCATTGTCATTTCCATGGTGTTGTTCTGCGATGCTCAGTTCCTTTCTTTTATCATGCTTCCAAATGTCAGGTGAGTCATCATCCTCCAACGAGCGCGGGGCATGCAGAAAATGATCATTTTACCTATGACGTGACATCCAAGCTAAAGACCAAATTTCTGGGAAACTCTGTTGATGTTTATCCGGTTGGAAGGTAATCTTGATATGTCCATTTTTACTGTTCATGGCTTAATTATGTGGAATGCAACCTTATTGAAATTCTAGGAGTGCATTTCTTATGCTGATAATCCAAGCAGGACTTAATCTCTATTCAAGAATAGAAACATGCTGTATATCTCCTCAGATTGTTTTTGTCTCAATTAACCATATTGATCCTCAACTTCTATTTCGATTCTAAATACACTTGATTTGGTTTGGACATTGGGGCAGTGTTTGTATCGAATGTATCGCCGGTGTTTTCACTATTGCAGGCTAGCGATACCAAAGCATCAGTACAAAAAAATCCCACGTATGTACATGCTGATATATAGGGATTTCACAAATATATGTTGCTGATACATTGTCAATATCTGGGTGATATTGCAATATAGTTTTTTTTTTTTACTGAAATAGTGAAACTAAGAAAAAAAATGGAAATTAAAAAAATTCATCCAATTTTTTTTTGGGGTTCTCTTTGTAGTTATTTTTTTAACAACTCCACTTGAGTTACTTCACATCAAAACACTAATTTGGGGGATAAATTGTGATCGGCGAGGGATTTCAAAGCATAGTTTTGTCTGAAAGCGCATTGTTAATCAATGGATATATATATATATATATATATATATATATATATATAGCGGAAGACGAAGACATGAGATAAACATGGGGTTTGAACATCACAAGGAAAAAGATTGCTTGAAAGAGGGCAAGAAATGCAACTAAAACGAGAAAGATTATAAGGTAAAAGCTTACGAACACGGAGACGGAACTTAAAACAAACTTTTCTTTGCATAAATATATTAGCTACAAACTCTCACATTTAAGCACACTTATCAGCCTTATCAGCTCAAACTACAACTCTTTTGTAATTCTTATCTTACATTCTACATTCTGTCTACAACTGAAGGGAAAACATCTACTTATAGATGAATGATTGCTACTATGTGGATGTGAAGCTGTGATGAAATTCGGAGAAACTTATCGTCTTGAGTTGTGAGAAAGACGTTTCTTGTAGAGGCAGGGATAAGGACATACGTTAATGATTGCAGGGATGGACGGGAGAAGAAAGCGATGCTTGACATCTGTTGCATGCGACAAAGGACGCTTCAGAGGACACGTTAGTCCTATTGAGTAGTAGCTAGTGACAGCTGGTGGAGAAGTGAGAGCCCGGGCCTGGGAGAGGCATGCAGAAACTATCCACGTAGAGAAAGTGATGGAGACCTGTGGGGTCACCTGGAATTTCTTGCTGAAGAAGGCTTCAGAGGGTTTTTGAGATAACGACACTTGGTGATAACGATGGCCTTGAAAGTGACATGTGACACTATTGGAGACTATTCATGAAAGTGACGTCGAAAGCGACCGTTGTATGCGATGGTTGCTCTTGTAACGTTTTCTTCAAACATTTGAATCAGTGGATTCTTCAATGTCATGGGGAGAAGGATCCATACGGATTTTTATGTTCCTTTCAACATAGGTAACGAAGTGATCGAGGCTGAGATCACTGTTGGTTGTGGTGATCGGGTTCAACCAGATGGAATTGAGAATATCAGCGACCTGAACATTGTTCAGTTCACTCATTAGGTGCTTGAACAAGTGGAATGCACCATCGTAATAGTGTCAATGACGTGCCAGATTGAAGTTTCTGTATCCACGGATAACCACACGATTTATGCTAAAGGTGAGATAGTAAAATGCATTGTCCACTGTAGGCAATAGTTCTCTGGGATTCGTCAATGTGATCTCAACGAATTCATTGTGATGATGGAGAATTGAGTGCCAGACATGAATTGGTTGGAATAATGCAAGGAACTTGAATAGGTTCTTGTTGGCTTGAGATAGTTGATTGGAGCCGGAGAAGTTGTCATATTCGACACGAGCAATGTATGCGTTGAGTGAAGCCACACTGAAGATGAACATGACTGTCCAACTTTGTACAAGATAGTACAAGAAGTAAAAGGTTTCATCGGGCACAAAACAAATCTTTGAAGGAAATAAGAGTTAGAAATGGGTAACGAGGATGAGGTATATGGAGAAAAATAGGAACATTTCTGAACAGATGGATCTCAGGAAAAGTCTTGAGATTGTGGGTAGGCCGGTGGGCAAAGTACATGGTTCGGATTATGGCCTGGAGTTCCGAAGGGAGAGTTAGAATTCTTTCCAGTGGAAAAATATTGGGAATGGATGTTTCGTGGATAATAGGATCTGCAATGACCTGTGGAGTTTCTTTGAGGGGAAGGCGAGACAGGAAGTCTGCAAGGATATTATCCCTGCCTTTGATATTTTTCACCTTGAAGCTCCATTGAGAAAACCAATTATGCCAGCGTAACAGTTGTAGCTGAGGGAGCTGTTTCTGCTTGAACTCAAGTATGTGAGGGAAACGTGACATATCCATTTCAACCTGAAAATGGTGTCCAATGAGATGGAATTGGAACTTTTCAATGCCATTCTTGAATGCCAAGATTTCTTTGTTGTTAGAGTTGTAGTGTTGTTCTGAAGGTTTGAACTGGCCACTTCGATAACCACAAATCTGTCTGGTGCCGTTAATTTCTTGAAGAGGAACAACACCCCATTGCATATCACTGGCGTCAGTCTGTAGAATACGAACTGAATTGACATTTGGGATCTGCAATCCTGGAAGAGCAGGGATAAGCTTCTTGAGAGCGCAGACTGCATTAGTATGGGAGGCATCCCATGGAGGAGCATCTTTCTGTAACAAAGAACTGAGAGCGGAACGATGTGTGCTGACATGTCGAATGAAGTCAGATACATAGTTCACAATGCTGAGAAAGTGCTGAATTTGCTTCGTTGACGTCAGAACATCCGGAAATTGGAGGTGTTCAGCAATATGAGGCTGTGGAGCATAACGGCCATTTCAGATTTCCATGCCAAGGAAATCAATGTTGGTATGCGTTCACTGCATCTTCTTTTCTGAGAGCATGATGCCGTGTTCCACACAGAGAACATGAAAATGCTGGAGAAGATCACTATGCGTCTTCTCATCCGGAGAATAGAGTAGCAAGTCATCAATGTACACCAAATAGTGGTGCAAGATTGGTTTAAAGATCCAGACCATCGCTTTCTGAAAAAGGGGTGGAGTGGTTTTCAAACCAAAAGGCATTACTATCCATTGGAAATGTGCATTTGGGACAGTGAATGCAGTTTTGAATATGTCTACTGGGTGAACACCCAGTTGCCAGAATCTTGCCTTTAGATCAAACTTGGACAACAAATTTGCATTTGCCAAGTGTTGAAATCCGTTTAATGGCTTGTAGTTGATGACAAGGCGAAGTTTACCGCGAACTTGCTCAACATGTTTGTTCACGTAAAAAGCTTCACAAGCCCATGGAGAGTCCGTGGGCTCAATGAGAACTTCAGAAAGAAGGCCTAGAAGTTCATCCTGAGCGAGCTTCAAATGATCAGGATTCATTTCAGGGTCCTATGTTGAAAGGAATATGGAAATCCTTATGGTTCCTTCTCCCCGTGACAGTGAAGAATCGACTAATTCAGATGTTTAAAGAAGATGTTACGAGAGCAACTATCGCATGCAACAGTCGCTTTCATGAATAGTCTCTAATAGTGTCATATGTCACTTTCAAGGCCATCGTTATCACCAGGTATCGTTATCTCAAAAACCTTCTGAAGCCTTCTTCAGCAAGAAATTCCAAGTAACTGCACAGGTCTTCATTACTTCCTTTACGTGGATAGTTTTTGCATACCTCTTCCACTTCTCTACCAGCTCTTATTAGCCACTGCTCAATAGGACTAACGTGTCCTTTGAAGTGGCATCCGTCCCATGCAATAGATGCCAAGCGTCGCTCTCTTTTTCCGTCTATCCCTGCATTCATTTCTTATCCTTACCTCTGCAAGAGACGTCTTTCTCACAACCCGAGACGATAAGTTTCTCCAGATTTCATCACAGTTTCACATCCGTATAGTAGCAATCTTTCACCTATAAGTAGATGTTTTTCCTTCAGTTGTAAACAGAATGTAGAAGGTAAGTGAAGAATTACAAAAGAGTTATAGTTTGAGCTGATAAGGTTGATAAGCGTGCTTAAGTGTGAGAGTTTGTAGCTAATATATTTATGCAAAGAAAAGTTTGTTTTAGGTTCCGTCTCCGTGTTCGTAAGTTTTTACCTTATAATCTTTCTCGTTTTAGTTGCATTTCTCGCCTTCTTTCAAGTAGTCTTTTTCCTTGTGATGTTCAAACCCCATGTTTATCTCATGTCTTCGTCTTCCACTATAGCTGTTGTTTTAGTTTTAATAAGTTCATTTGTTATTTGCTAATATCTTCTGTGTTACTGCTTATATCTATGTTTTTCTAAACGGTCATAGTTTTCCCCGTCTTTTTGTCAATACTTCAGTTGTCGTGCTACAGTAACTCTGCTACGGGTTTAGTCTGTAGTAACGGTGTTCATAGCTGGACTTAGCAAAGTGATCGATCATCCGTCTTTATGCTGTTAGTTTTTTGTCCATGTGTTTACCATCGCGCGTTTAGTTGGTGTGTTTGTGTGTGTGTGTGTGTAGTAATGTTTTGAGTTCTAAGTGTGTAAACATGTGTCTTTTAAAGCCTTTTAAAAAAATCACGTGTCTTTTAAAATATGAAGTTTCACCATGTTCTTGAATATTTCTAATGTTTTCCTCAAACTACATTCAAGGTTAGCCGAAACGGTTATGTCAGCTATTACATAATGGCATCGGCCGACCTCATTATGCGATATGAGGTCGAATCGGTGATCACTGAAAACCCGCACCGTAACAGTAGTTACCATGTAACGGTCCATTATAGACCCATAAAGGTGCCATTTAAAAAGAAATACTTACCTCTCTTCTCTAATCTGCTACAACTTGCAAGTGCGTCTCTCTCCCTCTCTCCCTCCCTTCTTATCCATGTGTTTAAAAAGTTAAAAATCCATCCAATAGATTGGTCTATAAGTTATGGTCCAATAGCGAATAACTTGCAATCTTTTTGTGAGTGTGGGAAATCCACTCCATCCATTAGGTTTGCCCCATCACAAGGATTACCTCTTGCAAAATTTAGGCATATCCATTTATCAGGTGGACCACACTTGTATTTTTTGTTATTTATCAATGGTTAGAAATTTATCTATGGTATCACCCACCTAATGAGTAGATATGAATTATTTTTGCACCAGGTGGCCATCTTTTTGGGGCAAATCTATTTGAATTGTTGGATTTCACATGCACTTAACCAGTTGGACGTAGTTGGAAGTTATTTGTTGGGTGGACTGAAGCTGGCGGTCCACCTAGTTTGACTTGAGAACTCTTTTTAACTTATAAAATGCTCTGGTGGTGCATGAAACTTGATACATGTACAGTCGTACACTTTAAAAAAAATCTGTACATGTGGCACATATTAAATCAAACTAAACCCCCATTAAAATGTGGGGCCTGCCATTGCTTTGAGGACACTTGTTTATTGAAATGGGACTATTGGATTTTTTAATTCTTCGTTGTTCAATGTCTATTAATTTGATGGTCAAATGGTGAAGCATAATTTGGAGCCCATTGTATTAGTGATATGAGTGCCATAAATTGCATCAATTTTGTGCCAAGAATATGTATTAGTGGGATGAGTGCCATAGATTGCATGGGGGTTGATTTGGAGTCATTCGAGTGGTCCTCTAAATTGGCAACATTATTCATTCGAATTTAAATTTAAATTTTCTTAAATTTACTTGGGTGAATGATGTTAAATGCTTAGGGATGTGCATTAGTGGGATGAGTGCTAAAGCTCGCATGAATTTTGGTTCAATTTGGGGCCATTCGAGTGGTTCCCCAAATTTTCGATATTGTTCATTCAAAATTTGATTTTAATTTTTTCTTAAAATTACTTGGGGGGAATGATGTTAAATGCTAGAGATGTGCATCAATGGGATGAGTGCTAGAGCTTGTATGAAATTCGGGCCAATCTGTGGTTAGTTTTAAGCCGGTTAGGTTCACTAAATCAATAGACAACCCAAGACAACATTCTCAAGAGTGGACCATGACACCTTCCTAAACATGGTCAAAACAAAATAAAAGAACTACACATTTAGAATCCTCTAATTATTTGGAAACTTCGTTCGATGTTTTTAGGAAAAAGGGCCGTTATGGGATGCGTAATAATCATTACACCCCCGTATTAGCCGATACATGTATCAGTTTCGGTAGGCACTGATATGCCCACCAAAAGTGATATGGCATACCTTGACTGCGATACATAATACACGTGATTTATCCTGATCTTTCCAGTGATCCACATCCAAGGGTTCAATACATAGTGCAACCGATATTTCGAACACTTCGGAATTGAAATCACTCTCAACCAATGTTACCTAAAACAAACATGAAAGCCCCCATGTTTTCCATTCTGAATTGACTGTTCTAGAGTATGGGTCATTTGCGATCCAGATTGCTATTTTTAGCGACATGAAGTTATGGCTCTTTATTCTTACTATTGATTAAGTTAATACAAATTTGTATTTACAATGCAGAGATGTGTACCTTTTTTCGTAGTTAGTAGTTATAATATAACACTAAGCATGCTAGGTTTATAATAATTACACTCACCATTTCAAACTGCAATATGTGTTCATATGTAAAACTATATTGCATGCACAATGTATATATTGTAGTGACATGCCTACCCCTAGCATACTATGTGTTGGAGGAATTAGTGTACAATGTACCTGTTCCCGTTGCTCTCCACAACATCTCAATCAAACTCTCTAAATATAGTGTAGACACCCCACCTAATATAGGCATTCCATATTAGTTTTCTAGTTGAACTAAGGCAAGAAGGTCTTGTCCATGACTTCAAATTATGTGGGAAGCTGATTGGGAACTTGGGAGCAGTGTTTGAATTGTCGACGAGAAATCCATAATATCAGCGATATTATTGGTGTCGCTGAACCGGCGATACCAAAACCCCAAGTTTTCGTTTCTTTTCCAAATATCGACGAAATATCGGTGATATTTTTAATTTTATCGAAAAAATAGCTATCGTTCTCCTTATTATTGAAAAAAAATTGAAATAAATACAAAAAAGATCTCTTACCTTCTTTTTCTCCCGATCTACCTGCGGAAGTGGATTTCGGCTAGATTTAGTGGGCAAGTCGCTGTTGATAGCTCTGAATTATCCGAGATAAGAAAACCCTTTTGTTTTCTTCAAAGAAAGAGATTTGAAAGAGAACATGATTTCATCGAGATTTACGGACATTTCGGTTCGGATTTGAAAAAGAAAAAGATAAATTTCTGAAAAGATTTTTTACGGAAGATGAGATTGATTGCGATTTTCCAAAGAAGAGAGAATTTCGTAAAAATGAAATCTCTCTCGCGTGCGGGAGGGGATTAGCTACTGACGAGTTGAGTATACTCACAAATTGAGTCGGGAGACTAGTTGCTGAAGTGACGTCGGCAAGTTCCGTGGGCCCCACCATGATGTATGTTTTGCATCCACACCTTTCATCCATTTGGAGAGATCATTTTAGGGCAATATCCAAAGAATGAGTTAAATCCAAAGCTCCAGTGGACCCCAGCACAAAAAACACTGGGATAGTGACAACCATTGTTAAAAACTTCTAAAGGCCATAAAAGTTTTAGATCGAGCTGATATTTGTGTTTTCCCTTATTTAATGTCTTTTTAAACTTTTGAACAGGTTGGATTTCAAATAAACATTATGATGGGCCTTAGGATAGTTTCAACGGTGGGAATCACTCTCCCTGCTGTTTTCTTTGGTGGGGTCCACAACAGATTTTTATTTGATTCATTCTTTGGTTCATACCCTAAAATGATATCTAAAAATGGATGGACAGTGTGGATATAACATATACATCATAGTGGGGCCACATAACTTGGTGACGTCACTTCAGTAGCCGACTGGCTACTCAACTTGTTAATATCCATCTAATCTGCGTCCTCTCATACCCGCTGTATAGCTGCTATATACGTAAGCAAGTTCTGTGGGTCTGATCACAAGGTATTTGTTATATCAAAGCTGTCCATCAATTTGGCGAGCTCTCTTAAGGCTTGAGACGAAAAATAAAACAGATCTAACTATCAAGTGGACCACACTGCAAAAAGCAGTGGGAGATTGAACGTCTACCATTGAAAACCCTTTTTAGGGTCATAGAAGTTTTAGATCAATATGAAATTTGTTTTTATTCTTCATTCAGGTCTTTGTGACCTTATGAACAGATTAGATGGAAAATAAACGTTATGGTGGGCCCTACAAATTTTTTAATGGTGAAAATCATTATCTCCGCTACTATTTGTGGTGTGGTCCAAATGATCTTTGGACATGATTCATATTTTGGATAATGCTCTAAAATGATCTCTAAAAATAGATGAACGATGTAGATATAATAAATACATCACTGTGGGGCCTATGTAACTTTGATCTCCTTTGAACTGTTCGTACAACTCGGAGCTCGAGCAGCGTCAGTGCACGTCTTCGCACTACACGAACTTGCAACAGCTATATAGCTTGTGTGTGGTACACCAGCCAATCCGCTTCCAGTTTTAAGGGAATGGAATGCGCTTCCAATTTAATGGTGGGATTTAAGAACTGTTGTTCCCTTTGATGTGGTCCACTTGAGATTTGAAACTACCTCAATTTTTGGACCATATACTAAAATGATATGCTGAAATGGATTAATGGAGTTGATTTCTCGCATATATCATGGTGGGCCTACGGAACACTCTCTAGTAGCCACCTCGTTATTCACAGCATCATAAAACACAAGGGATACGGTGGGTACCACAAAGTCCTCACACCACCTGGAGGACTTGATTTGGCTAGTGACGTTGCCACTGTCAAGATGGCTAGTGGTTGGTGTTATGTGGGCCTAATCATGATGTATTTATTTGATCCATGCTGTCTATCTATTTTTTCAGATCATTTTAGATCTTGATCCAAAACATTAGGCATATATAACTCTCAGGTGGACCGCACCACAAGAAATAGTAGCAATTGAATGTTCACCATTAAAAACCTCCCAGGGTTCAATGTAATGTTTATTTGATATCCAACCTGTTATTAGGTTATACAAACTACTTTGATACAAAATTTGTGACCCTTGAGAAGTTTTTAATTGTGTGCATTCAATCAAAACTGTCCTGTGATGTGGTTCACTTGAGATTTGGATCTATCTATTTTTTGGGCTTATACCATAAAATGATCTGGAAAATTGAATGGATGCGTCAATATGTCAAACAAGTGCCCCATTATCCAAGCCATCAATCACCAAGTACACCAATATATAGATTCCATGTCCCGAAAAAGGTGTACTTTTTTAGTTCATTAACTTTTACATGTCCTAATTATTATTCGTTAACTGCATTTGTATTATATGAACTCATTTTTATTACAATTGGAGCGATTTCTTATGGCAGCATATGCTTTTTGGGTCCCATTAAATGAAAACTTATTATTTAATGTATTTTTTTATAATTTTTTTGTTTCTAAATATGCAAATATGTATATTTAGGCATGCCGTGAAGTTTTACTAAAAAATTCCATCATTTTCCCCATTATTCATCATTTTTTTTTTCGCATTTCCAGTTATCAGCGATATTATCGGCGATAACGATAATATATCTTTATCTCTAGTTAGCGAAACTCGTTGCGATACCGACAACTCGAACACTGCTTGGGAGTGAACCGAGGTATTCTATAACGGTAATGCTGGTCGTAATGACCACCACTATATGGGCTGTAATGGTCATTGCGGGGGGCCGTAACGGTTGTTATAGTCTCTTTTTTATTGAAAAAACCCCAGAAAAACCTGTATAGGCCGCGTAATGGACCGTTATGGCCTTTACGGGGGGCATAATGGGATGTTACAGGGGTCATAACAACTATTACGGCTCATTTTTTCCGTAATGGTTGTCACGACCATTATGACCCTGTAATGTGTAACAGTTGCCACTATTACCTTCACGTAATAGCCTTTATGGCTGTTATGGCACACCATGGAGTAAACCCCTCACCTGAACCCAATTTATAGCTAAATCCCTTAGAACCCTCAAAGAACTATCCTAAAACTTATTTGCAAGATCCTCCTAACTAGGTGATGCTCCCACTTCAAATCATGTTTTGGACTCAAACTCATGCTCTTGCTTCTTTAATATTTATACTCGCTAACAATTTGAAATAGAGGCTTCCCTACTTGTGCACCCAAATTTGTTGGCTCTTTGCTTCACTCATGCAACTATATCTTAGAAGAACTAAGAGCTGTGGGACCAAACCTTACCCAAGTATGGACCCACAACCATTTTATTTTTTAAGCTTCTCAATGGATTTCTATGCCCCAATTGATCCCATTTTTTTAATAAGGTGTTTTGGAGCTGTGGAAATTCAATTTGAAATTCAATTTCCATGACTCTTGATGGTCCTCTATTTTTGGCTTTTTTGCCTTTTGAACCCAAATAACCCCTGATTTGATCCCTACTTAATTTACATTCTGACCCTTGATAATCGCTTATTTGATGCGTTGTGTTTTACGCAATCGATCGGATCATATAGATATCCTTTCATCACAACGTAGGTCATCAAAAGGATCTTGGCCCCCCTTGAAACTATCCATTCCATTCTCACAGATGACCAAGACAGCTATCCCCAATCTCAATAAATAGAAGGCAGTTTTTCTCCAAGAAAGGAGTCTTTATATCAAAGTCCCTCAAGCCTAATCGTTGGAACTTCTTCCACCTCTGGAATCTCGCTACCATCTAGAAATATCTTTGAGAGGAGAAATAATAGAAAATGAAGGAACAAGGAAGAATGTTATTAGGATTGGAGATTTGAGAATTCTCCGAGTAGTGAGAGTGGTTAAGGGGACCACCTTAACCCCTTGGGTTTTGAGCAACAACTTCAGCTGTCTTGATAGGTGGGGTCTGTACTCTTGCTCGGGTGGTAGACTCTTAGGAGTTTCAACACCCGGTCAAGGGTTCGAGTACCCATAGGTGGTGAAATTCCACTAGCGTGAGTGTGTGGGGTGTGTAACAAAAAAAAACTGTCTTGATAAGTGGATTCTTATGATCTCCTTTCCAGCCAAAACTCGTATGTCAACTCTCTAGGTCTCCTCAGCTAAACATTGCCTGCTGGTTCTAGGAGTGGCAACTTGCGTCCTTATGTTTTTTGTCTACAATTGGGAACATTTGGAAGGAGCTCAATGCTAGAATGCTTCAACATTTGAAATTTCCAAATCAAATGTGCCCAGAACAGCTTCTTTCAGATTCTTTGCAGACTTATCTTCATCACTGACCTTGGCCCTTTAGTTCCTCTTCCTTCTTCTCTCAAGGCTATCTAGAATCCACCTGAGCACACTCCATTCCCCTGCTTGCTGTGTGTCAACGCACATCAAGCATATCACTATTCAGATGGTACTGTTGGTAGGAAAATCCACCTGAAACTTTATGGACGCACCTGGTTGCTTGGCTTACTATCACTTTCTTTGGAAAATCGTTCCAATTGGCAATTGATGAGGAATTTGCCCAGCTGCAAGTTTCATCTATTTTCATTCAAACTGCAATGGAGATGTTTCCTACACTGCCTACCAACATTGTCACAAATGTTCATCGCACCATTGCTATGGATTGCAATCCTCATTCATCTCACTGAAATTCAGAATGTGAGCTAAATATTGCTTCCTTCAGAGTTTCCTTCTGCTTGACCTTCAGGCTGATTGAGTGATTAATGCCGGGGCATTTTCACACTAGGCTTGAGTGAGGTCGCCTGTGGGATGAAGGGGCACACTCAGGGTGGGTGACCCATGTGATTTGGGGCCCATAAGGGAGGTCTCGTGTCTGAGACTCCTCACCAGGGGTGATTAATGTGCATTTCATACCGAGCTCGAGTGGGGTAGCCCGTGGGATGCAGGGACACACTCGGGGTGGGCGGCCCATGTGATTTGGGGCCCACGAAGGAGGTTCGGCCAAGGTCCTAAACCCATGAGATATGGGGCCTGTGCTATGAGATAAAGGGATTAATTCGCCATACTCTAACAATTCGAGCTTTTAGAGCAAGTGGTTAATTGCCCTGCATCAATGATTGTAGTCAGTGACTCCGTTATGTGAATTCTATTTCTGGAACTGGAATTTCCCTAGTCCTTGTCTGAGATGGAATTATGCCAATTTGATGACTAGCATGCTCCTTGCTGGTTTGGATTGTCTTTTTGATGTTGCTTCCTTGCATTCTTTGTATGGAACAGGTCATGGGTTTGTTTTAGCTCTCTTAGGGTGTGTTTGGTTTTTTATGTACACATGTAATTATAGGTAAATAGGTAATGATTATTTACCCATGTAATTACAACATCAATTTCGAGGTTGACATTGACAGTGAGCTTGTTTGAAAGCTTCCTATTTCAGAGCACCGAATACGTACAATTTCCACATGGTGCCAAACGACCCCTAGTGATGCAATTGATAATCTAATTGTTTTGGGATATCATTAGTGGGCCATGTGACCAATAGAGTAATAGTCTAGTGACACATGTTACACATGCAACTCTTGGAAGGATTTTAGATGTAATCCAAGCTTTCGCCGTGGATTTCAAACCCCCTCTTTGAGGGGATTTGAAACCCCTAGTTACTTTATGGTGCCAAACAGCCAGGGGATTTGAAATCCCCCCAAATCCATGGTGCCAAACGACCCCTAAAATGTAAATAACCTTTTATTGCTCAGATTCCTCTATTGTTCCCATGTTAACCTTTCTTCAAGGATAACTTCAGTCAGTATCATTATGTGCTGTGTAAGTTTCCTATTTAAAGTGCTCCAATTTCATTCCCTTGTATGGTTCTTCAATAAAATAGTTCCTGATGCAGTTTATTGTCATTATTATTCTGATATGCAGAACACGGGTGACCCTTAAAAAAGATGGTGTAGTTTTAGATTTGGTGCCCCCTCCTACAAAAGTTAACAACCTTATATTTGGAAGAACCTGGGTTGATACTTCGGGGGAGATGATCATGACAAACTTGACCACTGGGGACAAAGCTGTGCTATATTTTCAACCGTGTGGCTGGTTTGGGTATGGATGCCTTTCTTTCCTTCGTTATATATATATATATATATATCCTTTTGTTCATTTGTTGGTCTTTTCACTTGGTCACATCATTTGCCTGCGGAATAAAACTTAGATTAAATTGTTGGCTTTGATATTCCGTTGCAAACTTGCTTTGCTGTCCCTCTTTCCACTGCATTGCTTGGTGTTTACTACAAGTTGACATCGATTGCAGGAATGGCCGCTATGAGGTGGATGGATATGTTTATAATGGGGCAGAGGAACCTAAGATATTGATGACTGGTAAATGGAATGAGGTAATGAGTTACCAACCATGTGACATGGAAGGGGAGCCCCTCGCAGGCACAGAACTTAAAGAGGTCAATTTCATAAAACCTTGGTTCCCTCAAATTATTACTTTCATATCCGTTTGCTTTGGACTCTAAACAATTTAAACGATCAAATTTTATTTTTTTAAATATTTTATTTTAATGCTAGCATTTACATAAACAACTGCAACATATGATTTCAATATGGCGATGCTTTATGGAGTTTCTAAGCATATGCATCTCACATGCTGATTAATTATTGTAGTCTAATGATTGTGTTCTTTATTTCTCACTCATGATGGACCCAGGTATTGGGATGTTAATATGAACATCTCTTCTTCTTTGCCAAGTACGAGTATGCTTTTGTTAGTAATTTTTGCCAAGGGCCTGTTGGATTTTCCATGATACAGGTAAATTCCTAATTATTACTTTTTCACTTATTTGAAAATGGGTGAGTAATTCCAGCTAGAAAACTGGTCCAAAAATATTGAGTTAAATCCGTGGGCCCTACTGTAATGTGTATGATATCTCTGTGTCGTCCATCTGTTTTATTAAAATATTTTAGGGCATGAGCTGAAAAATGAGGCAGATCCAATGCTCAATTGGCCCACATGAAAGGAAACAATGGACTTAAATTGTCCACCATTGAACGTTGGTTCTTTTACTGGGCCCACATTGAGGTTTATTCACCATCTAACCCGTTCATATGGTCACATAGACATGGATAAGTGAAAAACATAAATATAAGCTTGATCTAAAACTTCTAAGGGCACCAAAAAGATTTTTGTGGTAGTCATTCGATTCTCACAATTTCGTGTGGTGTGGTCCACTTGAGCTTTGGATTTGCCTAATTTTTGGGCTCATGCCCTAAATTCAGTTGGCATAATGAATGGGCGGTGTGGATAAGCCACACACATTATGGTGGCCCCCATATTTATTTTACAAATTTCTCAATCTAAGTGTTTAAAAAGTAACCGGTCAAGTCAACATTGGGAAAGATGTAGTAATTACCTTGGTAAATAATGATTACTTATTTACGAGGTAATTACAGTTGAGCCAGAAAATCAAACAGGCCCTAATAAACAGTGTGGCATGTGCATGGAATTGGGTATAGGTGTCCAGACATTGTTGGAGTGGAACTTAGCTTAAAATGGCAGATTAACCACTTGTCATATTATGCTTTCATTCACACAGCTATAAACATTCATGCAATGCTATATAATATATTATGGTACTTTTTTTTTTGAAAGATAATAACAATTTATTAAAAGCTTGTGAGAAGCAAGACCAGAAACAACCAAAGAAGAGAACCAAAACAACTTAGAAAAAAGGACCAGCCGGAGCTTCTTTAACATACATCGCCCAATCCAACACCATACCCTTGACCCTAGCAATAACCATAGCTAGTACATAATAGTACAAGCTATTGCGAGTCTGAATTATTGCCTTTTCTGTCGAAAATTATTATTGTATAATATGAGCATGTATACATATATTGTCGCAGGACCAGTCATGAACTCAAATAATGTGAGAGATCAATCAACAAATTTAAATTAATTAATGAAAAGTACAAATCTTGCTACCATCATCACAAATATCAAGATTCTAAGAGGAAAACATGCATAGTGTAAGCCTAAGTTACCAAGCGTCATCCTACAAGACCATTAAACATGAGAAACTAGGATATAATGGATCTAGAAACATCCAAATAGCATAGGGTTAAGCCTATTGTAAAGGGTAAGGTCTAATACTACCTAGGATTTACTAGATTTGGGTGTGGGTGAAGCTAGGGTTAGGAAAGTTTGGGGGAAAAGGTGAAATTAAGGTTAAAGTGGGGAATCGAATAAAGGAATTAAATGATTTAGTTATTAGGAGGTAAGGAATTAGGGTTTTGGATGTAGGAAAATTAAGGATTTTAGGTTAATTGAAGGATTTGAAGATCTAGGGTTTCGGAGTTTGGGGAAATTGAGATATTGGTGATTGTAGGGTTAAGGTTAGGGTTTTGGAAAAGGGAAGATGGGGTTTTGGAGGAAGGGTTCAAAGAGGCAAGGGGGAATAAAGGTATGGCCGGAAGGACTGGGCTCGCATGTGTGGCCATATGGTCACACATGAGGGGTCCAGTTGGCTAGGGTTTGGTCTGTGGCCTTGGGGTTTTGAAGGAAAGGATAGTGAAGAAGAAAGGAAGGTGTTGGGATAAGTTTTGGATGAAGAACAGAGGAGATTTCAACAAAATATCTTGCACGAAGAAGAAAAACTCAAAGATAGATAATTGGAAGCCTCGCACTCCCGTAATTGAGATAGGCATCGCATTGATCTTCGTTCCAAATCGCATGGAACAAGTCTTCACATCGCATGAAGAAGAAGAAATAAAGGAATTTTTTTTAGAGAGAAATCCACCATTGACTTTTGACCAAAATAACCCTAGTCTAATAAATAAATAAATAAAAACACTCATAAGGTGTCCAAAGCATAAATCAATAATAAACTAAATCTTAAAACATAAATATGTCCTATGATGAAAAGAATTGCCCACGATCAACGGCTCGATTATGTAATTCATGCAATCTAATGGCCTGATTGTCACGTCCTTCAAATCCAACGATCCAGATCGTTCCTTAGAGCAACCCATGTGCATTTTCCCAGTGTGGGGTTTTCTAGGGTCTTCAACATGGATACTTGCCTAGCCATAGGGAAACCAGGGCCTGCCTCCTCTAATACGTATGCAAAGCTGTACGCGATGTGATGTCCTCATCATATATTATGTCCTTTATCTTCCTACTTGTGTGCTTATGTCCTCGCCTCATGTCGTTGTAGTCCATTTGGATGAGGAGGAGACTTAATGAAAGATGGTCTTAGTGCAAGCAAGTCGAGCATGGAATATTGGAAGACCCCCTCTCCCTATTGATGATGCACCAACTACGAAAGTTTAGTGTGTCTTTCGTATCGTTTGCTATGTTAGGCTGGAAGGCTTAACTATCAACATGTCTGCTTAAGCTAGAGTTTGTCAACAGTTACTCGTGTACTTAATTGAACCTGATGGATGTGCTCTTTGAGAAAATGACACAGATGTATTGAGGTGCTTATTGATCAATGGAGCCATGCAGAAGGGTTTTTCTTTACTTTTTTCTTTTTAACGATCTTTGTTCGTTAATTTGGCCTTCTTTTAGTTGCACAAAAGATGCTGAGATGGGGCACATTCATATAGTTTTATGGCAGTCTTTTTTACAAGTTTCAGGAAAGCATGGAAGCAGTTAAGAGATTCAAGAAGTGGGAATACTGCAGCTTTGAAACATATTCAGTGAGCAGGAACACCAAGGAAGCATCTATATTTTTAAAAAAATAAATCTAAATAATTAAAATATAGACATTAGCTTCTTTTTTTATTGATTGTGTTTACAGACAAATACCTAGGGCACAATATATTTAGTGGTTTCTATGGTCCCGTTGTAGTGGTAGTAAGTGGTAGGAGTGAAAGGAGCTCCATGTTTGTGAGGAAAATGTTGTAGCAAGTGGTATCTTTGGATAAAGTTTGCTCCAGCAAGCAGCAGCTCGGACTAGGTTTGCAAATGGCCCAGGCAGGATGGTCTGAATCACGTTCATGTCCAACCCATGAGCTAAGGACCTACGTCGAGGCCAATCCCAGCCTGTGAGCTAAGCAATCAGACTTGGGACAGGCTGGTCCCCCCAGCCAAATACTTGGTCATCAATGTTAAATAGTCCAGGCTTTAGCTAGATGCATGCCAGGTCTAATTAGTGTTCGAAGTATCGGTATCACTACGAGTTTCATTGGCCAGGGATATGGAAACAATATCGATATCGTTGATAATATCACTGGTAACTGGAAAAATGTGAGGAAACATGGGGAAAATGGTGGAATTTTTCAGTGAAACTTCAAGAGATGCTTGAATACACACGTGTGCATATTTAGGAATAAAAAATTTCCAAAAAAAAAAAAGCATTCATAATAAGATTCCATTTAATGGGGGTTTAAAAGCATGTTATCATAAGAAATTGGTCCAACCGATCCCACCTATCACATCACACATGCATATGACCATCCATCCAAACATCCATCACATCACACATGCATATGACCATCCATCCAAACATCCATCACTATTTTAGAATATCAACAACACAATATTTCGCCGAGAAATCATCGACAACAGGAAAGGAAATGAAAGATTATGGTCTCGATATTGCCCAGGCTGCAATAACGATAATATTGATATTATTGTCGACAAATTGAACATTGCATACAACCCTGTGCTCATAAAAATTAAAAAAAAAAAAAAAAAATCAAAATGAAATTTTTTAATGAACATTTAAAAAAAAATAAAAATGATATTGATAAATTGGTGATATTAATACATTAGCGATATTATTGAAATTTCGCCGATACATTAATGATACAAGTGACACCTGGAATTTATATGGTCTAAAAGATTGGCAATACATTGGCGGTAAAAGCGACGCCATAAATTTACACAATCAAAAATATTGGCGATACTTAGCAATACATCGCCAATACTTGGAATTTCTGATGCTACCAGTGTTATCGGTATTGCCGAACTGGGGATATGGATAATATCAATGATATTTTGATAATATCGGTGATACTTCAAACAATGCCCAACCCAATTAATTATTCATCCTAAACCCAGACCCAAGCCAAAGTGAGCTTAACTTGGAGCACAAGCCATTCCAGCCTAGTTGCTGCCTCCTTAGCTCGGAAGTCCTTTTATGCAGTTCTTTGTCTTTTAACCCTCGGTGACTATGCTTTTCATTGTAGCTTATATTGGACAGAACACAATCTCATTTTGTGGAGCATCCTCCACTGGTTTTCAGATCTCTCCTTGTCCTTAATGTACTCAGACAACAAATAAAATGTCTGGTAATAGAGTTTCAACTCTCAAAGGCCCAACTTCTGTGTATGTAGTTTATCTTCAGCTAGAAGGCCACCTTTCTTTGAGATGACAAGTATCTGTCTTCTTTCCACGGATAGGTGTTGAAAAATATTGGTGTTGATTGTATAGGCTTCCAGGGGATGCAAATGGTGACAAGGGCTGGTAATATTGATTAATATTGATTAACAGGTGACACTGAAGAGTGAACATTGCAGAGTAATATGAAGAATTAACTCTTTTTCTCTTTTTCTCTTTTTCGTTTTTCTTTTTCCTTTCTATAAACACCATTCCATTGCATGAGTGGCTATGTCTGGCTATCAAGATACTTTTTCTTAAATTGCTTCTTCAGCCTGTGCACATGTCATTTAAGCCTTACTGCAATTAATTGGGTTCGGTTACGCAAATCCTCTTCTTTTCCACTCTTCCCCAGGTGAACCACTGGTCATCAAATCTTTTATTCCTAGGCCAACCAGGTCCTTTTGGGCCTTCCCTTTGCTGTTTATAACCTTCAGCTTGAACCAACTCACTCCTAACCAGTCACCAGTGCAATTCTCGGTCTTCAATGCACATGCTCTTTTAAAAGGAATTATGCATAAAAAAATTTCCTGGTGATGTTTTGAGTTCTAAGTGTGTGACCATGTGTGTTTTTACTTCTCCTAAAGTTTTGCTGAAAGATTCCACAATTTTCACAAAGTTACCCCAACATTTCCCTCATACAGCAATACATTACACAATATGTTGTGATATTTCCCAATGCTTCCCACGATATTTCCATATACGAAGGGTGCGGAACCATAGTGCAAAACCATAGTTTGAACATTGGTACCACAGAGATGCACTTTTTGTCCACAATAAATTTTAAAACATTTAAATTCTAAAGCTTCCCTCCATAGTTCTAGCTTTATAGTTACCCCCACCTTGTTGATCAAAATTGTGCCATCTGCAAACAACATACACCACAGTATCGTTGTTGTAAATGCCCAGTTAACTCATCCATAACAAATGCAAAATGACACCAACTCCATGCAGACCCTTGATATAAAATAACTGTAATTGTAAACTCTCGTCTCTCCACTAGGTCCTCACGTCAGTTAATAGTCCCCCCATACATTTCCTTAATCATGTCAATTTATCCTCTTGAGACTCTTTTCTTTCCCAACACCAACCAGATTATCTCTCTATGGACCCATTATATGCTTTCTTTATGTCAATAAATATCACGTGGAGATCCTTTGGCTTGACAATGGGTGGGCATGGGGTTGGTTCTGGCCAGATGTTGAACTCGTTGGGATGGACCTACTGGGCCAGGCCTATTCAAACAATGATTTTGTGTGGCCTAGACCCAACCCAGCACATTGCTTGCCCTAGAGATACTTTCTCCTCTCGCTGAACTTCTCCATCAAATGGCATAAATCGAAATTGATTTTCTGATACATTCGTTTCAACCTTGGCCTCTGCTCAATCACTCTCTTACAAAGTTTTTCATGGTATGAATTGTAATTGTAATTCCATGATATTGAATGCAGCTATGCATGTTTCTTCTTTTCTTGTAGATAGGTAGGACTTCTCTTACATTCATTTGGCATTTTATGGAATGCAGCTATGCATGTTACTTCTTTTCTTGTAGATAGGTAGGACTTCTCTTACATTCATTTGGCATTTTATGGAATGCTGCTATGTGTGTTTCTTCTTTTCTTGTAGATAGGTAGGACTTCTCTTACATTCATTTGGCATTTTATGGAATGCAGCTATGCATGTTTCTTCTTTTCTTGTAGATAGGTAGGACTTCTCTTACATTCATTTGGCATTGTCTTCATTCTTACAATCTTGTTAAACGACTTAGGATGTGTTCGGGTGCCACTTAAAATGAATTTCAAGGCATTTTTCTCTCAACATGCACTGACATGTTTGTTGGAAACATATTGATGGCTGGATATAAACGTAATATTATGGCCCACTCAGGCACTCAATAGACCTAAAATTGTACTAGAATTGGTTTGGTTTTCATGATAGCGAGCCCGATGAATGGTTCAGATTTTTTAAGGCATGGGACACATGAGCACTTAGTAGTCGAAAGCCACTTTGGTGAATCATCCTCACTGGCTACTCTTTTCTGTTTTGCAGGTATGGAGAGTTGCCCCTACCCCGCAACATGACAAATTTCAGTACACACACTTTGCACACAAAATAAACAGCTTTGAAACAGCCCCCAAGAAGCTTTTAGCATCGGATTCCCGCCTGCGGCCCGATCGGTATACACTTGAGAAGGGTGATTTAACCAAAGCTGGTGCTGAAAAGAGCAGGTAACTTATTCTTTGCAGTCTTGTTATAGTGACTAGAAAATGATAGATGTTGGGCTCCATTTTCAGATGAGTCATGAGCCATTCCTCACTCTTCCTATTAGATGAGTGTAGCCATCCAAATTTATTAAGGGGACAATTGGATGGTTATGATATATTTTGAAATTTTTGTAACAATCGAGCCAGCTTTCTGAGTTAACTCAGTTGATTTTGTTAGAACTTAGAAGTCTGAAAAATCTCAATTTAGTCATAACTTGGTCAATACTCATTCAAGACTTGTTAACTGTGTTAACTCCACCCAACTTGAATTGACTTGCCAGGACTACAATATCTAGTCTTGGAGTTTAAGAGTTGTAAGAACTTGACTGAGTTAAGTTCTAAAACTATGGTTAGGGCCATCTGACAGGGGAGACTTTCTGTGCGGTCTCCCATCCACCATATGAATGATATGTAACACCAAAACATAAGTACTGTCTGTACAGTTTCTGGATCAAGAAAATACTTAGTCTAGGGCCCTTTTGGTTTCGAAGGGCTAGGTATTATTATGTTGGGAAAATACCCAAACAGTGCGAATTATTACTTGCCATTTTTGGAGTACTTTTCATGTATTATACTTGACATTTTGGAGAAGAAGAAGAAGAAGCAGAGTTGAATTCAGAAAACAACTCAAATCTGATGCAGGACATGAAAATTAAATATGATACGCGAGATTTCAGGCTTAAGATCACGTTAGTTCAGAAACAATTACACAAATTCCATATCCCACATGAAAGTCCAAACATTCAATTAAGGAGAATCTATGCAGGTCCAGGCCTACACATGATAGGGCTGGATCAATAAAAATTATGAACCAAATGATACTCAAAGATAATAAATAATCATCCACACATGCATGGTAATCGGTTCTTAATCCAAGAGATTTAGAAATTCCAATTCGGGGAACCTTAGGGTAAGAAAAGGGAGATAAAATTGGAGATTTGAGTAATTTAGGGTTAGATTTAGGGATTTTGGGTAAAAGTGAAGTAAAAGAGAGAAGAGAGACGAATCAGAGAAGTACCGCACGTGCGGACAATGGCTCAGACGCATGTGCGTGTGATCCTGGCCGCACATGTGTGGGGCCCACTATTCAGAAAAAGGCTACCTTGGCCCTGATCGGCCAGAGATGGACTCCAAAACCTCCAAATCTCAGCTCGATCCGATGTACGGTTTATGCGTGGTGCTCCGCCGAAGTTTCAACCCTCCTTAGGGTTAGATTCTGAAATTCTGTTGTGGGGAGGAGAATTGCTGTAATAGATGATTAATTGGAAGTGTAGATGATGAGGTGAGATGACAAAAAGAGACGGTAGAAGATGGGTAGTAGAGATGGCGATGGATGAGGGCGAATTGGGATAGATGTGGCTTTACACCACGGTAGTTAACCCTTCGATGAAGGGAGGGCTTCGCACCCAATTAGGCTTCACAACTCAGAGAGTAGGAAAACGCAGAATTTTTATTAATCTTCAATCAATGAAAAGAACTAAAAGGGGTGCCTATTTATAGAAAAAATCATATATCCCAAAACTCGCGCCATGTGCACAACCTATTACTAGGCGGTGAAGTAAACTAAAATAAAAATCAAACAAAGAAATTCAAAGCGTTCATGATATTCTAAATAATAACAATAAGCAAAACCTAAAATATGACATCAATCCGACGAGTGGACCACGATCATGAGATCCCATGATGAGCTTTTCTTGACTATCGGGCCCACCATTTTGAACCAAAACTTCTTCTAACTAGTAGGCCCTCTTTGGACGTCGTCATCGAGCTAGATTGATGGTGGGGCCCTCCTTTTGCGTACGTATGTGCGTAGGGGTGGTGTGTGTGCATGTGCATATGGTGTCCCCATCAATTCTCCCCTTCTGCGAAGATTTCGCCACTGATGAAATAAAACTCCTGAACCGATTTAGGATATCAAGTCTCTGAAGCTCCTCCTCAGTTAGTCACGTGTTGTCTGAAGCTCGGCGTAACTTCCATTTAACCAGATACTTTTGAAACCCACCGTCTGAAGCTCGGCGTAACTTCCATTTAACCAGATACTTTTGAAACCCGCCGTCTGACATTAAAATAATTTGATGGTCTAAGATATCATCTATTTCCTCTCTAAGTGTGTGAAGGTTAGGTATATGAGGTAGAAGCTGAGAAGAAAGGTCAAGAAGAGTAGGTATGAGAGGAAGAGGTTGAGAAAATGGGTTAGAACCGGTAGGTATGGGAGGTAGAGGCAGGTAAAATGGGTCGGGAGGGATAGGTATGGGAGGTAGAGGCTGAGAAAATAGGTCGGGATGGGTAGGTATGGGAGGTCGAGGTAGGGAAAATGGGTCGCGAGGAGTAGGTATGAGAGGTAGAGGTTGGAAAAATGGGTGGGGAGGGCGTCATGGATCAAAGGAAAGGTCTGGGGAATCGGGATGGTTAGGTGAAAGGTTGGACAATGCATCAATAACCCCTTAAAATGCAACTAGATCTTCCACATTGAATGTGGAACTAATTCCCATGAAGGGGGAAGATTTGTCATATACGCGTTGAGACCGTTTCGTTTTATAATTTTGAATGGTCCGGCGCTATACATGTGTAATTTTCAAACGGCTCCCTGAGGGTACCGCTCTGGCCTGATGCGGATCTTCATAGTCTCTTACATTGAATTCCTTGAAACATTTATGTTGGTCTGCAGAAAGTGAGTAATATTCATTACTAGTTATGATCTTCCGCCTGATTTCTTGATGCTATGAATGAATGTGATGCGCAAAAGACTCTTCAGGCTTTGATGGTTATGGAACAGTGACATAGGGACAAGATTAATAGATTTCCCAGGTTTACAATCAGTAACGACTTCATAAGGATTGAGACGTACGGACCTATCGATAGAACTATTAAACGCAAACTCGGCTATAGGTATTACGGTCTCATGTTCTAATGTGCCCTATATCCCTCCTAGGGAGAGACTTCTCTGGTAGATCATCAGGAATGACATTACGAAACTCATCCACTACCGAAATGGCCTCAGTGGGTAACTCTACACTAGCCTCCGGTGCACTCTCTCTAGCCACGAGGCCGTACATGTTGTACCCCTCAAAATAATGGTCTTGATGTCCCTCATGGGGTGGGGGTATGGATGCACGCTCATGACTGATTTCTTGGCCACTTCCATTCATTGGTTTATCCTCCTGGCCACCTGCCTGAGATTGGACATCTATCCCAATGCTGGGATTTGTCCCAGCGAAAGCCTTTAGTTGGGTAATGCGCACATCAAATTGGTCAAAGCGTTGGTCTATATATTGTTCATAGCGCTTACCCAAATACTTGATCTGTTGGGACAACTTGTTCAATGAATCTAGCAGTTGCTCCATGTTTAGTGTAGGGTACAAGCCAAAACCATGACCCGTATGTATGAGTATACACTGGCTAACTCAACCTAAGGACTTTATATGACGACTATATGCATCTAAAAACTAAATGACCTTACAAGACTCTACATGAAAGAGACTACACACCGTTATCAAAATTCAACTATATATGATTGACTGAATGCATGAAGGACTTAAACAAACTAAACCCTAAATATGTGGTGAATTTCCCTACAAGAATCCTAGGCTCTGATACCAAATTTGATGCAGGACATGAAAATTAAATATGATATGCGAGATTTTAGGCTTAAGATCACGTTAGTTCAGAAACAATTACACAAATTCCATATCCCACATGAAAGTTCAAACATTCAATTAAGGGGAATTTATGCGGGTCCAGGCCTATACATGATAGGGTTGGATCAATAAAAATTATGAACTAAACGATATTCAAAGATAAGAAATAATCATCTACACATGCATAGTAATTAGTCTCTAATCAAGGGATTCAAAAATTCCATTCGGGGAACCCTAGGATAAGAAAATAGGCATAAAATTGGAGATTTGAGTAATTTAGGGTTAGGTTTAGGGATTTTGGGTAAAAGCGAAGTGAAAGAGAGGAGTGAGACGAACTAGAGAAGTACCGCATGCACGAACAACAACAATGGCCCAGACGCACATGCGTGTGATCCCGGCCGCACGTGTGTGGGGCCCACTATTCAAAAAAAGGCCACCTTAGCCCTGATCGGCCATGGATGGACTCCAAAACCTTCAAATCTCAGCTCGATCTGATGTACGGTTTGTGTATGGTTCTCTGCCGAAGTTTCAGCCCTCCTGTAGGGCCAGATTTTGAAATTCTGTTGTGGGGAGGAAAATTGCTGTAATAGATGATTAATTGGAAGTGTAGATGATGGGATGAGATAAGAAAAAGAGACGATAGAAGATGGGTAGTAGAGATGGTGATGGATGGGGGCGAATCAGGATAGATGTGGCTTCGCAATACGGTAGTTAACCCTTCGATGAAGGGAGGGCTTCGCACCCAATTAGGCTTCACAACTCAAAGAGTAAGAAAATGCAGAATTTTTATTAATCTTCAATCAATGAAAAGAATTACAAGGGTGTCTATTTATAGGGAAAATCCTATACCCCAAAACTCGCACCATGTGTGCAACTTATTACTAGGTGGTGAAGTAAACTAAAATAAAAACCAAACAAAGAAATCCAAAGCGTTCACGATGTTTTAAATAATAACAATAAGCAAAACCTAAAATATGACATTAATATGACGAGTGGGCCACGATCATGAGATCCCATGATGGGCTTTTCTTGACTATTAGGCCCACCCATTTGAATCGAAACTTCGTCTTCTAGCTAAGAGGCCCTCTCTGGATGTTGCCATCGAGCCAGATCGATGGTGGAGCCATCCTTTTGAGTACGTACGTGCGTAGGGGTGGTGTGCGTGCTCGTGTGCACATGATGTCCCCATCAGATTCATACGTGCTGTCAGGTTGTCCCTCCATAATAATATCTCTTCCTTCTGATCCAACATAACATTCACCCACAATAATTTACTTCTATGAGCCATGAAATGCTAGAATACATCCTGATTCCTGACGTATTACCATTAGATTTGGGATCATGTTCGGTGATCCAAACTGTTGATCTAACAAGATACCCAAAGGAAAATGGTTGCCTCGAAGATCTTTAATATGGACAGCCTAAGGCCAAAAAAAGAAGCAATGTTTAAGAAGGCAGTCCATGTATAAAGGAAAAGGGTCAAATGATCAAAGTGTGAAAATAATTCCAATCTGAGAGTTTCATAATTGAGCAACCCCCATACATGGCCAGGCCCATCATGTAAATGGTTTGGATCATCAATCATGACCCCAGATCCAACAGTTATAGCCCGGTATCCTACGGCACTATAGCCTACATTGGGATGTATTCCTGGAAGCCTCTACTTCTATACCCATGTTTGTAATTTAGCTTGCATTTAGTTGTAATTGTGCATGATTTTTCAGCCTAGAGGAGAGACAGAGAGCCGAAAGGCGAGACAGAGAGGCACAGGGCCATCAATTCACTCCAAGATGGTTCGACATAACTGATGAAGTTACACCCACGCCTTGGGGTGACTTGGAAGTATACCAATACAATGGTAAATACAGTCAGCACCGGGCTGCGATCGACAGCTCAGACATCGTCGATGAGGTTGATGTTGAATCCATCGAGTTCAACCCATGGCAGTATGGTAATGTGTCTGCGAAATGACGTGTCTTGTTTGTATGCATGTTTCAGTTGTTTCTTCTCCTTTTTTGTTGTCTTTTCTTTTTCCTTTTTTCCTTTTCTCAAATTCGTGATTGGGTTAGTTTGTATTGGCTTGTTGGAATCTTAGAGAAGTAACAGCAAACTTCTCAGGTGTGATTAATAGGAATTATTTATTTTCAGGGAATGTGTAGATTGCATTTGGTTTCATATAGTAAATTGCCCCTATACAGGAATTAGGATGTCTACTTATTATTTCAGGTTACATCAGTTCTTCTACTTTTAGGCAGAATGGTGGTGATTCATCTGCCACCGTTGGTAGTGGCAAAGGTTGGATGCAACTGGCCTGGGGTCTAGTATGATATCCAGGTAGGTCCCCATTATTTCGACCAAAGACAATTGTTGGGATCCCATGCTCTGAATGGCCTTTCAAGAATTAATGAAGGAAAAAAGAAAGCATATGGCTCCCATTTCCGTCAACCTGAGTTGCAATGTAATTCCATAAAGTAATGATGTGCATTTTCATTGCTTGACCATCGAAAGCAGTCCCTAGTACAGGTGGGCCATGCAAAGTGGGGAATCACACTAATTCCTTGTTCCCAACCGTCTGATTTATGGACATTTGCCCTCGGGCAATGGTCCATTGCTTCACAACTGTTTGATTGGTGCAATAAACCATTCGTCCAGTAGTTGCATGTTCTCATCTAACCCAAGGAGTCATCTCTGGAGTAGGCACGGCCTGAAAGCCACACCAAGCAAATGATAACAACCGTCAAATCAGTGGGCCTTCCGTGATTAATACATCTTTAGACTGATCGAATACATTCTTGTTTCCATGGTGCTGCAAATCGATCAGTGTGTTTTTTGGGCCATGATGAGTTCACCTTGGGGCTTATGATTCAGAAGGTTTGCAATTGACTCGTACACATGGCACTCACCAGGTATGGGATGGTCAGTGCTTAGCGATGTTTGGTCCAATGACCCAACTCTAGCTTGTCTCGCAATGGACCCTTTATTTTCTTATCTGAGTTATTGATAGCCGTCCATGCTGTTGGTCACTGATCCGGCGTTTGAAGTATTTAATTCTTTTCAATTTGTAGCCCTCCATATGGTGACTTGGTGAATCAACTGTCCCTGAGATGGCAAGGAATCCCGACAGCTATTGTGGGCTTCGCTGTCAACAGGCTTAGCTATGGGTTGGCTTTGGCCAGATTCTGAACTGTTTGTGCTGGGCCTTTCAACCTTCTGTTGGCCCGGACCCGGACCCGGCCCTGGCCCATTGACACCCCAACTTGTGGAGCACGGGTGGCTAGCAGTGCGTTTGGACTTACCAGTGCTAGGGTCACATACGTGTTAGATCCAAGGTGCTCGCTCTGACCCACATTCAATGTAAACCCGCGGTCCACCCGATGTGAATTCGTCTACTCTTTGGGCTTACGACATCTGTCTTGTGGGGAGATCTTGATGAGATCCGGTGTGCGGTTGAAAAGGCGACTTGTAGCACACGTGGCAAAACATCGATCAAATCGTTGATATATAGACCATTCATTAGGTAGGACCCATCGCGGACAGGCCATTGACAGCTGTAGATCCAATAACTAGAGGGGATACCTTTATGAGAAAATGGACGGTAGGGGTAAGTTGGATTTCTGGACTGGGTGTCTCTAATCCACTCTGTAGGGACAGGGAGATCTCTGATGGGTTAGATCTTTGTCGTATGGCGCATCTATGGTGAGACCTTGTTCATTAACCAGATCCGATCATCACGTGTTAAGAGGTGAATGGCTTCTGCTGCTTGCGGGCCTGATAATGAAGCAATCCACGCCTTTGATAAGGTGGTCCTAGCCATGGAAAAACACCTTTGGTCAGGTGGCCCTAACCATGGAGAATTGATACCTTGGAAATAGATTATACGATCCCAAGTCCTCGGTCTTCTTCTGTTTGTTTTCTCAATGACTATGAACATGGCTGTACCTTTTATCTTTTCCATCGATTTGTTGGCCACCGTTGTAGAGCATTGAGACTGTGCCATCTTACTACGTATATGGATTAATGGAACCACGTGCTACGAATATGGGGATGCTACAGAAAAATGATTCATGCGAGGAGAAACTGAAGATTCTACCCCTGATATTTTTAACCTTTTCCTGTTATTTATGGGGCCATTTATTTCATTTTTCTTCCCAACCATCTATTATCCACCCTACATTGAGAAATCGATTCAATTATTGAAGGTACAATATGGATTATAAGTAGAAATCTCATGACAACCATAAATCTTACATATTGTTCCGTAGAAGCCCTGATTATAGAAAATGCATTCGTTATTTACTAGCTCGAATTTGGGGGTGAAAAAAGAAGAAGAAGAAGATCTTAATTCTTACATGTGGCCGCCTCTTTTCTTTGGCTGGATTGAAATTTAAGCTGCTTTCGCTTTCTTTCAAAAAACTAGTTTGCAAAATCAAGGATGCCTAATCCATTTCAGCGCTTAAAATTTTCAAAATTTCCCTCTAATGTGGCACACTTTGCCTTTGAAATGGTCTTACTTTTGGGTGTCCATGCACCCTAGTAAGATGCATATTCTGAATAGACTGAATGGTGTATAAAAAGAAGTTGGCGGGGAATGTAATATGAAAGTATGGGTGGCAATGGGCTGGGTACTCCACATGACCTGTTGAGCCTAACCTGACCTTGGATTGGGCTTGAATTATTGTCAGGTGTATTCAGTCTATTTGAAATAGGGTCTATCGGAGGCATCGATTGACCACTAAATCCCATCGAGCATGTGTCAATCCCATCGAGAGTCCGTTATATCCTATTGATAAAATTTGAAAAATTCCTAATTGCTTGGTTGACAGCTTTTAAAGTACTACTTGATCCCATCAAAGGTGGCTTTGATCTTATTATGGTTGTTAATTCTATCGAAGGTCCTATTGATAGATGCATGCGATTTTATGAAAATGCATATTTTGTTTTCTAATTTAGTTGTAACTTTATGTAAGGGGTTGTAAACGGTGGAATTATGGTTAATCATGTACAATGGGGTTATAGAGCAAGAGGAAGAGCAAAGCTAGGGTTTTATAAATGTTTTTGGAGTTGTTTGGATTGATAAGTCCATCTGTCCATGTAATTTTGTTTTCATAGTGGATTCATTGTTGCTTTATGCAATGATTTTTTTTCTATAGGAATTTTTTCATGTAAAATCATGTAATCTACATGTGTTTGTGTTGCATTTGAGAAGATATTGACGAAGTTTGATATAGACAAGATAAGATCGTTTAGCACACCCCACGATGCTTCCTTTTAAGTTTTTTCTTAACAATATTCTACTAAAAATGAAGAAAAGCAGGTGATGTCTTGTGTGCCCTATTCAATCATTGTTAGTAGTCTAATGTGTGACATAGTCTTTACAAGAGAGAATATTTCACATGTAATGGGTGTTGTGAACGGATACGTGACGACTAACCCCAGAAAGCAACACTACGAAGTAGGAAAATAGTTACTTCGATATGTACGATATACAGTGGACTGTGTCTTGACATTTGAAAAGTCAGATGACGAATTAGTAGGCTATGTAGATGTCAATTATGCAGGAAATGTGGACAATAGAATGTCAACTTTTGACTACTCGTTTGTATTAGTGGGTGAGGCGATTAGTTGAATACCGAAGCTTCAGTTCGTGGTTTCTCTTTTCACAACCGAAGTTGAGTATATGGTGGTGACAGATACATTAAAAGAATGTGTTTGGTTTATGAGAATGATAAATTCACTGAGAATTTAACAAGAGGTCGTGCTGATTAATTGGTGAACAACCATGATAAATCCACAGTGAAAGCATGATTAAATTGGTGAATAACTATGTTTATCACCCACGTACTAAATATATTGCTGTTCGTCATATGTTTGAGAAATGCGGTGTGACTTTAGAGAAGATTTGTACAAGTGTAAACTCAACCGACATATTGACGAATGTAATTTTTACTAAGAAGTTCAAGTTCTATATAACTTCTATTGGTTTGGTGAAGGCTTAATGAAGATGAAGTGTGCATGAGAAGCGACGATGAAGCTATAATGGAAGACAATTAAATATGATGATGACATGGTAAAGTAATGGAGCATAAAGTTTAAAACCATGGTAGAAATTGTTGTCAAATATCTTCAATCTATCTGAAACATGGTCTGTTGATGGCATTGACACACCACTTAATCCCATCGAGCCTATGTTGATCCCATCAACAGTCCACTCAATCCTATTGAGAAATTCAGGAAAAATTTTAGTTGCTCGTTGGAAATTTTTTTAGTGTTACTCGATCCCATCGAAGGTGGCTTTGATTTTATTGACAAACCTTCGATGGTTGTTAATCTTATCGAAGGTCCTATCAACAAACCACTCGATCCTATCGAAAAATTCAAGAAAATTTTCAATTGCTCGCTGGACATTTTTGGAGTGTTACTCGATCCCATCGACAAACCTTCGACGGTTGTCGATCTTATCGAAGGTCCTATTGACAAACGCGTACAATTTTGTAAAAGTGCATATTTTATTTCATGATTTAGTTATAACTTTATATAAAAAGCTGTAAACGTGAGAATTATGGTTAATCACGTACAATACGCTTATATAACAAGAGGGGGAGCAAAATTTGACACGCAAGGCATTATAGAGGGCAATTTGATATCCGTGATGTTCTTACAAGGTATATGTGGCAAAACTCTATGAACCCCACTTTAATGTGTGTTAATCCATTTATCCCTTTCATTTTAGAACATGAGCAAAAAAGGAGGATCTAAAGGTCAAGTGGACCACACGAAACCAAGCAGTGAGAATAATGATGCCACCATTGAACCCATTGTTTTTTATGGTGTGGTTCACTTGCGCTTTGGATTTACCTCTTTTATAGGCTTGTGTCCCAAAATAATACGAGAAAAATCATTGAGCAATATGAAATATAACACATACATCATGGCAGGGCCCACATAGTTCTCACCTATATGAGATAGAGCTCTCCACAAAAGCGAGGTAGCCAATTTTTCAAACAATCAGGCTTATTTATTATTTATGCTTTTATCATCATTTACTTGTATTTTCATCAAAATAGATATTCATCATTTGGGAATATGTATTTGGTGACAAATGATGTGCTTTGAAAAATGTATTGGATGTAAATTGAAATCCAATACATATTAAATATTACTAAGAGCTTATTTTTTCAAATCACAATAAAAATCATATGATTCCATTTCATACATGCTACGATTACCATTGATTTACAAGTTATATTATTCTCTCTTGGTCTCTTTATTAATGCATTACAAATTCAAATTGTTGGACATGATTACATAGATCCTATCGAATACTCATTATAAATTGCCAAACACAATTGGCTACTCTAATTCATATGAATTTCATACCATCTATGACGCAGGGAAGGACGTGAGGTCGAGTACCGTCTTCCTCAAGATGATAAATATTCCGAATCCACGGAACTTCTCTGGACTCCTCACAGAGACTTCTCGAATCCACGAGGAAAGGAAGTAGAAAATAAGAATAATTTCTAATAAATTTGAAATTGATTAATGAAATCCTAAAATTGAGTTCACAACCCTTTAAATAAGGGAACCAAGCAATAAGAAAGAAATCAGACTCAAACTACAACTAAAACTCCTAGAATTCGCAACTTACTATAAATAGTAAACTTACTATTTATAGACGGTGGTGATGTCTACTAGTGCGCAAGGTTTTCAGCTAAAAATAGTAAGTGTCCTATTTGGCTTCACCAAACCGTTCTCCTAATTATCCATAGCACTTTTCATGTTGGACACAACTCCTAAAGCCCAACGGATGAAAAGTTATACTCAAACTAAAACTTACTATTTATAGTAAAAATAAAATTAAAACGAGGAAACGACCGTCGATTAGGGGGTTTCTCGCAAATCCTGGCTGCGCAACCCAGCATAGCAGGGTTGGTTGGCTAAAGTAGCTCGTTCTACCCCAAATTCATATATTTTACGTCGGATAACTCATTCCGGATTGTGAGATACGCCCGATCTAAGTCCGATGGTCCGGATCACTTCTGTCGCTGACCCGTGCCTTTTCTGATCCATCTTGGCCATGAAATTGTTCGCGACCCGCTCTACATCAATCTACCTGTACATATCAAGTATGTGCTCCTAAATAAAACGTTAGAACTTATTTAGATTGAAGTTTACTAAAGTATTGTAATGAAAAAGTGCACTGATTATAAATTATAATGATAACACTTTTTTATTACTTTAATATTAAATCATCAAGTATATTTAAGATTTATGTAATAATGCAATTAATAAACGCATTGATTGAATCCCTTTACATGTCTCTTAAAAATACCCGCATTTGACTAACAATTGATGTGTTTAATTCCACGTTGGTAAAATCATAATAAGATACTCTCATTACATTGATATGATAATTTCTAATCCAAGTTGATACTTTGAATTTAATTGTATTACAAATTACATCAATAATTTAACGTACAAACAATATTATTATGATTTTATAATATTTGTTTAAATACCTAATTTAGCATATAATTAAGCCCAAATGTAAATGCAATAGTTATAAATAAAGACATGTTTAGGAGCTTGGATTTGGAATGCATAAGAATCCAAATTATAATTACATTAGAATCAAGATGATTTTGAATTCGTATTTATGTTTATTTGAAATGCATTTGAATTCAAGTATTTTGTTTGGAGCTTATATTTGAAGGGCATTGGAAATTTTCAGTGTAGTTATAAGACTTAGAGTTAATTAACTAAATTAGCTTTTATATCCCGAATTAATATATACATGTGATATTTGATAGAATGATGGTAATAAGTACTTGAAAATTTATACTCTGGCCAAAAAAAAGAGAAAATTCTAAGCCTTGGGTGGGCCACAAATGCAATGATCACAAATAGGTGACTTAGCCAACATTTTTTTACTGTTCCTTTACATGTCCAACATTTTGATGATTCAAATTATTCTATTTATGTAATTTTAGTGTTACAACTGATAATTAGATTGTTTTTGATTGTTTTTGGATATTAACAGCATGCCATGTGTGCGATAAATTAGTAATCAAGAGACACCTTTATTACATATGTAATTTTCCCATCATTAAAAATGAGACCAAAAAAGCTATTCACTTTTGAATTATTATGGAATCTCATCGTTTTAAAACACAAAAAATGTAGATTTGAAATACCTCATATTTTATTTACCTTCAAATCCAAAGATGGGAAATAAGAAAAAAAACTATTTGAATTTGAAATATACCCATTCACTAACAAATCCAAGGTATAAATAAGAGACAGTAAAAGAATATATAATCATTATAATTTTTTATTATTATGTAATGAATGTATTTTATCTATTCTTTAGTCATTATATTAATATGAAAGTGTTTTAAAAATTCACCATATTAAGGTTAAATTACTTATTTGTTAAGTAATTTATAATAATACACTTAAACAATGCATTAATGATGTAATCCACAAGAATGAAACTGACCAAGATTTCAAATACTGGGTTTGTACGGTTAAGCATACTGCTAAAGTGATCGCTTGAGAGCATCGATTTTCGGCAGTTTCGAAGTTAAGGACGCATTTGGATACCACCAAATAAATTACTTTTTCTACTCATAGGAGTAGATAAATGACTTATTTGAGATGAGTAAATTAATTTAAGATAAATTATAAATAATTTTAAGTCATTAAGTAGAAACCAAGATGAACTACTCCAGGCATAAACAGCTTAGGGGGCGTTTGGCGCATGGTATTAGATGGGATTAGGTGGGATGGAATTGCATGTGGTCCGTGCCAATTCCACTCAGGGCCTATTTGAATTTCCAAACCAATGGTAAATACAGGGAAAATGGGTAATAATGATTTCCCCGAGTAATTACAGCAGCAGTATCGGTGGTTGATTTATCATTGGCTTTTTTCGGCACAAAAACTAATGGTGTTGTGAAATATACGTGGGGCCCACAGTAATATATGTGACTTATCCACATCGTCCATCCATTATCCCAACTGAAATTAGGGCACTAATTCCTTTGGTGTGTGTCACTTGAGTGTTAAATCAGCTTCATTTTTTGGCTTATGCCTCAAAATGTTATGTTAGAATAGATAGGCAACACAAATATGTTATATATATATATATATATATATATATATATATATCATAATAGAGCTCATAAATTTAAACCAGTCCATTTGGATTGGTTTTCCAAGCAGAATTACACATGAATTTTCAAACAAATGTAAAGAGTAATCATTACTCATTTACCATATATTTACACTATATTTGAAAAATCAAACATGCCCTCAGTGTTTGGGATGAATGAAAAAGCATATAATTAGATTAGATGGAATCGCAGTGTCTTGTGCTAATGTGCTAATTCCACTTAATGTTAGCAAGCTGCGTAGGTCCCACCATGATGTGTGAGCTATATCTGCATAGTCCACCCATTTTTTAAGATCATTTTATAGCACGGGCTAAAAAATTAGGTAGATCTAAAGCTCAAGTGGACCCCACCATAGAAAGCGGTGGGGATTGAATACCTACCATTGAAAACTTCTCCGGGGCTACGTAAGTTTTTGGATCTGTCTCATTTTTAAGTCCATGCTATAAAATAGGATTACAAAACATATCAACAATTTTGATATAACACATGTTATTCTCAATAATTTCAAATAATGGTAAATATAACACAATGGGTACATCCTTCTGCATACCATACAGCAAACACTTCCTTGGCGCTTGTTTGGCTGGACCAATCCCATGGTGTTAGAAGGGTTGGGATCACGATATCACAGAAAAGGCATGACGAACCAAACAGACCCGGTGAACTTGTATGGACATACAATCTATCCCATCTATCTTAAAACCATCCACTGACATCACTATCATTACCTTAAAATTGTTCCCATCCCTTGGTAGGACGGATTGTAAGGTAAAATCCCGTAGTATGCCAGGCATGCCAAACGGATCCAGTCCCCGGATATAGCAATCCCATGGATCTTAAACCAATCCACTGGCACCACCGTCATTACCTTAAAATCCATCCCAACCCTCCTAATCCCGTGGGATTCGCCCGGACAAACAGGGGTTCATTTCGGCAAATCCCCACCGTTCTTGTACCAAACAGAAACCTTTTTTCTAGGGTTTTGATGGAAATGACCATCAGATAATCATTGTTTTTATTTTTATTTTTTTCATATTCACGTGTACCGCGTATGGAGGATTTCCAATCACTGGTCCCACTTGTCAGACATGAAAACCCGTGTACAAAGTACAAAGCTCGCGTATACTATAAAGTCCCGTCGCATCTGTTCATTTCTTCCGTTTTAGGGTTCCCGAAGAGGCAAGCATTGGATATTTTATCTCTCTCGGCCTCAGCTCCCGCCTGCATGAGAGCTCCTTCATCTTCCAGTTTCTAGGGCTTCTCTTCCAATCTCTGCATTTTTCTAGGGAATTTCTTCTACAAGGTACGTTTCTCTCACCTTCTTGCATGGATTCGTATGAATTAGGGTTTTCTGAAATAGGCGATGGAGAATGACGAAGGATCTTGGTCGAAATTCGAATCTTTTTCTTGTAGGAGTTGAATTAGGGTTTTTTTCCAACGGCTCGACCGAATTGATCTTTCTTGACTAGGAAAATGCACAGTGGGGCCCGCCTTTTAGCGATCTTGTCCTTTTCTTGGGTTGGAGAAGTCGTCCATTAGATGGTCTTTTGGAGGTCGTTTGGATGCCTGTAAGTTTTTAGGTCGTAAACCACTTTCAGCTGTAAGTCACTTACGGGGAAGTGACTTCTCACCTGCAGCCCATGAAGCTTCTTGAAGTTTTGCTTGTAAGTGACTTACAGATGAATTTCCTCCCACAAACACCACCTGTAAGTCACTTCCCACTTACAGAACTTACAGGCATCCAAACGACCCCTTAGTTCTGCAATTTGATTGGTGGCTTGAAAATGGACTGCCAGACAGCATTGAAATTCGATATGAACTGTCTTGATTGTGGAAGAGTTGCTGGGGTGGATGAAAGCAGCATTGTCCATTTGGTGGACCCCACGGTGTGTATGATGTGGCCCAAGAGTCGGTCCAGTCTGGTCATCAGGTGGGCGAATCATATTTAAAAGAGGGTGGTTGCTAAAACATTGGCCGTTGGTGTGGACATGTGTTGGCGCTCTAGGTGATGGTGCTGGCCTGCTTTTGGGACAGAATAACATATGGTATATACCATATATTATGCGGCTTGAGTAGGATTTGGATGGATACTTCCAGAAGCAGTCATGTAACTACAGGTTGAAATGTGGAGCATTTCTAGTACTGTTTGAGTGTAGTTCTTTTATTGGTCCTAGTAATAACAATATCCTTGTTGCTGCTGGCAGTGGTGTTGTTGATATTGCCAGTAGTTCTTTTATTGGTCCTAGTAATAACAATATCCTTGAAGGTGCTGGCAGCGGTGTTGTTGTTATTGCCATTTTACTTCATTCGTCTGATCAGATTTTATACTGTTTCAATAAATTGGATATTTTTACATCATTACGTTTCCTTTGCAAACACTTGTTCTGGGGTGGACCAGTTTTATCAAGATCTCTTTCTTTTTGATGGTGGGCCAGTTTTATCAAGATTTTTTTTTGCTCTCTCTCTCTCCATCTCACTCACACTATTCATATGATAGAAGAGAGAAGGTACTTGCAGAGTAACCTCTAATTGTAGTTCATGGGATCTTTGCCGTACATCAACTTTGGTGATTGGACTCTGTTGTTCATCAGGCCCCACCTTGAATGGGTCATGTAGAAATCCCCTCCCATTCCACGATGTAGTTGGCCCCAGCATGACCTGCAAATGAATGGTTGAAATTAGAAGGGCTCATGATTCATATTCAATCAGCTACTAGTTGGGCCGTTGTAATTGTCTGAATGGGGCACTATTTTGCACCTGGGCAACCCAATGTGGAGCCCACAGAATGAGTTTCGTTCAGCAGCAGTGAGTCCCCTTTTTGTTGTGGGGTTATGTGTGCTACAAATTTGCATGCTAATTATAACTGCTAACTCATTTTCTTTTCGTTTTCTTCTTCTCATCGTAAACAATCAAGTTGGTTTGTGCTAATTAGGATGAACTATTTTTGCAGCTAAGGTTCTTCCTCTCTTTTTTCCTTGGTTATAAGGAATTTCCCGATATTTATTCTTTTTTGCCCTTGTTTATGATTAGCTTGAAAAAGCATGGCAACATCAGAAGGCGAGGGGACACCTTCTCCTACCACTGCCTCTTGTGAAACAGAGGCTGCAGAGACCAATGCCAATGGTGAACCAGCTCCATCTGAACCTGCAAATGATGCTGATGGTGAGCCAGATGCATCCGAACTGATGAATGATGCTGATGCTGAACCAGTGTCATTTGAACTGGTGAATGGTGCTAATGCTGAACCAGCTGCATCTGAACTGGTGAATGGCGCTAATGCTGAACCGCCTGCATCTGAAGCGGTGGAGATTGCTAAGGAAGCATCTCTTATTGTTCCTGGTGGCGAGGAAAAAGTGGAGGAGAAGATTGAAGAGGTGCAAAATGAATTGAAAGTACAGAGTACTCCGGTTGGGAGGGCAAACAAGAAAAAGAGGATACAGAAGAACAAAACACCTAGTGATGCTGGGAAGGAAATGGTTTCTGGTGGTGAGGAGAAATTAGAGAATATTTCGAATGAGAAGGCCAACAAGAAGAGGAAGAGAATAAAGAAGGTTGCAAGTACAAAGCCTGGTAATGCTGGTAAGGAAAAGGCTCAAGAGCAGAAGAAGGAAGATAAGAAAGCCGTACAAAATGATGTGAAAGTAGTGACTACCCCGAGCGAGAAGTTTGACAGGAAGAGAAAGAGGGGAAGGGTAAACAAGAATAAAACCCCAGGTGATGCCAGTAAGGAAAAGGTATTGGGTGATGATGAAAAGATGAAGAAGGACAAGGTGCAAAATGATGTGAAAATAATTACTACTCCAAATGAGAAGGCCAACAAGAAGCGGAAGAAGAGGAAGAAGAATACAGGGCTGGGAGATTCTGGTGATGCAGCTGCTAAGGATGCTGATAAGCCAGAATCCTCAGCAGCTGGGAACGATTCTAAGAGGGCCGAGAGTATGGGGTTGATATTCATGTGCAGTTCAAAAACTAAGCAGGATTGCTACCGCTACAAGGTTCTTGGGCTTCCTGCAAGTAAGAAGGATATAGTTGCAAAGGCTTATGAAGGTATGAGGCTCTTTTTGTTTGACATCGATTTGAAGCTGTTGTATGGGATCTACAAAGCTGCAGGACCAGGGGGTTATAATATTGAACCCAAGGCTTTCAAGTCGGCTTTCCCCTCTCAGGTTAGGGTTCTTCCCTTAAATCTTCATTCTGTTTCATATTTTGGTTTCTGATGGCTTGATACTTCCCAGGGAATAATAAGCTTATTGTAGTTTCTCTTCTGTTATTCATGATACGCTCAATGTTGATATGTTGGAAATTAGAGGCTGAAGGAATGTCTGTTTTCCACTTATGATCGTCATCATCATTATTGATGCTGACAAAGTTAATGTGAACAAAAATTTATACTAGTAACAAAGTGGCCGAGTTTGCGTAATACACAGAACCCAACTTAATACTTATTATTATTTTTTTTAATAAAGAGCATCAGCTACCTTGTTGCCTCAGATTAGAAACATCTGCGGTTCTGAACTAAATCTTAATGGGCTGGATGAACTGCGCATTTTTTGGAAGCTTATTCTCCATGCTGCATGACGTAATATTTGCCCTCATTGAGAGGATGATCCTTCAAGGATGATTTAGAAGGAATAAATTTGCTCCTTTCAGCAGCACCTGGGAATAATTTGTTCCCTTCTTGTTGGCTCATATGGCCATATGGTTGAACAGATAAGTTCTTTCCTATTTCATTCATTTAATTGGGTAGTTAATTAGGCAGCACTAAGGAATTAATTTGTTCCCTTCTTGTTTCGAACTTTGCAAGAGTCCTAATTTCTTTTGGATTCCTCTATTCTGTTGTATAGGCTCTATAAAGAAAGCCATTTGTATGGGGTCATTATGAGTGAATAAAAGAGTTCTTTTTCTTAGTTCCTGAGATTGGAATGCTTCTCTAGAAGTGTGCTATGCTAGGATATAGTGGTGAGGCTCCTCTATTTTGTTCTTCTTATGGTGTGAGACTCCACAGTCCACAACTTCCTGCAAGATCCAAGAACTGAAATTTGAGACTGCAGGTGCGTATTTTCTGCTTATCCTAATGTGAATTTCCTATTTAGGTTCAGATATTCTGTCAAGGAGGACAAGTGGCAAGGTTAGAATATGCCTTTTTTTTTTTTTTTTTTTCCCATTTGTTGGTGGGTGGATGTTTATTTGTATTTTGACCTTGCCCTCTACCCTAAGGGTGTGAAGGGCTGAAAATGCCTAGGAGTTGAAGTGCATATCTGTCACTAAAAGGGTTGGTGACTGATGTTTTACCCAAGGATTAGAAGTTTAGAACACCGTGGTACATTCACTTTCCTAATTAATATCTTTCGTCTGGTTCCAAACAAGTCTGCTTCAGTCGCTGAATGCTTCTCTGTATCATCTGGCAAGGTCGAATGGTCCGTTGAGTGCTGAAGAAATCTTCAGGAATGGGAAATCGACGAGTATGCGGACCTTATTCTCTGCATTTATCAGGCAATGCCTAATCAGCATGTCGATGACAAACTCATTTGGAGACTGGATAAATTCAGAAGATTTACAGTCAGATCTTTCTATTCTCATCTTCATAGCAATACGGTAGCTACAAACAGTATTCCAACCCCTTTCATCTGGAAATATTCGCCCCCCGCACCCCCCCCCCACGAAAAAAATAGTTTGCTTCGGCTGGCTGGTAGCAAAGAAAAAGATTCTTACGGTGGATAATCTTAAAAAAAAAGAGGAATGCAAATAGTCAATATCTGCTTATGTTGCATGGAGAACGATGAATCAGTTGATCATCTACTTATCCACTGCCCCTTCATCGTTAAAATCTGGTCAGAGTTTTGCTCTCATTTCAACATCAGATTCTTACAGCGGATAATCTGAAAAAAAAGAGGAATGTGAATAGTCAATATCTGCCTATGTTGCATGAAGAACGATGAATCGATTGATCATCTGCTTATCCACTGCCCCTTCATCGTTAAAATCTGGTCAGAGTTTTGCTCTCGTTTCAACATCAGTTGGTGTTTTCCTGGCTCTGTAGATTCTCTCCTTCTTGCTTGGCATGGGGGCAATCTAGGTAAGAAAAGAAAGCGCTTATGGAGAATGGCGATTCTAGCTATTTGGTGGTCTGTTTGGGAAGAAAGAAATATCTTAAATGCAGTGGAATCAGTTTCCTCTGGAGGGTCTTTTTATTGAATGGACTGTTAATGTTTCTTTTTTGAAGAACTTTGACCTTTGTTTTTTTTAGGAGCTTAGGTGGGTCTGCATTCTCAGCAGCCTCTCTCCTCTTTTTTTCTTGTTCTCCTTTTTAATTCAATCATTACCTTTTTAAAAAATAAATGAGGAGGGCTCTAATAAGAAACATTGGAGGAGTGTTGCTTGTGGTGACTGATGAGGATATAAGGCATGGTTCTGAATATCGGCCTCGCCCTCTACCCCAAGGGTGTGAAGGGCCGGAAATGCTTAAGAGTTGAAGTGCATATCTGCCACTATAAGTGTTGATGACTGATGTTTTACACAAGGATTAGAAATTTAGAACATGGTGGTACATTGTAACAAAAATGAGAAGGGCTTTAATAAGAAACATTGGAGGAATGTCGCTTGTGGTAACTAATGAGGATACAAGGCATGGTTCTGAATATCAGTGATGGTGGGTGTAACAGCCTGGCCAAAAACATACATGATACGGTGTTGCAAATCAATATCGACTTGTTTTGAACTAGAACTATGGCATTTTTTTTCTTCTCGAAATCAGATACTCAAGAATCTTGCCTTTTTTGTGTGTTTTGAACATGTATCCAATGGTGCATTAGACCAGTTGACAATGGATGGATGGGGCGGATTTTTAACTCAAAAATACATGGTGGGTCCCACTATCCCATGTGGTGGGGCCCACCCCTTGCCTAATTTGAAAAAATGAATGAACAGTGTTAATAAAACATATGCATCATGTTGGACCCCATGCGAGTTTCAATGGTGGACATTATAGGGATCAGAGGTGGGGTCCATTTGAGTTTTAAGTCTGCTCCAATCTACGGGTATACGACCTTGCACGATCTGAAAAAACAGAGGGCTAGTTGGACGACAAATTGTCCAGAAAGGTGGGGCCTATTGCACTATTTTAACAGTGCATAATCCCACCATTTTCAATGGTGGGGCCCGCTTAAGTTTTGGATCATGTCGATATTTGTTTGTCCCCTTCATCCAGGTTTGAGTGACCCTATTAATAGGTTTGGAAGCAAATAAACATCACAGTAGGTTACAAATCAAACGATGGACCCCACAACGTGGGGACACGCCGTGTGGACAGCGTGGCCCACGCTGTGGTGGGTTCTGCCTTCCACATTCCAGGGGGAGAATGGGAGAGATGGAGAGGTGTGTGAGGGAGTGTATTCACAAGGGGCTTTGGGTTTGGGTTTAGTTGGTGAAGGGGTGCACGCACGGGCCCGGTGTCCAGATCTAGTTATCTCTTCTTCGTTCTCCTCCTCTCCTCTCTTCTTTTCTCTCTTTCTTCTCTCTTTTTCTTTATTTTATTCTTTTTTTTCTTCTTTTTTTCTTTTTCTCTCTTTCTCAATTTTTTGCTAGAACTCTCTAGCAACTAACCTTAGGTGTAGAGAACTAAGATAGAACTTAGGTTAACTAAACTAACTAGGGTTAGTTTAAGTAGAGTACATGCATTTGTTGAAAGAGATGTGTGTGGTAAGATGACTAGATAGAGAGTGAGGTGACATGCATGCATGTTGTATATGAGGTGAGGTGGAATAAGAGATAATGAGTGGAGGAGGTAGTGGAAGATGATGTAAGGGTGAGGTGAAGGTTAATAGAGAGAAAGTTGAAGGGCATGACCCATGGGTTTGGCTAGGCCCAAGCCCACCTTTGTTGAAAGGGATCTATGTGTGGTAAAATGGCTAGCTAGGGAGTGAAGTGACGTATGCATGTTGCATATGAGGTGAGGTGGAATAAGAGAGAGTGAGTGGAGGAGGTAGTGGAAGATGATGTAAGGGTGAGGTGGAGGTTAAGAGAGAGAAAGGGGAAGGGCATGGCCCAAGCCCATCTTATGGTGGGTGGGGTGAGGCCCAAGGTCTCCCTGTTTGTTGCAGAGATTGTGAGGTTGCATGGAGTGCCAATATTGATTATATCCAAATGAAATTTGAGATTCACAATGCAATTTTGGAGAAGCTTCCAGAAGGCTATAGGAGTTGCCTTGAATTTAAGCATTGCCTACTATCCACAGGCTGACTGAGAGGGCCAATCAGAATCTTGAAGATATGCTCTGAGCCTGTATGTTGGATTTCAAGGGAAGTCGGGATGACCCCCTACCCTTGGTTGAGTTCGCTTATAACAACAGTTACCAGGCGAGCATTGATATGACCCATTATGTGGCGCTGTATAAAAGAAGTTGTAGGTCCCATAACTGTTGGACAACGATCGGAGAGAGTAGCTTGCTTGGACTTGAGGATGCGCAGAGACAATGAAGAAGATAGACATTAGGGTTGTCGATGGGTCAACGGACCCAATGGGGTACCCAGGCCCGACCCATTTAGACTCGACCCATTTGTTAAATGGTACGGGTCTGGGTACAAGAACAGACCCAGTTGCAAAATGGGTATGGATCTTGTCTCCTTTATATTAGGCCCGAACTGACTGGGCTTGACCCAATTTAGTAAATACGCAGGTCTGGTCTATGTTGCAAGGGGCCCGTCCTGACTCGGATCAGTCCAGACCTAGTTTTAAACCGAGTAAAAATGCTTGCATACCTTGACAAGTAACATGAGAAAATGAGAAATCCACCCCATGTCCGGTTGAGAATATGGGGCACTACAGAATTTGAATTGACGCACCGAAGATGGTGGGATTAGTGAATTAGGATGGACGTGGATTGCATGTGAAAGGCTTTTGTAAGAAGTTCCTGTGTTAGGATGCTAAGTGGGGCCGACTGTGTTGTTTATGAGAAATCTGCCCCATCCATCCATTTTGCCAGTTTAGTTTAGGACATGAGACCAAAAATGAGGCGGATAAAAAACTCAAGTGGGCCATGCGAGAGGAAAATAGTAGATATTGAACGACCACCGTTGAAACATTCGTATGGCCACAAAAGTTTAATATTAGGAAGGTTTCAACGGTAGGCATTTCTTTCCACACTTTTTCCTCGTGTGGCCCACTTGAGTTTTCGATCAGCCTCATTTTTTGTCTCTTGTCCTAAATTGACTTGGCAAAATGGATGGATTACTTTTGATATGAGTGGCATTGATTAATTTTGATATAAAATGAAGGTGACCTAGACCCGTTAGACCCAACCAGAGGTTCATGGTGTGGATATCCCTTAACCAGACTTTGTTAGACCTGACCCATTTATAAATGGGTTTGGATGGATCTCCCTCTACCAGACCCAAACTTGCCTATTTAGTAAAAGGGTATGGGTCTAAAATTTGGACCTAGACCCATTTGGTAAATGGGTGGGTTTGGTTTTGGCTAAATCCGCTCCAACCCTGACCATTTACAGTCCTAATAGGCATCATTAGGCAAAGGATGTGCACAACTTAAAGCAGGCAGAAGAGCTATGCGGATCATCGTATACAAGACCTAGAGTTCTCAGTGGGTGGCCATATTTTCTTAAGGGTCGCATCAACGAAAGGTGTTGTGCGATTTCGCGAGAAGGAGAAGCTAGCCCTGAGGTATGTTGGACCCTTTGAGATTTTGGAGAGGATCGACACCCTGGCTTATAGACTTGCCCTATCTCCTCAATTATCCAACACTCATACTATATTTCATGTGTTGATGCCGAGGTAATATGAGCCAGATGCGTCACATATTATAGACTAGCAGTCAATCGAGTTTCATGAGGATGCGTCATATATTGATCAACCGGTTCATATTCTAGACCGGAAGGAGTGGGCATAATCATAGTGAGGACGAGGCATCTTGGGAACGCCAGGTGGAGATCAGAGAAAAATACCCTCACTTGTTTGTTTGATTGTACCCTTCGCCTGTTTGACTATATCTATTGTTTTGAAATTTTGAGGATGAAATTTTTGTTTGGCGCGGGGGGGGGGGGGGGGGGGGGGGGGGAATGAAATACCCTGATTTCCAAAAAATCCCCTAAGCTGTGTTCGTGTGTCCGTACCTTTGCGTACATGTGTCTGCACCCTCGCAGGTGTGTGAGTGATCCCCCCCCCCCCCCCCCAAGCATACGCGTGTGACTGAACCTCTGTACCTGAATGCTCCTATGCACGTGCAAACCCGTGTGAAGGAGCACATATATACCATGTACATTGAGAAGCACCAGAAAAGGGAGACCTTTGGGCCTCAACCCCACCCTCCTTTAAGTAGGCTTGGACCAAACCCATGGGCCCCATTCCATTTCCCCTCCACTTAATTTCGCTTACCTCACATCCCATTCTCCTTACCTCACTTTCCGCTACCTCATCCACTCACTCGCTCTTCGTCTATCTCATCTCACATGCAACATGCATGCATGACACCTCATGCCCTAGCTAGCTACCTCACCACACATCTTATTTTCAACCACTGCATGCATTCCACTTAAACTAATTCTAGTTAATTTATCTAACCTGAATCATACCTTAGTTTCCTACATCTAAGGTTAGTTGCTAGAGAGTTCTGGTAAAAGAAAATAAAAAAGAGAAGGACAGAAAGAAAGAAAGAAGAAAAGAGAGAAAGGAAACGAGAAAAGAAAAGAGAAAAGGAAGGAGGAGAGGAGAAGAGAAAGGAAAAGACATGGATTCGTGCTTGTACTTCGCAAAACTAAATCCGAACCCAACAGCCCCTTTTGAGTACACTCCCTCACACACCTCACTCCCTTTTTTTTCCCATTGAAATGTCAAAGGCAGGACCCACCGCTGGTGTTGTCTACAAAGTGTGTGATGCAGGAAAATTAATCACTTGCTTTAAAAGCTTAAACTGATAGAGCATGGCAATTTAATCCCTTTATCTCATAACCCAGGCCCCACATCCCATGGGTTAGGACCTCGGCTGAACCTCCCTCGTGGGCCCCACATCACACGGGTACTGCCTTACGTGAGTCACCCACCTCACGCAATCCGCCCACCTTGAGTGTATCCCTGCATCCTACATGCCATCCCACTCGAGTCCCGTGTGAAAATGCCCTTGCATTAATCACCTTCGGTGAGGAGTCTCGAACACGAGACCTTCCGCTCTAATGCTAATTTGATGCAGGACAATTAACCATCCACTGTAAAAGCTCGATCTGATAGAGCATGACGAATTGATCTATTTATCTCATAGCCCAGGCCCCACATCCCATGGGTTAGGACCTCGGCCGACCCCCCCTCGTGGGCCCCACATCACATGGGTACTGCCTCACATGGGCTGGCCACCCCGAGTGTGCCCTTGCATCCCATCGGCCACCCCGCTCGAGCCCGGTGTGAAAATGCCCATGCATTAGTGTCCCCACCGGCTGATCTGTGGCCCACTGTGATGTTTATTTGCTTCCCAACCTGTTAATAGAGTCACTTAGACTTGGATGATGGAGAAAAACAAATATTAGCATGATCCTGAACTTGAGTGGGCCCCACCATTGAAAACAACGGGAATTATCCACTGTTGAAATTGTTCAGGGGGCACCATGTCCTTTTTGGACAGTTTGATATCCACCCAACCCTCCATTTTTCCAGATCATGTGGGATCGTGTACCCCTGGATTGGAGCAGACTTGAAGCTCAAATGAGCCCCACCTCTGATCCCTATGATGTCCACCACTGAAACTCACTTGGGGTCTAGTGTGATGTATATATTTTATCAACATTGTTCATATGTTTTTTTTTTCTATATTAGGTAGGGGGTGGCACTGTGTGGGACAGTGGGGCCCATCATGTATGTTTGAGAGAAATCCACCCCATTCATCCATTGTTTCAGATCATTTAGGGCTGGGCCTAAAACTGACGCATATCCAAATCTCAAGTGGACCACACATAGGAAACAGTGGACATGCGCCCATTATTGGAACCACCCTACTGCCCACATTGTGGGGCATGCTGTGGGCCCCACTATGATGTTTATATGCCATTTGAACTGTTATCATTTTGATTCAAACTTTTGTGGCTCATTGCAAGGGGGGCATTGTGCTGAGGTTGACGCTATCCATTGGATAACGAGGCCACTCTGATGTGCACATCTGATCCACTGGACAATGGGACTTATCTAATGCATGTGTGTGATACACATTTTCCGCTGGAGAATGAGACTTGTCTAATGCATATTTGTGATACACGTTGTCCACTGGACATTTGATCACCTGATATGAAGTATGTGTTTTGATCCAAGTCGTCCATCTGCTGGTCAATGGGCCCCGGTAAACTGCAAGATTGAGATTTGAATTTGACCATTGAATCATGTGTTGTGTGCTGTATTGCTGGCAATTGAAACAGGCGATCACGTGATGAGTGGCTGGCCATCAAACTCCATGAAATTGAAATGCGAGTCTAGCCACTAAATCAGGTGATCATGTTATGAGTGGCTGGCCATTAAACTTTACGAAACAGTTGTAAATCTGGCCACTGAGTTAAGTGATTATGAGATGTATCATTGGTCACTGAACCATATGGAAACTAAGGTGCAGATCTGGCCATTCAATTAGGTGATCTTGTGATGTATGTGCAGCCCCTAGAACATGTGGTAATGGGCCAATTTGTGGCCCATTGATCATGCAATCAAGCAATGCATGTATGGTGATTGTGATGTATGATTTGACCCTTGATTGTGTATATGGTTGGACACAAATCATGTGATCATGTGATGTGTAACGTACCGCTAAATTGTGTCGGAATTGAGATGCAAATCTAGCTTCTAAATCATGTGATCATGTGGTATGTGTACAACCACTAGATCACGTGAATTGTGAAATATGTTAGACCATATAACTTGGTGATTTTGTGGCACTTGAATTTATGAAATGTGATGTATGTGAGAACCCCTGGCCACACATTATCACATAGTTAGGGGGGCATACTTTATCACACTTTTAGTTGTAGTTTTTTTTTTTTCCTAGTTTTTGCAGGTTTTTTCTTCCTTTCTCTGTTTTTTCCGTTGTTCTCTGTTCCCGGCTTCCTTTCTTGTGTTTACTAAAATTTTCACTTTTCAAAAAAATATTTATCATGTAGTTAGGTGGCCACATTTCATCACATTTTCCTGTAGTTAGGCCACATTATACTTTATCATATTTATCACATAGTTTGGTGGCCGCAAAACCATTAAGTTACATGGTTTAACATATATCACAATTCATATGATATAGCTGTTGACTTGTACACATACCAGACGATCACATGATTTAGCGGCTAGATTTGCATCTCAGTTCCAACACAATTTAATGGTCCATTACACATCATATGATCAAATGATTTGTGTCCACTCATATCCACAATCAATGGTCAATCATACATCAGAATCACATTTAATCAAGTGGCCATACATGCAACGCTTGATTGTGTGATTAATGGACTACAAATATGCCAATTTCCACATGTTCTAGGGACTGCACATACATCACACGATCACCTGATTGAATGGCCAGATCTGCACCGTAGTTTTCACACAGTTCAATGGCCAACGACACATCACAGGATCACTTAACTTGGTGGCCAGATTTACACCTGTTTTGTACAATTTAATGGCCAGACACTCATCACATGATCGCCTGATTTAGTGGCCAGATTCACATTTCAATTTCATGGAGTTTGATGGCCCACAATGCATCACACGATCATGTGTTTCAATGGACATCAATACGTCACACATCACATGATTCAGTGGTCAGTTCAATTCTCAGTTTTGCAGTTTACTGGGGCCCGCTGACCAGCGGGTGGCTTAGATTAAAACACATACTTGGGGGGTTTCCTGTTGTCCCTTGGACAACGTGGAGTGTACACACATATTAGGTGGATCCTGGCTGTCCAGTGGACAACATTTATCACGCACATGCATCAGATGGGTCCTGCTATCCAGTGGATCAAACATGCATATCAGAGTGGCCCTGCTGTCCAGTGGACATCAGCATGGTGGGCCACAGAAGTTTGAATCAAACTGATATTTGTATTTTCTGTTCACCCGACAGGGGTGAACCCATGGATGGTTCAGATGGCATATAAACATCACAGTGGGGCCCACAGCAGGCCCCATAATGTGGGCAGTTCCACTGTTTCCTGTGTTTGGTCCACTTGAGATTTGGATCTATGTCAGTTTTGGGCCCAGCCCTAAATGATCTGAAACAATGGATGGATGGGGTGGATTTCTCTCAAACATACATGGTGGGTCCCACTGGCCTTGCTACTGCTGGCCTCTTCATGACGCTCGATTGTCCACTTGCTACCGCCTTCCTCTTCCCCTTCACATCCCTCTTCTGTTCTTGGCTCTTCCAATGGTCTTCATTATCTGCCTTGGCCATAAGAGCTTGATCTACAATATCCTTGGAGCCCAAAAGTTCGAGAGGGGACTGGGGTAGTATCCGCAACAAGTTGGTTGTGCTGAGGCTCTTGCATACATTGTCTATTGGGTTGCCTGTTGTAAGCTGTAATGTTGAGTCTTTTGGCTATGAATTTTTAGTGCATATGACATAAGTTTATATGATATATTAATATTATTAATTTGATTATACATACATGATGTATAATGTATAAAACCAAATATAAAAATCATAATAATTAAACAAATTAAAATTTTGAAAAAATGGCCTGAAAATACACATGTAATTAGAATCAATAGATAGACAATATATCTATATTTAGAAAACATAGATTCACCTATTCTATCATTCCCCTAAATAAAGATAGACAATATATCTATATTTAGAAAACATAGATTCACCTATTCTATCATTCCCCTAAATAAAGATAGACAATATATCTATATTTAGAAAACATAGATTCACCTATTCTATCATTCTTCTAAATAAATTTGTTTATAAAATTTCCTGTAAAAGGCTGGAAATTGCCTGAAACACACTTATAATTGAAACACAGCACATAGATGGTATATCCATGTTCAAGAAACATAGATTTACCTATCTGTCATTCCCCTAATCTAATTTTGGAAAAAAAAAAAAAACATTTCAGAAATTGCCCAAAATTGGCTGAAAGTGACCTTAAAATACTCACATAATTGAAATCCAGCACATAGATGGTAGATCTATGTTTACAAAAACCTAGATCTATCATTCTCCTAAATAAGTTGGCAAAAAAAAAAAAAAAAAAACTTTCAGGAAATGTACAAAAAAATGGCCCAAAATTACATTTGTAATTAAAATCTAGCTGCGAAATGATAGATATATGCTCAAAAACATAGATTAACCTAGATCTATCATTCCCTATACTAATTTTGGAAAATAAAATAAAATTTCCAGAAAATGCTGCCAAAATGGCCCGAAACTATAAAAGAAAAAAGGTGGTAAAAACCTTATTTAAGCTAAGCACATGTAGATTTGACAAAAGTATGAAAATTACTGAAAATTCAAAAAAAAAAAAAAAAAAAACCAATCAAATAAAATTTGTGCAAATATCTCCAAATTAAACACAAATCAAGAATGATTTCATCGACTTTGGGTTATCATGTTGATTCAACATGATTTCAACAATATCAAACAAACAATATAGGCAAAAAGCAGCATTTTGAAACCTTTTTAAAATTTCCCCAAATTGGCCACTGGTTTGGTCGTTCGATTTGAGCCCAAATCCCTCTTGTGATCTTTGAAACAAGCATAGATGTGGTCAAAATTTGGCATAGAAGAATCCCTAAGCAAGAAAAATAAAAAGGAGAAGGCAGAGGAGAAAAAAATAATTGAAAAACATAACTGCTGTATGACATTTATACATGTATTGGCTGTGACTGATACACAGTCCAAGTATACAGGACCTTTGAAAAAAAAAAAAACATGCTCTGATATGGACCTGTATCCGTATTGTATTGTGCTGATACAGAACTGTATCGTGTATTGTATCATGCCGATATGGCCGTATTGGCTGATAGGATACTGATATCGTGAACCATGGGATAAGGGCATTGATTCTTCTCCCTGATTGATAGTCATTTCAGGTTTAGAGATGTTCGATTTTGTTGTTATGGAGGTCTCATGAGTCATGACCCAAAGGAGTTAGAGAACTGGTGCACCATTTTTTATGGTTGTTGAGGATTGGTTACTCATTGCTTATTAGTTGTGGTTTCACTACCCGTATTTGGTGTTCTATGTTTCCTTTTTTGGGGTAGGGTCGGATAGCACCGACATCAAATTGGGAGTTTGCTGCTAGTTGGAATGCTCGTTTCTACTTTTTTTCCCTAACGAATAATCAGAAAATATTATTGAAGAAAGGATCTACGATAGCAAGCAGGTAGTGAAACTAAGACAACACGACATCATAACAAAGAAAAATGGGAGCAGCTGCGTGCTGCTACAGACAACTAAACAGAGTAACAACTATCCAATCCCTGTAGGCATCTGACTCAGCTAGAGAGTCCGCCGCGGAGCCTCTCTAGAAATTTGACAAAAGGAGATGATCCAACCATTACATGGGTCTCTTGCTTCCTCATTGAGATCCTCCACTCTCCAAGGTTATGATTCGGCCCTAGTCCAGGAGATACCGTTGTTCGGGTCACTTAAAAAAAATAGGACATGCTACCACCTCCATGGCAATCTTACAGATTTGGGTGGGTGCTGATTCAGAAAATTGGAGTCCTTGATACCAACAACCTGAGAATTCCACAATAGTACTGACATTGAAATGATGCCTCCGACATTGGACGGCCTGTGGTTTCCCCATGAACATCCATTGAAATTTTCCTGTACATACCCTATGGGAGGAGCTCTCCAAGCAACTAGAAGCCCTGGTTTTGTGCCCTCCACAATGAATGACCTCTCTCCAGCAGGCTTTCACCATCTGAGAAGAAATTGCTCCAAATTTTGATGCACCGTGGCCCATGAAGATATGATATAGAAAATAATTTTGAGTCTTTGACAATCAAATGCATGGGCCACACCTTACCTATGAATAGTCTGTTACTTAAGCAAAAGTGACCACAGACAGGAAAACATGGCCATAAACCCTAGAATTCAATCTAAAGGGGCCTCATGTTGTAGTTGACCAGCCTTCAAACACCTCCCTGATCAAATGAAGTTCTTAATCCATCGTCTATTTCATTTTTTAAAAGTTCCCTCCCTTTCCTAATTGCATAATTTGCATTTTCTTTTAATAACTTTCTCCATTAGTGCACTCAGCTCTTCACCAAACTTCTACTTCCATTCACTCAAGGGGTCCAATTCCTTTTCCAATTCTGTCTATTACCAACCTTTTTGATTTGATTTCTGAATGAGCTCCCAATTGATTGGATCGTATCAAGAAAACAAGCTCAAACCTGAGACCTCAATGTTGTTGCAAAGGCTGCTTATTGTTGTGTTACATTCTCTAGCTTGCTTAGTGTTTCTACTTTTTCCAAACTTCTCTGAGCATACATGCACCATTTATTTTTCTGAAAGGTAATGATAATTTTATTAGAAAAGCACCTAGATGGGCACCCAAAACAAGCTACCCAATCAAGCAAAAGGAAGATTACAATCCTTTGAAATAACAAACAAAGAGGCCCATTCAGCCACATAAGAATTTGTCCTTAGAATAACATGAGAAATGGAATTGCTTATATTGTTAAAACATTTCCCATTCCTTTCCGCCCAAACGGTCCAAATAATCGCCATCGACACCAATCTCCACTCAGCCCTTGCTTCCTGAAGTTCATCCCATGCCATGCCATAAGCAAACTCGCCACTGAATTAGGCTGGCCCAAAACCCATGCGTAAAGGAGCAGTGAATAAACAAATGGTCCACCAATTAGGCATTTTCCATACACATTGCCTATATATTGGAAATAAGCATCTATGCAACATACGCAGACCTCGAAGTTTTATATCATTAGAATTCCACCTGAAGCACCTTTGTTTGGTAACAAGGATCAATGCCAATTTCTTTGTCCATACTCCCACTGTCATTCCTATCCTATCTAGCTTTGGGCCCATTTGGTAATCAGCAAAGTTATCTCTGAGCAGGCTATTCTGGACACATTTTTCCAGCTAAGGCCTGTCTAGATAGGCGTGCATGGATAGGGACCTGAATGTTACTGGTCAAACGCTGTGGACTAGGTGAGGGATGGTTTGCACATTGGGCATGTGGACAGTGGGTTGTGTGTAAATTGATAGTGGCATTTGTGGGTTCCTTGAAGATGCACAATTGTACATTCTGCACGTGGGGTCCTTGAGGGTGCATTGCGCACATGTGGGGTGCTTGAAGATTGGCTGTGACATGCCAGATGCTTTAAGTTGTATGATCTCACTTGTGGCACATGTGATAGATCAGATGTTTGACCAAAAATAGATATTCCTTCATCCTTTTAAAACAAATTCTTTTCCAGATTTGCTTATACAAGGTATTGGTCAATTTTTTGTATACCCTATCTTCAGTTTTGTTGGAATTGGTGCCCAAGGTTGCTTTAGAAACCATGGATATTGCTACTGTCCGGACAAGGCTATCTGGACAGAACTTTTTGGGTTATCTCTTCTATTAGCACATCAATTTTTGTTTCCCTCCCTCCCTCCCTCCCTGTAATGAGGCATACATCTTTTGATCCAATAGCTTTCTTCTCATAGCACCCTCCCTCCCTCCCTCCCTGTAATGAGGCATACATCTTTTGATCCAATAGCTTTCTTCTTATAGCACTATGAAACGAGGTATCTCCACTCAAGTGTTGAAACGAGGCATCTCCACTCAGTCTGCCAGTTGAGCTATGGATCTGGGTGTGCAGTTCACAGAAACATGTAACTAGCTACTCATGTTGAATCTGAACCTTTTCAATAATGGGTGTTCATCCAATCCGACAGCCCTAGCCCTTCAATCAGTGGATGTGAGTGCTGGCCACATTTTAACTGTCTGTTTGCAGTGCTCTGGTCAAATGGTTAGGATTTGCTCAAGTGGGATGGTCTGTGACTTTGGCCTATCCAAAGTGTCCTGTTGGAAGAACAGGTCTGATGCCCCTGTACAGAGGGTGATAGACTGATAGTGTGGGACTGATAGTGTGGGTACTGATTGCCAGGGCCCTCTCTGTCACCTTTAAATTTCGCTATTGTCAGGAAAAAAACATGCGTTCTTATTAAATACCAACTGTTTTATTCTATCTCTGTAGATAGCAGATTTAGCAAAGTTTTCTAATGGGAAAATATGTTGGCAGGTTCGATTCAGCATATTGGAGGATTGCTTGCCTTTGCCCGAGGAGAAGTTCAAAGCTGCAATCAAAGATAACTACTATGGGAAGAACAAGTTCAATTGTAAACTGACTCCTGAGCAGGTCACTTCTTTTTAACCCTATGCTATTCTTCTTCTTCTTCTTTTTTTGTCCAAAGAGGAATTGCTGGGGTTTTCAAGCTCAGGATCAGGGGGTGCTTCAAAATATCTGAGGCTGGAAGATCCTAACCAGCAATCAGTGGGCCCTACAAATAGACGGTTTGGAAAAATAAATACCACAACAGTCATTCGACAGTTTTGTTTTTTGAAAGATCCTCATTCAGCAGTATTAGGCCAAAATATTGGAAGGGTTAGGATCCTCCAGTCTGGGAGATCTTTGGGACATACCCCATTTGTGGTGGGTCCATAAGAACTGGATGATGACCCCAGCAACTATGTTGGTTTCTATCAACTCAATTGTCTTGGTCAAGTGATGGGCCCCTGGGCCCCATGTTTATATAATGAGACCCAGCAAATCATACATTTGCTGAGAATCCCTTTTCTCTCCAATTGCATGACATTGCATGTCTTGGTCATATGCTGGTTGATAGGTGAAGGCCTTGTGTAAGCTGTTCCGGGCTACGATCAAGACCCCCTCAAAGTCGAAGCGAAGTGGCAGAGTTGCAAAGCCCGAGTCCCCCATCCGTGCAGATCGGGACAGAAAGAGGAGTCGGATTGGTGGCAAAACAAGGCGCCCCTTGTTGGGTGGGGACCGCAGATACCTCAGGCGCCCTGATGTGTACGAAAGAGATGAGTATGCATCATATGCATCATCTCGGCACCCTCCATATGCACCAGCAGCGCTCCCACCGCCTTCCTTGCCTCCACTGTCATATGCACCAGCACCACATCCACCACCTTCAGTGCATCAACCATCGTATGCATCGATGCTTCCCCCTCCCTTGCCCCCTCCATCGTATGCCTATGAACGGCCATTGGATGCAGATTATTACAGGAGGGACCCACTACCAGAGCTTCATGACCGCCGGCCTCTGTACCCGGAGCTGAGGCCACGACCTGAGCCTGAATACCCTGATCCTTATAGCCTGTACCGGGAACCTGCACCCTCCCGCGATCCTCTCTTTCATGCAGGCCTACCACCTGGCTATCATCCTTCATATCGCTATTGAAACATAAGATTGTGTCCCAGAAACTTGGAGCTCTGTTATTTACCAGACATTTGAATCCAGTTAAAATCATTTCTCATGCTGAGCCTCAGTCCGTGCTGTCCATTTATCAGAGGACCACACATGTATGAAAGAAATGGATGATAATCAGGCGGTTGTTATTCAGCATACTTGTGTTGATCCACCAGATGACTGGACCGTCGTCATTTTCGGGATAGGACATCCATTGGGGGGGAACATTCCACCGATATCCTTGATTCTGCACATGTGCGATGTTTGGCACCTTGTTTAGTGCTTTGAAGATGGGTCTCGCTAGCATTCTCCCTACTGAAATCTGACACTGATATGTGAGTTTTTGTAGTAATATGAAACGTTGCATGTTCAGCACATTAGTTGTTGGGGCCGTAGCGTTGTTTTAGCTGTTATTTGACACTCGAATTCTAGTTTTAAACCTGCATCTCTCATCAGGTATGTGAGTTATTACATCCCCAAATATTGGTTGCAAGTTTCTGCATCCTTTGCTGTTATACTGGTTTAGGGGCGCTGCACATGTTGATATTAATGCAATTCCTTGCATGTGAACTTTCCTTGTATGTGCATGTGGGACACGCCTAATCGTGTGCCTGCCCCGGCTGAAAAGGCAGGGTGGGATGCTTATCAGTTGCGCGGCCCTTGTGCAAAGGTGGGTGCTAAAGATGGCTGAGAGACTATTGAACAATGTGGCCTGCCCGACAATGGCTTTCCCCAACATTTGGATGGAATGCATTAGGGGTGGGGCCCTCCTAGCTAGCAGCCTGGATTGGGCTGTGTTTGTATGTGCGCCGTTTATCATACGGCTTCATATTCATGTCCATTGTTGAGGAGCCCAGAGGTTGAATATATCAGTATTCCCACTACATCTAATTAGGTATTTGTACTAGCGGTGGACCGTTTTTGTATGGTGGGCATGTCCTGACCCTGATTCTTAGCTCATGGGATGGACCGGGCCAGTGCTTAGATCTGAGCTTGTGTGGCTGGGACTTTGTGCGGGTAAAATTTACGGTTGTAGGGAAGATCTGACATAGGTTGCCATGCTCTCCAAACTTGCAAAATACACTTATCCTTAATTCAATCGGCTGTTGTCATTTGTTGGACAGTTAAAAAGGAAAAATATCATGTGGTCCTGTTTCAACAGATTGAGTGTCTGCAAAACAGAGGTTAGGATTGTTCCACCAATCAGATTTTGTGGTTGTGATTGGGACTTGGAAACAGTGGGTTCCATGCCCGGTATTACGTTTGAAATTAGAGTAGAAAAGGATTTTTTTTTTTTTTTTTTGGGGGGGGTGGGGCTATATCAGTGGTTATTTTATGTTGTGTTGTGGCCCAACTGATGTGGATCTGATCTCTTCAATAGGCACTCTCCATGGTGAGCCAACCTACTGAATGTATTGGATTGAAGGGCGATGACTGGACTTGGACCTATTATATTGGTCCATGGGCTGGCCTTGGGGTAGCATGCATAGCCCAAATCAAAACTTGGGCTGGCTTGGGCCTCATTCATTTTAGCCCCACCTTGCTGGGCTGGAGCCAGCTTCATATGTACGTGTGATAGCGATATGCATTTCCACTCCGTGATTAGGTAACCCCATGCACAAGACCGTTTGTTTGATTCCTCTTACTGTCAATTTCATAGTGCATGTGTGGTCCACTTTGATCAACGCATAGATTAGGATCATTCAAGTGTGAAATAATGATTTATCAGGTTTTGGATTATCAGGCGTGGCCCCACCATTTTTTCTTAGCTCAGTCTTAAACCTAATGTTGGGCCATAGATAGCAGAACTCTGTTTTAAACTATATACTTTTGGAAAAAAAAGAGAGAGAGTATAATTTAGAGAATTTTACAAATATGAAATTTACATTCGAATAATACTTTTAAAAAAGGTTTTCAAAAAGCTTCCTTATTAATGGATACCTTCCACTTCGGGAGCCCTAGGAGCAAATGGGGTCAGCCTGATTTTGCTCAGGGTTTGATATTAGAATACATATATAATGATAGGAGTGGATCTTACATAAACATTAAATTAGCCCCTCAAAATTAAGAGCAGCTTACATTTTTCTCTCAGTAATCTCTTGGACAAGATGCAGGACATATTTTTGACTGGGCACATTGTCATGTGTATGAAAAATCCACTCATACAGTTAGATGCCTAATCCCAGTTTAGGTAGTTTAAGCTTTGACTTATGATTCATGTGGGCGACACCAAAAAAACTAGTTAGGAGAGGAATGTCCACCCTTGATTTTCTATATCACAAGTGGGCTACACCAAAGAAAACAGTTGGGAGAGGAAAGTCGACACTTGATTTTTTACATCCATCTTGACGATTATATGAAAATCCGCTCGGTCCATTAGAAGGCGAAAGTTACCTTGTACATTGTTTACAATCATGTGGTCTACTTGAATTAGGGGTGTTCACCGAGTTGACATAGCCTCAACTTGACTCAGCTCGATGATGGAGCCATCATGTCCGACTCAACTCAACTTGGTCAGTAGATTGGACCAGTTTGAGCCGAGTTCAAGCCAAGTTTGAGCTCGAGCTTTTGAGTCAAGTTCGAGCTTGAGTTTTTGAGCCGAATTTGAGTTTGAGTGCTTACTGATTGCTTGCCTTCAAGTGCAGATGTTCATGAGTAATATCCCGTGAATATATGTCGATCCCCACAAGGAGATCAATTGTGAGAAGGGAAAAATCAAATGCAACACAAATTAAGTAATAAAAACTAAACTGATGATTTGATTCTGGGAGTTTTGAATGGATATAATTCAACCGAATTAAAACAACAACCAAATTTTAAAGTTTCACACATAAATTAATGTTCCAAAATCATGATGACTTGGATAACACAACTAGGATACAAACACTATAGTCGGCCTAATCGAAAAATAAAACAATTTAAACATTTTAAATAAATGATATAAAAGATTAGAAAATCATAAATTTACACCATTGATATATATTCTTAAGCACCAGTGATTTTAAGAATTTATACCTATAAGATAATGAGTATCAAATAAATGCAGCAAGTTGAGAACTTCTCTTATTTAGAAAATCTAATTGATTCAGGGTAAGCTAATCCATCAATGTGGATATCATATGATGGAAACATATTGATCTCACATTAAAATCAAGAACTAAACCTAAACAATAGGTAACATGCATACACCATTCTTCTCAGCATTAAAATAATCAATCATCATAATTATGAAAATATTAAATTAATATGTTTTCCTTTTATCTTAGGCTAGAAGGAACTTAGGAAAACACAACTAAAATAGAGAAAGAAAGCAACAAAAAAGAATAAAATCTAAAAGCTTGTAAAAAAAAATAAATTAAAACTATAAAACTCTCCAAAAACCCTAGATCTTGCTTTGAAATGCTTTGAATGATACTTAGGAATGTCCAGGGAAGCTCTATTTATAAGTGGAGAACTCTAACTTTTGTACCAAGTTAGAAAACTCTACAAATCGCCTCAAATTTACGCAGTTTGCTAAAATAGACTTCACTCTGCATATTTTTCCAAACTAGTCTTCAAAGTTTCAGAATATGCTTTTTTTAAGACGATTTCATGATTATTCACTTTAAATCTTTGATTCTCCTCATTCCTCACTTGGTTTTTTTGGATCTTTGACATGTGAATTCTTTAATCTTAGTCTCTTAAGATTCATCCCTTACCTTGGTGATTCTTGAGCATCAAATCTATGCTTTTAGTACCATTTTCAATCTAAGCTCTTAAATTCATCTTTCAATATAAACATAAGTAAAATAGAACATTAAACTGATTCATGTTCATAAAACCTACTGGTGGGCAGGGCAGACGACGAACGGATTGTCGAGTGGCAACAGGAGGAGGGTGAGTAGTATGCTGTAGACGACCAGGTAGGGCAGGAGGAGGGCGAGCAAAGCAGACGGCCGAGCAAGGACCACAGGAGACTGGACAACGCAGGGCGATGGATGGGTAGACAGGGCAGGTGGAGGGTAAGCAGAGCAGGGACTATAAGAGACCGGATAACGCAGGGCGATGGATGGGCAAGAAGGGTAACGACGAAGGGTCGGTTGCTGGTCAAGTAGAGAGAGGGGTTAGGGAGTAATGATTAGGGTCGCTGGTCGAGCAAAGGCCAGAAAGAGAGAGGTTAGGCCACTAGGGTCGTTGGTCGAGCATGATGAGCAGAGAGAGAGAGGCTAGGGTCGCTGGTCAGGCGGGACAAGCAGAGAGAGAGGCAGAGAGCTAGGGTTGTTGGTTGGGCGGGACAAGCAGAGAGAAAGAGAGAGAGGTAGAAAGCTAGGGTTGTTGGTTGGGCGGGATGAGCAGAGAAAGTAAGAGGCAGAGAGCTTAGGTCGCTACTCGGGTGGGCAATTTTTTTTCAAACAAAAGGGAAAGGATAAAATGATTTAGGGACTGAGTAGATCCGATTTTGAGCTATATACCGAACCGACTCGAGTTGAGCTTGGCTAGCTTGAACTCAATTTTGAGTTCTAAAAAGTAGCTTAACTCGGATCGAACTTTGCTTCGAACCAAGCTAAATCAAGCCTTTTCGAGCCAAGTCGAGAGAGTTGACCAAGCTAGCTCAGTTCGTGTACACCCCCAACTTGAATTATGGATGGGGCTGATTTTCGATCCATTGTTCTAACATGAGGCGACTCACCTGATGGGTGGGGTGGATTTCACATAAGCATCACGGTTAGGCTCACCCAAGCAGCTCAGCCATTTGCTCTGGCACCCACCCAACTGGTTAAAGAGTGGTAACATAAGGTAGTTGGATGATAATTATATTCATTGATGAGATAGCTTATTGAAAACCTTATTTAAAAAGTGGGGCTACTGTGATGTTTGTGTGACAACCATACCATCCATTAGTAGTTCTGCCAGATCATGTTAGAAAATGGACGAAAAGCCAAGACAGATCCAAAACTCAAGTTGGGCCTGAGAAAAAACAGTGAGTGAGGATTGAACAATCATCATTGAAACATCTGTGGGCCACAAAATTTTTTTGGGTCAGGCTAATATTTCTATGTTTTCTATTCATCACAGTTAAAATGAGCTCATAAACTGAGCTTATAAACTGCATGGATAAACATTACAGTGGACCTAATGAGCTTTCAACTGTATGCATTTCTTACCCGCTTTTTATCTTATCATACAGCCAACTCTTGTTTTGCATCTGCCTCATTTTTTCGAGCCCATGACACAGCATCATCCGAAGAAACGGATGGAGGTATGGATACGTCACGAACATCAGAGTGGGCCCCACCGAGATTCGACGTCTATGTTATAGACTTTGTACATGTGAGACCATACTCTAATTTAAAGTCCAACCGTCAAAGGTACCAATGTGTCCATTTTCTGTGAAAATAGAATACTGATATCTAATCGTGTGGTTGAACAGTCCTATCACCTCCAACCATGATCTAGATTGTCAAAGTGGAGTTTGCATCATCAAAAGCTTCATTTTATATTGGGAAGCGGATTGGCCGGTGTACCACACACTACAGACCTGGCTAGTGTGGTACGTATCGTGTGAATACGAGCACTGACGCTCATCGAGCTCTGAGTTGTACGAACGGTCTAAAGGAGATTAAAGTAAGGTGGGCCCGGTAATAATGTCTTTATTGTATCACCGTTCATCAATTTTCAGAGATCATTTTAGAGCATAAGCCCAAAAATTATTCATATCTAAAGCTCAAGTAGAGCACACTACAAATAGAAGTGGAGACAATGATTTTCATCGTTAAAGCATTCACAGGGCTCACCGTAACATTTATTTTCCATACAACCTATTCATAGGTTCATACAGACCTGGATGAAGAGAAAAAATAAATAAATATCATATTGATCCATGTTGATCCAAAACTCCCGTGACCCCAAAAGGGTGTCAATGGTAAACGTTAAATCCGCCACTGCTTGTTACAGTGTGGTCCACTTGATCTTTGAATCTGTCCTATTTTCCGGCTCAAGCCTCATTACGAGCTCACCAAATGGACGGACTGTTTGGATATAACACATACCTCGTGATGGGACCCACATAACTTAGTGACGTCAACACACCAGCCAATCCGCTTCCTTTATGCTGCTAAGGGGAAAAAAAAACACAACACAACTTAAAAATAAACAAGCTTCCGACTGACTTAAAGAATATTTAGGGTCCTCAACAAATTGAAAGGCTGTAAGGCATGGCAGGCGCATCTAATGCTGATAGTGACTGAGCAAAATAAAGGGCAGAGAAATTTAAAAATCATTCGGATGCATGAATTCGATATAGTTTGAAATTTAAATTATAATTACTATAAAATTCGTGTGAATTAAAACTCTTAACGGTATTTGGCACTATGTAAATAAATTTAAGAAGAATAAAAAAATACGGGGTACACTTTTCTACGTGCATGAGATAGATTTTATGAATTCTCACGTGTAGCCCTCAGTGACATTTATGTTAAATCTTTCCTATCATTATTGTCACTCCATTTTAACTATAAACCTAAAAGATAAGCCTACTTCGTAATTCGTATTTACTATACAATAGGAGACAATGTACATGACATCTCTTTCTCAACTATTTTTTTTTTTAATGGCTCACTTGAATCACAAACTGGAATAGCAGGAGACACTTACTTAAACACTATGGTGGGCTCCACTAACTTTTGAAGTGATCAAATTAGAATAATTTTTATTTTCATATGCGCCTACAAAAATTTCACATGTGATCCACCTCGTACACTATATGCATCACCCCATTTTAACCTTAGGGGACAAGATCAACCTAGTATGTGATTCAGCTTGGCTATACAAAGGGAAACAACAACACTCACCCTCCAAGTTGTTTCCTCTCATGTGTCCCACCTAAATTAGAGATGGGCTCTACTCTGTTTTTTTTTTTTTTTTGGAGTTTGGAGGCTTAAATTATAGCTTTGCATATGACAGTTGGAGCAGATTTCATATAATAATTACAGTGGGCCTTGAAAATCAAGGATGTGCGTCCTCTCTCGGATAATTTCCCTTCAAATGACTCACTAAATCATGGTCCAAGCTGATTTTTTAGCCCTATGGATAAAATGAGGTAATACACCTGATGATCAAGGTAGATTTCACTTAATTATCATGGTTTGACATTTCAATTCTTGAAGTCAAATTCACTTGATTTTCATGTCGACATCATCAATGATAATGGGGCTTCCAATCAAGCCTCAACTTAAGGATTTTCAAATGCAATTTTTTTTTTCTTTTACAATGGATTGCTACATATTATCATTATTTTTCTTGTTATTGTTGGTTTAAAATTTAGCAACATGTTACACATGTGAGATTTGCGGGCGTGCTAGAACCAATTGGATCTTATTCAAATTGAAACCATTGACTCCTGACGTAGAAATAAAGCGGTGATTGGGCGGAAGCGTGGTCAATCGTCTATTCAGCCAACTGTCGAATGCACTATCAAACAATTTTTAGAAGTTTGGGATGTTCCTCCAATCCGTTCCTTTTTTACCCTAGAAATTAATAACTTACGAAGGTGTGACAATTATGTGGGTAGGCGAAAACAAGTCGAAGATGGATGTGGAGAAAGCAATTAATCACCAATATGTCGGGATCACCGACCTGGTTGAGGTAGGGGGGTGCTTCACAGATCAGCACATTAATGAGTAATGACTGAGTAATGCCAAAATTACAACATACCGTTGAACCAATGTATGATTATAGGTGGACGATTCATAAAGCTACAATCTTCCTTTAGATCCGACATGCGGGTGCAGATGGAAGGGAATTATAACTATTACCTATCACTAAGTCGGTTCAATGTAATCGTAGGGACAAAAGAAACTACTCCCAAGTTAAGGTCTCCACAGTTGTTGAGTGGTGGAGAGGGCTAAACTAAAGGTCTTGGAGGACTGGATAAACAACGATACGTTGGAGTTGATTTGTTTGAGTTTGTTTGATTGGAAATGAATGTTTCTCTTCTTATATTATTCTGTTATTTATAGAACTCCTGATATAGTCATGAGAGTACCCGTTGCCTACATGAAAATCGTATATGCTGCCAATTGTAAAATAATAATTACCTCCTTTTGATTATGCTTACCCTTTATTGAATGCGTTCTTATCCCATTGAAAACTTCCCACACATTCTCGTATTGACATAACTTTTGTGGTTACAAATCCTTATCTCCAAGTCACATACTCGGCATGTCTCTTCAGAGATTTATTTAGCAATGAGTTGTATTCTGTATATTCATTCAATCACATGAAGATATCACGTGTGTCACATGAACATATCTACACCATTCATCTGAAACTGCTAGATCTTGTCTAGACAACTGCCAAACAACTCCTAAGAGAAAGGTGTGGAAAACACACATGAGTACAAGTAGCGATAGACGAGCCATAGGTTATTTTGACAATGTAACGCCCTAAAAATCAGGAGTCTGTTTATACTCGATTCCTGAGTTTCCGGGGTCACCTATATTCGGATTTCATTAAAATGCGATTAATTCAGTCTAATTGCGCAGCCTGAAATTTCCTAGAACATGAAGCACAACCATACAAGTCCACTAAAATGAAAGAGTTCTAATATATGTATATATACATGTCCAAAAGAATAAAGGAATCGCACGTGGCGATACCCAACAAAATCACAAAAAAATAGTATGTCCAAAAAGAATGGAGCCGAGCCCACTGCTTAGCGATCCAATCCCGCCCCTCAAGTTGGCGGGGAACCGTCCATCAACTAGAAGTAGGACAGCTCATCCTCCTCGTTTAAGCTCGTGTCGACAGGCTCCTCGAACTCCTCGTCACCTGCAGCTATGAAAGAGTTTAGTTGGTGTTTTAAAACACCGTCCTAGAGTGGGAGTGAGTGATCAACTCAGTGGGTGTTATTGGTCTTAAGTTACAACAGGCATCAATTATAATATGAATTTAATGAAACACAACCAATCATCAACACCTAACAACTTTATTAAAATACATGCATGCGGAATGATATGATGCATGCCCTCGCCACAACGCTCCCTTGAGCGACTCCATCTAACGATCGCGTATCTTAGTACTCCCTCAGAGCAACCTCGACTTCCGAGTTATTAATTAAGTTCATTCATCCAGCAGGTTGGAGAATCTAATGCACCCCACGTATCAATGACCTAAGCCGGTTGCGAAGCCAAGACCCTCCAATGCATGAGGCTGAGACCTTGTGGTCCGTAATCTCGTCGGGTGCCTCATCCCCAACTTCAAGCACATGAGGAGTGTCGAGAGAAAGAGATCGCTCGCGGTCACTACGGGGAGGCGCGGTACCCCGGGGTAGGCCGACAGCTCGGACACAGTGTCTCATTCCACCATGCTCGGTTCACGAGGCTGTGGACCAGTTTCAAGTAGGTTATTGATGGGCTACAACGGTTGTAGGGTGGTTCAGGCTCTAAACATATGTAAGCAATTAAGGTTAATAATCAAGGTTGGTCAGACAGTAGACTAAATCGCAATAGTCAGGCGAGCGTGAGACGAGTGACATCGGGCACAAGAGACCCATATAGTCGAACTACAGCCACCCGAACACACCCGTCAAAATCTATAAGTTTAGTCTCGAGGCGGTTCTACCAACGGGACCACCTTCGCTCTCCTCATGATTCTGGCCAACCCAATGGTACGAATAATGATTCTTAGCATGCCGACTACCAATGCATCATTAGAATAAACATCATCATGTTCTCGTAATTATTGACATACGGTTCATGTTCTCATAGCAAGCAAGGTTAACCATATCAAAATACAAGCATATGTGGGTGTGTGTGTGAGGAAGTTAAACACTTCCTCCATTTTAAAAAAAAATCATGTGCATAAGAGGAAGGAAATCATACATATTACGGAGCAACTATACATGAAAAAGAATTCAACAAGGCATGAGCATACACCATCCACACACAACATCATATGAGAAGTAAGAACAAAATCATGTGAGTCAAACATACCATTTCATACAATTTCAACAAACATGCAATTCCTATGAATTCGCTAGGTTCTCCAAAGATGTCACCCAAACAATCAAAATCATTAAACTCATAATAGAATTGATGCTAGGCCACCTAAGAGCAATAGTCCTCACTTTAAGAGAAAATTTTCATTCTTTGAGATCTTAGGGTTTGGGGATTTTGGTAAAATCACCATTTCCTAAATCAAAAACAAGAAAGACAACATTAATGCCTAGAAATCCACACTATGTTGCTCTATTTAAGGAAAAATATACCATTTTTACCTCTACTTCTTAGCATGGGTGAGTTTGATGGAGGTTTTCTTAAGGAAGAGGTAGGGACTTGCAAGATTGAACTCCCTTGGGCCCCACTTTAGCTATGACCCACTTCCTCTCCCTTCTTCACTCTCCCCTCCTCTCTTCTTCCTTCTTTTTCTCTTTTCTCACTTCTCTCTTTCTCTCTTTCCCTCTTTCTTTTCTCTAGAAAAAAATCGTATAAAGATAGAGGGTGCCCAAATGAGGCCCTTTTATATTGCCAGATTTGGTGTAAATGGCCCCAAGGGCTAAGTTTTCACTATACTAGACCTATGAGAGGGTCTTTTTAGGCTTTACGGCTCACCATGGGGTGTACAAGTCGATATACACCATAGGATAGTTAGCCCTAATGATGATCTATGTATAGATACGATTGGCCCGCCATTTGGATGCGCCGATCGACAGATACGATTAAAAGTCTGTTTAACGGTCACCGACAGTCGATCTGGGCCGCGGCTATACGGATATGAGCAGGGAAATATCTTTACTCCACATGAGAAGTTTGGTCGTAAACTAATGGTCCGAAATCCTCAACTTTGCATTAGAGTGGACGACTCAATTCACTTAAGTTCCAGCTCTTTGCTTTAGGGTATTTGCACTTCTTATGCACTCGTCCTTTGGCTCAAGTTGAGTGATTTTGGGCAGTACTCAGTTCTGACTCCCACGACCGATGTCAAGCCTATTAAGATGGACATTTTTCTATAGTTTTGGAACTAGTAGCCCACCAACAAGCGGTTTAGAGCATGTTTAAAAATTCAGGATATTTTTGGTGGCCCCCTGACCATGAAACTTATACGGTAGGTGGTCCATGGCCCGATGAAGGGCCATACAAAATTTGAAAATGATCGGATATAGGGTTGGGTCGTACGGGTCCGATTTGTGATCAACGGTCGTCGTGCCATGATCGGATCTCAGATTTTGTGGACGGGTGTAGGACACTACATTAGACCTTCACCGTAAATTTGGAAGGAATCCAACAGATGAAAAGTTTGAAGTCTTAGTTTCATTATCTCGTGCCAGATTTCAACTTTGGCCTTGGGTGGGTTGACATGTGTTGCAGTAATGGCTTGGATAATTAACTTTTGGATGTCTAATGAGTCTGTGGTCCACGATGGACCACAAGCCCAGTGAGATATATGTTTCTTTAAATTTTTATAAATTTTCGACCTTTCTGTGCCGCGGTATAGCCCGTACGGGCTGATGCTAAGTGTAAACGGTCATCTGGCTTGGTCGCCCGCACTAGACCCTATTATGACCTGTCTGGTCTACTCTAATGGGCTAATTTTAGGTTAATTAACTTGTAGTACCCCACCACAAGTGGCTTAACAAATGGTCCTGCGGCAAATCCTATGTGGATGCCACAGGATACTGTGTTGGTTGGACGGGACACTACAAGGGTTGATTTGATCTATTGTTAAGATCCGAGCCTTATCTGACTCGGCTTCGGTTAGATCTTTAATTTAGTTATGCTCGTCTTGATTAGTTAGCGACGGGTCGGTTAGATTTGAATCCTATGTGAGTAAATCATGGGGCTACACTTGATGTTCAAGTGATTGAACGGATTCAGTGGTTTCCTACGGTTGATTAATTGGATTAGTGTGGTTCTTTACTGGTACCACCCTTGTATAGAATAACATTGAGTGCTAATGGTAATTTAAGTGATATTATAAGTTAATTTATAAAAAAAAATTTCAAGAATTTTTGAGAATCCAAAACAGTGAAAATTCAGGATGTTACAGACAATGAAAAACTTATCATAAGATTTTCATTACTAGGGCCCATGTAAGTTTTAGACATAGTCTATCTTAGGTTGATGATCCGAAGAAACAGATGAACAAAGTGAATTTCATATTGTCATCGTGGTGCACCACACAGTCTTTGTTTGTTGCGGGGGCTCGTAATAGCTTCACTTCGTGGGAAATAAGAAGAAGAGATGTTGAAAGTAAAATAATTAAATTTCTAAAATACCCCTTGTTTTTTTAAAATTTCTCATATTGTGGCTTTAACTGTTAAAATTGATTGCAAGGGTAAACGTATTCCCTATCATTACTTTTTGCAATAAAATTGCAACTATTAATTTATTTTATTTTATTTTTTTACAGGTGAAATCTCAATTGTATGAGCTAGGCACATTTTTATATCCCTAAAATACCCCTTTAACTTCATCTAAATGTTGTCAACAAAACCCAATACACTTGGTAGCCTATACATGCGTAATTGTCTTAATGTCTTGGAAAGCTTAAGTTCGTCGAAGCCTAATCACCTTAAAAAAAATCATAAGATAAAAAATGCTAACATGTGTAAAGAAAAAGAGAACAAGTGAAACTTGATTTCTATGATAAAAGGGAGAAATCAAATCTTATAAATGAGAGATTGTTGTTCCTCTTTATCCAAGCTGAAAAACATAAGGGGTTGCTATTCTCTTACTCACACTTAAGAGAGAATCAATGAGCAAGTGAGCCAAAGGCATCTACATGTGGTAGATGGGGATGATAATCATAGCTGTTTGTCTTCAATGCAGGCCAGCCAATGATAAGGACTCTGTGCATCAATGTTCATTTAAATTACAGTTTTTCTAGTTAATATTATTGCGTATATATTATTTCACGAACTTCAAAATTTTAATAGATATCTTTCAATGTCTTTAAAATATTCAAAGTACACTTTAAAATATGGTATTTACAAATGACCAGTTTTTTAGAAAGGAAAGAAGCCATTGTTGATTATGCTCACACAGCCGTTGATTCTACAAGTGGGAATGCAAGAATGAATCACATCATTCATATTGTGGACCAGGTGAGACATGGCCACATTAATACCATTTTCCTACGTGCCTAATCGTGATCATGGTATGGGGGGTCGAAAAGGAAATTGTCCCAGAGAAATGTTCAAGTGCTGGTGTACACTGCACATCTTTTTCCCGCTAACAAGTCATACGTGTATAACATCTGACCCGTGTAAAAGGAATATCCATCATGAATATGACATAAATGAAATTTGGTGACGATTCACTCATTAGGTGGACCACACCATATAAATCAATGTACGATCACTAATCCACACTAACGTTCAGGTTTGGCCCATCTGATAACCGGATCAGTTTGATTTTCACGTCAGATGATACTGATGATGACGTGATATTTTTCATGGCTCGGATGCCCTGCACGTGTGACAAGTCTGTGGCAAAAATGTGCAGCAGTACAGTAAGGGCACAATGTGGGGTTGCAATGATTCCCATCAATGGGAAATTAGCATGTTCGCATGAGAAGTAACTAGCCCAGGTGGGCCATTGCTTCTAGTTTCAGTTACAAGGCTCGCAGGTGATGTTGGGCCTTTTGGGCCATGCCATTATAAAGTAGTCTCCACTAGTTCTGTTGCGGTCGTTGCACTGCTTTTCACATCTCCCTCTCCCATCGAGCTGTGAGTCAAGCGGAACCAATGGACTGGTGATCTGGACCGTTGATCTGATTGGGCCCTATGTGGATTGGGGATCACGCAATATTCTTCTGATCGAACAATACTAACTCTTTTATAGTGAGATGTAAATAGATGGTCAAGCAATAGAGATCAAACATTTAAAAACAATATTGGATGGACATGATCAATTATCTGGATCATCAAGCCCGGTGGCCCACTTGTTTGTCTCTACTCGAGGTTCGAGGATGCTGTCATTACACTCCGCCCCAGTATCATATGAAATGATATCTACTCTGGCGTACGCATCTAATTTCACACGCGTGTCGAGTCCTACCCATGTACACGCAGGTATACGTACCAATATAGAAGATATATGTAGATCTAAACTTTCCTTCCGTTTTTAAAAATTTCCTAGATCTTTCATTTCAAAAAAAATTTCATTTCGCTTCTCAGATGGGCCACAATAAACGATGTAAACTGATGGTTAAAAGGTTTGGACCATCCATTCGTTCTGGAATCTGTGGTCTATTTGAGGTTTTTACATGGAATAAGTTTATAACATAAGATCTATATAGGTAACCAACCTTAAAGAAAGTTATGATCAATCACACGTGTCCTTCATTGGCATGAATACGGCGTGAGGAGGGGCACGACTCCACACGCGCGTGTAATTAGAAAACTCAAATTAAATAAAGGGGCAGATGACGCTGAGAATTGAAATTGCTTGCATGGGACACAAAAGCGCGTAGCGATTGTGTGGGGCTAAAAAGAGAAAATGAGAATCGGATCAGTAGTCCGCAGGCTTACCCAAAAAATAGTCCACGATACTTCCATGTGCTGGGCCCCACCGTGAGTGGGCCATGGTGCGAGATTTCGTAATAACTTTTAAAAGTTGGCGTATAGGGTAAGTTGGCGTAAGACCCATCTATGCCGTCCAATGGTGCCATGCTCATCAATCTGAGCCATCCAATCAACGGGCAGGGATAAATTCAGGATGGCTGTGATCAATGGCTTGCTTGAATTTGTTCGGTTCATGGAGATTCTCAATGATCAATTAGTGCAGTATCGACGGCCAGCATTCCCTGTTTGGATAATAATGTGTGGTTCATGGGGCGGATTAGGTGCGTCACTGGCCTCACCCAAGACGGTGCGGCCCTTACCGTGGGCCCACCTTGATGCATGGATTTCATATCTACGCCGTCCATCTGTTTTTACAGACCATTTTAGGAAATGTTCCCAAAAATGAAGTAGATCCAAATCTCAGTTGGACCATACTATTGGAAAAACTGGTGATTGAGCGCCCTACCATTAAAAACTTCCGAGGGCCCACGGTAAGGTTTCCGTAATGTTTATTTTCCATCCAACCTGTTGATAAGGTCAAATAAACCTGAATGGAGGGAAAAATCAAATACCAACTTCATCTAAAACTTTAGTGGCCTATTAATGGCCAATCACCACTGTTTCCTATTTTATGGCCCACCTGAGAATGGAATCTGCTTCAGTTTTGGTATAATTCCCTAAAATGATCTGGAAAAACAGATGGACGGCGTGGATATAGAATAAATAAATCAAGATGCCGCACCATCTTGGGTGAGGCCGGGGCTGCACCCAATCTGCTCCAGTGGTTTATACACAGACACATTCTAAATTTCATTTGGATAGTGTACACGGATCTTTTGAAGTATGCAGTTAGAATATTCGTTGAATGAGAACCGTTGGTTACACCTGTTTCAACCATGCATTATCTATTTCCCAATGTGACTTTCGGGGATGGGACCCTCCTGATAGTGGCAAACCAGATGAAGGATCCAGATCTCGTGCACGTGCGATGTGGACCCTGTCTTGGCGTATGGACGAGAAAAGCTGAAGTATTCTGGCATAGTGCGATGGATGATACCAACGCACTAAAAAATTAATTAGAAATTGCATGCGTGGAATACAAGCAATTCTGATTAAACTTGAAATTTATGCTTGTTTGATTGCCTGACTATCTCATTGGTGGACATCTATTGTCAATTTGATAATGAAAAAAAATCCAATGGTCCTATTTTAATAAGAAACTATTTATGTATCAGGGGTTAGGATTCTTCAACCAATATGATTTTCGGATTGTGACTTAGGCACAGTGTGCTCCACAAATTAGACGGTTTAATTTAAGTTAATGGTTTACACATGGACAATTTCTTAGTGCCTGTGTATGAAGAGTTACACTCTGCCAGAGTAAAAAGTTTTATACTAAGTAATTGATAACCTAACCCCCCGTGCGGGTACGGTCGTTCTTCTTCTCCTCTTTTCTGGGCGCGGCTTCAGCGCATCCCCTATCCACCAATGTTGGTGCATCCCTGACAGCTTGATGAATTTGGCTTACATCCATGCCGTCCATCCGTTTTTAAAGGTCGTTTTAGTTAATCAAACTAAAAATGAAGTGTATCCAAATATTTTGTGGACCACACCACAGGAAACAGTGGTGATTGAATACTCACCATTGAAAACTTCTCCAGGTCTTCGTGACCTTGATCAAGCTGATATTTGTGTGTTCCCTTCATCTAGGTCTCCGTGACCTTATCAACAGGTTTCAGGTGGGCCCCGAGAACTTTTCAATGGTAAGTATTCAATCACCATTGTTTTCCATGGTGTGGTCCACCTAAGATTTGGATCTACTTCATTTTCGGGATAATGCCCTGAACGTGTTGTAAAAACGAATGGACGTCGTGGATGTAAGGAACGTACATAAAGGTGGGCCCCACACTCAGGGATCCACGGACCTCTGTCGATCTGGTGATCCACCGAAGCCGCGCCCCTCTTTTTATTCTTTCTTATTTTTATCTACGAGACCTGGATACTCTGGCAGAGTGCGATGGATGATACGCTGGCACTTAGAATCACTTGCGAAATAGACACGTATATAAAATTAATTCAAATTAAAAAGTCCAAATTATATGTACCACTTTAGTTGCATCATTATGACCATAAAAGCATGCTTATTTCATTATATGACTATCAGATTAGTGGACATTTTATGGACCGTTAATAATAAAAAGTATCTAATGGTCTTATTTCCATGAGCAAGTGTCCACGAATCAAAGGCTAGGATTTTTCAATCCATCTGCTTTTTTTTTTTTTTTTTAAATGTAACTTAACGACGGCAATTCCACTTTCCATAATTTCAGTTAATATATGCGGCGGGCACCATTTCTAAGCGCCTGCGTATCAAGCGTCAGACACAGCCAGAGTAAGAAATAACTCCCCCTTTCCAGTGCATTTAAGACGTCACGTACATACATGATGGCTAACATCCATGCATGCAACCTCCGACCACGTGTTGCTCTCCTGTCACATTAATCAGATGGGGCCCACCGGCACTGATCCTCTTCAACTGCAATGGAATAAGCTTATTCTACAACGCGGTTTGTGGAGCCCACCTTCAGCAATCCGTCCATTAGGTAGCCCTTTCTAGACTTCCCAACTACCTAGAAATTACACTTATTCCAACAGACAGATGGATCACACCACAGTGACAGTTGGGATGGCTGCCCAACATTAAAACCTGCTAGATTGAGCGTGGGAGAAACGTGCTTTATTTATACATGACATCTAAACCGTTCATAAATATGTTCTCCTCGATGATTCAAAAATCAGAACGGTCCAAATCTCATCTGGGCCGCAGCACCTGATCTTCTTGGTTCAAAGGAGTGCACCAGGGTGCTAACATTATGGACGGATTGGATCATGAAGAGATCACAGTGGGCCTCACACACTGCGTTTAAAATAAGTTTAATTCGGTGGATCTGGGAAACTGGAACTGTGGGCCCCACCATGATGTATTTTCTTTACATCCATGCTGTCCATCCGTTTTTCGAGCTCATTTTAGGTCATGAACGAAGCAGATCCAGATCTCAGGTGGACCACACCACAGATAAAAATGAGGATTGAGAGCCTACCATTAAAAGCTCCCTTGGGCCCACCCTAACGTTTATTTGCCATCCCATCCGAGCTGTTGTCAAGGTCCCACTGGCTTGGATGAAGGGAAAACACAAATAAGTGTTTGATCCAGAACTTTTGTACCTCCCATAGAGTTATAAATTGTGGGCATTCAATCACCACTTATTTTCCTACGGTGTGGTCTACGCGATTTGGATCCGCTTGAGTTTTTGGCTAATACTCTAAAATGAGCTGGAAAAACAAATGAACGGCGTGGATATAAAACAAAAACTTAAATACATCGACCTGGCACCTACTCTCTTTCAATTTTTGAACAAGGAAAAGTGTGAAGGTTTCTCATGCGCTCCAAAAGTGTACACGTGGCAGTCATTTGACTCGTTTCAGGCCGTCCATATTGTGGGCCACGTTTTAGATGGGTCAAATACCAAGAACTACGACCAATGTTCTAAATGCGTGAGAGGTGGATGTATGATGGATGGATAAAAATGAAAGTGTCTTGTGCTTCGACCAAAGAAGGGTACGTCCACAAATCACCGATTTAAACCGTTGAAAATTACAGTTATGACCTACTTGTGGTACATCTCGCGATTTGGACGTTGTATTTTAGTTACGTGCATGCCACGTGTACATATTTTCAGTGCATGTGTATGAACCGTCACGGTCCGTCGGCGCATTTCATTGATTAGATGGCAAAATTTACTCTGCGAGGTTTGCGAATTCCACACGCGTGTAGCTCTCATGCCTTTTACAAGCCAGCAGATGTGGTGAAAATCTGACCGTACATCAGGTGGGCCCACTATAACCCACAAATCAGGCTGTCTAATATTTAGGCGGGCCAATATATACACAAAATACTTAATGGCTAATAAGAAACCTTTGTTCTAACCCTATTTATGTAGTTCGTCGTGGCATGCCTGACAGCCGTTTTGCCTGCTGATTTTAGGGCTTGGGCCCAAAACTGAAGCAGGTCCAGTTCTCAAGTGGGCCACACCACGAGAAGCAGTGGTGATTAAATACCCACCGTTAAAAAATTCCTACCGCCTATGGTAATGGTAATGCTTATTTGCCATCCAACTTGTTGAGATGAAGGGAAAGCACAAATATCAGCTTTGATCCAAAACTTTCGTGGCCCAAAGAAGTTTTTCAGGGTCAATCACTGCTGTTTCCTGTGGTGTGGTCCACCTGAGATTTACTCTACATGATCTGTTTCATTTTTGGTCCCATAGCCGAACATGAGGTGGCAAAAGGGATGAACGGCTTGGATATACAACACATACATCAAGGTGGGCCCCACGGTCACAGCCAGACCTGATCGAATCCGCTCCATTGTGTAGTGTCATTTACATGGTGGGGACCACCAGATGAACGGCTTGGATGTTCAATGCACAATAAAGATTGTCGAGCGCTCGCATGTCTAGTGGTTGGGTTGGGATATCCACGCATGTCAAATTGGCAAATCGTACATGAAGTCCTGAGACATCGTGTCTCACGTTTGCATCAGTATCTCGCGGAAAACAGATCTCGACCGTCAATCCAGTGTGACCCGCTGTTCATGTCCCAGAATACACTGATAGGTGCCCATCAAAGTGCTCAACTCGGACCGAGTCGGTTCTGCGTCTCCTAAGGTGCCGAGAGGCTGGCGTAAACCCCAAGAAGCGTGCCAAAGAACGAATTTTCAGAATCCCATTCCGGAATGCGCTGGGATCCCCGCCAGCTCAGACGTTCGCAGGGATCCGACAACGGGAGACGTGCACACCGACTCCGTTACTGCAAATTGCAACGATACGATAAAAACTTTGATACTCTGTCAGAGTGTGATGGATGATACGCAGGCACAAGCTGCATACGTGCCATTCAAGTAATTCAAATTAAAGTGTGCTTATCACTCCCAGTTCAGATGTATTATAAACCAAAAAATTACTCTTATTTAATTGTTTGATAATCAGATTGGTGGACATTAACTGAACGGTTGAAAATGAAAAGCATCCAATGGCTTATTTCCACAAACAAGTGTCCATGCATCAACGGTCGGATTTATTCAACCAATCCGTTTTTTGTATTGTAACTGTAGTGGGTTCTATAATTTAGTCGGCTTAATTTGAGTAAGCATATGCCACGTGTACCTTTTAAAGTGCCTGAATATCAAGCGCCACACACGGCCAGAGCATTAAATGACTCCGCAAACGATATCCGGGAGGAGAAAATCAAACGGCGCATGTTAGTATGCTGATGGGATGGCTCGGTAGGGTGATGGTGCGTACCTTTTAAAGTGATGATGGGATGGCTCGATAGAAAATCAAACGGCATCCACGAGTATTAGTCTATTGTCATATGCAAGTATTTATAGAGTGACAAGAGAAATTCATACATTCATGTAGAATTTTAAAATATCATTAGCATATTCAATTACATATTATAATATGGATTCAAGGATTACTAGATATGTTAAACGAAAAGTAAACACAAGTTAATTAAGTAAATTTCTAAGCATCCTTCAGTACATGAGATTAGTCATAAACAACTTAAAACAAACTACTAGTCATCAGTAGATTCGTGGTGCTACTCGTCCAAGTCGGGCGAGAGTGGAGGTGCTTCTTCGCCTTGGCTGCAACAGATTAGGGTCTTTATAGCCCGATACATCTTCTTGTTCCACTTTTCCTGCTTCGCTTGGTGCCTAGCTTGGCTCTCCTTGATCTCTGCTACCTCGGCCTTGAGCGCATCTAAGCGCTTACGCATATCTGGGATAACAAGCGGCTCCCTACCAAGTTCTTCGATCTTATCAGCTCTTTCCACCTCTTTAGCTTCATCCACACCCTCATCCTCATCGCTTCCATCGCTCTCCTCTTCTTCTTCAACAGGTTCCCCGCATTGGTCGATGTGGGCCTGTCGCTGCCTGAGGCCTATTATCATATTGTTCAACATACTATCGCCCAATATTTGTGCCGGTATAAAGTTTTCATCCGATTCGCCCACACCGTATAGCTAGGCCAACTGATAGACCAGGCAACCAAATGGAGACATACATCCTTCCACGTTCTCCTTGAGGCCCTTACTATCTAGTTGAGTACTACGTTGGGGAGGCATACATCTGCTCCTTGGCTTATCTGATATAAAAGCTCCACCATATAGCGAGAGCACTCGGTACGGTTCTTCAGCCTCGGATAGACATTGTGGGTGCAGATGCGGTGAAGCGCACAATACTCTGGAGTCAAGTTGGATGAGTTCAAGCCGACATCACGCCTCCATTGGGCAAGTCTCCCACACAAGAAGTGAGTCCGCTCGTTGCGGGCTTGACTTGTATTCAAGTTTCCTTCCTCAATCTGCACTTCGCCTCGTGGCACTCGAAGCACGCTAGCAATCTGCTCCACCTTAAATTGGAACCTCTTGCCACCCACTATAAGATCAAAGCCCAATGGCTTAAATTGAGGGTTTCTGATCAGCACATAGAAAGCCCTAGCTTGGTCATCATCTGCCTGGCAATCTCCATAGAAAACGAGACCCCGTCCCTTTTCCATAAGCCGACCGAGTAGGGCGATATCGTCGAACAATTACTCTTCCACGGAGGCTTCAAAGGCGGCGTTGCATACGTAAAAATTTCCTACATCATCAACGGACGGTTGGGGCGTTTGAATCGTGAGAGCCCTTTGAGAGCGGACTTCCGCGATTTCCTTTCCCTTCGGGTCGGCTTTCTTCTTACTGCGCCTTTCTTGGCTTGGTCCCGGCTCGGCGGGAGACTGTAACATTTTGTCTAACAAGTACCGCGACCTGGGGCGTCCACGTAGGACTGGCCTTAGGACCGTTCGATTAAAGCCACTTGTGGTCAGATACCACACCTAAAATAACTTAGGATTAGCCTTATAGAATAGTCTAGGCAGGTCATGATAGAACCTAATGAGGACCGCGAAGGTAGATGACCGTTTGTACTTGGTAACAGTCTGTGCGGGCCACACCGCGACGCAGGAATGTTAGAAAATCACAAAACTTTAGGAAACACTAGATCTCACTAAGCTTGAGGTCCATCGCGGACCTTAGACCCGACGGACACCTTGAATTGGGATCTGGCACGGGCCTTATGCACCCAACCAATGCCAGAATTTAAATCTGACATTTGCAAATGAAATCGAGACTCCGAGCTTTCTAACCGTCGGATTTCTTCTAAATTTACGGTGAAGGTCTAATGTACGGGCCTACGCCCGTCAACAAAACCTGGGCCCCGATCGTGGCACGATAACCATCGATCGCACATCGAACCCGTACGACTAAACCAAATATTCGATCGACCCCAAAATTTGTAAGATCCTTCATCTGACCATGGACCACCTACCCTATAAATTTCATGGCCAGGGGACCACCAGAACTACCCCAACGACCGGAACGGACCCTAGAGGACCATTTACAGATCGGGATCACCTACTCAGATCTCATATCCGTTCATCCGATTGTTTCTAAATTTTATATGGCCCCTCATTGGGCCATGAGGTACGTGCACACCAAATTTGGTGGTCATATGAGTCTTGGGGCCACCACAACACCAATAGTAGCTCTAAGAGATGATTTTGAGAAATTATAGAAACATAAGGCCAAGGGGCCCAACTCTAGGGAAATAAACCCTAGCTCTCTCTCATAACTCATCCATTCTTCCAACAACAACCCCCTCTCTCCTTCATAACTTCCTTTAACCTTCCAAAATCAATCTCTCTTTCCTCATAACTTCCACCACCATCCAGCAACGAACCTCCCCTTTGTAGCTTCCACCTTTCTCCAACGACCAAGGAGAGCTAAGGGAGGAGGAGAAGGTGGAGAGGTGCATGTGTGGACCCTAAATCAAGGTGGGGCCAAAGGCATTAACCCTTTCAGCTCTCAATTTCTCCTCCAAGAAGGAATTCTCCTCCTCAATCCTCCAAACCCGTTCGTTGAGCATCTAGGTAAGAACCTCTCCCCATTTCTTCTTGAGATTCGAGCATTAAGAAGGGATTGACATAAAATTTCTTACATGCAAGGATTTGGTTTTAGGAATTTCGGCCGGTCAACCCTCAAACCCCATTTCTAGGTCGCATCCTAGCCTCCAACGAATTCAAGGTGAGGACTATTAAATCTTAGGTGGCCTAGTATCAAATATAACATGAAATTAATGATTTTGCTTGTTGGATGAAACATTTGTGACATCTAGAGAGACCATAGGATATGGATGTTGGTTGAGAGATGTATGGAATTGCATGCTTGTTTAGTTTTCCTTTCTTATTGTCGTGTTTGTCTCTCACATGTTTGATGGTATAGTAGATGATCCTATGCTCATGCATTGTGTAATTTTCCTCCTATGATATTGTTCATGACATGTATGATGCTTACTCTTGTGTGTTTTCATTTCATGAAACGTAGGAAGTGTTTAACTTCCTCACCAATCCTCATGACTCACTCATACCTTGTTTATAATTATGTAACATGCTATAGGAATGTTGAACTGTATGATGAAATGTGGGTATCATGCTATTGTAGGCTAATTAATAACCTTGATATTGGTATGCTATAAATCATTGTCGACCCCTGATTGAGCAGGAACTTGAGTTAAGACGGTAGTCCCATTAGTTGGATCATCCTAAGACCAAACCCACAAATTGGGCGGGTGCGAATAGGTGGCAGTAGTTTGACTACATGAGTCTCTTGAACCCGATGCCGCTCGTCTCGTGCTCGCCTGACTCGTGCGGTCTGACTTACTTTCTACCAATCCCGATTGTTAACCATGTTTGCTCACACATGTATAGAACCTGAAACACCCTACCACCGTTGCAGCCCATCGATAACCGCATGCAATAGATCTACTGCCTCGTGAGCCGGGCATGGTGGAATGAGACACTATGTCCGAGCTGTCGGCCTACGCTGGGGTGATGCGCCTCCCCGTAGTGACCGCGAGCTATCCCAGTTCTCAGCACTCCCCATATGCTTGAAGTCGGAGATGGAAAACCCGACGGGATCAAGGATCGCGAGGACTTGGCCTCACACATTGGGGGGTCCTGGCCTCGCAACTAGTTAAGGGTATTTGATTGTGGAATGTACCAAATTCTTAAACCTGCTGGATGAATGGACTTAACTAATAACTCGGCTAACACGAATGCACTGCATCGCATTAGTTAGGGTGGCGACTCGGAAGTCAGGGTTGCAATGAGGGAGTGTGGCATAAGCCATCGTTAGGGTGGCGACTCGAAAGTCAAGGTTGCAATGAGGGAACGTTGTGGCGAGGGCATGCATCATATCATCTCGCATCCATGCATTTAATTAAGAGTTTTTAGGAATTGATGAATGTCTGTATTTCATTAAATTCATATTATAATTGATGCCTGTTATAACTTGAGACTAATAGTATCCACTGAGTTGATCACTCACTCCCACTCTGGAACGGTGTTTTAAAACACCAACCAGATCCGTACTTAGATGTAGGAGAAGCAGGACAAGAGGAGCTGGGTGATGCGAACTACGACGAGGAGGACGAGCTATCTTATTTTCAGCTGATGGATGGCTCATCGTCAGTATGATGGGCAGGATCGCACCGCCGAGCAGTGGGCTCGGCTCCATTCTTTTGATCTTACTATTTTTGTAATTTTGTTGAGTTTCGCCATGAGCGACCCATTATTCTTTTGGACATGTATATAACATATATTTAGGTATTTGAGTTACTCTCATTTCAGTGGATTATGTGATTGTGTTTCATGCTCCAGGTATTTCCAGGTTGCGCAAATGAATCAAATTAGTGCATATTAACAAAATCGATTCTAAGTGACACTCGGGAACTCGAGAGTTCAGCGTTTGTGCGACCCCCGATTTTCAGGGTGTTACAAGTTGGTATCAGAACGATAGTTTGGAAACCCTTAGTCGTGGGTAATGAACTCATCAACGCGTCCGCTGACTTGAAAGGATGCGCAGTAGGAAACTCGATTGGGACTTAGGACGTTGGGAACTATTCTAGGCAATCGAATTGACGAACCTTAGGTAGAAGGTGAACTTCCGACAAATTAGACTCGGAAAATAAGTAACAAGAAGGAATAACATCTCTAGAATCCTGGTTTGAGAGTTTTAAGGTATAGTGTTTTAGGATTGAACCGACAATCTTAACTAGACGGTAAAACTTACTTGGAATTGGAATTGGAAGTGAGAGAAGGTAACGACGCAAGGAAATGGGTCTGGAATTCGTGCAGGATCTCAAACCATTGATAGAAGCGAGCTGGAAACCGAAAGATTCGAGATTCGAGGCTCAAATTCAATATTCATGTATGGACGAGCAAATCTGGGCCAAACTTAATATTTCCAGTCCGTTCAAAGATAGGGACTTAGGGGTGAGTATGATTTTGCCAGAAATAGTAGGATGGTAGGAAAATGAGATTTTTACCCTTAACCAGGAATGATCACACGAAACCACTACGCTCATTGCGTAGAATAGCTTCTCCTACCCCAAATTCATATGTGACACTTCTCCGGGGGCCTTACAGGTGCTCGGGAAAGTGTAAAACAAGACGGCTAAGGCAGAGCGTGGGCGTCCCCACCCCCAACTATCCAGAGTGTGGGCATCTCAATGCCCAAGTGGGTGTCCCCACGCCCAGAGTTCCAGGGGTTGTGCGTCCCCACGCCCAGACCTATAGCGTCCGGGCGTCCCCACGCCCGGACGGTAGTCCGCACGCCCACAGAGGTAGCGCCTCGGCATCTCAACGCCCGGCCCGACGTCGCGACACCCGAGCCCGAAAATGGGATTTTCCCCCCTTCACTTAGAATTGTGTGGGGCCCACTTCTTTTGCAAATGAGACCTAAGTAGCCCCATTCCTCCTCATTCCTCTTCATCTCCCTTGTTGTAGCCCTTGAGAAGCCTATCCCTCACCCTTTCCCAAACTCAAACCCCACCTATTTCCTAACCCATCTCACCTCATTTTCATTCCTTCCAAGCAAATTCTCTTCAAACTTTCTCCTCTCTCTCATCTCTGAACCTCTTCCCTACAACCCCTTCACTCTCTCTCTTAAACTCTCATTTCCAAAACCCATTCCCATCTTCAAGTTCCATCTTCAAGGGGCCATTCCATCCAAATTCCTTAAAACTCTTCCAAGAACCCATCTCAAATCCTCCATACCCTCATCCCAACTCTCATCCTCCACTCCCATTCTCATCAAGCCACCTCATCCCAATTTCAAGATCTTCTAAGCCATTCTCCTCAAACACTCTCCAAACCCCAAAACTTCAACAAGCTCCACCTACATTCCCAACTCCAATTTTCTTCTTCTTCATAAACCCATTCCCGAATATTCATATTCCAAACCCATTTTCAAAACCCTTCCTTCAACAATCCACCCACACTTCTCACACTCATACCATCCTCATTTTCGAACATTATTCCACCCTCATTCCCTAAACTCATTCCCAACCCTCCTTCTCAAATCCCATTTTCCAAACCTATTTCAACATACCTTCCCAAAACTCATTCCTTAATTTTTTACCCATCTTCAACTTCCATTCCCAACATCAATTCTTTCCTTCTCCCTTACTTTTTCCATTTTCCTTCCACACCTAAATCCTCCAAACTCACAACCAACCTATCTTCCTCCATCTCAAAATCTTATTTTCAAAACCATTTCATACCCATTTCCCAATCTCACTCTCATTGTCGAAACCCATTCTAGCCAAGGAAGATGACCTTTCTAGCCACCATGACCTCTTTCCTCTCCATTTCGGCGGTCCTTTCCCTCATGGGAAAGAAGAGGCCTTCTCCCACCGAGCTGAGACCGAGCCAAGAGCGACGCAGTAAGAAGAAGGCCGATTCGAAGGGGAAGGAAGTCGCGGAAGCCCGATCCAGGCGTAAAAATGACCATCAAGGGGCTCTCGCAATTCAGGCACCCCGGCCGTCTGTACAAGTTAAGGGCAATTTCCTAGTGCGGCGAGTCGCCTTCGAAGCTTCCGTTGATGCGCAGCTATTCAATGATGTTGCCCTACTCGGTCAGCTTAGAGAGCGGGGATGGGGCTCAGTATTCCATGAGAACTTTCAGGCAGATGAAGGTCGAGCTAGGGCTTTCTACGTGCGGATTAGAAATTCTGAATTTGAGCCGTTGGGCTTTGATCTGGTTGCGGGAGGTAAGAGGTTCCCGATTGGGGTGGAGATTATTGCCAGCGTACTGGGAATGCCATTAGGGGAGGTACAGATCGACGAGAGTTATTTGGGTATGAGCTGAGCCCGTAAGGAGCGGACTCGCTTCTTGTGTGGTCAGGTTACTCAGTGGAAGTGATCGGAACAAGAAGTCAGTCTGAGCTCGGTCAACCTTCTCCCTGAGTATCGGGTTCTCCACCACATTTGCACCCATAACGTGTACCCGAGATTGGGGAACCGCTCCGAGTGCTCCCGCTGTATGGTGGAGTTTTTATATCAGGTGGGTCAGGGAGCGGATGTATGCCTCCCTAGCGTGATACTTCACCAGATTGTACGAGCCGCGAGGGCGACAAAGAAGAGCACATGCCTCCCGTTTGGTCGCTTAATTTGCCAACTGGCCCAGCGATACGGCGTGGTCGGATCAGACGGGAACCCGGTGCCAATAGAGCGTTTGGGCGATGACATCTTGAACAAGATGAAGATAGGCCCCAAATAGCGATAGGCCCACATCGATCAATATGGGAAGCCTGTCGAAGATGAAGAGGATAGTGACGGAAGCAATGAGGAGGAGGACGAAACCGAAGAAGTGGAAAGAGTCAATGAAATTGAAGGAGTTGGCGGGGAGCCACAGGCCGCACCCGAAGTACTTGGGCGCTTGAAATCCCTCAACACTAGGATAGTCAGGATCGAGGAGGCCCAAGCCAGGATCGAGAAAAACCAAGCCAAGCAGGAAAAGTGGAACAAGAAGATGTACCGGGCCATTAAGGCCCTGATCTGCTGCAGCAAAGGGGAGGAAGCACCTCCACTTTCGCCCGACTCGGACGAGTAGCACCATGAGTCTTCTATTGACCAGTAGTTTGCTTGAGTTACTTAGGTTTAAATTTCATGTATTGAAGTAGTAAGGCTTTGCTTAAGTAGTTTGTATTTTTCCTTCATTTATCATCTAGTAGTGTTTGTAATCCATGTTGTAGCATGTAACTAGTCATGTTCTTGGCATTTTGAAATCAGTACTAATATATGGATCGGATTTAAATCTTTCTTGCTTGAAAGGTGCCTTATCTGCATTGAGATTATGGTCATGAATTACAGGCTACGGATCTAACTTTCCTAGTGTGCGGTGAATACTTTAAGTGACTAATACTTTAAGTAAATTTTTCAGGAAATGCCTCCGGGACCGGAGGGTTGATATGTCCGTTTGCCCCATGGCGGTCTAGTTGATGGGAAACATGTTCCCGATAATCATCAAGGGCCCCAAGAAGCAGCCACAAATGCACCGCCACCACAAGCCACGACCCAGCATCACCCCCAGCACCGGCCATGGAACAAATGGCCAAATGTTGCATTTCATGCAACAACAGCAACAAATGATGGCCGCTACCATGCAACGACAACCACAGATGATGGCAACCATGATGGGGGCCATGGCTCAAAACTTCAGTTTCCAACAACCGGACTTACCCAACGTGGCCCCAAACTTCCATTTTCCCCAACCAGAACCTCCTGCCGTGGCCGAGCAAGCAGCCAACACGAGTAACATGTTTGAGCGGTTTCAGAGGCATAGACCACCTACCTTTGCTGGCACTCACCGCCCAGAGGAAGCGGAATACTGGCTTAACCGAGTCGCCAAGCTGCTCCGGCCTCTCTACTGCTCCGAGGCGATAAATATTGAGCTCGTCTCCTACCTCTTTGAGAAGGAGGCAGATCTATGGTGGGAGAGTGTCCTTCGATCTATTCCTATGGGCCACGTTTGGACGTGGGAGGCGTTCGAGGCCCTCTTCAATGAGAAATATATCCCTCAGTCATACCAGCATGAGAGGGAGAATGAATTCCTCCACCTCCAACAAGGGGGAATGAGCGTGGCACAATACGAGAATCGGTTTACAGAATTGTCACGCTACGCTTCCGAAATGATCACCAATGAGGCGATTAAGATGAGGAGGTTCACGGCCAGACTGAGGATCGGCATCCGCTCTAAGATGTGCTGTGCGAATATCAGGATGTATGCCGAGCTCGTAGAGACGTTGACACGGGCGGAGCAGGATGAGTTGCGTGTTTCACGGGCCCGTTCTCAGCTGGGGATACGCAACAGGATAGAGGGGCCATCCTCTTCTCTTGTCCGTAAATGGCCGCACCCGAACTCTCCGCCTAGGCCTGCGGTCACACCAGCTCCCTCCACACGACCTACACAGATTTACAGCTATTACAAGAAGCTTCGACACTCCGAGCCCTATTATTTTACGAGGATGAGGGACCTTGGCTTCACGCCACCTCAGCGTAACTACAGGCCCCCACGGCAGGCATTACAGATTCCGTCCTTATGGACGATGGGGCCTAGCCAACAGTTCCTTCGTCCCCCTCCACCACAGGTTAGGCCACCACAACGGCCTATACAGCGGCTGAACTTTTCACAGCAAGCTTGAGTACATGCCTTGGCGGCAGAGGGTCGGGATGCTACCATTCGCACTCCTACAGCTTTCGAGGTGACAGCCCACATAGAAGGCACTCCTATCTATTTATTGATAGACACGGGATCCACCACTTCTCTCATAACCCATGCTACTGTCAAACGTCTAAGACTGCATGCTACTCCTTTTGATGGGGTGAAGATTATCGCCACCGCCGGTAATGTATCTGAAGCGACAAATATATGTCGTGCTTGTCCCATTGATTTGGGATGCAAGGTGGCGCTGGTGGACTTAATTGTGACAAAGATTTTTCACTATGATGTCATCCTGGGCATGGACTGGTTGAGCATGATGAAAGCGGAGCTTGACTGTAACTCTTTAATAGTGAAAATATTCGAGGACGACGGCACTCCCGTCACATTTTCAGTCCAGGTTAGCTACGACTGCAGGATCATGTGTTTTGCTTCATTGGAGGATGGTTATGATGGGCCTTCTCACACATGCACTCCCGTAGTCCGAGAGTTCGATGATGTGTTTAGGGTCATACCTGGACTACCTCCACGGCATGAAATAGACTTCATTATCGATCTAACTCTGGGTGCTAAGCCCATCTCCTTACCTTCTTACCGCATGCCCCCATGTGAGATGGAGGAACTTCGGTCGCAGATTGATAACTTGTTGAAGAAAGGCTTCATCCGACGTAGCGTCTCGCCTTAGGGAGCCCCAGTCCTATTTGTGAAGAAGAAGGACGGCTCTCTACGTCTGTGTAGATTATAGAAGGTTGAACCAAGTGACTGTTCGGAATAAATATCCGTTGCCTAGAATTGACGATTTATTCGACTAGTTGAGGGGTGCTAAATACTTCTCAAAGATCGATCGACAATAAGGGTACCATCAGCTGTGGGTCAGGGACGAGGATATACAGAAAACGGCCTTCAGAACCTGCTTCGGCCATTATGAGTTCTTAGTCATGTCGTTCGGGCTCACCAATGCCCCAGCGGTATTCACGGATCTCATAAACTGAATCTTCAGGCCATTCATATACAGATTCATCGTCGTGTTCATCGATGATATCCTGATTTATCCAAAGAGCCGTGAGGAGCATGAAGAGCATCTAAGGGCGGTTCTTGGGACCCTTGAGAAAAATCGGTTATATACACAGTTTAGGAAGTGCGCCTTCTAGAAAGAAGAGGTCAAATTTTTGGGACATGTTGTGTCCAAGGAGGGTATATCTGTCGACCTTTCAAAGGTCATGGCCATGCAGGATTGGAAACAACCGAAGTCAGTTACGAAAGTGAGGAGTTTTCTCGAGTTAGCAGGTTATTATCAGAGATTTATTAAAGATTTCTCAAAAATAGCCCGGCCCATGTCCCAGCTTACACGGAAGGACCTTAAGTTTGGCTGTAATGAGAAGGCGGAGGCGGCCTTCCAAGAGTTGAAGAAAAAACTGACGTCGGCACCCGTACTCGTGCTACCTGAGCAGGGAGTCAAGTATATCGTCTATACTGACACCTCTCATGTGGGTCTGGGTTGTGTGCTTATGCAGAAAGACAAGGCAATTGCTTATGCGTCTCGGCAACTAAGGAAGCATGAGGAGAACTATCCGACGCATGACCTCGAGCTTACGGCAGTGGTTTTCGCATTGAAGATATGGAGACATTACCTTTATGGTGAAGAGTTTGAGTTTTTTTCTGATCATAAGAGCCTCAAATACATCTTCACAGAAAAAGACTTAAACATGAGACAGCGCCGTTAGATGGAAACGCTAAAGGACTTCAAATTCGATGTCTCATACCACCCTGGCAAGGCCAATTTGGTGGCGGACGCTTCGAGTCGTAAGAAGACAATTGAATTCGCGGCACCGCTAATGGTGAGAGAGTGGGACATGGTGAAATTTGTACGGGATTTCGACACGAAACTAACAGTGGAGGAACCGTACGAGTTCATAGTCCACGTACAGGCTCAGCCACTTGTTGATAGTAAAATTATTGAAGCCCAGGAGGGCGATGAGCTATTAAAGAAGATGAGAGAAAGGGCAAGGAATGATGAAAAGTTCGAGTGGAGAGTCGGCATCGACGGAGGATTGCGGTACCGAGGTCGCCTTTGTGTCCCAAACCATCAAGGACTACGAGAAGAAGTCTTGAAGGCCGCTCACAACTCCAAGCTGGTAATGCACCCTGGTAGCACCAAGATGTATCAGGATTTGAAGCGAACTTATTGGTGGGACAACATGAAGAAGGAGATAGCGGAGTTTGTAACCCAATGCCTCACATGTCAGCAAGTCAAGGCCGAACACCTACGACCACCGGGCCTTCTACAACTAATGCCCATAGCAGAATGAAAATGGGACTTCATATCCATGTACTTCATCTCTGGCTTGCCCAAGACCAGGAAGGGGCACGACTCGATATGGGTGATCGTGGATAGGCTAACCAAATCGGCCCATTTTCTACCAATCAGAACTTCTAGCTCCGCCTATGATTTAGCAAAGTTGTATATCAAGGAAATCGTGCGGCTCCATGGCGTCCCCTTGAAGATTTTATCAGACCGGGATACTCGATTCACCTCAATCTTCTAGACCCACATTTAAGAAGCAATGGGAGTGAAGTTGAAGTTTAACATCGCCTTTCACTCGCAGACAGATGGGCAAACCGAGCGGATGAACCAAATATTGGAGGACATGTTGAGGGCCTGTGTCCTGGACTTTCAGGAGAGTTGGGATGATTGCCTCACATATGTCGAGTTCTCGTACAATAATAGCTTCCAGGCTAACATCGGTATGGCACCTTATGAGGCTTTATATAGGCGTCCATGCTGAGCCCCGCATTGTTGGGAAGAAATTGATGAGAAAAGCTTGCTAGGGCCGGATTTAGTACGGGTCACTACCGAGAAGATTGGAATTATTCGACGCCACCTCTTGACGGCTCAAAGCAGATAGAAGAGTTATGCCGATACAAGGCGGCGAGACCTGAAATTTGAAGCAAGGGATCACGTTTTTCTCAAGATCTCCCCAATGAAGGGCGTTTTACGCTTCGACAAGAAAGGAAAGCTCACACCATGATTTATTAGACCCTTCCAGATATTGGACCGGGTAGGTGCGGTTGCCTATCGCTTGGCCCTACCTACGCCGCTTGCTGGAGTGCATAATGTCTTCCATGTATCTATGTTAAAGAAGTACGTCCCCGATCCTTCACATATCATCAAGTGGGAGAATGTGAAACTCAAAAAAAATACCACATACATTCTCCGACCCATAGAGATACTGGATAAGAAGGAGCAGGTTCTATCCAATATGGTCATCCCATTGGTCAAGGTACTCTAGACCCATCACGATGAAGAAAAGGCCACTTGGGAGACAGAAGCTGAAGTCTGCAAACATTACCCAACCCTGCTTCAGCAATACGAACAGGTACAAATTTTGAGGATGAAATTTAGTTGTAAGGGGGGTATATTGTAACATTTCGTCTAACCAGTACCGTGACCTGGGGCGTCCACGTAGGACTGGCCTCAGGACCGTTCGATTAAATCCACTTGTGGTCGGATATCACACCCAAAATAACATAGGATTAGCCCTACAGAGTAGTTTAGGCAGGTCATGATAGAACCTAATGCGGACCGCCAAGGCAGATGACCGTTTGTACTTGGCAACAACCCGTGCAGGCCATACCGTGACGCAGGAATGTCAGAAAATCATAAAACTTTAGGGAACACTAGATCTCACTGGGCTTGAGGTCCATCGCGGACCTCAGACCCTATGGACACGTAGAACTGGGATCTGACACGGGCCTTATGCACCCCACCAATGCCAGAATTTAAATCTGGCACTTACAAATGAAATCGAGACTCCGATTTATCCAGCCGTCGAATTTCTTCTAAATTTACGGTGAAGGTCTAATGTGCGGGCCTACGCCCGTCAACAAAACCTGGGCCCCGATCGTGGCACGATAACTATCGATCGCACATCGAACCCGAACGACCAAATCAAATATTCGATCGACCCCAAAATTTGTATGATCCTTCATCTGACCATGAACTACCTACCTATAAATTTCATAGTCAGGGGACCACCAGAACTATTCCAATGACCGGACCCTATAGGACCATTTACAGATCAGGATCACCTACTCAGATCTCATATCCGTTCATCCAATTATTTCTAAATTTTATATGGCCCCTCATTGGGCCATGAGGCACGTGCACACTAAATTTGGTGGTCATATGAGTCTTGGGGCCACCACAACACCAATAGTAGCTGTAAGAGACTATTTTAAAAAATTATAAAAACATAAGGCCAGGGGGCCCAACTCTAGGGAAATAAACCCTAGCTCTCTCTCATAACTCCTCCATTCTTCCAACAACAACCCCCTCTCTCCTTCATAACTTCCTTTAACCTTCCAAAATCAATCTCTCTTTTCTCATAACTTTCACCACCATTCGACAACGAACCTCCCCTTTGTAGCTTCCACCTTTCTCTAACGACCAAGGAGAGCTAAGGGAGGAGGAGAAGGTGGAGAGGTGCATGTGTGGACCCTAAATCAAGGTGGGGCCAAAGGCATTAACCTTTTCAGCTTTCAATTTCTCCTCCAAGAAGGAATTCTCCGCCTTAATCCTCTAAACCCGTTCGTTGAGCATCTAGGTAAGAACCTCTCCCCATTTCTTCTTGAGATTCGAGCATTAAGAAGGGATTAGCATGAAATTTCTTACATGTAAGGATTTGGTTTTAGAAATTTCAGCCGGTCAACCCTCAAACCCCATTTCTAGGTCGCATCCGAGCCTCCAACGTATTCAAGGTGAGGACTATTAAATCTTAGGTGGCCTAGTATCAAATATAACATGAAATTAATGATTTTACTTGTTGGATGAAACATTTGTGACATCTAGAGAGACCATAGGATATGGATGTTGGTTGGGAGATGTAGGGAATTGCATGCTTGTTTAGTTTTCCTTTCTTATTGTCGTGTTTATGTCTCTCACATGTTTGATGGTATAGTAGATGATCCTATGCTCATGCGTTGTGTAATTTTCCTCCTATGATATTGTTCATGACATGTATGATGCTTACTCTTGTGTGTTTTCATTTCATGAAACGTAGGAAGTGTTTCACTTCCTCACCAATCCTCATGACTCACTCACACCTTGTTTATGATTATGTAACATGCTATAGGAATGTTAAACTGTATGATGAAATGTGGGTATCATGCTACTGTAGGCTAATTAATAACCTTGATATTAGTATGCTATGAATCATTGTCGACCCTTGATTGAGCAGGAACTTGATTTGAGATAGTAGTCCCATTGATTGGATCATTCTAAGACCAAACCCACGAATTGGACGGGTGCGAATGGGCGGCAGTAGTTCAACTACATGGGTCTCTTGAACCCGATGTGACTCGTCTCGTGCTCGCCTGACTCGTGCGGTCTGGCTTACTTTCTACCAATCCCGATTGTTAACCATGTTTGCTCACACATGTATAGAATCTGTAACACCCTACCGCCGTTGCAGCCCACCGATAATCGCATGCAATAGATCCACTGCCTCGTGAGTCGGGCACGGTGGAATGAGACACTATGTCCGAGCTGTCGGCCTACGCTGGGGTGATGCGACTCCCCGTAGTGACCGCGAGCAATTTCAGTTCTCAGCACTCCCCATGTGCTTGAAGTCAGAGATGGGAAACCCGACGGGATCAAGGATCGCGAGGACTTGGCCTCACACATTGGGGGGTCCTGGCCTCGCAACTAGTTTAGGGCATTTGATTGTGGGGTGTACCAAATTCTCAAACCTGCTGGATGAATGGACTTAACTAATAACTCAGCTAACACGAACGCACTGCGTCGCATTAGTTAGGGTGGTGACTCAGAAGTCAAGGTCGCAATGAGGGAGTGTGGCATACGCGATCGTTAGACGGAGTCGCTCGAGGGAGCGTTGTGGCGAGGGCATGCATCATATCATCTCACATCCATACATTTAATTAAGAGTTTTTAGGAATTGATTAATGTCTGTATTTCATTAAATTTATATTATAATTGATGCCTGTTGTAACTTGAGACTAATAGTACCCACTAAGTTGATCACTCACTCTCACTCTGGGACGGTGTTTTAAAACACCAACCAGACCCGTGCTTAGATGCAGGAGAAGCAGGACAGGAGGAGCCGGGTGATGTGAACTACGACGAGGAGGACTAGCTATCTTATTTTCAGCTGATGGATGGCTCATCGTCAGTATGATGGGCAGGATCGCACCTCTGATCAGTGGGCTTGGCTCCATTCTTTTGATCTTACTATTTTTATGATTTTGTTGGGTTTCGCCATAAGCAACCCATTATTCTTTTGGACATGTATATAACATATATTTAGGTATTTGAGTTACTCTCATTTCAGTGGATTATGTGATTGTATTTCATGCTCCAGGTATTTTCAGGTCGCGTAAATGAATCAAATTAGTGCATATTAACAAAATTGATTATAAGTGACACTCGAAAACTCGGGGACGGTCTTTTCTTCCTCATAAGTGATAGGATCACTGAGATGGAGAAAAGAGAGGCTGCGATTGCTAGAAGAGCCATTTCCTTTGGCTAGGATGAATTTTGGGTGTGAGAAATGTGGTTGGATTGTTGGAGGAATGAGCTTAGGAAGGATCTTGAGAATAGGTATAAGAGTGGATATTTGGAGATGATGGGTTGAAAAAAAATGAAATGTGGGTGTGGGCTTGAGATGGACTTGTTGGAATGGGTAGTGGGAAGGAACTTGGAGATGGGTTTAAGAGAATGGGTTTTGGGAAAGGGGTTATATGGATGGATTTGGGAATGGGTTTGGAAAATGAAGTTTAGGAATGGGTTTGAGATGAGGTTGTGTAGGGTGGAATAGAAAGTGTGTTAAAGATATGGGGTGTGAGTAGAGATTTGGCTTTGAGATGGGTTTAGGAAAATGAAGTTTTTGAGGATGGGTTCAAGAAAATGGGACTGAAGGAGTGGAATGAGAGAGTGAGTTTGATGGAGTAGAAGTTAAGGGAAAGGAAAAAGTGAAAGAAGAAGATACGTTTCCTTGAAGGAATAGCTTGAGAATAGGAGGGGGTGAATGAGTGATTGAGATGAAATTTGGTGAAGTAGAAGAGGAACGTATGTTGGAAATGGGTTTGGGTTGATTATGAGAAGGAGGGGTAGGGGTATTGTTGGATGGGAGGTATTTGAAAAGGAATTTGATGTTGAGTTGGTGAATGGGGTTTGAGGATGAACGATATAAATGGTGTGGGGTATGTGAATATATTTTTTTTAAAATAGTATTTGTGAATGTGTTTCCTCTAGAGTGTTGGAAGAAGGAGAAGGTGGGTTTAAGAATTTGTTTGGGAAAGTGAGGTGGAAATGAGTTTGTTGAAGGGGCTTTGAGGTTGAGATGGATGTGAGAGGGGGTTTTGGAATGAGTTTAGAAAGAGTTGAAAGTGGGTTGTGGAATATGAGGAGAGTGGAGGAAAAAAAAAGAGCAAATGATTAAGGAGGGGTTTAGGAAGATGGTTTAGTGAATGAGTGGTTGAAATGGGTTTGGGGATGGATCTTAGAAATGTGTTTTGAAATGAGTTTTGTTTGAAGGAATGGGAGTTGGGAGATGGGGTTTTGAGAAGGAGAGGGTTTTCCTTGGAAAGCTTAGAGAACGAGTTTTGTGAATGGAAGTGGAAGTGAATGAGTGAATGGAGTGGGATTTTGAAGGTGGTTGTTGAGATGGGATGGTTTTGTAAAGGATAAGAAGATGGGTTTGAAATGGGTTTTGTGGATAAGAGAGTGAGAGAGTTGGAGTGGGATACATCTAATCCATCAGCAACTCTTTGTTGTAGAAACTTTCGGTTTTAATACATCCTTTGTTCATAAAGTATTTATCGCTTTTAATTACAGGATAATTTTTTAATATAATTTTTTTAATGGTAATTCATCATTAAATTGACCCCTTTGATACAAAATTTTAATGTATTTCAAGTTACATAAAAATTATAAAAAAATTTAGAAGTGTAAGTTACTCGAAACTAACAATTTTCTATAGGATATAAAAACGTATCTAATTCTTGTAATTTTTTTCTATACTTTTAGTAATTAAATTATTTTAAAAAATTTTTATAATGATTTATCATTAAGTTTTAAGTCTTCCTACAAAATTTTATGTCATTTGGAGTTGTAAATAAATTATTAAAATTCTAGAAGTAACCACCGTCCAAAACCAATAATTTTTTAGACAGCTTTCAATTCACTCCAAATATAACTATATTATAATTTTTATTTTATTTTTATATGAAACTAGACTTGTTAATCTTCAATCTAGTTTTTGAATCACCTAAATCGGAGTTGTAACGAAGGAGATCTGAATTTTTGAAGTTGATCTAAAATTACAGAAATTTTTGGTGCCTGCGGCGCCAGCTGGGCGCCGTGGCGCTGAGCCTCTGGACCGGTGGCACTAGCGGCGCTGGGTTGGGCACTGTGGCGCCCGGCTTCTGGACACATGAACTTTACAACTCCCATATCTTGCTAACCAGAATGAGTCACACGACACGCCATATATGAATTTGGGGTAGGAGAAGCTACTCTACGCAATGAACCTGGTCATTTTGCAAGATTCCATTAGGTTAATGGTCAAATATCTATTTTATTTATATTTTTACAATTTATAGTAAATTTTCGTTCGATTATAGATTTTCATCCTTTGAGCTTGTAGTTGTGTCAAATTTGAAAGTGCTTAGAAAAATTAGAAGGATAAAGTGGTTAAAAGTGAGATTTTTTTAAAAAAATTGGGTTAAAATGAGGAGTTAAGACTTATGAGTTAAGTTTTGAGAGTTTGAGAAGAAAATGGAGTGATGATTGCGGGTGAGAGGGGTAGGATTGGCTAGAAATGATCATAGGAAGAAGCTCATAGGCCCTTTAAGGAACTTGGAGAGGCAAAGAAGGGGTTCCCCATGTGTGGGAAGGCCCCACCTATTCGTCGGGCCATAATACACTAGAATTTGAGATTGCACAAGCTACTTCAGCAGCTTGAGCCAATCGCATTTAGGTCGGGTCGACTCAAGTCATCCAATCTTCCAATTAGAAGTGATTTGGATCACTTTGCGCAGTCTAAGGACTTGTTTAGCCAGTGGTATTAAGTTATATTAAATGGGATCGCATTGCTAATCCCACCTCGGGATTGGGGATGACATGTTTGGATTGAGTGTGGGATGAGATTAAAATTAATTTCATAGGCTTTGGAAAATGAGTCTTGCATTGGAAGGCGAAATGTGAGATTTTCAAATCCCAGGAGGATGAATTTCTAAGTAAAGCACGGGATTTACCCTTAATGGAATACATTCCCTCAGAGCATTATAGAACATGGGATGCACTCAATCCCAAGGACAATACCTTACGCCTGCAATTATCGTTACTCTAACACTTACTTTGCCTTAATCTCATCTATTTCAGTTGGCCCAACAGGCCCTAGGAATTTGGTGGACTGAACTAAGTAATTCTTCTAGTCAATCGAATCGAGTCTTGCCGTCAGGTTAGGACTCTCAGATCCCTCTTTCTCACTACCCATATCAAATTTCCTCTAAATTTCTACCCTCCGTCTACAAGGGTTGGTTTAGGGTATGGGATGACTCCAAACATTCCAAGTCCCCGTTGCGTCTTTTAATATGTATCCTCTCAAATCAGCAAACGCGTTAGTGAGTTCATGACCCATGGCCCAAGGGAATCTAAACTATTGCTCTGATACCATCTGTAACGCCCCAAAAAATTGGAGGTCATGCATACACTCGACTTTTGAGTTCCCGAGTGTCACTTAGCATCAATTTTATAATTTTATGATTAATCAAGTTTAAACGCGCAACCTGGAATTACTTAGAGCATGAAATGCAACCATAACTAGTCTACTGAAGTGAAAGAGATATATATATGTATAAGACCAAAGAATATAAAGGGGTTGCCCAACAAAAATTACAAGAGAATCATATGTCCAAAAGAATGGTGCGCTGAGCCCACGACTCAACACCCTAGAATCCAGTCTTCTAAGCAGATGGAGAACCGCCCATCAACTGGAAGTAGGAGAACTCGTCCTCCTCACTTAAGCTCGTACCGCACGACTCGTCGAGCTCAGCACAACCTGCAGCTACTGAAGAGTCTGGGTGGTGTTTTAAAACAACGTCCCAGAGTGGGAGTGAGTGATCAACTCAGTGAGTGCTATTAGTCTCAAGTTACAGCGGACATCAATTATAATACGAATTTACTGAAAAATAGGCAATCTCAAACACTTGACTAATCTTATTAATATGCATGCATGTTGAATGATATGATGCATGCCCTCGCCACAACGCTCCTTCAAGCGACTCCATCTAACGATCGCGTATGTCAGTACTCCCTCAGAGTGACCTCGACTTCCGAGTCACCACCCTAACTAATGCGATATAATGCGATCGTGTTAGCCGAGTTATTAATTAAGTCCATTCATCTATCAGGTTGAGGAATCTAATACACCCCATGTATCAATGTCCTAAGCCGATTGCAAGGCCAATACCCCCCAATGTGTGAGGCCGAGACCTCGCGGTCCATGATCCCGTCAGATTCTTCATCCCCGACTTCAAGCACATGAGGAGTGGCGAGAGAAAGGGTTCTCTCACGGTCACTACGGGGAGGCGCGACACCCCAGCATAGGCCGACAGCTCAAGCACAGTGTCTCATTCTACCGTGCCCGGCTCACGAAGCTGTGAACCAATTTCGAGTTATTAATGAGCTACAACGGTTGTAGGGTGGTTTAGGTTCCATACATATGTGAGCATATAGGGTTAATAAAAAGGGTTGGTCAGTAATTAGGCTAGACCGCATGAGTCAGGCGAGCACATGATGAGTGACATCGGGTACAAGGGACCCATGTAATCTAACTATTGTCGCCCACACACCTTCATCCAAAACCTTGGGTTTTGCCTCAAGGCAGTCCTACCAACGGAACCGCCTTCACTCTTCTCATATTCCTGACCAACCCAAGGGTATGATGGTGATCCATAACATGTCAACTAATCAAGTTATCAACTAGCATATCAACATCGTAATTTTATGCAACTCGATCACACGAATCAAATATCCCTAACAAGTAAGCTACCGCTATCATGAAACAAAGTGTATGTGAGTGTGTGGTTTTGTGAGGAAGTTAAGCACTTCCTCCATCATAAGAAATCATATACACAAGAGTAGTGGATCATACATACCATGAAGCAACAATATATGAAAAAATCGAATAAGACATGAGCATGTAATCAATCATACATAATATCATGTTAGAGGCAAGAACACATCATGAGAGAGTCAAACATACAATTTCATATCGACATACAATTCCTAGGGTTTCTCTATATTCTTCAATCATAGCATCCAAGCAATCAAAATCATTAAACTCATAATAGAATTGGTGCTAGGCCACCTAAGAACAATAGTCCGTACCTATGGATCGTTGGAGATTCAAAAAATGACCTAGGATTGAGGGCTTGCGGTCGATCAGTCGGAATCCCTAGAACAAGCCTTTGCATGTTAGAATTTCAAGCCAATCTCTTCTTAATACATGAATTTTTAAGAAGAAGGGGTGAAAGATCTTACCTAGATGACCCATGGACGATTGTTGAGGTTATGGAGGAGAGTTTCCTTTGGAGAAATGATAGGGAGTTGAAAGGGTTGATGCCTTTGAGCCCCACCTCGATCTGAGGTCCACCTTAGCTCTCCTTCACTCTTTCTTCCTCTCTTTCTCTTTCTCTCTTTCTTTCTCTTTTTCTTTCTTTCTTTCCTTCCCTAGGGTAAAAATCATATGGGGAGAGGGGTGCCCAAAAGAAGGCCTTTTTATAATGTCAAAATTGGTGTAAATGGTCCTAAGGGCTAAGTTTTTACTATACTAGACCTGGGAGGGTCTTTCTAAGATCTAGGGCCCACTATGGGGTGTACATATTGATATACACCACAGGATAGGTGCTCCATGGCCCAATGAAGGGTCATGCAAAATTTGAGACAAAACGGATAGGCGGATGTGGAGTTTGACCATATGGTCCCGATCCTTAAGTGGCCCTGTGAGTCTATTCCAATGATTGGAGAGGTTCTGGTGGTCCCCTGCCCATGAAACTTATAGGATAGGTGGACCATGTCCTGATGAAGGGCCATACAAATTTTGGAGACGATCAAATATTTGGTTTGATCGTATGGGTCCGATTTGCAATCAACGGTTACCGTGCCATGATCGGGTTCCAGATTTTGTGGATGGGTGAAGGATACCACATTAGACCTTCATCATGAATTTTGAAGAAATCTGATTACTGGAAGGCCCGAAATCTCAGTTTCATTTACCAGTGACAGATTCTAACTATGGCCTTGGGTGGGTTATTGAGTGCTGATGGAACGGCTCGAACAACTAACTTCTAAGCTCCCAATGAGTCCGTGGTCCGCGATGGACTACAAGCCTAGTGAGATATAGGTTTTCCTAAATTTTTATAATTTTTGACCTTTCTGCGCCTCGGTATAGCCCGTACGGGCTGATGCTAAGTGTAAATGATCATTTGGCTTGGTGGCCTGCACTAGGCACTATCATGACCTGTCTGGTTTATTCTGATGAGTTAATCCTAGATTAATTAACTTGTAATACCCCACCTCGAGTGGCTTAAATGAATGGTCCTACGGCAAATCCTATGTGGACGCCCCAGGACACTGTGCTGGTTGGACGGGACGTTATAAGGGTTGATTTGGTATATTGTTAAGATCCGGGCCTCATCTGACTCGGTTTTGGTTAGATCTTTAATTTAGTTATGCTTGTCTTGATTAGTTAACGACGGGTCAGTTAGATTTGGATCCTATGTGAGTAAATTATGGGGCTACATCTAATGTTCAAGCGATCAGGCAGATTCGTTGACTTCCTACGGTTGATTAATCAGACTTGTGCGGTTCTTTACTGGTACCACTCCTGAATAAACTAATATTGAGTACTAAAAGTCATTAAGTGATATTATAAGCTAATTAATTAAAAAATAAGAATTTTTGGAAGTCCAAAACAGTGAAAAATTCAGGATGTTACAGCATTTTAGAGGGCCTGTGTATCAAGAGTTATACACTGGCTGAGTATCATATGACAGACCTCTCCAATTTCCCGCTTCGGATAGGACGCGTGGCGATACTCCATTTATCAAAATAGCCATACACGGATGGCCATCGATAAACGTGTTACAGTCGTAATCTTTCCTTCCTAAACAAAAGCCTTTAGCCTCTACCTCTGCCAATTTTTTCCGTCCGTCTCTGCCCCCTCCCGTACATCTTTTCTCCGTGGTGATCGCTTCATCTCCTCGATTGGGAATGGACGGGGATCTCTAAACTAGGTTTTTCCTTTTCCCTCTTCCTCTTCCTCTTTCTCCTCAAATCTGCCTTTTGATCTCTGAAAAAGGCTCGAAGACTCGAACTCGGATTCGACTCGAAATTTGCTCGAACTCAAACAAGCCGAGCACGAACTGTTGTTTCGAGCTCGAAGGCCAAGCCGAACTGAGCACGAGCTAGGACTCGAGCAGTCTGAGTGTAACGCCCGTGAAAAATCCGTACTTGGGTTCGAGTACTGTTTTGACCCGAAATCGCGTAGAAATATTTTCCATGGAAATTAGGCGTAAGTTAGCTAGCGCAACGCTAGAGTAGCTGAAAAATAGTCCCTGATCACTTTAAATACGTTCTACAAGACCCAAATCGAGTAGAACAAATAACTCTACAACACTCTATAACCTCGGATCAAACTCTAAGCAGGTTTGTTCTCTGTACCATATTGAAATCTTGAATTGGATCTAGACCGCGCGTCGAAGGTCCGATACCTCCTATCTTAGACCGTTAGAACCGCCCAGCTGGACTTGACAATCATCTCAAAAATCAAGTCAAACCGATAATCACAGACGATTTCGTTGAATCCGGACTGAAGCGACCGCGAATAGGGACGGATTTGGAATTTCAAATTCAAATCTGGCACACGACTTGATGCGTCAGTATTAAGCGTTCTGACCGTCAGAATTCATCCAGATTACACCCTCGGATCAGGAAAAATTTCTATTTATTATCATGAGACTTTCAGCCCTGATCTACGTGCGGTGACCGCTGAACTGAAACTGGTCCGCCACGTGCGATCTGCGAACCCTGCCAGACTGAAAACTTAATACGAGCTACATCTGGTACACATGAGCTTAAGTCTGATCGCAATCGACCAGGGGACCACTAGAAAGCAGTTTTTGGACCGAAACAGCCCCGAAATGGATAGGCACTAAGTAAACTTCGTCCCGGAGCCTATTTTCGGTAATTTTAAGCTTATAAAAGGGGTTGAAACCCTCATTTCTCCCATCCATCCGAAAATCACAAACCCTAGGAGAAAAAGAGAGAGAGTTTGAGAGAAAGAGAAGAAGAAAATTTCCCGCTTCCGAGCCCCTAACAGTTGCTGCTTCAGCACTTCTTTCCAATCACCTGGCTGGTGATTTCTCCCCTTTTTCAGGTATAGAATAACCTCCAAAACTTGCTGATTTAGGGTTTACGTAGATTCATGGCATGTTAGCTAACGTATTCCATAAATCAGGTTCTCCTACTGCCGTAGACGAAGCGTACACGCTCCGTTCAAAATCCCGCGACCGTAAGAGACTAGGTGAGGATTTTAGACGCTTTGATTGACGGTTTACAACGCTTTCAATGTCGTTTAATAGTAGATTATCGACGGCATCTCCGTTTGACATGTACAACATGCTCTCCGTTTCCTGTTTCGTAAATTAACGAAGAATATGAGATTTAGGGCATTTTAGTCATTTGTAGGAAGTACGGTCTACATGCATATTTTGCTGACGTGATTGACATGGTTTTTCGCCGCATTAGAGAGTTAGGAATGCTTGCATAACCAGTTTGGCGAAGAGATTCGCCGAGTTGCGCACTTTGGGTCGACATACTATATGTGGACTTAAGTGTGTAGTGTATGTGTTTGTATAAATGCTTGTATTAGTATGTATTGAATTAAATGACGTTATGTATTAGTTTGAGATTGATTTCATGATTAATATGCTGACCTAAATGATTTCCTACATGTTTACCTTATGCATGATTGTATTACATGCATAGAAGGTATGCCTTGAAGATTTGCTTAAGTTGAATGTTATAACATGTGTTAACATGCTCACATGATGTATTTCAATTCCAATAATTCCATAGATGTGTGGGACTAGAATTAGTCCAGGCAGTCGGTAACCGAGCGAATTCATGACTGACTGGTCATAGCCACGAACGACGCGTCGATGAACGTGATTCGTGTTGAGAGTTGGCGGCAGTGGTTAGGCCACGCGAAGTGTTTTACGCACTTCATGTCGTTCGACTTGAGATGCGATCGCGCTAGTCGATCACGTCAAGTAACCCGACTGGCCGATGTATGTTCACCTTGTATGTATCATAACTGCTTGAACCTAGGGTACTGAACTTACCATTGTAAACCCTGTTAACCGTGGTACCTTGATCCACGAAGACTCATGAGTCGGGCATGGTGGTATGGGACACCGTGGTCGAGCTGTCGGCCTACGCTGGGGCCATAAACCTCCCCGTAGTGACCAGTGAGCACCTTGACTCGTGAGCAGATTATGGTGGTATGGGACACTATATTCTAGCTGTCGGCCTACACTGATCAGGCGACGAGCCCTTTGTAGTGACCGCGAGCGTATTCTGAGTCCACGGGAGGCGACGACCCTTCCGTTGCAGTAGAGTACGGTAGGCCTGTATTGATAAGGTGATGGGGGAGCGGTGCAACGAGTGTGAGCAACAGCCCTGGCAGCCCTTGCAGTGACCTACGAAACATACATCGTATGAGATTACTAGGAGTGACGACCCTAGACAGGATCTGTGTTGGGATTGATACAAGGGAAGTACCTTGTTTCCCAATCCTGCTGTTTGAATGGACTAATAACAACTTGAAAATCATATCACCATAGCATTGCATGTGCCTGGAAGATGTGGAGCACTCTAGGGAGTGTGGCATGCCGCGGTCGTAAGATGTTGCCGCATGAGGGTGATCGTCGGTGAGGGCATACATCACGTCATATCATCTTGCATTAACAACAGTATTAGGATTGTCTGATTTACTGCTTTACTATTATCGCGTGATTGAATTGTGAACATGCTAATCTTTGCTCTATGATTCCACTGAGTTGATCACTCATTCCCACGTTACGGGATGGTGTTTGCAACACCCACCAGACCCTGTTGTAGCTGCAGGTGAGGACGAGATCCAGGAGGTGGAGCCAGAGATCGACGAGGACCAGGATGAGTTCTCGTATATGCAGTATCATGACGGCTTCCCGTAGGCGACCTGGATCGAGGGGACATCAGTGGGACTTTCCTTTTTGAACATTATTTTTTGTTATGTATATGTACATGAGACTCAGAGATGTAGTGATACTTTGGAGACAGATGAGATTACTTTATTTTTCCATACAGTGATATATACATTGTTTAGTCTTCCGCTTGCTTTTATCACTGGATCTGAAGTATGAATTGCAGTTTTGGTATACTTTTACTCATGTGAATGCTTTAAATCAGACAACATCGAATCATAACCATTTTTGTTGCATAAGTGACGGTCTGGAACTCGGGAGTTGAGTTTATACACAACCCCCGATTTTCAGGGTGTTACAAGTTGGTATCAGAGCATGAATGAGAGTATACTGGGCCTGGGTTATGGTCTTGCGACGTACGCTGTCGCTTCCTTTGACTTAGGTGGGTGCGAGAAGGGTCTAGAAACACGTCTAAGATCGCAGATTCGCCGATAGGCGAAGTCTATTAGGATCGATCGCAAGATCGAGTCTGTAACGTATCTCGGGTCGCGTAAGGCAACCCGAATCACTTCTAAGCTGTAGGAAGTCTGGTGGGGACGTCCTATGAGCGGTTTTAAACCGCAAAAAGTGAATCCTTGGGCCATGGGATGACCACGACTCCTGTAATCAATCGCCAGGGCTTAAAAACTCCGTTTCGCCAAAAATTCTCAAAATTCCTCCTCTAAACACTCCAACCTTCAGTTCTTTCTTATCCATTTCATGTTAGGCATCAAAACTAATGTGAAAATAACACAAATAAGTGCCTTCACAAAATTTTATAGTGAATAGTAAACTTTTATGAAAAATAGCCATAAGGCCATTCTAACTTCACTTTCTTTAGCAAATAAGGAGCTAGATAGGTGTACTGGATCCTTCTACCCCAAATTCATATGCTGCATCATATGATTTGGTATTCAGAATTGCGATGTGGACCCGAAAAACCCCGAACATATGTTTGGGCTCATACAGACCAAATTATTGTGAACTAAGGGGTGGGACTTAACTTTTTGGGACCCTGGGACCATGGGGGACCAGACCCATGGGGTCCCACCAGGCAACTTGAAAGTTGGCCGGCGATGCCATCGCCGGTCGGGCGATGCATCGTCAACCGGCGGTGTTCGATGGGGCTGCTCTTCGGGCGCACGCCCCTAAATGGGGTCCACACCCTCCCTATATACCTCCCACCTCACGGAAACCCCCAAATCTCACCCCTCCTTCACAAACAGCCCTCTACATAGCCCTAGTTTCGATTTTCAGCAACCCACTCCAAACCCCAGCATCCCAAACCACTTTTAGGACCCTCCTTGGCCAAAACCGACCACCACCCATCACTTATTGGGTGTTGGCAACCTCTTTCCTTGAAGATCTCACCATTTGGAGCTCCAAAATCCCCCAAATATAGCTGAAATCGTGAGGTGCTCCATCCCATCTTTTTATTTGTATTTCTCTTTGAAACTACAGCCTTGGGAAGCTTGAAGCATCCCTCTACGACGCCTAGATTTCATTTTCTCAGATTGGGCAGCCATTTCTCCTCATTTTCAGCGTTTTCCATGGCTTTCGTGGAAGCCATTTTGGGCCTTCTGTCACTCTCATCCATCATATCTTTGATGGGTAAGAGGAAAACCGCAACGGACGAGGCTGGGCCGAGCCGCCCTGCTCGATCGAGAAGACCGCGGGGTGGTGCCGCAAGTTCAAGCACCGCCGCAGGTCCAGCTGTAGTCCTGGAGTGCCGTACAAAGCGGGATTTGGATCCCCATGCACACCTTGGACGAACAATTTTATCAGAGATGCCTCATGGCGAATACACTGATCGTAGAGTGTTATTTGAGGCGGACGTAGATGGACGATTGTTCGGCGAATATCTGTTATTCGAACGCATTGAAGCTGCACACTGGGGACCGATCTTTGAAGCTCGCGCTCGTGCTCATGTGAGCACTGTTCGTGCCTTCTATGCTAGCATCCAAAATCCTACCTTAGAGCCTTTGCAGTTCAAAATCCCTTTTGGTAGAGATCGGATGGCTACGATCGACGTTCGGTTGATTGCGCGACTTCTCAACGTGCCTCTAGGTGATGTGCATCCAAGTGAGAAGAATTTGAGGACTAGACGTGAACGAGATCACCGCACCAGGTTTCTGTGCGGTAAGTTGGTTCCATGGCAGCCTAATAATAGCCTCAAGGCGACGTACATGTCTGAGGATTTGCGCCTCCTGCATCATATCTGCACGTTCAATGTCTATCCCAGGTCGACGAACCGCATTGAATGCACACGTCTTATGGTCGATTTCTTATTTCTGGTGGCCCAGGGAGAGAACGTATGTATGGCTACTTTCATCTTACGGCAGATAGTTCTCATAGCCAGGTCGAGAAGAACATCCGAATCACTTCCCTTTGGCCGACTTATTTGTAAGATTGCACTTGAGTTTGCCTATAGACTTGGGCCCGAATTGCCGGTATCGATTCACACCATCGATGAGTCGACAATGGTCAAGATGAAGATTGGGTCGCAATACCGTGAAAATCAACTTGAAAGGGATAGTGGGGATGACTTTGATGAAGAGGAAGATCAAAGCGAAGAAGAACCTAGAGCAGAGGTTCAGGAAGAAGCTCAGGAAGAAGCAGAAGAGGAGGCTCAGGATACTGATGAGAGCCCTCCTCCTTCTGCGCAGACTACTATCGACGATCGCATTGCTCGGATGGAGGAGAGTCAGACCACTTTGCGAAGGGAAGTCCAAGAACTTCGAGCAGAAGTCGCTGATGCCAAGGCCGTTACAAAGAAGAAATTTGGCAAGATGACTCGCACCTTGAAGGCAATCCTGTGTTGCTTACAGGATAAGGGTGCTCCTTCTCCGTCACCAGACTCCGACTAGCGATGCGATCTTTGATGTTGTTATTAGTAGTTAGCCATTTCCTGTTTTATGTGTGTAAAGCCTATTAGGGATAGTGCTTTGCTTATGTTGCTGTTGCTTAACTGTCTTAATTTTCCATGTAATTCTAGTCATGATGCTTGTAAGGATATATCCCTTGTATTGTGACAATTTTGATTAATTGAAATGCATGGAATGCCTTTGACTCTTTAAGTGAATGTTTGCGGTGTAATTGTGCAATTGAGACTGACAAGGTTGCACCCTATTTTGAATATAGGGAATGCCACCTAAGACTACGAGGAGCGCGGTTCGACTTTCATTGTCAGAGCAGATGGATCAGACTCCCTCTCAGTCTGGCACTCGTCCGGACCCTGCTGTGGGCCCGATTCCTGAGGCGGTTCGATCGGCTCAGCCTGCTGTTGATCCTACAGATGGACCACCGCCATTTACACCATCTGTTAGAGAGCCACATCGCGCGTCTACTTCTACACCGCATCCGCCACAGCCTGCTCCACCCCCTGACAGATTCGAGCAGATGATGGGTATGATGCTACAGCAGCAGCAGCTTCTGACCACCATAGTGGGGACTTTAGCCCAGGGTGGGGGTGCGACTACATCTACTCCACCTGCACCACCTGCGCATCCAGCTGAGGATGCCTATACTTACGCCCAGGATGAGGGCATAGCACATCCTGCGCCGCTTGCTTTCCCTGCGGGGAATCCTGTCGACACATGGGGCCTTCTGGAGCGATTTCAGCGCTTGCGGCCTCCTACTTTCACGGGTTCTCACAGACCCGAGGAGGCTGAGTTCTGGCTCGACCGAGTGTCGAAGATTCTACGGATGTTGCACTGTACCGAGGCTGAGCAGGTAGAGCTGGCTACCTTCCTATTTGAGAGAGAGGCCAGTATGTGGTGGGATAGCATATTGCGGACTGTTGCCGCAGATTTCGTATGGACGTGGGCAGCATTTGAGTTTCGCTTCCATGAGAAGTATTATCCCCAGACCTACAGGCACGAGAGGGAGAATGAGTTTCTCCGTCTCAGGCAGGCATCGATGACAGTTACCGAGTATGAGCATCGGTTCACAGAGTTGGGCAGGTACGTCCCGACGATTCTAGCTGATGAGCAGATGCGCATATGGCGCTTTTTGGAGGGCTTGCGACCGGATATTCGGTCGAAGATGTGCTGTGTCAGTTTTCCCTCCTATGCGGAGTTGGTTCACATGTCCATGCGGGCAGAGCAGGATGAGATTACTTTATTTTTCCATACAGTGATATATACATTGTTTAGTCTTCCGCTTGCTTTTATCACTGGATCTGAAGTATGAATTGCAGTTTTGGTATACTTTTACTCATGTGAATGCTTTAAATCAGACAACATCGAATCATAACCATTTTTGTTGCATAAGTGACGATCTGGAACTCGGGAGTTGAGTTTATACACGACCCCCGATTTTCAGGGTGTTACACTGAGCCAAGCACGAGTTGGCAATACTCGGCTCGGCTCGTGTAACGTCCTGAATTTTTACTGTTTTGGATTTCTAAAAATCTTAAATTTTTTATGCAATTAACTTATATTATCACTTACTGACCATTAGCACTCAATGTTAGTTTATACACGGGTGATACCAGGCAAGAACCGCACAAGTCCGGTTAATCAACCGCAGGAAGCCAACGAATCCACCCGATCACATGAACATCATGTTTAGCCTTATGATTTACTCACATAGGGCTCAAATCTAACCGGCCCATTACTAACTAATCAAGACAATAACTAAATTAAAGATCTAACCGAAGGTGAGTCAAATAAGGCCCGGATCTTGGTTAATAGACCAAATCAACCCCATTACTCTTTTAGCCTAAAACTGATGGTTTAAAGTAATCATGACTAAATCTCCACTTTCACTAGTTATAAATAAATCACACTATCAACATAGTTAATCCAAACCCTAATCATTGCCCATGAAAAATTTCAATACCTAATTCATACCAGAAATGTCCCAATTTTTCGAACGAGATCTAGACCGCTTGTTGGTGGGGTATTAGTTCCAAAACTATAGAATAATGTCTGTCTTACTGGGCTTGACGTCCATCGTGGGAGTAAGACTTAGGTTCTGTTCATAACCGCTCAACTTGACCCAAAAGACGAGTGCATGAGAAGTGCAAATACCCTAAAGGAAGAAACTAAAACTTAAGTGAATTGGGTCATCCACTCTTATGCAAAGTTGAGGATTTCGGATTGTCAGTTTACGACCAAATTTCACACGTGGAGTAAGGATATTTTTCTACTCATGTCGGTATGTCGCGGCCCCGATCAATCATCAGTGACCGTTAAACAGACTTCTAATCATACGTGTTGATTAACATATCCAAATGGCGGGCCGATCATATCCATACGCAAATCATCATTAGGGATAACTATCCTACGGTGTATATCGACTTGTACACCCCATAATGAGCCCTAAAAGATTAAAAAAAACTCTCTCAAATGGCTAATATAGTATAAACCCAACCATTAGGTCCATTTACACCAAATCTGGCACTATATAGGGGCTTCATCTGGGCACCCCATCTTCCCATACGAATTTACATTTTTAAAGGAGAGAAAGAAAGAAAGAGGAAGAGAAAGAAGAAGAGTAGGGTGGGGGACGCTTTAATGCTTCCCTTCATCAGTTTCATCCAATCAAAGCCCTAACATCGATCATTTTCCTCCACCGAATCTGCCTCATTCGCGTTTGGAAGTTAAGAAATAAAACCTACTTTTCAACCTAGGTTTTTCTAAAATGAATTGCATGAATCTTACCTAATTTCTTCTAAATTGGTATAAGAATCATTTTCTTCAATTTTCTAACCCAAGGAGCACCATGAGTTGGGCGAAATGTCAAAAAGTGCGAACTATTATCTTTAGGTAGCCTAGCACCAATTTTACTATAAGTTTAATGATTATGAGTGTTAGGATGATGTGCTTGAGTAACCTATAGAGAGAACCTACCCAAAACCCTACATGAAAGGTCCCCCTAAATTCCATGAAATGATTAAATGTTGTTTATTTGTTCTTCAACATGATTAAGTTTAATTTTCTTGTGGCATGTTCATCCCATATATGATTTTAGTATAACCTTCCTTATGACATATATGATTACATAAAATCTTTGTTATATGTTGGTGCTTGATTAAATCCTTATTGTATGTTTGTGCTAGCATAAATCCTTGTTGTGTGTTTGTACAATGAATGATGTATAACTCTTGATCTTTTCGGTAATCCATCACAACACACATGCACATTAATTTTATATTTTTGTTAGTAATTGCATTGTAGAAAAAGCTAGATTTTATATTAAATGTATGAGAGCATGACTTCACTTATGTTGAAGATAAATCTTGAATTGTTAGAATGTTACTAAATGTCATAAAACCCCTATGTTGGTCAGGGTACTAAGGTAGGAGAAGGTGATCCCGTTGGTAGGACCATTTTGCGGCTAAACTAGCGAATTTGGGTGGATACGAATGAGCGACAGTAGTTAAACTACATGGGTCGCTTGTACTCGATGTCGTCCGTCACGTACTCGCTTGAACTTGCACGGTGTAGTTGACTTACTAACCAACTATGTCACGTCCCAAACTCAAAAAATGGGCTCACAAAATTTTTGATCGCCGAATCCGACGCCGACAGCCTCTGCAGTGCCCCATTCTCAGCTCTCAGCACTCGTATGCCAGATTCCAATCCTGAGATCCTATAAGGAGGATTTTCAGTATAATATTTTCTTGTAATGGAGCATAACCAAATCACAAAACAACATCACCACATATCCACTATATCAAAAAAAATTTATATAATGCGGAAAGGGAAATACAAGGTGATCAAAAAGTTCCAAAATAATCTAATGCGCACTCTTGCCTCAGTGCTGCTGCGATTTAATGTCACCTGCACACAACAGTCGTGTATAAGCTTACAAAAGCTTAGAGGGTGGCGTAAGTGAGTGTGCAAGATAAGTGTCAAATATGCAGTATCAGAGTAATATGAAAATATATTGGTAAGTCCATGAATACAATCAGTCGTACCAAGGCTATGCGATACAAGACATGAATGCTATTGACCGTACCAAGGTCATGCGATGTGAGGTTTACATAGCCGAATGTCATATGTGATATATAATACAAGCATATCAGTCCTCATCAAGTACATATGCCAGTACAATTTCTTTCTAAGATATCACCGGGGTCTAGTATACACCATATTGATTATTGCCTCCCTAACTGCACAGCCCAGCTAGCAGAGTAGACCACACTATTCGCCTGACTAGTAGTATGTTAATACCTACCCAGCTTATCGATCGCGGACTCATTTGCGAGCTGGTCAAAATCATCCTAACTTACAACTCCTTACTCAGGTGGATAAGGTCACACCTCCATCCAACTGACCATGACAAAGTGAGAGACACGGCCTACTGGTATTCGGCACTCGTGCATTCATGTATCCACTCGATCTAGACGTTGGAACATCTTTTAATACCAAAAAGGTTCTCAAATTTTCACCTAATGACATCCTATGTGCCCACAATGCTAAAGCTAATATTTTCGGGTACCCGATACGGCCATCCACGATGTGCTTGTGGAGGCCACGACCCTTATGTTACTAGGGCGCACAATGATCATATCACACATATGCTAGATGAATGAGTTACACCGTCAGTCATGCAGCAATCTTGTACGTACCACGCCCTCATGTGGGTAACTTGTATCAGTGAGTCCCATAAATAATTTGACCAATGGCATATGTTATGATCAGTCACTACTCATATCAAGCATACATATGATGCATATGGCATGAGTCATAGAATTATACTAAGCATATTATAATGTGATGAACTATCCTCACAGCGAAGATGGGCCTAGACGGCCGACACATAACCAGTATGGGCCTATCAATGGGCCCTAGGGAGAGTTATAATGCGGACATTTAACCAACATTATTCTTACATTGTGGGCGTCAAACCATCATTACTCCCAAGGTATGACTCACCATAAACATTATTATATACACCACAGTGGAATCATACATTACAATGGACCTTATATACATCCTACGGGCCTCAACCCATGGGTCTTGAATACATCGCAATGGGCCTTGAATATATCATATTAAGCCTCACCCATGGGCCAACATATATAACATCGGGCCTCCTCAAATGGGCCCCAAATGCATCATATTGGGCCTCGCCAAATATGCCATAAATACATCACTTGGGCCTCATCAAATGGGCCTCATATACCACATAATGGGGTGGGCCTGACTCTTTCCAAATGGGCCAATCAAATGGACAACTTGGGTACAACACGTACATCACGTGGGGGCCACGTGAATGGACGTTATGAATACAAAGTACATACATCTAGGTGGGCCCTCATAGATGGACGGAGTAGATATAACACATGCCTCATGATCAAGGCCTACCATAATGTTAATTTTTCCATCCAATCTGTTCATAAGGTCTTAAAGACCCAAATTAAGAGGAAAACAAATTTCATATTGATCCAAAACTTCTGTGACAACAAAAGGGTTTCAATGGCAGATGCTCAATCCCCACTCTTTTTATTTTGTGGTCCACTTGATAGGAAGATCTGCCTCATTTTGTCTCAAGCCTTAAGGCAAGCTCGCCAGCTGGATGGATGGTTTGGATGTAACACAGACATCAAGGGTGGGGTCCACTGGCCGTCCAACAGATGGACGGCCTGGCAAATGGCTGGACGGCATAGATAAAACACATGCATCGTGGCTGGGACCCATGGTCCCTGGCCTTTCTGTTGTCAACACAGCAGGACACTGCTACGTGTCCTCTGGACGTTAGTAGCAGCAGCACCTGTTGCATGTTTTTTTTATATTTTTTATGAAGTTTTTCCTAGGTGGGGCCCGCATTAGGAGGATCCACTCCATCCATTGGATTCTACGGCTCAAGACAATCTAAATGAGCCTAATATTCGATGTGTTTTGGTGTATAGAAACATTAGAGTGGGCCCTAACAGATTTTAACGGTAAAAACAACTGTATGGGTCAATGATATGGACCGCCAAATAATCGGATTGGCCTCATATTTCGGCTCAATGCCTAGAATGAGCTGGGGAATGGGATGGACAGCGTGGATTAGACCCATACTTCAAGGTGGGGCCTGCATGAGCGGCCCACCAGAAATTTTGAATCAAGATAATATTTTTGCTTGCTTTTAGTGCATCCCGTTGTCTGTTCACACTTCATGTAGTCCACGTCCAGCGTCCAGGGACACTGCACGGATGGTGTGAATATTTCATCAAGGTGGGTCCCACATGGGTGTGGCCCACTTGATTTGGATCAATTTGATATCTGTGTTTTCCCATCACCATTAAGGTATGGCTCACATGGCCTGAACAGTGTAGATCCTACCCATCCATCAAGTGGGTCCCACGAAGGTGGACGACATGGATAGGTTATATACATCATGGGGCCAACAACAAGGGAAAGAGAGAGAGAGAGAGAGAGAGAGAGAGACCGAGTGATGGAGGGACCCCGACACTATGGGCCCTCCCTTCCATAAATCATAACATACATCAAGTGGGTCCCATTATATGTGGGCCCACAGATCAAAATCAACAGTAGAGATCCTTTCTCCACAAAAATGTAAGGCCTAAATGACCCTATTCATGCAAGAAAAATAAAATCATGATGGGGTACATGGAGAATGGTCCACTCATGGAATGATCATGAGAATCAAGGTGGGCCATCGGCCACACCTAAGGTCCAAAGTGAGATCCATACCATCAATCGGTAGGCCTCACTTGGCCCATCATCAAAGCATTAAATCTAGGCCTAAAAAGCATCCAGCGTTCAATCTTCTTGGTCCGATGGAATGTCGAATTCCTTATACCTCACTTTGATGGAAGATGATGAGAAATAAAGGACTAGGATGATGGATCTTGGGATGAGAAGTGGGCCACACACAACACATCTTTCTCTCCTTAGAGTGCTTAGACGTGTACTTCTTGGTTGCTTGAAAAATGTGAAGAGAAAGAGAGGGAAAGGGTGGTTGTAAGAGAGAGGTGATGGTTGTGAGTGATGGATTGATGGGGAGTGAGTGATAGGTGATGGGTATGTACTTTCATGTATAGGTGCGCAAGAGAAAGAGTTGACTTTGGGGTTACTCTTATACTTGACATGAGGTGATTGATTGATTGATTGATTAATGGGATGGGTTGTAGAGATTCTCTTAGGTTCACAAATGTGCGGTATTTTCCTTGAACTGAATGTGGGCCCACATCTCCTGGCCAGGGTATCGAATCAGTGTGTAAGATGCGGCATTGAAACTACAGTGACGATACGGTCGCAATGGTACAGGTTTCAGATTAAGTCGACTCAAATATGCGGGATATGACTTAGGGTCACGTGCAAACGTCGATTATAGGTCGTGGATTGCCAGAATTTAACGGGGAGGATCGCGGGAGTCAACGGATTAGGATACGGGCCTTATAAACCATGTTTGTTAACCACATTTACTCACGCCTATATAGAACTTGGAACACCCTTCAACCACTGAAGCCTATTGATAACCATTTGAAACTGATCCACTGATGCAAGAACCGGACATAGTGGAATGAGACACTGTGTTCGAGTTATCAGCCTATGCTGGGGTGACGATCCTCCCCATAGTGACTGCGAACGATCCCTCTTCTCAACACTCCCCACGTGCTTGTAATCAGGGATGAGGAACCCAATGGGATCAAGGATCGCGGGATCCTGGCCTCGCGTATTAAGGGGCCTTGGCCTTGCAAACAGTTGAGGGTAATGATACGTGGGGTGTACCAATTTTTTTTATCTGTTGGATGAATGAAATTAACTAAATATTCGGTTAACATTATTCATGCATCGCATTAGTTAGGTTTTGACGACTCGACAGTTAAGGTTGCAATGAGGGAGTGTTGGTCATGCGTGATCGTTAGACGAAGTTGCTCGAGAGAGTGTTGGTGCAAGGTCATGCATCATATCATAATACATGCATATACATTAACAAGACTAGTTAGGGATCTATGAATGTATGCTTCTCATTAAATTCATCATATAATTGATGCTTATTGTAACTTAAGGCTAATAGTAACCACTGTGCTAGCTACTCACTACCACTCTGGGACAGTTTTTTAAAACACCAACCAGACCCTTTACTAGATGTAGGTGAGGAGGATCTCGGCGAGCCGAGCGGTGTGAGCATGAATGAGGAAGAGGATCTTCTTACTTCCAACTTATGGACGGATCACCGTAAACTATGCAGGTTGATTATGGGTTGTGGAGTTGTGGATCTAGTGCACTATTTCTTTTGGAAATTATTTTATAAGAATTTTGTTGGGCGACGCCTTATGCGACTTGTTTGATATTCTTATAGACTTATATTTCTTAGTCGTATTTGTTTCAGTAGATTAGTTATAGTTCCGGTTTATGTTCCAGCCGATTCCTTTATCGCTCATTTAAACTGATTTATGTACAAATTACCATAATTAGAATATACGCGACACCCAAGAATTCGAAGGCCAAGTTCCTACACAGCCCCTGAAAACCCGGGGTGTTACAGCTTGACTCGTGTACACCTCTATTGCTAGATATCTTGCAAATCAGTATACTTAAGTGGTAAATTGAGTGAAGATAATGTTGTTTCAATACTAAGGTCTTGGTATTGATTCCCAAGTGGGGTGTGACTAAGAATGGGGTGTATACTGCTGTGTTAACTAGAAAAAAGGAAAAAAAAAAAAAGAAGCAAGGTCGTCTTACACAATCATGAAAAATATGAATTTTTCAGAGACAATCCAGCACCATCAATATTTACTATTGTCGTTATCATATCCATACGATCACCGATCGAGTTCTTACATGGCGGATCACTCCAGTCACGTCATGAAGACTATACTCTTCAATTGTTTTGTTCACACAAGCAATCATAGGTAATTACTTTTTCTGCTTAATTTGTATTTCTTTTCTAATTATATTATTCATATTATTTAATCAATAAAATCAATGAACCAACCTAAATTTTAGATCTTATTTATCCATCATCGCATTATTAAGAAACTTAAAACACTATCACTATTAAAAGAAAAGTCCTTAGCTTATGGCAAAAATATCTCATTTTGAATGATTAACCTTCCCCCTTTAGAATTGCTTGATCGATGTAACATTGATGGCTGAACAATTAAATTCTAACTCGACTAGTTTGGTTATTGGGGTTTCAAGCATTCAATCGAATCGAGTTGAATATGACTCTGGTATGCTCAAAACTATTCTAATTGCACACATTTGATTGAATTCAGGACGTTAATTAGACGTGTGGCCATAGGTTCAGATTAAACAACAATGGATACAATCAATAGATATAAAAAGAAAGTAAAAAATATTACTAACAATGGTTTGAGCAAGTAAGTGAGATGACCATGGACTGGATAACTTTTAAACCTAGATGGTTGTGAGACAGTCATAAAAACTGAAGGTCATGGTTTGGATAGTAGGATGTAACTGAAGAGTCACTACGTGAATACTTGAGAATTTAGAACATTCCACGACAGGATCGTGGATATTTAACTAAACTAAATCTAACTTGCTACAATTATGCATTAAAAAAATGAAGAACTAGACTAAACTAAGGTAATTGTCTTGGACACCCTGATGCATAGCTCAAGTGGTAGACTGGGTGAAAGATACCTCGTTTCAACACTGAGGTCTTGGTATTGATTCCCCAATGGGGGTGGCTAATAGTGAAATGTGAACTGATAATGGGTTAGTCCCCCCCCCCCCCCCCCCCCAAAAAAAAAAAGAAGGTAATTGTCTTAGACTTACTATAGCATGGTGTTGGACATAATTAAAGATGCCACAATAGGCTGAGGGATGAAAGATTGATTAGCAATGTTGAGCTGAAAAAAGTTATTGTATTTGGACCGATAAGGAAATGGAGCTCTCCTTCCCATTTTGCCTTTATAGACTTGGGTTAGTTTATGGCCGTACATATAGTCCATTGGCCTTCAGGATTGCTGTTATGATTGGTTAGCGGCCTTAGCTCGATGTGCTTCTATTCTAAGACTAGACCGGCTAGATAATCAGTGCATTGCCGTATATGGTCATATTTCTATTTTAAGATGGTTTTTTCCCCTTTTACTTTGCTTGATTCATGAGTATATGTGGCCAATTAAAGCCGAACATGTGTCTCACTGTCTTAACCTAACTGTTTAACACATGTAGCATATACTTATTTCATACATGTCACCGAGTGGATAACCAACTCTAAGGTTTTGGCCGTGCATGAGTATTCTAGCTTTTCTGGCATGACACGGGTATTCTGGAGATATCTTTTGGATTCATGTGATCTACTTTTGAGCTCGGTGCCTTTCTTTGCCTTGTATGAGTAGGCCAATGCATGGTACCATCTTGCTTGTTGGATCTTAAAGAGTCAATGTAAGCACATTTAAGAATTTTGTTATAGAGTTGGTGTAACGTCGTCGATTTTTGCCAACTTGGAGTTGGACGTCATTGGGCATTACCTTTGCTTTAACGATTTGAGTGCATTTGAGTGATGTGAGGTCCACAAAAAACCACAAGAAAGAGTGAAAGTTTGAACTTTAAAGAGTGGGAACTGACTCCAACGACATATAGGCCAAAAAAATATATTTTCGGATAGTCCTAGGAGGTGCCACCAAGGAAAATGGACAACACTTTCAGATTTTAACAATTTCAATGCACTGACTTCAAAAATTCATATATTTTTTTATTTATAATTCCGATTGAGGTGATTCAAAAGCTAAATTGAAGCTTAATGAGTCTAGTTTTATATAAAAATAAACAAATAATAAAAAATATTTAAAAGAGGTTAATTTTAGGGTGTTTTGAAAACTGTACCAAAAATCTTAGTTTCAAGCATCTGGTACTTCCAAAAATTTTAGAATTTTTCTAGAACTCAAAATTTAATGAAATTTGGTAAAGATAAATTAGACTTGATGATGAACTATTAATAAAAAATAAAAACAATCTAGTAACTAAAACTGTCAAAATTTTTATATGAAATAGAACTATTGAAACTGAAAATTTTCTACAACTACACATTGTTAATGGGCTGCGCGTATCTTTTTCATCTTAGAATTTTTATACTTGGCATCTTCTAAGAAAAAACTTCATCTAATCATACTAGGAATCATCCTATATGATTAAATTTAAATTTTTTATTTTAATATATTTTACTAAATCAGGTAGTTTCAAGTATAGTTGAATTAGGGTTCTTGAATAGGGTGATTATGAACGAATCATCGTTCTCTCTAGTTGTGAATAGTCTACATTATGAATTTAACTAATCCAAACCCCAGTCATTGTGTATGAGATATCCTGCTGCCCAATTCATCTCGAAAATGCCCCGATTATCTAATAAACTCTAGACTGCTCATTAGTGGGCCACTAGACTCTAAACTATAGAATAATGACCGTCTTATCAGGCTTGACATCCATCGCATATGTTGATCCAGGATAGTATCTCCAATGCTCAACTTGGACTCGCAAGGTAAGTGCATGAGATGTGTGAATATTCCTTAAATCAATCCAAAACTTAAGTTGGTTGCCTTTCTCTGCTCTTTTGTAAAGTTGTGACTTTTGGACTTTTAAATTGTAACCAAATTTGGGAGAACAACTTAGAGTAATGTCCTACATAGATCCATATAGTCACGAGCCTGATCAATAGTCGGTGACCATTGAACTGACTTCTGATCATACTTGTCAATCAACGCGTCTAAATGGCGGGCCGATTGTGTCTATTATGCACAGATTATCACTAGGGCCAACTATCTTTCAGTGGACATCGACCCCTACGCCCCGTAATGGCTCCCAAAGAGTAGAAACAGAATCCCTTAAGGCTAGTATAGTAAAAATCCAACCCTTAAGGCCATTTACATCAAATCCGGTGCTATAAATAGGTTATTTGGGGGCCTCATTTGCTCCCATACGAATTTGTAAAGCCAAGGAGAGAAAGAGGAAGAGAAGAAGAGATGAATGAGAGAGATGGTAGGGCCTGGTGCTGGATCACACCATCCAATCCCTATGCTCACCGGATTCGTGCACGACCTCATCTCTATTCCCGATCTCGTGTCTTCTACAGATGAAATCCTAAGATTTTAGATTGGATTCTCCACTCACTTGCTAGGTAAGAGATTTTGTTACATGTCTTTCCAACTCTTTCTTTCATTTTGAGCCATTTGGGATAGAAATCTCATTTTATTTCTGTTGATTCTCGCAAACCTTAATATTAGAATTGAGTATGTTAAGGCTTTAAGTCATAATTATCAATTAGAGCGGTCCATACTCTTAAGAAAGCTGTAATCAAGCCCTATTCCATTACGATTTCGAGCATGCACCGATTATGAGTCCGATTTGTCGAACCGAGCTGATGGATCAACCAAATTAATTTAGTTAAGCCATAATTCATTATTTAATATTTAATTAGGACTAAATCCACGTCATTAACGTAGTCTTATACTTTAATTTAGGTTTGAAGCATTTTTCCCAAATTCCCCATGCTATGACTGCATCCGAGTCTAGAATTTTGACTCAAAGGTGAAGATCTACCCCTAAGCTTCTACTTGGCATTTTAGAATAATCAAATATATTTATTTACTATTTGATTGATAACATGCTTAATGAAATGCTTGAATAACATGAAACTCTTAATATTATAAAATTCTTAGATGTTAAATGCTTAGAAATACTAGGATTATTGAATTGTATCATGGTGGTGGACCGAGCTGTGTAAATTATCTAAATATGCGGATAGCCCACTTTAGGGATGCTATCCCAGGTTTATACGACCGACTGGAGTTGAACACGGACGATTGAATAGTAGTTGGAGCTACATGGGATGTTTTACACCCAATGTCAGTTTGCCCAAGGTCCTCTATAGTCGTTCACATCAGTCTATTGTAAGCTCAATCAATTTTGTGTTTGGTAATTGTATAACATTCAATAAAATCTAAGATACCACATTTCTCAATGAATGTGTCCATTCATAACCGTTAGTGCGATACGATCCCACTAAAACTCGTAAGTCGTGCATGGTGGTATGAGACGTCGTGTCCAAGTTGTTGGCCTATGTTAGGGTGACGAGCCTCCCCCTAGTGACTAGTGAGCATTAATGAAAATGATAGATCGTTGTTCGAATGGCCTCGCTCAAATTACACGACCGATAGTTACGTGCCAGAATACCATTTGATCGACTCGGGCGTGGATGGAATTGGTGACGCACCCTTTCCTTTTGGTGATTTAGTTTTACGTGATAAGCCCGCACCTCTGTAATGCCCCAGCTACTGTTCATCCGGGCTGTGGTCTATGCGTAGGTTGGGTGATTCAGACACCCTTTAAAAATAGCAATCCAATCGGTCGGGGCAACGTGTTGGCCGGTGGTACCGAGCGATCATACTCGGTTTAGGTGACGACCCATACCGGGTTGATCCTCATACATTTATGTATCATACTGTACCTTTAAAATTATTGATTTGTGAGATAAACAGGTGACACCTAAATTTGGATCAAATAACACTGGCAAAGAGTCGCTACATGCAATAACGAGCCAAGTGATTCGGATAAGGACTCGTGATATAACGTCGATATCCTAGTTTCGTCAATATGCTGGATGAATTGAACTTAATAATTACTCGGCAAACATGATCATTTATTGCATCGCATTAGTTAAAATGTAGCAAAACAGGCGTTGAAGTCACGTGTTGAGGAAGTGTTGTCATTTGCGAACCAGGTGGTCGGAGTCATGTGTTACAGGAGTGTCGAATGGTGAGAGCATACATCATATCATATTTTCATATACACATTTAACAAGAGTATTTAGAAAATATTTGATTTATTTTTTTTATCATTACCTGCGTTGACTGGATTGATAACACGTGTAACTGCTTAGTATCTGTGTGTTAAATATAACATGCTTAAGTTTATTACATGTACGAATATGTATTTATTGTGAACTCGTTAATCCTTAAAATGTCCCAAGTAACAATCTTGAGGATATTTCTTCACTGTGTTGGTGTTTGACGTCTTCTAATTGACATATGCAGATAACTCGAGAATAGGACCAGTCGGTGGTGTGCTCAGGGCGAGTAAATCTCTAGCTTTTTCTCGCTTGGTAGTTATTTTTCTGTTTCTATCGAAATTATTGTGATTTGTATAATTCTCATATGAGTGGTCACCACTTTTAATATTATAACTTTTGGGCATTAGCCCTATATCTTTAGATTTTCGTTACCTTAACCTCGTTTTGGATCCGCTAAATTGAATTGTGTAACTCTGATTATCTGTGTGTGAAATAAATGTGAATCTGAATGAGGTCACATGTGCATTTTTATTTGGTTAACATCAAGGAACTCGGGATCAGTGTCTATGTACTTCAGTGCCGATTTTTGGGTGTTACAGTTGGTGAACAAATATTGGACAGTTATGGATGAAAAATCAAATAAAACCATCTCAATAAATGGTTGTTGACAAATCGAAGACCAACAAGGAAAGTGATTTCTATAGTTTAATCAGCACGTTGCATATGCAATTTTGAGTGCGTATCATGTTATAAATTTGATATTCTCAAATTACGTATTTATAATTTTTCTAAAATAATAAAAGAAACTGAAAATAATAAGGAAGACTAAAGCACGTGTGGTCACGTTGTCCTTAAAGCATCACTCATTCTCAAAGTAATTGAGACTGTTGATAGGTTGCAGGCAAATAACTTATAAGATATAACGGGCGAGTATGTGGTTCTGTGTTCGATAAGCATAAAAAAATCACTAATGGAAGTCTATATACACAGTTTGCCGAAATATTAAAAATGCAAGAAAATTCTCAAATCAAAAAGAAGGTCAGAAAAGAAGTAGCAGGCTTAAACCACTACTTGTCTATTTCTTGAGGATTTACTGATTAAGGTTTGTATTAAACCATGCTAACTTGTAAAGCCTTGAAAATCGGGGGTCGTGCATACGCTGGACTCCCGAGTTCCCGAGAGTCACTTATAACCGATTTCATTAATATGCATTTAAATATGATTTAGTTGCGCAGCCTGAAATTCCCTAGAACATAAGGCATAAACATACAAGCCTACTAAGATGTAACACCCTGTATTTTTGTCAACCTGGGGTTAGACGTCCTTAGGCAATGGGTTAACCTTATCACATTCAGATCTCAATCTCAAAGCCAAAGAAATCGCTTTTCAATCCATTTCCTTCAAAACTCACCTTTCACCACCTCATTCTTCAAATTTCTCCAAGTACTTTCATATTAGACACGACTCCTCAAGTTTAAATAGTAAAGAATACTAATCCTAGGGTATTAATGATGAAGAACAATACCGAAGCTAAAAATTACCGTGAATAGTAAATAAATGGGTAAAATGGGTTTTGACCCATAACCTTTTGGAATCTAACAAAATAGATAGGTTAGTTGGATAGATTAGTGTCTCCTACCCCAAATCATATGCTATACACTACAGAAATTCAATCTGGTTTGTAAACTGGCCCCAAAACGCTCCAAACGGAGTCATAGGCCTATCTAGGCTAAAAGACAATGAACCAGGGTGGGTCCTACATATATTTGGGACCTCTTGGACAGGGGGGCCACGCCCCATGTGGCCGGCATCACCGGTTTACAGTTTGACCCGCAAGGACCTCGCCGGTTTGGCGAGGGCTCGCCGTACGAGGGGCCCCACTAGGGCTGAATTTTGGGCCGACGCCCTTAAATGGTTAGGGTAGCCCCCTAGTATGTGAGTCGTCCCTTATAACCTCTCCGATCAGGTATTTCCTTCACAAAGTGACCCTCCAAGTTCTCCTTTCTCACCAAAATGCCTGACTTTTGGCAAAAACCACCCCTGCAAACTCTTCCTTCTTCCGTTTCCAAACATCCTCGCTCCACCCTTCAAATCTCATATCAAACAAAAATCAATAAAGGTTACTTCCTTTAGAAATTCAACGAGAATCAACTAGCGCTGCACTAGATGACCTGTGAAATTCTCACTAATCACTTTCAATACGATCTGCTAGAGTCAAAACGTATAGGATAGGTAACGCTACAATACCGTAAAACCTAGGATCAAACTCTATTCCCGATTGCTCTCCGGAGCACCTTGAAACTTTGTATCGGCTCTGGACCACACGTCGGAAGTCCAATTACCCCGAACTTAGACAATCCTGACCGCCTAGTTGGACTTGACAATCACCTCAAAAATCAAGTCGAAATGATATCCCACAACGATTTCCTTGAGTCCAGAGTGAAGAGTGTGAGAAATGTTAGAAATTAATATAATTTATGAAATCTACCACGTGTCGCTTGCGCGACATTTTCTAAGCGTTCTGACGGACAGAATTCGATCAAATTTTACCCTCGGATCAGGATAGGTGGCCCTTACATGTCAACGCACTTGTGGCCCTGATCGAGTACCGGTAGCCGTTGAACTAAAACTGGTCCACCACGTGCGATCTGGGAATACTACCGGACTGAAAACTTGATGTGAGCAGGATCCAGGATCCAGTATCCATGAGCTTTAGTCCGACCGCATTCGGCCAAAGGACCTCCAGAAATGCTCCGTTGAGACGGAACAGTCCGTATTTGGACAGAAAATAAGTATACTTTGGCCCCAAGTCTATTTCCATCACTTTTGGACTTATAAAAAGGGCTTAAACCCTTACTCTTTCATTCCATACAAATTTGGAGAGAGAAGAGAGAAAAGAGAGGGAGAAAGAGAGAGAAAGGGAGGGAGATTTGGAGCTCTCCTGAAATTCTTTCCTACTACTCCATGTTCCATAGCCGTCGCTTCTGCACCGCCATTCTGGTGTTTTCAGCACCATTCTTAGGTAAGAAATCCTAACCCTAACCTGATTTGAAGCTTAGAATAGTTGTAGTGTTGGTATAGCTAACCTGTTTCATGTCATAGGTAGCGTACCCGCCGTTGACGAGACTTATCGTCTGAATCAACTCCGTTTCATAATTTCTGGTTTAAGGTGAGGATTTTAGACGCTTAGATTACCTGTTTTCAAAGCTTTCAATGCCGTTTAATGGTAGATTGCTGATGAGGATGTTATTTGACATGTACAACATGCTGTCCGTTTTTCATTCCGTATACGTACGAAGAATATGAGATTTAGGGTATTTTAGGTATTTGTAGGAAATACTGTATACATACGTATTTTGTCGATATGATTGCCATGGATATTTTCTGTGTATTTATAATAGTTATGGATGTATGAACTGTTTGGCGAAGAGATTCGCCCTAATGCACATATTGGCCGACATATGCTATGTAGACTAATGTGTGTAGACTAAGTGTTTGTTGAAATGCCTAAATCAATATGATTTATTCCTGCCATATGTTTTGAATGTAAGAACATGATTGTGCATAAAGAACATGATTGTGTAGACTAAGTGTTTGTGAAATACTCGTGTTTGATTAACTGCTTATGATGTACGTTACAACATGCTGATAACATGCTGAAATTTCTTGTATTTCAATTCTGCCTCTCTCATCTGATTACTGTTTCACATTACACATGCTTGGGGCTATACTATAGTCCAGGCAGTCGGTAACAGTTTAGAATTCGTGGTTGGATTCTATTCGCCACGAAGGATGTGTATGACGAATCCGAGTTGTACTAGAGTCGTCGGCAGTGGTCAGGCTACACGAAGTGCTTGTGCACTTCATGTCGGTCGATTCAATGTGCAATCGTGCTAGTCGGACTCACCAAGTAACCCAACTGACCATTGTATGTTCACCTTGTAATTGTCATAACTGCTTGAACCTATGGTACTGAACTTACCATTGAAAATTTTGTTAACCATGGTACCTTGATCCATAAAGACTCATGAGCCGGGCATGGTGGTATGGGACACCGTGGTCGAGCTGTCGGCCTACGCTGGGGCCACAAACCTCCCCGCAGTGACTAGTGAGCACCCTACTCTGAGCAGATTATGGTGGTATGGGATACTATATTCTTGCTGTCGGCCTACACTGATTGGTGACGAGCCCGTTGTAGTGACCTTGAGTTTATCCTGACACCGCATGGGGGTGACGAGCCCTTTGTAGTGACTTTGAGTTTATCCTGACACCGCATGGGGGCGACGAGTCCTGATGCAGTCTTAAGGATATAATAGGCCTGTATTGATAAGGTGATGGGGGAGAGGAGCAACGAGTGGGTACAACAGCCCTGGCAGCCCTTGCAGCGACCTATAAATATAACATCGTATGAGATTACTAGGAGTGACGACCCTAGACAGAATCTATGTTGGGATTGATATAAGGAAGGTACCCTAGTTTTCCAATCCTGTTGTATGAAAAGGACTAATAACAACTTGGTAATCATTATCCATATCGCATTGCATGTGCCTGGAAGATGTGGAGCAATGCGGGAAGAAAGCATGCCACGGGCATAAGATGGTGCCGTATGAGAGATTATGTCGGTGAGGGCATCCATCATGTTATTTCATGCATACATTAACAACAGTATCTAGGAATGTTTGATTGATTGTTTTGCTATTATCACGTGATCGATTTGATAACATGCTAATCTTTACTCTATTATTCCACTGAGTTGATCACTCACTCCCACGTTACGGGATGGTGTTTGCAACACCCACCAGTCCCTATTGTAGTTGCAGATGATGGCGCTGCTTGTGAAGTGGAGCCAGACTTGTATGATAATGAGGAGGACTTCTCTCCGTGTTCTGATCGACGGGATTACAGAGAGGTTGATTAGACGCCTTGACACTTGTCATTTTATATTTTCGGAGCACTCATGTATATTCTTTTCTTTCCATTTTTGGAGTATACATGTATTTAATTAACCTGGTAACATGTTCACACTCTGGAGACTTACAATCAATTATATATTTTATGTATTTATCACAGTCTTCCGCTTGCTAATTTAACTGTCTCTGGAGTATGATATGTTGTTTTGGCTTAGTCTCAATCTTGTTTAATGTCATTCTACAGACAACATGCATTTATCATTATCTATGTTGCATAAGTGACGTTCTGAAACTTGGGAGTTGGGTTTCTACCCGACCCCCGATTTTCAGAGTGTTACAGATGGTATCAGAGCATGATTTGGATTAAACCGGACCTGGGTTATGGTAACACAACGCACACCTACGCACTCTGACTTAGGAAGGGGGCGATGGAATCTAGAGACCATATTAGAATCTCAAGTTTCACCGACGGGTGAGATTAACTACCGAAGAATAGATGCATGTGTAAGGTATTGCCCCTAGATTAGGTGTATCCCATGGTTTCTAACACCATGTTCAGAACATATATAATTAAAGGTAAATCTCAGGATTCCTTTCAAATTTCACTTAGAAATTCTTCATCTTAGGATTTGGAAATCCCATCTCCTACTTCCCAACACAAGACTCATTTTTCAAAGTCCATGAATCTATTTTAATCCCCTCCCACCCTCCTACCAAATATGTCATTCCTAATCCCAAGGTGGGATTAGTAACGCTATCCATTTAATACAACTTCATACCACTAGCCCAAACAGGCCCTTAGAATTTTGGACCTAGAGTTGGTATTCCTAGATTTAGAAAGATCTGACAGTATAGAAAATCTAATAAATTAATGATGTAAACCCTAGGACCCCCTTAATTGATATGAGCATATGTGTAGTGCTTGAGCGCAGTTACGTTTAGGTTTGGGCAACTCAATTCCAATTAGGTGACCTTTCACCCTAAGTGATAAAATAAATTTCATGTATCAGAAATGATATCAAATCATCTCGCTATGAGCGTGGACTTTAGATTACAACTATTGGATTACCACTACCCATAAGTTAAGACTAGGCTAGTAGTTACTAAGGAATTTAAACGACTGATTTTTCTAAGATAAGTGAAATATAGACTTAGTTAGTCGGCTTGATTAGGTTGAAGTGAGACCTCATTCTTTCGTTGAATCCCCATAATACTTATAGGCTTCTTTAATAACTCTTAGGGAGGTTGGTTGATTAGAAACTATTCACGCTTGGAGAGAACTTATAAATCCCTTAGAATTAGTAATAGGTCAAATCAATACACCCCTTTAGAATTGTCTTCCCAAGGACTTATTACATTCGAAAACACGGAATAAAGAAATTGCATATATAAGGGAAGTATTCGCGGTTTGAATTGACTTCTCAATCTTGGTAGTTGCCAATGAATCCAATGCTCTGATCAAGCAGAAGATCGGCATCGGCTAGGATTAAGAACTGATACGACGAATTTTCTGTCAGAATATAGGCAAAAACTCTATGTATCCGACTCAGACCTACTACGCAACTTTTCTTCAATGTTGGCCCGACCACTTACAAGCAAAAGTTTGTTAATTCTCCCTTAGAAAGTATTAAGAACATTTATCCGATAGGGTATAGATATCTTGCCACAAACTTACACCCGACCCTGGAATTAACCACAACACCCAAGAGAAGTCCTAAATTATGCCTTGATCCGACATACGGATCAGGACATGGATCCTTAAGCCTTTAGAGTAGAAATAATTTTTAAGGGGGGTAGAACCTTATGAGCCCAATCTAGTAAGGTCAGCTAATACAACAGTTGAGTTAGAACTGCGCAGCGAAGCGTGGTTGACCCTCTCCCCACTGGCCCAGGATCGAAAGAAACTGGTCCAGGTTAGATAAAAAGGTAGAAACCCCTAACTCCCACCATGAATATAAATTAAGCCAAGACCCAAATACAAAATTTCAACCTTTCAGTGATGGGCATTCCCTAAGCTTTGGAGTGATCGGACTATACGGAGTTACTGAAATACACGATTGCGAAGCATTCGCGGCTTGACCCAATTCTCAATACTGGACGGCTACCAATGGACTCACTGTTTAGCCGAGGGGAAGACCCAGATCCACCAGGGTTAGGAAGGGATACGTTAAGCCATCTACCTTGGCAAGGTAGATAATCAAAGTATCGAGATCAAGCCCATTACAACTGTTTCTCCGTATTAGTTGACCATTGAAAACATATATTTTACTCTAAGTAGATGGGAATCGTCGTCAAGACTCCAAATAGATAAAGCAATGAATTGTAGCAAACCATCAGAATATAAGCAAGAAATAAAGAGTATGATTTTAGAAGGATAGACTAAAAGGCGTCAGACTAGCATAAATAGTAGACACCCTACCACCCATATAAACTTGAAATCAATAAAGCTTAGGCAAACGGAATAATAGGATTTTTACTCATTACCCTTAGCCAATTTCGGGGACAAAATTATTTTTAAGCGGGGTAGATTGTAACACCTCAGATTTTTGTCAACCTGGGGTTAGACGTCCTTAGGCAATGGGTCAACCTTATCACTTTTAGAGCTCAATCCCAAAGCCAAAGAAATCATTTTTCAATCCATTTCCTTCAAAACTCAACTTTCACTACCTCATTCTTCAAATTTCTCCAAGTACTTTCATATTAGACACGACTCCTCAAGTTTAAATAGTAAAGAACACCAATCCTAGGGTATTAATGATGAAGAATAATATTGAAGCTAAAAATTAACGTGAATAGTAAATAAATGGGTAAAATGGGTTTCGACCCTTAACCTTTTAGAATCTAATAAAATATATAGGTTAGTTGGATAGATTAGCGTCTCCTACCCCAAAATCATATGCTATAGACTGCAGAAATTCAATCCGGTTTGCAAACTGGCCGCGAAACGCCCCAAACGGTGTCATGGGCCTATCTAGGCTAAAAGACAATGAACCAGGGTGGGTCCCACATATATTTGGGACCTCCTGGACAGGGGGACCACGCCCCATGTGGCCAGCATCACCGGTTTGCAGTTTGACAGGCGAGGACCTCGCCGGTTCGGCAAGGGCTCACCGTACGAGGGGCCCCACTAGGGCTGAATTTTGGGCCGACGCTCTTAAATGGTTAGGGTAGCCCCCTGGTATGTGGGTTGTCCCTTATAACCTCCACGATAAGGTACTTCCTTCACAAAGTGACCCTCTAAGCTCTCCTTTCTCACCAAAACGCCTGACTTTTGGTAAAAACTATCCCTCCAAACTCTTCCTTCTTTCGTTTCCAAACACCTTCGCTTCACCCTTCAAATCTCATCTCAAACAAAAATCAATAAAGGCTACTTCCTTTAGAAATCTAACGAGAATCAACTAGCGCTGCACTTGATGACCTATGAAATTCTCACTAATCACTTTCAATACGATCTGCTAGAGTCAAAATGTATAGGATAGGTGACGCTACAATACCGTAAAACCAAGGATCAAACTCTATTCTCGATTGCTCTCGGGAGCACCTTGAAACTTTGTATCAGCTCTGTACCACACGTCGGAAGTCCGATTACCCCGAACTTAGACAATCCTGACCGCCTAGTTGGACTTGACAATCACCTCAAAAATCAAGTCGAAATGATATCCCACGACGATTTCCTTGAGTCCAGAGTGAAGAGTGTGAGAAATGTTAGAAATTAATATAATTTATGAAATCTGGCACGTGTCGCTTGCACGACATTTTCTAAGCGTTCTGATAGTCAAAATTCGATCAAATTTTACCCTCGAATCAGGATAGGTGGCCCTTACATGTCAACGTACTTGTGGCCCTGATCGAGTACCGGTAGCCGTTGAACTAGAACTGGTCTGCCACGTGCGATCTGGGAACACTACCGGACTGAAAACTTGATGTGAGTAGGATCTAGTATCCATGAGCTTAAGTCCAACCGCATTCAGCCAGAGGACCTTCAGAAATGCTCCGTTGAGACGGAACAGTCCGTATTTGGACATAAAATAAGTATACTTTGGCCCCAAGTCTATTTCCGTCGCTTTTGGACTTATAAAAAGAGCTTAAACCCTTACTCTTTCATTCCATACGAATTTGGAGAGAGAAGAGAGAAAAGAGAGGGAGAAAGTGAGAGAAAGGGAGGGAGATTTGGAGCTCTCTCTTGAAATTCTTCCCTTCTGCTCCATGTTCCATAGCCGCCGCTTCTGCACCGCCATTCCAGTGTTTTCAGCTCCATTCTTAGGTAAGAAATCATAACCCTAACCTGATTTGAAGCTTAGAATAGTTGTAGTGTTGGTATATCTAACCTGTTTCATGCCATAGGTAGCGTACCCGCCGTTGACGAAGACTTATCGTCTGAATCAACTCCGTTTCACAATTTCTAGTTTAAGGTGAGGATTTTAGACGCTTAGATTACCTGTTTTCAAAGCTTTCAATGCCGTTTAATGGTAGATTACTGATGAGGATGTTATTTGACATGTACAACATGCTGTTCATTTTTCATTCCGTATACGTACGAAGAATATGAGATTTAGAATATTTTAGGTATTTGTAGGAAATACTGTATACGTACGTATTTTGTCGATATGATTGCCATGGGTATTTGCCGTGTATTTATACTAGTTATGGATGTATGATCTGTTTGGCGAAGAGATTCGCCCTAATGCACATATTGGCCGACATATACTATGTAGACTAATGTGTGTAGACTAAGTGTTTGTTGAAATGCCTAAATCAATATGATTTATGCCTGCCATATGTTTTGAATGTAAGAACATGATTGTGTGTACTAGACAACTCCTTGATATAAGGATCTGTCATATTATATGTTGAAATCAACATACGTCAAGTACGTTGGAATTGTGTGGACTAAGTGTTTGTATAAATGTCTGTATTAGTAAGTATTGAGTAAGTGGGGTTGTAGATTAGCATTGAGAATGGATTCTCAACTAATTTAATGATGCACATGATTTCCTTCATACTTGTTGTATTTGAATTGGTTACCTTATGAGTGAAATACTCGTGTTTGGTTAACTGTTTATGATGTACGTTACAACATGCTGATAACATGCTGAAATTTCTTGTATTTCAATTCTGTCTCTCTCATCTGATTACTGTTTCACATTACATGTGCATGGGGCTATACTCTAGTGCAAGCAGTCGGTAACAGTTTACAATTCGTGGTTGGATTCTATTCGCCACGAAGGATGTGTATGACGAACCCGAGTCGTACTAGAGTCGTCGGCAGTGGCCAGGCCACACGAAGTGCTTGTGCACTTCATGTCGGTCGATTCAACGTGCGATCGTGCTAGTCGGACTCACCAAGTAACCCGACTGACCATTGTATGTTCACCTTGTATTTGTCATAACTACTTGAACCTAGGGTACTGAACTTACCATTGAAAATCTTGTTAACCATGTTACCTTAATTCATAAAGACTCATGAGCCGGGCATGGTGGTATGAGACACCATGATCGAGATGTCGGCCTACGCTAGGGCCACAAACTTTCCCGTAGTGACCAGTGAGCACCCTACTCTGAGTAGATTATAGTGGTATGGGACACTATATTCTTGCCGTCGGCCTACACTGATTGGTGACGAGCCCTTTGTAGTGACCTTGAGTTTATCCTGACACCGCATGGGGGCGACGAGTCCTGATGCAGTCTTAAGGATATAATAGGCCTGTATTGATAAGGTGATGGGGGAGAGGAGCAACGAGTGGGTACAACAGCCCTGGCAGCCCTTGCAGCGACCTATAAATATAACATCGTATGAGATTACTAGGAGTGACGACCCTAGACAGAATCTATGTTGGGATTGATATAAGGAAGGTACCCTAGTTTCTCAATCCTACTGTATGAAAAGGACTAATAACAACTTGGTAATCATTATCCATATCGCATTGCATGTGCCTGGAAGATGTGGAGCACTGCGGGAAGAAAGCATGCCGCGGGCGTAAGATGGTGTCGTATGAGGGAGTATGTCGGTGAGGGCATCCATCATGTCATTTCATGCATACATTAACAATCGTATCTAGGAATGTTTGATTGATTGCTTTGCTATTATCGCGTGATCGATTTAATAACATGCTAATCTTTGCTCTATTATTCCACTAAGTTGATCACTTACTCCCACGTTACGGAATGGTGTTTGTAATACCCACCAGTCCCTCTTGTAGTTGCAGATGATGGCTCTGCTTGTGAAGCGAAGCCGGACTTGTATGATGAGGAGGAGGACTTCTCCTCCGTGTTCTGATCGACAGGATTATAAAGAGGTTGATTAGATGCCTTGACACTTGTCATTTTATATTTTTGGAGCACTCATGTATATTCTTTTCTTTCCATTTTTGGAGTATACATGTATTTAATTAACCTAGTAACATGTTCACACTCTGGAGACTTACAATCAATTATATATTTTATGTATTTATCACAGTCTTTCGCTTGCTAATTTAACTATCTCTGGAGTATGATATGTTGTTTTGGTTTAGTCTCAATCTTGTTTAATGTCATTCTACAGACAATATGCATTTATCATTATCTATGTTGCGTAAGTGACGTTCTGGAACTCGGGAGTTGGGTTTCTACCCGACCCCTAATTTTCAGAGTGTTACATGAGATGAAAGATCGAATACATATATCTATGTACATGTCCAAAAAGAATAGAAGGGTCGCACACGGCGACCCCCAACAAAATCACAAAAGAATATCTATCCAAAAAGAATAGGACTGAGCTCTCTGCTCAGCAATCCAATGCCTCATCTACTGATCTGATGAAGGCCCTCCCATCAACTGAAAGTAAGAGAACTCGTCATCTTCCTCGAGGCTCGCGTCGTCAGGCTCCTCATGCGCGACATCACCTGCATCTAAGGAAGGTTCTGGTTAGTGTTTTAAAACACCGTCCCAGAGTGGGAGTGAGTGATCAACTCAATGGGTGCTATTAGTCTTAAGTTACAACAGGCATCAATTATAATATGAATTTAATAAAATGGAATCAATCATCAATTCCTAGTAACTCTTATTTAAATGCATGAATGTGAAATGATATGATACATGCCCTCGCCACAACGCTCCCTCGAGCGACTCCATTTAACGATCAAGCATGTCAACGCTCCCTCAAAGTGACCTCGACTTCTGAGTCGCCACCCTAACTAATGAGATGCAGTGCGATCGTATTAACCGAGTTATTAATTAAGTCCATTCATCCAGCAGATTGGGGAATCTGATACACTCCACAAATCAAATGCCCTGAACTAGTTGCGAGGCCAAGACCTCCTAACGTGTGAGGCTAAGACCCCGCGATCCTTGATCCCGTCAGGTTCCCCATCCCCGACTTCAAGCACATGGGGAGTGTTGAGAACTGGCATCACTCGCGGTCACTACGGGGAGGCGCGTCACCCCAGCGTAGGCCGACAGCTCGGTCACAGTGTCTCATTCCACCATGCCCGGTTCACGAGGCAGCGGATCGATTTCAAGTGGTTATCGAAGGGATACAACGGTGGTAGGGTGTTCCAGGTTTCATACATGTGTGAGCAAATATGGTTAATAATCAGGATTGACAGTAAGTAAGTCAGACCGCACGAGTCAGGTGAGCACGTGACGAGCGACATCGGGTACAAGAAACCTATGTAGTCGAACTACTGCCGCCCATACACACCCACCCAATTCGCGAGTTTAGTCTTAGGGTAGTCCAACCAATGGGACTACCGTCTCACCTCAAGTTCCTGCTCAATCAAGGGTTGATGATGATTCATATCATGCCAACATCAAGGTTATCAACTAGCCTACAGTAGCATGTTGCATACATTCTATCATACAGTTCAAACATACCTAACCAATATGTTACATTATCATAAATAAGGTGTATGTGAGTCGTGTGGATTAGTGAGGAAGTGAAACACTTCTTACATTTCAAGGAATGAAAATGCACAAGGGCAAAGCATCATACATGTTATAAGCAACAACATATGAGAAGATCATCTAACACATGAGTATGCAATCATCCGCTACAACTCAAACATGTGAGTGGCACAATAACATTATAAGAATAATATACAACATATAATTTCATATATCTCCAAACAAATCAACTAAATCCTAGGGTCTCTAGATTCTACAAGTATCTCACTCAAGCAAACAAAATCATTAAATTCATGGTATAAGTGGTGCTAGGCCACCTAAGATTAATAGTCCCCACCTTCGGGTTCGATGGGGGCTTGGAAGCGACCTAAAAATAGGGGTTTTGAGTATTGACCGGCCGAAATTTTAAAAACAAGATCTTGCATGTAAGGGATCCATGTCATTTCTTCTTCATAACAAGGGTTTCAAGAGGAGAAGAGTGAGAGAACTCACCTATATGGCCCACGGACGAATTTGGAGTTGCGGTAGAGAGTTTCTTTCGGAGAAGGGGTAAGGAGTAGAAGGGGTTGATGCCCTTAGCCCCACCTTGATTGAGAGTCCACCTTGCTCACCTTCACCCTCTCTTTCACTCTTTTTTCCTCTCTTTCTCTTTCTCTCTCTTTTTCTTTCTTTCTTTTTTTCCCTAGGGAAAAAATCGTATGGGGAGAGGGGTGCACAAAAGAAGGCCTTTTTATAATGTCAAAATTGGTGTAAATGGCCCTAAGGGCTAAATTTTTACTATACTAGACTTATGGGAGGGTCTTTCTAAGATCTAGGGCCCACTATGGGATGTACATATTGATATACACCGCAGGATAGGTTCTTCATGGCCCGATGAAGGACCATGTAAAATTTAGGAACGATCAGATATGGGATTCGGTTGTACAGGTCTGATTTGCGATCAACGGTCATCCCGACACGATCGGGACCCAGATTTTGTGGACGGGTGAAGGACATCATATTAGACCTTCACCAAAAATTTAGAAGGAATTCAACGGCTAATATGCCCGAAATCCCCGCTCCCTTGACAAGTGCCGAATTTTCAATATGGCCTTGTGTGGGTTGACCAGTGCTGAAGGAATGGCTTGGATAATTAGTTTTTGGGTGTCCAATGAGTCTGTGGTCCGCGATGGACCACAAGCTCAGTGAGATCTAGTGTTTCCTAAAGTTTTGTAATTTTCTGACCTTCCCACGTCGCGGTCTGGCCCGCACGGGCTGTTGCTAAGTATAAACGGTCATCTGCCTTGGCGGCCCGCATTAGGTCCTAACATGACCCGTCTGGTCTCCTCTGTTGGACTAATCTTAGATTAATTTACGTGTGGTATCTCACCATTAATAGTCTAAACGAACAGTCCTACGGCAAATCCTACATGGACGCCCCAGGATACTGTGCTGGTTAGACGGGACGTTACATAACTTGATTTTGCATGTAGGAAAACCAACTGCATGCTAGCTATTTATTATTGTTGGCCTAGTCACATGCAACAATTTTTATATGGTCGAGTTTAGTACTGCATGAGCTACCATCTCTTAAACGGCTAGTTTCAACCCATATATAAGACATATAGGTATCTTTCAGACCTTTAACCCATAGCCACACCTGTTCACGTAAGGTTGCGAGAGAGCGACTCATCTATGACACGTGCAAAGTGAGCCACTAGCAGCTTTACAGATACACTCCCTCACATGCCCATTCCCTTTCACCGAGATTGTGCATGTGCGATGCACCAGAACATGTAAGTCTCGATACTCCACTAATTCACAAAGCAAATAGTATGGCATTCAACACCCTACTTATAAACTTAAGATTTTCTTCTCTTTTCACACGCAGGACTATTTCTAAAACACCAAAAAAAATCTAAAATTTTAACAAACCATTTTCTATGTACTTATATAAAATATTTTTTAATCAAACATTTTACACAACATATCAATCGTTGTTAGTGTCCATTCACAAATCTCAAGACGATGCGTGCTAGGACAGACTGAAGAGGCTTTTTGGGAGCCCATGTGTTGAGATCTGAATCGTTCATCACCTGGGCCTACCGTGGACGTGCCTTCGCTGAAAGGTCGGGCAGGTCCACTCCTAGGTGAGCCACATGTTTGTGAGAAATAGGGACTATTTTTATTTTATTTTGGTCCTTTTAGGCTGTGGACCAGGGCATGTTCATGTTGGGCCCCAGATGATGAATGGCCTGGATCTCATATGCCCCATAGCAATTCTCGAAGGGATTGCATGTGAACTTCACTCCCAAAATCAGTTTTATTAGGCCACCTAAATGTAATCGAGCTGATGGACCGGATCATTCGTGAACTGTGCATGTGGAGCCAACACTTAGCAATCCGGACCGTTGATCTGATGGTGATCATAAAGATTCTGACCCTTAGAGCATAGCCATTGCCATGGCATGGGCTTCATTGCATGTACCCATTTTTGTAACCTTTAGATAAATGGGTCAAGGCCCATTACTGTAATTGTCGCATTGTTTATAAAAAAACGTCCATTGACGATCAAGAGCAGGTTGTTGATAGATTAGGACATCTGATAATCAGGGGTGGACGGTTGTGATGGTCTATACACCCAATGTATGTGTATATATATTTTATTCCTGGGAATTCCTTTTGAATTTCAAGCCCACAGGTCAAAAGCCACTAGCCGGATAGACGTCAATTCCGTTAATCTCGGATTTAATCCGGTGGCAAACACTATAAAAAGGTAAACTTGCGTTGAAATGACGATTTTGCCACTGCTTGTTCGACGTTGCTGCATGCATCCTCGTGGAAAAGTCAGATGGGCAGATTAGTCACCGTATCGAGGTGAAATTTAAACAAACAACGAATTCAAGGCCACCAAAGACGACCACCCTATGGTGATGCCCCTACATTCATCTTTAAACAGTGGTGGCTCATCCACCGTCCGTTCTGCATACAATAAGCTCTACCTAAACCGTTCAACTCTTTGGGTCCACTTTCAATGGCTCATAAACAAAAAACCACGTGGATTCAAGAAATATAACCATCTAACAAGTACCTATCAAATGGACGGTTAAATAGCAAAATTGTAGAAAGTCCAATCCTGCGCCGAAATTAAAATGCGAAATTTGACTGATCAGGGCAATTTTCTTCGTCCATGCTCCATTCACGGTGGGCCCACATGTGAATCAATATGAATGTGACACACGTGTGCCACATGTGTGGTGGATGAGTCAACCATGCAGAAATTGAAGTTTTTGTACGGTTAATGGTCACGGACATGATCACGTTCTTTATTGAATTTTTCTAATATGGTACGGATCGTGGAATCCAAGTACCGGCCATTACGTATACAACCAATATACCTTTACAAGATGTATAAACAAAGCCAGTGAGATTTAGGTACATACACGGTATTGTATGATATATTTCATCGGGATAAACTTTGATACTCCGGTGGCGTGATGGGTGATACTCAGGCAGTTAGAAATTACTTAAAATTCCATATGGGTCTTAGTTTTAGATGTATCACGGGCCAAATATTATGATTATTTTATTATCAGACTATTGGATCAGTGGACTGTGATTAAAGGGTTAAAAAAAACTAATAATAAATAAAATCCAATGGTCCTATTTCAATAAACAAGTGTCCAGAATCAGAAGTAAGGAATCCAGAAGAAACATGATATTAGGATTGTGACTTGGGATATTGGGAAGCATATTGCCTACTGACGCTGCCAGCAGCGAGGTGGCTAGTGGACGAGGCGCGGATTGGCTACTGACAAGTTGAGTAGGGAGACTGCTGCTGAAGTGACTTCACCAAGTTCTGTGGGCCTCATCATGATGTATGTTTTGTATCCACCCCGTCCATCCATCTGGAGAGATCATTTTAGGATAAGATCCAAAGAATGAGTCACATCCAACGCTCCAGTGGACCCCACCAGAGAAAACAGTGGGGACAGTGACACTACCGTTAAAAACTTCTAAAGTCCACAGAAGTGTTATATCAAGGTGATATTTGTGTTTTCCCTTCTTTAATGTCTTTGTTAACTTTTGAACAGGTTGGAGTTCGAAAAAACATCATGGTGGGCCTTAGGATAGCTTCAACAGTGGGCATCAATCTTCCCACTGTTTTCTTTGGTGGGGTCCACTAAAGCTTTGGATCTGCCTTGTTCTCTGGTTCATGCCTTAAAATAATATATCCAAATGAATGAACGTTGTGGATACAACACATACATAATAGTGGAGTCCACAGAACTTAGTGACGTCACTTCAGCAGCAAGTCTCGCTACTCAACCTATCAGTATCTAATCCGCGTCCTAACGTACGGTGCTATGTGGGCCCATCATGATATAAGTGTTTTAGTGATAGAGTAGAAAAATGGGACAGATCCAAATCTCAAGTTGGCCGCACCATTAGAAAAAAAAAAAAAAAAACATTGATGATTGAACACTCACCCTTAAAAACTTCCTAGGGCACACTGTATGTGCCTTATTTTTTTGGCTTATAACCTAAAAGATCTTAAAGAATCGATGGATAGTGTAGATAAAACACATACATCTTAGTGGGGCCCATGGAGCACCATCCAGTAGCTAATTCTGCTGACAACGTTAGTAGGTAATCTGTAACACTCCGGGTTTTTTAGGGGCCGTGTAAGAACTCAACTTACGAATTCCCAGGTGTCATAGGTGCCCTAATGGGCTTCATATTTTAATTACATTTGGATGATATCATAAACAATGAAGGATTTATCAAGATATGAAGCATAAGTACATCATAAAGCAGTATCAATTACTATTAAATACAAAAATATCCAAACCACGAATCCAAAATCATATAAATAGTGAACTAGTCACACTCATACATGACCCAAAGTGACTAAGGCCCTGATCCATACCCCGCAGTACCCCGAATTCAAACCTAAAGGATCCGCCGAAAGTCTGAAAGTATGGAAGCTCCTCTTTCCTATCCTTGCTCACCTCGCTCGGCTCATCGAGCTCCGCCTCACCTGCATCTAGTAAAGGGTCTGGTTGATGTTTTAAAATACCATCTCAGAGTTGGAGTGAATAACTAACTCAATGGTTACTATTAACCTTAAGTTACAACTAACAACAATTATATGATGAATTTAATGAAAGGCATACATTCACAAATTCCTAAATAGTATTGTTAATACATATACATGTATTATGATATGATGCATGTATATGTATTATGTTGTTATGATAGGACATAGTAACAACACTCCCTCGAGCGACTTCGTCTAACGATCGTGCATGACCAACACTCCCTCATTGCGACCTCAACTGTCAAGTCGTCAAATTGTAGCTAATGCGATACGTGAATAATGTTAGTCGAGTATTTGGTTAATTCCGTTCATCAAGCATATTGGGGAAATTGGTACACCCCACGTATCATTGCCCTCAACTAGTTGCGAGGCCAAAACCTCTCAACGTGCGAGACCATGAGCCTACTATCCTTGATCTCATCAGGTTCCCCATCCCCGATTTCAAGCACATGGGGAGTGCTAAGAAGAGGTATCGCTCGCGGTCACTACTGGGAGGCTCGTCACCCCAGTATATGCCAACAGCTCGAACACAGTATCTCATTCCGTCATGTCCAGTACTCGAGTCAGTGGATCGATTTCAAATGGTTATCAATAAACTTATGTGGTTGAAGGGTGTTCCAGGTTCCATACAGGCGTGAGCAGACATGGCTAACAAACATGATTAGTCGGTAAACGAACTAGACCGTGCGAGTTCAGGCGAGTACGTGACAGACGATATCGAGTGCAAGCGACCCATGTACTCCAACTACTGTCGCCCATTTGAATCTGTCCAAACCTGCTGGTTTAGCCGCAGGATGGTCCTACCAACGGGACCACCTTCTCTCACTTCAATTCTCTGACCAATCCAGGGGTTTATGACATTCAATGACACTTCAAAAAATCAAAATTCATCATCTAACACAAGTGATGTCATGCACTCATACATTAAACTTATAAATTCAGATTTTCTGTAACTACAACACACAATAAGCACATGTAAGAGAGGAAATGTGACTTTTCTCAAAAATTAGTCATAAATAATATTTCATTTTCTATGGCACTCCACATTAAGGTACTAACCTAGGCTGAGACAAGTATCCACACTTCTACTCATGGAGAGGAGGAGTCATACTTCTAGTCAGACTCATGAACATTCACCTCAACTCTATTCAAAAAGCCCGTCATATTCCAGAATCTTTCCCTTAAATTCAAGAAGGAAAGAATTTTTTAAAATAAAATTGTGAACCATATCCATGACTTCCAACGCAGCTCAAAGAGATCCCCATCAACCTCATTCAGGATACTCATTAGCTTCCCAAGGCTACTTACCTTATAGTGCCTTTGGTTTCAACAACATGTAATGTTTTCAAACCACAATTTCCATGATGAGTACATGGTGTGGGCGCCTCCTCTCATGAAATGAGATCATCCTCAACTCAAATATCATTCCAAAATTTGTGACCAAGATATGGATACTCCTACTCATTAGTAATTCCACCCTTTCAAAATCTCATAATGAGGAACCTAACTTGTAACGCCCTGAAAATCGGGGGTCGCACATACGCTCAACTCCCGAGTTCTTGAGTGTCACTTATAACCATTTTCATTATTTTACGTTTAATCCGGTTTAGTTGCACAAAACTGGAAGCTCCTGGAATATGAAGCATCAACACACAAGTCTACTGAAATGGAAGAGATATACATATATATATGTCCAAAAGAATATGAACGGGTCCCACGAGGCGTTGCCTGATAAAACATCAAAAAGAATACTATGATAAAAAAGAATAAAACTGAGCCCACTGCTCAGCGATCCAATGGCCCAGCTACTGATCCGATGAGAACCCGCCCATCAGCTGGAAGTAAGAGAACTCATCCTCCTCCTTGAGGCTCATCTCGCCAGGCTCCTCCTGCCGTGCTTCACGTGCATCTAAGCACGTGTCTGGTTGGTGTTTTAAAATACCGTCCCAGAGTGGGAGTGAGTGATCAACTGAGTGGGTGCAATTAGTCTTAAGTTACAACAGACATCAATTATAATATGAATTTAATGAAATACAGTTAATCATCAATTCCTGGTAACTCTTATTTAAATGCATGCATGCGAAATGATATGATGCATGCCCTCACCACAACGCTCCCTCGAGAGACTCCATCTAACGATCGCGTATGTCAACACTTTCTCAGAGTGACCTCGACTTCTGAGTCGCCACCCTAACTAATGCGATGCAGTGCGATCATGTTAACTGAGTTATTAATTAAGTCTATTCATCCAATAGATTGAGGAATCTGATATACCTCACAAATCAAATGCCCTGAACTAGTTACGAGGCCAAGATCCCTTGATCCTTGATCCCATCGGGTTCCTCATCCCCAACTTCAAGCACATGGGGAGTGTTGAGAACTGGCATCGCTCGCAGTCACTACAGAGAGGCGCGTCACCCCAGTGTAGGCCGACAGCTCGGACACAGTGTCTCATTCCACCATGCCCGGCTCACGGGCAGTGGATCGACTTTAAGTGGTTATCGGTGGGCTGCAACGGTAGTAGGGTATTTCAGGTTCCATACATGTGTGAGCAAATATGGTTAACAATCAGGATTGATAGTAAGTAAGCTAGACCGCACGAGTCAGGCCCGCACGTGATGAGCGACATCGGGTTCAAGAGACACATGTAGTCGAACTATTGCCGCTCATACGCACCCGCCCAATTCGCGGGTTTAGACTTAAGGTAGTCCAACCAATGGGACTACCGTCTCACCTCAAGTTCCTGCTCAATCAAGGGTTGATGATGATTCATAGCATGCCAACATCAAGGTTATCAACTAGCCTACAGTAGCATGTTGCATAAATTCTATCATACAGCTCAAACATTTCTAATAAACATGTTACATTATCATAAACAAGGTGTGTGTGGGTCGTGTGGATTAGTGAGGAAGTGAAACACTTCCTACATTTCAAGGAATGAAAATGCACAAGGGCAAAGCATCATATATGTCATAAGCAACAACATATGAGAAGATCATGCAACACATGAGTATACAATCATCCACAACAATTTAAGCATGTGAGCGGCACAAATAACATCATAAGAATAATGCACAACATACGATTTCATACATCTCCAAACAAATCACCCAAATCCTAGGGTTTCTCTAGATTCTACAAGTGTCTCACCTAAGCAAGCAAAATCATTAGATTCATGATATAAGTGGTGCGAGGGCACATAAGATTAATAGTCCTCACCTTCGAGTTCGTTGAAGGCTCGGAAGCGACCTAGAAATGGGGGTTTGAGGGTTGTCCGGCCGAAATTTCTAAAACAAGATCTTGCGTGTAAGGGATCTATGTCATTTCTTCTTCATAACAAGAGTTTCAAGAGGAAAAGAGTGAGAGATCTTACCTAGATGTCCCATGGACGAATTTGGGGTTGCAGTGGGGAGTTTCTTCTTGAAGGAGAGGTTAAGAGTTGAAAGGGTTGATGCCCTTGGCCCCACCTTAATTGAGAGTCCACCTTGCTCACCTTCACCCTCCCTTTCTCTCTTTACTCTCCTCGGTTGTTAGAGAATGGTGAGAGCTACGAAAAGGGAGAGCTTGTCGTTGGAAGATGGTGAAAGTTATGAGGGAGAGAGAGATGAGTTGTTGTTGGAGAATGTGGGTTATGAGAGAGAGCTAGGGTTTATTTTCTAGAGTTGGGCCCCTTAGCCTTATGTTTCCATAACTTCTCAAAATAGCCTCTTAGGACTCACTATTGTTGTTGTGGTGGCCCCAACACTCCTATGGCCACCAAATTGGGTGTGTAGGTGTCTCATGGCCTAACAAGGGTTCATGCAAAGTTTGAGATCTAACGGATAAACGACTATGGGATTTGATCAGACGGTCCCGATCTCTAAGTGACACAGTGGGGTCTATCCTGGTGATTAGAGAGGTTCTGGTGGTCCCTTGGCCATGAAATTTATAGGGTAGGTGGTACATAACCCGATGAAGGATCATGTAAATTTTGGGAGTGATCGGATATGGGGTTTGGTCTCACGGGTCTGATTTGTGATCAACGGTCATCGTGACACGATCGAGACTCAGATTTTGTGAATGGGTGAAGGACACCACATTAGACCTTCACCGAAATTTTAGAAGGAATCATACGGCTAAGACGCCCGAAATCCCTGCTCACTTGACAAGTGCCAGATTTTCAATATGGCTTTGTGTGGGTTGACCAATGTTGTAAGAACAGATTGGATAATTAGTTTTTGAGTGTTCAATGAGTTTATGGTCCGTGATAGACCACAAGCCCAGTAAAATCTAGGATTCCCTAAAGTTTTATAATTTTCTAACCTTCTTGCATCGCGGTATGGCCCGCAGGGACTGTTGCTAAGTATAAACGGCCAGCTGGCTTAGGTCCTATCATAGCCTGTCTGGTTTACTCTTATAGGCTAATCATGGGTTAATTAACTTGTGGTACCCCACCACAAGCGGTTTAAACTAATGGTCCTGCGGCAAATCGTACGTGGACGACCTAAGACATTGTGCTAGTTGGACGGGACGTTACAAGGGTTGATTTGATCTATTAGTTAAGATTCGGACCTTATCTGACTCGGCTTCGGTCAGATTTATAATTTAACTATACTCGTCTTAATTAGTTAGCGACGGGTCGGTTAGGTTTGGGTCCTATGTGAGTAAATCATGAGACTACACCTGATATTCAAATGATCAGGCGGATTCGGTGATTTCCTATGGTTGATTAATTGGACTTGTGTGGTTATTTACTAGTACCACACCTGTATAGACTAACATTGAGTGTTAATGGTCATTTAAGTGATATTATAATTTAATTTATAAAAAAAATAAAAAAAATATTCAAGGATTTTTTTGGGAATCCAAAGCAGTGAAAATCCAGGATGTTACATAACTTGCTTATATTTAAATGATAAACCCTATGTCTTGAGAAGCCATTTACAAAAACCAATCCCTATCTGCTTAAACACATTTTGCAACATTAGCTGATGAGGAGTTTTCTTCTCTTCGTTGAACCTATGCCACCATTTGCTTAGAAGTGCCCAATTATTTCCTTCCAATTACGATCCTCAAATCCCTTCCTCTTGGGTTTTCAATTCTCAAAGATTTAATAATCGAATTACATGAGTAACTTACTCTATGGCCTATAGGGAAGGGAAGGACAGAAATTAACATCTATGATTGGGATACTATAAAGAAATATCTGGATAGAGTAGGTAGGCTAGATAAAATGTCGTTGCATACAATGACAATTCATATAAAATTTTGTGCATATAGAAACTTTTTCGGGTGATCTTTGACCATAAGCATATTGAGAGATTTAATAACCCCCAATTTGGACCTAGATCAAAATGAGAATTCTTTTAGACTAAGACCCAAAGGAGAACCTTATAAATAAGATATTTAAACTTTTCCATGATGGTCATTCCCTAAATATTTAGATTGATCGGACTACGAAATTACGGAAGTATACACCCGCGAAGTATTTACGGCTTAACCCAATTCTCGATCCCAAGTGAATACCAACGGACTCACTGCTTTGACCGAGCAGAAGACCAGGATCTACCGGGCTAGGAAAGGATACAACGATCTTTCTACCCTAGTCAGGTAGATGATTGACATATCGAATTTAAGCCTACCACAACCGTTTTTCTGTATTAGCCTAATCATGAAGAGCATAATATACCGTAGGTAAACTTTATTATCAAACACATAGTGCAATAATGATGATTTTGATATTTATTTTCAAACCTCAAAGGTGAAAACTTTTAAGAGGGGTAGGTCACAATGAGCTAGGCTAGTGTATTTATTATATACCCTAAAACATATATAAACCCGAAACGAACAAAACTTAAGCAAATGAAATTTTAATATCTTTACTTATTACCCTTAGGCAATTTTGGGGACGAAATTATTTTTAAGGGGGGTAGATTGTAACATCCTAATTTTCACTGTTTTAGATTTTTTAAAAATTCTTAAATTTTTTTTATGTAATTAACTTATATTATCACTTACTGACTATTGGCACTCAATGTCAGCTTATACACAGGTAATACCAATAAAGAACCGCACCAGTCCGATTAATCAACCGTAGGAAGCCAAGGAATCCATTCGATTACTTGAACATCAGGTGTAGCTACATGATTTACTTACATAGGTTCCAAATCTAACCGACCCATCGATAATAAATCAAGATAATCATAACCAAATTAAAGATCCAACCGAAGCCGAGTCAGATAAGGCCCAGATCTTGACTAATAGACCAAATGAACCCCGTTACTCTTTTACCAAAAAATCAATGGCTTAGAATAATCATGACCAAATCTCCACTTTCACTAGTTATAAATAAACCACACTATGAACATAGTTAACTCAAACACTAATCATTACCCAAGAAAAAGCTCAATACCTAATTCATTCCATAAATGCCCTAATACGAAAAAGCTCTAGACCGCTCGTTGGTGAGCCATTAGTTTCTGAATTATAAAGTAATGTTCGTCTTACTAGGCTCGACATCCATCGCGAGAGTCGGACCTAGGTAGTGTCCAGAATCGCTCAACTTAAGCCGAAAGACGAGTGCACAAGAAGCGTAAATACCCTAAAGAAAGGAATTGGAATTTAAGTGAATTGAGTCGTCCACTTTTATGCAAAGTTAAGGATTTCGGACCGTCGGTTTACGACCAAATTTCATACGTGGAGTAAGGATATTTCCTTACTCATATCAGTATAGTCGCGGCCCCAATCGACCATCGGTGACCGTTGAACAAACTCCTAATCATATCTGTCAATCGGCGCATCTAAATGGCGAGCTGATCATGTTCATACGTAGATCATCATTAGGGCTAACTATCCTACGGTGTATATCAATATGTACACCCCAGAGTGGGCGCTTATAAAGATACTCTCAAAACCTAACACTTGGGGCCATTTCCACCAAATCTGACATTATAAAAGGGCCTCATTTGGACACCCCCTCTCGCCATACGATTTTGCCCTAGAAAAGAGAAAAGAGAGAAAGGGGAGAAGAGAAAAGGAGAAAGAGAGAGGAAGAAGAGAGTGAAGGAGGGTGTTGTTGATGGTGGGACCTAAGGAAGCTCAACCTTACAACTCTCTACCCCTTCTTCAAGGAAATTCCTACACCATAACCATAAGAATCGTTCCGTTGATCATCTAGGTAAGACCCCTCATCCCTTTTCTTGAAACTCTTATGTTGAGAAGAGATTTACATGAGATTCTAACATACAAATGTTTGTTTTAGGGATTCCGGTCGTCCAACCCTAAAAACCCTCATTCTTAGGTCATCTTTCAAGCCTCCAACGATCCGAAGGTGCGAACTATTGTTCTTACGTGGCCTAACACCAATTTTAGTATGAGTTTAATGATTTTGATTGCTTGGATGCTATATTTAAAGAATATAGATAAATCCTAAGAATTGTATGTTTGTTAGAATTGTATGGATTTGCACATTCAGTTCTCATTTGATGTTAATCTTGCCTCTCACATGATTTAGTATATAGATGATTGCATGTTCATGTTTATTTGATTCTTTTTCCTCATATGTGCTATTTCATAGTATGTATAATTTATTACTCTTGTACATTTGATTCCTTGAGATGTCGGAAGTGCATAACTTCCTCACAAACCCACACAATTCACATGCAATGTGTTCATGATAATGTAGTTTGCTTATAGGAGTGTTTGGATCGTATGTTGAGATGTATGCAAACATGATACTATTATGTTAATTGATAATCTTGATGGTTGGCATGCTATGAATCATCATCAAACCCTTGGGTTGGTCGGAAACATGAGAAGAGACGATAGTCCCATTGGTAGGGCTACCCTGAGGCTAAACCCGTGGGTCTGGTCGGGTGCATATGGGCGACAGTAGTTCGACTACATGTGTCTCTTGCACCTATGTCATTCGTCACGTGCCCGCCTAACTCGTGCGGTCTAGTCTATTTACTGACCAATCTTGACTGTTAACCCTTGTTGCTCACATATATATGAAACCTGGAACACCTTACAACCGTTGTAGCCCATCGATACCACTTAAAGTCGATCCACTGCCTTGTGAGCCGGGCATGGTGGAATGGGACACTATGTCCGAGCTGTCGGCCTACGCTGAGGTGATGAACCTCCCCGTAGTGACCGCAAGCGATCCCAGTTCTTAGCACTCCCCATGTGCTTAAAGTCAGAGATGAGGAACCCGACGGGATCATGTATCGCGGTGCCCTGGTCTTGTACATTGAGGGGCCTTAGTACCGCAACCAATTGAGGGCATTAATATGTGGGGTGTATCAGATTCTCGAACCTGCTGGATGAATGGATTTAACTAAGAACACGATTAACATTATCATTGCATTGCACTAGCTAGGTTAGCGACTCAGCAGTCGAGGTCGCTCTGAGAGAGTGTTGACATATGCGATCGTTAGACGTAGTCGCTCGAGTGAGTGTTGTGGTGAGGGCATGCATCATATTATATACCATGCATATGCATTAATAAGATTAGATAGGTGTTTATGAATGACTGCTTTTCATTAAGTTCATAATATAATTGATGCATGTTATAACTTAAGACTAATAACACCCACTAAGTTGATCACTCACTCCCACTTTGAGACGATCTTTTAAAACACCAACCAGACTCTTCAGTAATTGCAGGTCACACTGAGTATGAGGAGCCTTGCGGCGTGAGCCTGGATGAGGAGGATGAATTGTCCTACTTCCAGCTGATGGGCAGTTCTCCATAGGTCTAGTAGACGGACTTTTGGACCACTGGGTGTTTGATTCGGCAAATCATTCCTTTGGACATACCTTTTTTGTACTTTTATTGGGCAACGCTTGTGCGACCAATTATATATTCTTTTGGACTTGTATATATACTCGATCTCTTTTATTTCAGTAGACTTGTATATTTGTGCTTCATGTTACAGGAAATTTCAGGCTACGCATTTAAACTTGATTTAAGCGCATATTAATGAAAACCGGTTATAAGTGACCCCGGGAACAAGGGAGTCGAGTGTATACACGACCCCCAATTTTTAGGGCGTTACAGCTAGGCTCTCTCTAGATTACTCAAGAACTTCATCCTAACATTCATAATCATTAAGCTCATAGTAAATTTGATACTAGGCCACCTAAGGATACTAGTCCGCACCTTGTGATGAACCGTTTGATCCACAGCGCCCGTAGGGTTATGGTGTTAAAAAATCATTATTGAAATATCTAAATAAGCATACAAGCTTGTAAGAATTGGAAGGAATTTAACCTAAGACCTAAACCTACAAACATAACTCCATGCTTACCTTCAATCATCGCCGAATCAAAACCAATAAAGGACGATATTGTTATAGAAGAGATGAGAGGATGAAGGTTCACAAACTATCATACTTTCAAGCTCTCCCTCTCTCTTTTTCATCTTTTCTCCCCTTTCTCTCTTTCTTTTCTTTAGGGTAAATTCGTATGGGGAGAGGGGTGCCCCAACGAAACCCTTATATAAAGCCAGATTTTGTGTAAATGGCCCCAAAGGCTAGGTTTTTACTATACTAGCCTTATGGGAGGGTCTTTCTAACCTCTAGGGCCCAATATGGGGTGTACATATTAATATGTACTATAGGATAGTTAGCCCTGATAATGATCTACGTATGGATATGATTGGCCCGCCATTTGGACGTGCCGATCAACAGATATGATTAGAAGTCTGTTCAACGGTCACCGATGGTCGATCGTGGACGCGGCTATACGGATATTAGTAGGGAAATATCCTTACTTCATATGTGAAGTTTGGTCATAAACCAACGGTTCGAAATTCTCAACTTTGCATAAGAGTGGACGGCCTAATTCATTTAAGTTTCAGCTTCTTCCTTTAGGGTATTTGTACTTCTCATGCACTCGTCCTTTAACTCAAGTTGAGTGGTTCTGAATAGTACCCAAGTCCGACTCCCGCGATGGACGTTAAGCCTAGTAAGATGGACATTCTTCTATAGTTTTGAAACTAGTAGCCCACCAACGAGCGGTGTAGAGCTTGTTCGAGAAATCGAACCATTTCTATAATAAATTAAGTATTAAGATTTCTCGTGGGCAATTATTAAGATTTGGATTAATTATGTTCATACTGTGGCATATTTATAACTAGTGAAAGTAGAGATTTGATTATGATTACTCTAAACCGTCGATTTTAAGCTAAAAGAGTAATGGGATTAATTTGGTTTATTAGTCAAGATCCGAGCCTTATCTGACTCAATTTCAGTTAGATCTTTAATTTAGTTATTATTGTCTTGATTAGTTAGCGATGAATCAGTTAGATTTTGACCTCATGTGAGTAAATCATAGGGATAAATTTAATATTTAAGTGATCGGGCGGATTCGTTGGCTTCCTACGGTTGATTGTTAGATTTGTGCAGTTTTTTACTGGTTCCACCCGTGTATAAACTAATATTGATTGTTAATAGTCAATAAGTGATAATATAAATTAATTATATTAAAAAAAATTAAAACTTTTTTAAAAATTTAAAACAATAAAAATTTAAGACGTTACACAATCCGCAACTAGGATAGTGGAATTCATGATTTAGTTACTTTGATATGTGCCGGTAGATGCCACGTCGTGTACAATTTCTGGGTGATGACTATCAAGTCTCATTCGCTGAGAGTATTAAAAGATTCCCCTATTCCTCAGAATTTAAGAAAATGACTGGGGCCGTAAAATGGACGGTTAACAGTGAAAAGATTGGTGGTCCACGTCCAAATGGTGAAATCAGACGGTTGCGATCATCCAATCACTGTCATTTTCATGTAAATGAGTTTTCTGAAAAAGTTAAAATAAAAAATTTTAAAAAATTCATTTTCCTTGGAATGAGGTACAAACCTACACTGCCTAATTAAAACCCTATAATCCAGAGGCTTTATGATTGAAGCCTGAAGAACCCTTATATCCAAAACCAATTTTAAATTTTAAATAACTCAACCTAGTTTAAACTAGAGATACAACTTCACAAGACGATGTCATATCATACTCGTGCGTACACCTACTGCTTACGTGGAATTCGTATTCATCAATCCATACCGTCCAAATCGTGCGCCTCTAAGATTCAAAATTTTGGACATTCCCAACCGTCTGCTTGAACCATCAATGTCTTTTTCTTTCTAAACACCGTTTGGAAAGCCAACAAACGGGAAGTCTAGGATCACCCACTTTGTGATTTTTCTAGTTAGGTCCAATCAACATTGGTGGGCCACACAATGTCTAGGTAGCGCCGTACATGGTATAAAAGAATGGACCGAGACCCTAGAAATGACAACTTTAGGGTGCAAAACCCTAAAATGGTGGGCCCAAATGCCATGACCTTAGTGATCAAAGAATCCTAAAATCCATGTGGGCAGAACAGCGAACTCTCTATTAAGATCTAAGATCTAAGAGATGGAATCCTAAGAAGCCTATAACACAAAGTCAAAAGTCTCTCTAGTGTTTTCATGTGTGAGTGTATTTTAGGCAGGGCGGATTAGGTGCAGTCCGTCCACACCCAACACGGTACGTTCCGCAGCGTGGGGCCTACCTTGAAATATTTATACTATATCCATGCTGTCCATCCGTTTTTGAATATCGGTTTAGAGCATGAGACAAACAATGAATAAGATCTAATTCTCAGGTGGACCATACCATAGGAAATAGTGGTTATTGACCATTAATGGGTACCAAAGTTTTGGATCAAGCTGATATAGTTTTTTCTCTTCGTCTAAGTTTATATTACCTTATCAACAGGTTGGATAGAAAATAAAAATTACGGAAATATTATGATGGGCCTTAGGAAAATTTTAATGGTAGGACGTTCAATCATCACTCTGTCCTGTAGTATGGTCCACTTGAGAATTGGATCTTCTTCATTTATAGGCATATACTCTAGAATGATCTGGAAAAACGTATGGGCGGAGTAGATATAGAATACATTCATCATGGTGGGCCCCACGGTAATGGCCGTACTGTCTTGAATGTGGCCGGGGCCGGACGTAATCCGCTCCCTGTTTTAGGGAAAGGAATCACATTCCCAGACAAACATGGATAAGTGCAAAAGAGAAATAGGGTGACATAATATGGGTGGCGGGATCACGTGACACGTGTGGTTTGGTGGCCTATAACACATGTCATTTGAAGGACGGTTGAAATAGGGTGACGTGGAGATCCGGCTGATCCGTTCCATCGGTGTCTGGGACACTTTTCAGTTCACCTACATCCATCTAGAAGAATACCAACCATAGATCATGTAAAGGGTAGGGGTAAGATAATATACATGCGTTTGCCACCGTTTATTAAAATAGGACGCCGATTGCGCAGTGACCCCGCCACCAAGTAGTTACGTGGTGTCAGGACTCTACAGGACCACCGTGATGTATGTGTTTGATTAAAGCCGTACATCCGTTTTGCCATATCATTTTAGGGCATTAGCCCAAAATAGAAGCATAACAAAAGCTCGAGTGGAACACACGAGAGGAAACAGTGGGATAATGACGTCCACCGTTGAAACCTTCCTAAGGCCCACGGTGATGATTTTCTGTCATCCGACCTGTTCATAACGTCACACAGACCTGGATAAGATGAAAACAAAAATATAAGCTTGATCCAAGACTTCTGGGGCCCCAGAAGTTTTCAACGGTAAGCATTTCAATTTCCATTGTTCCTATGGTGTGGTCCTCTTGAATTTGGATATGATTCAATCTTGGGTTGATATCCTAAAATAAGGTGGAAAATCGGATCGACGGCGTGGCTAAGACATATACATCCTGGTGGGCCCCACAGAGTGTTGGAATCACCACGCAATCCATGTCCATTAAAATAGTGGTGACTCATCTAGACCGGCTATATTGTCGGTACGGTTGTGGATCGAGAGTTTCGAAAAATAATATATCTTTTGCTGATTGGATGAATTAGGTGGTCAAAAAGTCATCGATCATCCAATAATAGCAATGGATGATAAATAAATTAATCCTATCCGCAGGATAAAAGAGAAGTACAATGATGACCATCCACTTGATGGCTGCAAAGTGGATGGGTAAAATCGTCTGATCAGACGGTCTTTTGTACTGTGTTCCATCTCTACCATGGCCCACGGTTTGGACGGTCTAGATTGACGAGAACCGATGCCATTTGTGTGATTGTTTAATTGCCATGAATTAAGAAATGGTCGATAATGCACGGAGTGGTTGAAATGACTCCAACTCATGTGAGAACTGAGAACGGAACGTGAAACAGAGGAAGACAGACAATCTCTTTAATACCGAGGCCGTGCGAGGTAAACTCTTCTGAGAAAAGGAAGAACAAATCAAAGGAAGATAAGATATGCCCGTCCTAACACATCCAAGCCGTGAAAATGGTGGGTTACACCATGAGGATCCCAGGGCCAAAAAGGGCCCACTCCATTAGTTATGTTGGTTACACCTGTGTAGTGCGTAAGACCATCGGCCGTCCATTGATTTCGACGGTATGGTCTACGGATGAGATATCAGTGGGCCATCTTGGTTTTTCACCCCTCTTGATCTCTTTTAAGAGTGTGGTACACCTTTTACACGGCTAAGATTTTGTACGCAAATAGTACATTAGAGGAAAAGTAAGCGTTGGCTATGAATGTTCAGTGTTCACATGAAGCGTTGGACGTGGATGCATTTTTCCACCGTTGGTTGCGGAGAAGGGAAAGTAATGGGGCCCACCTTTCATTATCTTTCGATCTCAACCATAATATGACCTAATTTTGACCTGGCATGGCCGATTCACGTCAGATAATTACCTGGATTGGTATTAAATTATTGTTAGGTCGCATAAAAGTAATCGGTGATCAAAACCGTTCATCTGGTGGAACCTTTTGCTGATGGACCACCTGAGAAATATGATTTGAATCGGACAATCATAGTACTCAAAGATTACAACCTTTCTTGTTGAATGTGGACCGTTGCAAATATTCCTTAGTAGTTACTGGGATTTCATCAATCCGGCGGTTGAGATCAACGCATACGCCGCACTTTCATTTTCAAATCTGATGAGTCTCACAAGAGACACGAGTTGCCTGCAACAAAAAGCCACGTGGAGCTCAAAGTGATGTCCATGTGACATCAGGTCCGTCCATCTTTCTCGCCAGCTCATGTCAGGACCGGAGCCCAAAAGATAGACAGATCCAAAACTCAAGTGGGCCACATCGTAGTATACGGTGAGGAAAGGGACGTCAGCCATTGAAACCTTTCTGGGGCTCACCAAAGTCTTTGATCAAGCTGGCATTTGTGTTTCCTTTCATCCTTTTGGGGCCCACATTATGAAAGGGCTGGGTGGCATATAAAAATCAGATGTTCTAGTCCAATTGATGGACGGAGCAGATATTACACCGACATGTAGGTGGGCCCCACAGGGCATTTTGTATGGAATTGGCGTTCCCACGAGAAGATATTAGAACCAATAGAAAATGTGCACAAAAAAAAAAAAAAAACCAGAGAAAATTTTTATATAAAAAAAAAAAAACAGAAAAGGGTGGGCCCCAAAACTCGGACGGTCAGGATCGGTGATTGCATACCATGTGCGTGATAGATGAGCCGGACGTTGGATGGGAGCCCGAGTGTAAAAAGGCGGACGGGAGGCATTAGTGAGAGGCACATGGCGATGGACCGATGGTGGTTTGGATTGGAAGCGTGGCAACCAATCAATTATTCAGTTCACATGGGTTGAGCCGCTCGCTTGACTCTTTGCGGAGGGAGGCACGTGGCGGGCCTTGCCTCCCATGTGACCGGCTAGTTGCGGTCACATTATCGCATTCACATTCATCCACCACCGTCCCTTTCCGGATAAGCTAAGAACTGTGTACCCCATGTTGGATCTAACATTTCATGACATCTATGCTGATTGAATTATCCTGTCCATCCAATGGTAACCTTTGGCTGAAGGCAAAACTGATTAACGGTCTGAACTCAATGAACGATCTGAGCAGTGTGGTTGGCGGGGCTCGGGTCATGCACAGCGTGGCCCTTGGATTGGACGGTTTGGATTTCTTCATGTGTATGTCACACATGCGTGGATGGGTTGCGGTTGTTTAGTATAAGGTGTTTGCCGCAATAGGTGTTGCTGTTCGCTTCTCCAGCATGCGTTGGAGCCAACGTGAGATGATTGGATGATCTGAACCGTCCATTTACTTGGCGTCGCTTTGGATTGGCTATGGCCAAAAAATCACGCGGAACGTATATTTCGATGTGGGGAATAGAATGTGGATCGCTGACCGTCCTTGTTTCGTCTACTTGCATTAGCTGACAGATAGATGAGATTTGAATCCTGGTCAGTCCATAGTGGCACCCTTGAGATGGATGGTTGTGATCACTTCACTCTCGAGGTCAGATAGATCTCGACGAAGAGACGATGATGGCCGATTATATCGTCAGGATGCCTCGTCTAACCGTTGATTGTGGGCCATCACTACTGTTTCAATCCTCTGTTCAAACGTCGAGGAGTTGAACGGATAGGATTGTCCGATGTTAGTGATGTTGGCCAGTTATCCATCCACTGAACAGCTCATCAGATGGACGTTTGAATCATCCCTCCATGTCAGGCCCATCATAGACGGTCCAAGTTGGCGGCTCTACGGCTTACAAACTAGAAAGGTGGTCACAACCTCAAATAGACGGGCAAAAACAAAACAGTTCAATGGTCCACGTTCTAGAAGCAAAAGTCATTAATCAGACGGCTGAGATCATCCACGTGCATTGCCACACTTGATTTGCTCCAATTCCCTAAAATTCACAAACTGCGGCCATCATCCAAAGCAAAAGATGATCGGATGACTTTGGTAGTGGATCGTGCCATTTAAACCGTCTACTCAATGTCCATGATTTACATGGTACGGATCATCCGATCAGCATGGAACCTAAGATTTTGATGGTGTAGATCAGCTTTCAGGATGCCCCGTGTACGGTTCGTATGGTTACATATCAGATAATAGCGACAAACCCACATGTAGCCTAGCCCAAAAAGGAAAGGGCATGGCGCATTGTACAAGGGTTGGTGGCTTCGCTAGGCTCGAGATGGGGCCCACTTATTGTTAAAGCCCGGCGGGATACGTGGACCGATGAATACGGACAGCTGGGCCCACCGAACGTGGATGGTTAGGTTTGTTAGGGTTCGGTCGTTGGGTGAAAAAGATATAAGTTGAGGGTAAAATAGTAAATTCCCTCTCCCAAGCAGCTCAGCCCGTCTTCGGCGTGAAAGGGAGAAATCGAAAAAGAGTCGTCCAATCACGACCGCCGGTAACGGCACAACTTGCGATAGAAGCAAAGCGTTTTCTTCCGAAGCTTTTTTGTCTCCTCTGTTGAAATTACGTGCACTACCCTTGACTTTATGAAAATTACTAGAATATCCTCGGCTTAAAGTTTAAATTACATTAAAAGATAAAGCCTTCGGTGCTCTGACACACTGTAGACATTGATACTCGGGCACTAGTAATCTGTACGTGTGTAATATTAGTAACTCAAATTAAACCCTCCACGCAATGAATCCTACATTAGATGGATCAAAAACCAAAATATACAATAGTTTGGTAATTTCATAACTCGATTGTTCGGCATTTGATGGACAGCTGAGATGATTGGCAATCAAGTGTGGCCAACGATGATTGGTTGAGATTTCTCAGCCAATCTGATTGTGGGAGGATGGCCTGTCTGTCTAAAGTAGGTCCCGTAATTTGGACAGTTCGAGTTTAAGTTAATATATGCCACGTGTGCAGTACCTGAGTGCCTGGGTATCAACCATTGCCAGAGTATAAAATGATTCTTATTTGCCGTTCCAAAGGAAGAGATACGATCCAGTGCTTCCAGCCGCACTGTGTCAGTTATCCGTACAGCCCATTTGGTCCAGCTCATTCATTCTTTCTGGCCCACCAAGTAAAAAAACAGCGATTCGACTCTTAGGATATTATTAGTAGCCTACAAAAATGGACTGCCAGGATACTTTATTGAAAAATAGGTTCGATCAATGGACTACAATATGCATATTTTAGGCACGGTTGCTCATGAATTGTGGGCTGGACCTAATGGACCGTTCTGATTGATTGATCGGACTGTCCACGCGTGCCTGTACTACAAGGAGAAAATGAACTCTCAAAATTTCACTTTTTGTCACGCGCCCTTCAAATGTGCCGATGTGGTCTATGGTACAAAATCCAAGTCGCTCATCAGACGGGCCCCACTGTGTATATTCCTTATCACAAGCATCAGGGTAGTCAAGTCATCAGGTGGGCCAAATCAATACAAAATAAATAAACGGTATAAAAAAACTGCTCCTGTGTGCCCTATCTGATAGCCGAATCTGCCTGATTTTTGTAGACAATGCATCTAGCCGGTGGGACCCTCAGATGAACGGCTTAGATCTTGCATACGTGTGAGATCTTGTTGGGTTTGAACCTCATGTGACAAACAAGTTCACTAGCTTCATGCCATTGAGCTTTCCTGCAGTACGCATAAGGCGCCAGGAAGATTTGGGCAATTCATCAAGTGGGGCTACATGAGCACTCTTTAGCCAAAAATAAGGCCTTCACGACGTAAAAGCGTACGTAATAATGGACGGTTAAAAGAAGAAGAAAAAAAATCCATTTGAGGTCTACATTCAACGGACCCGTATGGCCCATCTAAGGTCTATATTCAACGTACACCTACTAAGTATAAAAGAAAATAAAGAAAAATGCACACCACCTGTTTATTCGCCTTATCCCCAAAACCAGGCTTGTTCAATACTCTGGTGGGCCATCCTGTAAAATTGTTCAACACTCAGGTGGGCCATCCCGTAAAATTTACCTAAAATTAGGTGCAACTGAGGTGGGTGGATCCCTGAGTGTGGAGCCCACTGGGATGTATGTGGCTTACATCCACGCTGACCATCCATTTTGACAGCTCATTTTAAGACATGATTAAAAAAAAATGAAGCAGATCCAAATCAAAGTTGGACCACCTCAGGAAGCAGTGGCGATTGACCATTAAAAACTTCTTATGGGCCACAAAACTTTTGGATCAAAATGATATTTTGTGCAGTCCATCCATCTAGGTCTTTGTGATCGTATTAACAGGTTGGATGGCAAAAAAACATACTGGTGACGGCGCCCAAGAAATTTTTAATGCTAAGTATTCAATCATTGCTCATTACTGTGACGTGGTCAACTTAAAATTTAGATCTTCATTTTTTGGATCATGCCTGGAATTGAGCATTCAAAATAGATAGACGTGTGGATGTAAGACACATACATCATGGTCAGGCCTACTTTAGAGCATTCACCCACTTAGGATGGTGACACTCAAAACTTCTAAATTCACGCGGTATGGTCGTTACTCATGCCTCGGTGCTAGACTTACGAGAGTTTTAAGACGAGGTCTGTGGAGTGGGTGCGTAGGATGTGCGAGCTTGTGTGAGAAAAAAGGTATTGAAATACTCTGATTTTTGAGGGACTAAATGGCGTATAAACATCAATGCAGGCCGTACCCGGTGGTAATGGTGGGCGTCCCATCCCAACAATTTCAGTAAGTTATGGCCCACCTAAGAGGTCGATCGTTAGATTACGGGTCTTCGTGGTGGCACAGGAAGCGGATTGGGTGTTGCTCGGTAAGTGTTACCATTATGGTTGAAGGTAGGGTAGGGTGGGTTGTTTTGGTGCTCAACTTTAACCGAACTCAAGGTTCGCATGCCTAAATACTAACTCGACCCAACCTAACCTCAAGTTAGGAATTATCGACCTAAGTCCAACCCAATCAGGCTTTGTGATCAGGTCGATGTGAGTGGATACTTGTTGATATTTTTGTTATTACATTAGTCTATTATATTTTAATACATATTTTATTTGTTGTACACATGATCTTATTAATTATATATGTAGTTATTTATGATAAATAACTTCATTTTCTCTAAACAAATGAGCTAAAATTAGGGGTGTATAATGAGTTGAGCCAAGTCGAGTCAGCCTTAGCTCAACTCGACTCGGCCATGTAAGGCCCGTATCCTAACCCGTACTGTTTCGTATGCTTCCGCAGTCCCTCCAATCGAATTCCGGCAATCTTCGACTTATTTTTGACGTTTGCGCTCGATCTTAAACCGAGTCCTGCATACCGAAGTCGGCTTGAACCGAAATTTGTATCATAGCGACCGCGCCGTCGCCGCAGTTCCAACGCCGCGACTGGTGCATCAAACCGATACCTAGGCTGGAAGATGTCGGTCTGCATTCAATTCGAAGAAAACACCACGCGTTGTAATCCCAATGGAATCTCTATCATCCATCAAATCAATCAATCAAATCAATCAAGTACAAAGTAACCCATCACTCCATCCCATCACCAAGTACACAAGCCATTCCCCAAGTCAACCCTTTCTTACATAACTCATACCACCCATCACCCATCACTCCCTTACGTCCCATCATCTCTCTCATTTCTTCCAAGCAATCCTTCCATGGAGCGTCCATGAGAGCTCCATGAGAGATCCTTGTATGACCCACTTTGTACCTCCCATCTCCACCATCCAAAGAACATCTTGACCGTTGAAATCGTCTCCTTGGTGCTCTAGATCGTGTTGACAGATGAAGGAAGAAAAGATCAAATGTGGGTGCATCTTTAAGTTAGATTTCTCTAATTATTTTTTTTATGATGTAGGTGCTTCTCTCTCTCTTTCTCACTTTTGTGTGATGTGTGGCCCACTCGGATGGACCCCACCTTGATGTATGTCTTATCCAAACCATCCAAGTCATGTGGACTCTACCTCATGGTGGTGGAAAAACATAAGTATCTAATGGATTCAAATCAAGTGGGCCACGTTGATGTGGGACCTACCTTGATGAAATGTGGGCCACGTCCATGTGGGACCCACTACGATGATCGTGTATATCCAGGTCGTCCAACGTCCCTGGACACTGCAGCAGGGAGTGGCTAACATGGAGTGCGTATATTGACATGGGTAGGTACTAACGGCTAACAACAAAAAAAAATTTCCTTTAAATGTTTGGGGTGGGCCGCTCATGCTGGCCCCACCTTCATGTATGTAGATAATCCACGCCGTCCATTCCATTGCTCAGCTCATTTTAGGTGTTGAGCCGAAAAATGAGTCTAATATGATAATCGAGCGGGCCATACCATAGAAAATATTGGTATTACCATTAAAACCCACATTAATTCTTCTATTCATCAAAAATGCATCACATATTGGTCTCATTTTGTCGATCAGGGGCTGTAGAATCCTATGCAAGGGTTGAATGTTTCAGATGCGGGACCCACATATGATAAACCATGGAAAAAATCCGTTTCTTAAAATAAAATAAAAAAAGCACCTGTTGTTGCTGCTGCGGTTGGAAAGAGGCGGGGACGTGGGTCCCAGTTGTAGGCCCCATCGTGATACGTGTTGCGCATCCATGCCGTGCATTGGTGGGCTCCTTAGGGAAATGGGCCCCACTTCAAAAATTACCCCTATCCGAAACTCAGGTGGCCCACATTATAGGGAACAACGGGATTGAACGTCAGCCATTGAAATCCTTAATTTTTTGTCACAGAAGTTTTGTAACATTATGAAAATTGTTTTTCCTGTTCATCTGGGTCCACGTGACCTTATCAATAGATTGGATGGCATGTAAACATCATGGTGGGCCCCACGTGGAACCCGTTGATGTATGTGTTTTATTCACACCGTCCACAGCTGTGGACGGTGGGATCCACCATGGTGTACGTGCTCTATTCGCACCTCCAATGTTTGGACGTTGGGACCCACCAGGATGTACGTGTACTATCCATTCCATCCAGCCATTGATCAGGTGGCCACGTCACAGGAAACAGTGTTGATGAACCGTCTGCCATTGAAACCCTTTCCACGTACGGCTTGGGCCAATATGAAATTAGTTTTCCTTTTCTTTCAGGTACGTGTGATCTTATCAATAGATTGGATGGCAGATGAGCATTTTGGTGGGCCCCACGTGGGATCCACTAATGTATGTATTGTACCCCACGTGTGGGACCCACTACGTTGCATACATGCGGTATGCACCGTCCATTAAGACCCTCTGGACGGTGGCTCTTTAATATATATAGATTATATTATTTTATATTATATTATAAACATATATATCTAAGCCCTCTGGAGGTGGGCCACGTGTGTGGGACCCACCTAATGAGCGGACTGGCAGCGTCCTCACTGCCCCATACTAGTGGATTATATCCACCCAGACCGTCCATGTATTGACGTCCATGTGGACCCCACATTGATGGCTTCATTCAACCAAGCCATCCATCCATCTTAAATTCCAACTGCCCATCCATTTGGCGACCTTGTCTTATGGCTTGAGACTATAAATAAGTCAGATCTAGCATCAAGTGGGCCATACTACAGCAAATAGTGGGTTTAAACGTCTACCATTGATGGAAAATAAGTACTGCGGTGGGGTCCACTGGGATTCAACAGTGGAAATCAACATCACCACTGTCATTTTGTGGTATGGTCCAGATGATCTTTGGATATGATCCATTTTATTTATTTATTGATTTATTTATTTAATGCTCTATAATGACCTTTATTGATGGATGTTTAGCACGACCCATTCGTTTGGTCAATTGATTCGGCCTGATGTGACATGTGAGACCCGATGCTGAGGCCCACTTAGATATAAATGAGGCCCGTATGATTAGGCCCACCTTGATGCATTTTGTGGCCCATTTGTCGAGCCCACCTTGACGTATTTTACGACCCATTTGTCGGGCCCACCTCAATGTATTTTGCAGCCCATTTGTCGGGCCTACCTTGATGTATTTTGTGGCTTATTTGTCGAGCCCACTTTGATGTACTTTGTGGCCCATCCATCAAGCCCACTTTGATGTATTTTGTGGTCCGTTCGAGGTACCCACCTTAATATACTTGTGGCATATCTGTGAGGCCTACTTTGATATATTTATCGGGCTCATTAGTACGACCCAATGATGCGGCCCAGTTGTTGTACATGAGGCCCATTGGTGCGGCCCATTAACACGACCCAACTTAATATGGCCCAACTTGATATGACGAGACTCGTGTGCAGAGCCCACCCGTTACATATATTGGGCCCATGTGCAGGGCCCACTTGTTATGTATTTATGACCCTTTTTGGGTGGCCCATTGAGTTGTATTCTAGGTCCATATGATGAAACACACTTGATATATTCAAGGCCCAGATGCGTGGCCCATTTGATGCATAATGGACCCATGTGTAAAGCCACATGTTATGTATTTGAGGCTCATGTGTAGGGCCCATCTGTGGTGTATATGAGGACCATAAGTCAGGCCATTGTGATGTGTTTGAGGTCCATGTGGTGCGGCCCGTTGGTGTGGCCCATTTGATGTATATTAGGCCCCCATGTGAGGCCGTGGGGCCCACTATGTGTTTAGTTTTATGTGGACTATTCCTTGGGAGCAATGTTGGTTAAATATCCACATTGATGGGCAATGATGGTTGGGTGTCCACATTGTGACCTTCCCTTAAGCCTGGTTAGGCCCATTCTCATCATTTTCTAGTGAGTTAACACAAATGAATGGGCCCCATTGATAATGCTTGGACCATCATCAGCCGTTCATCTATGGACCCCGCCTTGTGTTGATTATCGATTATCGATTCTGATTTGTCGTGGCCGATTGTCGATTATCGATTGAAGCTGATTATCGATCAAGGCCGATTACCGATTCTGATTTAACGTGGTCGATTGCCAATTATCATGGCCGATTGCCTATTCAGATTGTCGGGGCCCAATGAGATGTATATGCGGCCCCTATTTAAGGCCCACTGTGATGTGTATTCAGCCCGTGTTTAAGGCCTAATGTGATGTATATGAGGCCTATGTGATGAGGCCCATTGTGATGTATTTAAGGCCCATGGGCAAGGCCCATTGTGATGTATTCGTGTGATGTATATTAGGCCCATGATGCATGGCCTATTTGATGTATTTGAGACCCATGTGCAGGGCCCACATGTCATGTATTTGAAGCCCATGAGCGGGGCCCACCTAGTGTGTATATGTGGCCCTTGAGTAATGCGCAATGTGTCGTATGTTATGCCTTTGTGGAGGCCGTGGGGCTATGCGGGCTATTCCTTGGTGGCAATGTTAGTTAAATGTCCACATTGTCAAGGCCGATTGTTGATACCAATTATGAGTATGTGACAACATAACATCATGATACATGCCCATACGCATCATCTGCATGTTTGTTATGAGATGTGGTTGATCATTGCATATGTCATTGAGCATGTTGATATGAAACTCCCTGATAGGCGAAGGTTATCTCACATGAGTGCACGACATGCATAGGATTGATGCATGACTGGATTGTATGACTCATGCATCTTGCATTGTGTGTTATATGCCCTATCGACATCAGGGTCATAGCCTCCACAGGCATATCGTGGATGACCAGATGGAACACTGAAAATATTTGGTTCTATCATACGGGCGCCATAGATGTCCCTAGGTGAAAATTCCTAAACCTCCGTGGCCAGGAGATGACTCCAACGTCAAAACTGAGTGGATATATGAGCATACGATGGCCGTATACCAGTAGGCCGCGTTTCCCACTGTGTCATGGTCGATTGGAAAGGGGTGTGACCTTACTCGCTTGAGTAAGGGGGCAACTTCTAGGTTGAGTTTGACCAGCTTGAGGAATCGGTCCGCTTTCGACATACCGGACCCGATATTGGCAGGCGGATAATGAGGTCTCTTTCGCTCTCTCAGTTGTGCGTTTGAATAGGGACGACAAGCTGGCGTAGAGTGTAATAGACCCCGGTGATGATCCCAGAGATGAACTGTACTGATATGTGAACTTATTGAGCAGGAGTTGCATACTCATTCATTCATTCACTCACTATCCACTCAGGTTGGTGGTGCGTAATTATTTGTTACGCGTACCTTCGCAATGGCTAGAATTTCGGTTGGGGCGTGCGACTAACCTGAGACCAAGAGTTTACCACATTGAGTCTGACTATCCAAATTTAGGTATGGGACTGGTTTGGATAGAAGTCCCTTGTGATGGACCCCATAGCCTGCGATACTACGTACTATCATCCCGACTTCACACTCCAGCATGGTCATTCCATTTGCACTGCATGTTGCATTATATCCGCGACATAGGGTACGACTGACTTTGTTTGTGTTACTAATCAGGGATGTATTATGCATTGCATCCTCTGCATCTGATATTTAGCTCTCTATGACATCTCATTTGCATAGTTAACTTCTATCGCGTATTCTAATATTGTTATGACTCATGCACTTGTCAGTATTTTCGCTTACTCTGTTATCGTGTGATTCCTGATCTTGTCGGTATTTCTGTTTACACTATTAATTCATGATCTTATCAGTATTTCTGCTTATTCAGACATTATACGAATTATGGATTACCAGTATTTTTGGTATTGTATGATTATGGCATTGTATTGAATACTTGACACTTACCTTATGCACACACTTACACCACCCTCTAAGCTTTCTATAAGCTTATGCACGATAGATGCGTGCAGATGATGTTAGGTTGTAGTAGTGATGAGCTTGGAGCGTGCGGTGGTCTTCTAGAACTTAATTTTTTATCTATGTATTTTCCTTTCAGTATTGTACTCAAATGATTATATTAGTGGATATGTGATGAGGATGTTGCCTTTGTGAATTGGGTAATCTTGTGGTTATGCTTATTGCGAGTTAAATTACATTGAAAAGAAAAAAAAATCCCTCCTTGTAGGATCCTAGAATCGGAACCTGACTTATGAATGCTAGGAGCTGAGAATGGGGTACTACGGAGGCTGTCGGCACCAGATTCGGCAATCGGGCTTCCTGTGAATCCGATTTCTGGGTTTGGGGCGTGACAGGCCACTAGCTGACCTCAGCTCGAACTCAGCTCAGCTCGACTTGGTCCTCGAGCCTGACTGGCTAGCTCGGCTCAGTTCGGTTAGCAACTTGGGCTAATTCGAGTCGAGTACAAGCCAAGATCGAATCGAGTTCGCCATTGCAGCATTTTCACAAACACCTGGATTATACCTTCAAAATCTCATTATATTTGAGATGACAAAAATGGTTTTGCAGATATTTTATCAAACACCTACTTAGTAACATAAAAATTATAAAAAAAAGGGTATTGACTTCATATACCTTCATTGCCACCAGCCACACTTTTTTAAGTCATTTCATAGAACACTCAACATCAATATCAAAGTAACCAAGTCATCGAACTAGTTCGATTTGAGTTCGATCCGAGTCGAGTCGAGCTGGGCCTAACTCGAACTCAGCTAAATTCATTTTCAAGCTCAAAAAATCAGTTCGTCTCAGCTTCGAACCGAGTCTAATCGAGCTTTTTCGAGTCGAGTCGAGCGAGCTAATCAAGCTAGCTTGGTTTGTGTACACTTCTAGCTAAAATATAAGATAATCACTCCTTCTAATTATACTCGATAAAGTCTGTTGCAATGTTGCTTGGTCGGAGCGCTTCCCTGGTACTCTGATCAAACATCTCCCAAGGCTTAATTCAAACCACTCGCCCCTTCTGATTTCAGCCCTTGCTACTTCTCCATCGTTTCCCAAACCTTTCAAGTTCCAAAGGATGTGGCTAAGCCATGATTCCTTCCATGGGTTGATTAGATCGGCCTGGCTCTCGAATGTGGAGGGTAATCCTTTAATCGCGTTACAAAGAAAGATGAGAAGCGTGAAATTGACTCTTCAAATTTGGAACAAATCCGTGTTCGGTAACATCTTCCAAGCTCTGCACCTTACGGAAATGGATATGACTTCGGCTGAAGAGGAAGTTCTAACCTCAGCCTCCCAGGCTAATCTCGAGAATCGGAATTAGGCTAAGGCTAATCTAGCCCTATTAGAGATGCGTGAAGAAATTTTTTGGAAATAAAAATCCAGATGTGATTGGCTCAAAGAGGGAGATAGGAATACCAAGTTCTTTCATAATGTTACGATGGATCGGGCTAGGAGATCGTCCATTCAATCTATTCAATTGGCGGATGGCCAAATTTTATCTAACCACGATGCGATCAAGAAACTCTGCGATTGAGTGTTTTTCTTTGCTTCCTTTAGCTGAGCCTGTTCTTCTCCACGACGGTATTCTCAGCTCGATTCCTGAGATTCTGACAGCCGACCAGAACAGGGAGCTGTTGCGCGAACCGTCCTTTGATGAGGTCAAGCGGACCATGGCTTCCCTGCTCCTAGATGGGGCTCCAGGCCTTGACGGCTTCACGGGGGCTTTCTTTCAAGGCTACTGGGAGATTATTGACCGAGACATCCAACTTGCGACCATCACCTTCTTTCAAGGGACCCCCTTCCCTAGAGCATACACGGCTACGTTAATTTGTCTCATTCCCAAATCTGCAACCCATAATGCTTTTATGATTTCCGCCCCATCAGCTTATGTAATTGTATCTACAAAATTTTCTCTAAACTAATTGCTGATAAACTGAGCTCAATGCTTCCCAGTATTATTTCGCAGGAACAAGGAGCCTTTGTCCAAGGAAAATCCATTGCAGAAAATTGTGCTTTAGCTCAAGAATTATGCCGGGATATCTACAGAAAAGTCAGAGGGGGGAATATTCTCATCAAACTAGACATGGAGAAAGCCTATGATATGTTGGATTGAGGATTTCTCACGGAAGTGTTTCGAAGGTTCGGGTTCGACCTTACCTGAATAGCCTTGATTGAAAATTGCTGGAAAAACTCCTAGTTCTCGGTTCTAATAAATGGGGAATCGTGCGGCTTCTTTCCGTCGTCGAGAGGCCTGCGTCATGGAGACCCAATCTTGCCAGTACCCCCTATGCTACTTGCAGAAATTCCTTGATTATCTCTCATCAATTGTTTGCCGATGATACGCTTCTATATGCCAATGGAGGGAAATCTTCTCTCGCTAAAGTCAATGATTTTCTCAAATTGTACCAAGCAGCCTCGGGCCAAAAGATCAGCAACAGGAAAAGTTTTTTCATCCTATCTTCCTCCCAATTGTTAGCCAGGTTTAGAGCAGTGCAAAAGTATTATGGGTTTTAATCAAGGGCCTTCCCCTTTCACTTACTTGGGGGTCCCCATCTTCAAAGGAAAAGCATTAAAGAGGTACTTTAGACCGATGGTTGAAAAAGTTCACCTAAGGATTTTGGGTTGGAACTCCAAACTGCTGTCCCAAGTAAGCCGTGCAACCCTCATCAACCACATGCTGAATAGCATTCCTATTCACATTATGGTTGTTGTTGAGATCCCTGCTTCCCTTCTGGGGGAGCTGGAGAAGCTCTGCGCCAACTTCTTCTGGGGCTGGGAGGGGGCCCGTAGGCGCTGTCATTGGATGAGATGAGAGCTTGTCCCGGCCAAAGGAGGAGGGAGGCGTCGGCATCAAACGGCTCAGCCATGTGATGCAGGCCTTCAGGATGAAGCTTGCTTAGAGCGTCCTGGACGATGGAAACTCCAGCAGCTGGAGCAGCTTTGACAGAAGGAAATATCGCGACGACATCACGGCAGCGGACGGGGTATCCCACTCCTATCTGCCCTCCTCAATTTAGAAAAAAATTGCTTTTCTTTTTCCCTTGGTCTCCGCTAGCTTACGCTGGATTGGGGGTAGGGGGAACCTAAACTTCTGGAGCGATAACTGGTCGGGGCTCGACCCCTTATCTGTTTGGAATCAGCACGCGGCCCAAGCTTTCAGTCTTCAGGTTTGTGATGTTTTAGAGCCGTTCGACTGGCTTGACGCGAGGTGGGCTCGAGCCACCCTCCCATAATCGATGGCGGATCACATTGCTGAGGAGGAATTTTACATCTCTCTTGGGGCCGATAAAAAAATCTGGGAACCTTCAGCTTCTGGTTTATTTGATGTTAAGTTTGCTTGGAATATCCTCAGAACGACTGGAATGAATTTCTCCTGGGCCAAATGGGTCTTGCATCCTACAATCCCGTTGAAAATTTCTCTTTTCCATTGGAAGATCATCCATAGAGTCATTCCAGTAGACGACAGAATTCAAGCTCGGGGTGTCCAGATGGCCTCGAAATGTTGGTGCTGCCCCTCACCGCTCCAACTGCACTCGGAAACCTTAGATCACCTCTTCTCTTCAGGCTCTACGACCTCTAGGATTTGGAACTATTTCCAATCCTCCTTCATGATTCACGACCATGGTTTCTCTCAGCTGTCAGCGGTTGACAGGGCTTTGCTGTGGAGGACATATGCCACCCCTGACCACTTGCACCTCTTGCGTGTGATCCTCCCCTCGTTCATTTTTTGGGAGTTGTGGCTGGAAAGGAATAGAGCCCATTTTGACAACTCAGCTTTTTCCCCCTCCAAAGTCGCTGACCAAGTCCATCGCTGGATCAGAAAAATAGGCAGCACGCTTCGGCTTCCCTCCAACTTCAACCGGCGATCCTTCCAGGTGCTCTCGCTTCTCCAAATTTCAAACCTGACGCTCAGCTCAAATAACTTCAAGGTGGTCAAATGGTGTCGCCCCAATAGGGGATGAATAAAGATCAACTTCGACGGCTCTGCTCTTGGTAACCCGGATCCTTCGAGAGGGGGCGGTATTGAGAGATGTTGAAAAGGGAAGTTCATTTTTGGCTTCTCCTCTGGTTATGGGGTGGGCTCAAACTCCCAGGCTAAATTTCAAGCTATCTGCGAGGGCCTTGCGAAGGTCCATGAGTTGGGATTTTCCAAGATTGAAGTGAAAAGTGATTCCATGTCAATTGTTAATATCCTTGCCAACAACTCCAAGTCAGCCTGGACCATGTGTTATTGGCACGTAAGAGTCAAATCATTCTCGGAGTTTTTGGACATTACTTTCTCTCACACTCCTAGGGAAGCCAATGCAATAGCTGACGATCTAGCCAAAAGGGGTAGTGCCTCCTAGGCTTCCTTGTTTTTTGAGTCTCAAGCTAATCTCCCTGCCAGTACGAGGGGCCTTCTTTTCTTGGACAAGATAGGATTAGGCTATTTGAGGAAATATTAGGGTCTCCTCTCTTGTTTCATATGATAGGTAAGGCGTCGATCTTTTTGTGACGCCCACCTGAAAAGCTTGTACATCCTCCATTGCTTCAATATAAGCGTCTTTTGTTTAAAAAAAAGAGGAAAAAAATGATAGTTACTCCTTTAAAAATCATAGTGTGGCAAACAATTTATTTGGAAGAGAGAAATTTGGCATATCTTGTTAGCTTAAGTCATTGAAAATGATGTGGATCAATTAGACCCTACAACATTGGAATTTCCTATGCCTTTTGACATAGAAGATCTGTATTCAATTGTAATTTATAAATAACTTGTATATCAAGTGAGTTTGCGGGATGAGCAATCGAGACCTCAACCAAGAACTAACCCAAGTTTTATTGGGTTACTGTTTGTATATCCCAAGCTCAAGATGAAACCTGATGCATCCTACGTGATCCCAACCCAATGTTAGGTTGGTCACGGTCGGTTGGGTTGAACCCACTCAACTTTTAACCCTAGTTACCCTTACCATGGGTCCACCTTGACGATGTGTGGTATATCCACACTTTTTATGCGTTTCTTAGAGCTCCAAAAATTGGGCCTGCACGGTAAGGGTAACACCCACTGAGGTGTTGCTCGGCTAACACAAAATCTGCTCCCGGAGGGGAGAGCGGATTAGGTGTGACGCATATTCACCCGCTGGGTGAGAACCCTGACTGTGGGGTCACACTGAAGTATGTACCTTAAATCCACACGGTCCAACCATTTTCAAATCTCAGTCAGGGCTCACAGTGAAGTATGTAGCTTAAATCCACACGGTCCAACCATTTTCAAATCTCATTTTTCAACGTAATACAGAAAATGAAGCATGGCCAAATCTTAGGTGGACCACATCATAAGAAACAGTTGTGATTGAATCCTCGCCATTAAAAACTTTATGAAGCACACCCGAATGTTTATTTTCAATCCAACCTGTTGATAAGGTCACAAAAACCTATACCAAGAGACCACACAAATATCATCTTGATCCAAAGCTTTTGTGGCCCACAAGAATTTTCAATGCTCATGGCACATCTGAGATTTGTATCTGCTTCGTTTTGGATCATGCCTTAAAATGAGCTTTCAATACAGATTGATGGTGTGGATGATGTCACATACATCAAGGTGGGCCTCACAGTCAGGGGTCCCACTCACTTCGATGGATCCGAGGATCCACCTAAGCCGCGCCCGACATAAGGCAGGGTACTGGATAGACGGCGTGGATCTTATGAAAGTTCCATCCACGTGGCTCTGAGTCAGCGAAAGTATCCTAGCGCAATGCACGCCAGAGCGGCTAATGAAAATACAAAAGGGCAAAAGGGAGTTGTTGAATACTCTGGCAGCGTATCACACTTGATACTTGGCCGCTTACAAATTATATACGTGACGTACATTAACACTAGTCAAAGTGACCATTAAGTCATCTTCCCAAGATCAGAGTGGTTAAACAAACCTAACCTCCAATTAATGGTCACTATTTGTTGAAAATGGAACATAGTATATACATAATTTAAAATTTTAACGGTCCAGTTTTCGTTCATGAAAACTCGTACGCGTTAGTTTGAATAACTTGCATTCCACATAATTCAATTCCTTAAAAAGGTATCGCGTATCATCAGCACACTCCGCCAGAGCAACGAAGTTTATTATTATTATGATTATATTATTATTATTACTTATTTAAAAAACAAAACAAAAAGGCAGTAAAAGAGAGGAACTCCAGGGGTATTTAAGATAAAACCACAGGGTCATGCGAGGGCGGCAGTAGAAGACCGGCTTTCCGTTTTTTATTCGTTTTTCTATTTTCCACCACTTTCCATTTCTACCCCTCGCCTCATTAATTACACTGCATTATTTCGTCTCCCGCCCGTCCCTCCCCTCACATATCCATAAGTACCCCGTCTTCCTCCTTCCTTCCCACCCCACCCTCTCTCTCTCTCTCTCTCTCTCTCTCTCTCTCTCTCTCTCTCCCCTATCGAAATGGCCGCTCTAGGCGCCCTCATCACCGTCATTTCTCTTTTGTTTTCGACGCTCGTTGACGCCAGAATCCCGGGCGTTTACACCGGCGGGGCGTGGCAGAACGCCCACGCGACTTTCTATGGCGGGAACGACGCTTCTGGAACAATGGGTGCGTAGTTTAACATCTCCAGCTGTTTGTCAGATCGTTTTTTTACGGAGTCTTGGATTTTCCGGCATGTGGGTCAGATTCTCGGTCTTTGCTTTTTACTGTTGAGTGGTCTGAAATGTGTACTTTTTGATCTGGAAGTCAAAATGCTCTTTGATTCGGCTGCATTTTCTTCTGAAAAAAAAAAAAGAGAATGCGAATCTACTCTGCCTACTTTCCGGTGACTGGAATGTAGATCCCGCGATCTGCATTCCCCTGTTTTTGAGTTTCAGTCCTGAAACTTAGACATGCTTTTGTATTTTCTAACAATGCATAAAAAAATCAACATCTTGTTCGGCATTTTTCAACCATTCATACAAAACCCATATCAGGCTCTGCATTTTTCAGCCACTTATTCAATAACCATCTCGGTCTCTGCTTTTTTCAACCATTCCTGTTGAACCCATCGCACCCTAAGTATTTTTCACATACATTTGCGAAAAGCCTTGTTTTTCTGCATTTTTATATAGAACATACAAAATCCACAATCTGCATTTTCAAACCATTAGTACAAAAAAAAAGCTCAATCTCTGCATTACCCGACCAAGCATACCAAATCCAGCTGAATCTCTGCATCTTTCAACCGTTATGCAAAACCCATCACATTCTCTGTATTTTCTAGCTTTCTTACAGAACCCATTTCAATCTATGCAATTTGCAACCATTCATACGAAACCCATCTCAATCTCTTCAACTGTTCATACAAAACCCACTTCCAGTGGGATACTCTCCATTTGTGAAGGAACCAAACTCTCATTTATCCTCTTTCTTTTAATCTATGCAGGTGGAGCTTGTGGCTATGGAAATCTCTACAGCCAGGGCTACGGTGTGGAGACAGCAGCTCTGAGCACTGCTCTCTTTAACGAAGGCCTCAGCTGCGGGGCGTGTTTCGAGATAAAATGCGCCGACGACCCGACATGGTGCCATTCCGGCAGCCCTTCGATCTTCATCACCGCGACGAACTTCTGCCCTCCCAACTACGCCCTTCCTAGCGACAATGGCGGGTGGTGCAACCCTCCTCGCCCCCATTTCGACCTCGCCATGCCCATGTTCCTAAAGATCGCCGAGTACAGGGCCGGGATTGTGCCAGTGTCATTCCGCAGGTACGGTTTTCCGGCGTATGTCGGGGCCTGGTAGTGTTGTTGACTGTAGTCATAGCTTCTCTCAGGACTCGGGAGTAGCCCGTCGTTTCACTAATCTTCCCGCACGTGCCAATGTGGCTCATACGTGCGGCATCCCTTCCGTTCATTAGGTGGGGCTCACCCGAGTTAGGTGAGTCACACACTCACAGTTGCTAACCAGCTGCTCCTGTTATGACTTGTGATCCATGGATGTCCCAGTCCCACTTCATCAACGGCCCAGATTCCCACGCGCCAGATTTCTGCCACAAAAAAAAAAACCCCTGATATTTCACGCGATTCAGATCGTTGATATGATGGCTCTATCATGGAGGAGTATGAGCTGGAAATTAGATATTGGATGATTGACTGCTTTGTCCGACTCTGCTGATTATTTCCTCCGTGACCTTCTATCTGTAGACCACCGATTCATGGTCAGAATCATCTCTTCTGAGATCTTTTGTTCAGGGATCCCCTATCCATTGTAGGCTCCTTTGTCTCAACGGTCTGGATCCCCCAACAATGGGCCCCACACGTATGAACTGGTGCCCGTATCGAAACACTGTACACGTTCTCAAAATCAGGGCCCTCTAATATCTAGTCCGTGCCCTGTAGTGAGATTCGACGAAGGGTAGCAGAAGCTGTGGTTCAGATGTTCCAGTCTTTGTTTCTTACCCTCGCTTGATGTGATGGGTTACAGAGGTGGGCCCCACCAGGCACCGAGTACGCCTGCCTTTCTGCAAATTACATTATAACCACTCCATCAAAAGGCGCGAAGTGTAAACCGTTACCGTCCCTTCCTCGTGACTGGTCCACCTCACCTACGGCCGGGAGGTTTGCAGTGGCCCACCTCCTGCTTCTTAATAGCTTGGATCACGGGAAATTGGTGCACCCGCAGTGTACCGTATTTCCCATTAAAACAACCAGCAGTAGTGCGCAGGAGCCTGTAATGTGATTTGATAAAAGCACCCTCCAACATACAATCGATATCCATACACGGTCGTGATCTTGACGGTTGGTTTTAACGCACTGGTGTATGGACGGTTCCGATCTCCAAGCAGTGAGATTTTACAAGCTGAACCATCCGCCGTGGGCCTTGATGCATGAACGGCCGGATCACGATGGGCTAGCCGCTTTTGTGAGTCACAGATTCACAGTTGCTAACCGTACTCACAGTCAAAAGTCAAAGAAGTGATCTTGGTTCACTGATGTACGGTTATTCATGATCCCCAAGCAGTGAGATTTTTCAAAGTGGACAATCCTACGGACGGTGGGCCTTACTAGATGAACGGCCCGGATCTCAATGGGCGTGACAGCTGGTAACTCAGTCGAGATACGTGCTATCATGTTTTTACTGAGGAGTCAAAAGTCAAAGAACTCGTTTTTCCCGATTCGAAAAATCGGGCAGATGTCTATCACTTTTCAGAAAATCGGATATATCTTTTTCTCTTTGTCCGATGCGGATGTTTGGTCTTTATGCTACATTTACCATTTTACCCTCCTGCAATTTCCAAAACGCGTCTTAGTACGCTCCCATTCATAATAATATCTAAATGACGACATTGGCCTTTACTTTATTGATTTTCCTATAGCTCCCTCCATTGGGCTTGTCTGGGCCATCATCAAGACAAGGATCGAGAGCCCAGGGTGCCATCATAGCCTTACAACCACACTAGTCAGATGATCTTAACCATACAATTCCGAACCATTTGCTGGCAACGAATCGGACGGTTGTGATCTATTGATTTGTTTGATTTTGGTGCTAATGCAGTTTTCTTGTAAACCTAAACATGCACACCATGCGCAAGTTAGCATTCACAAATGCTCATTCTTTGTTTTTCTTCTACAGGGTTCCATGCAGGAAGCGAGGTGGAATCCGATTCACCATTAACGGCTTCCGTTACTTCAATCTGGTCCTGGTCACTAACGTTGCCGGCGCCGGAGATATTATCCGTGTCAGCGTCAAGGGATCGAAGACCGGATGGATGAGCATGAGCCGCAACTGGGGCCAGAACTGGCAATCCAACGCCGTCCTGGTGGGCCAGGCTCTCTCGTTCAGGGTCACGGGCAGCGATCGCCGCACATCTACCTCGTGGAACGCGGTCCCAGCCAACTGGCAGTTCGGGCAGACCTTCTCCGGCAAGAATTTCAGGGTCTGAAAACACGAAAAGGAAGAAAATCCGGCCCAGGCGGGTCGGGATTCCCGCCACCGTTTTTTGGCGCCAGGATTCGGTTGGAGTTGGTTTTGAATTTTCGTCTGTAGTTACTTTGAAAGAAAAGGAGGGAGCGTTTGAATGAGGAATTTTGGTAGGGGTATAAAGGGAAAAGAAAAAAGTGTGTGTTTGGTAATTTGGTAAGGGTATAAAGGGAAAAAAGGGGTGTGTTTGGTAATTTGGTAGGGATAAAAAGGGGAAAAAGGGTGTGTGTGTGTGTGAGAGAGAGAGAGAGAGAGAGATGTGAGTGGCATGATGAAACCTTTTGACTAAGTTAAAAGTGCAATGGGAGTGTGTGGTAAGTTCAAAAGCAGTTGAAGTGGCTGCAAAAAATGTATGTAGCCCGCAGCTGCGTATCATATATATAATATATATGGTGTATTTTCATGCAGTTGGATTGTACGATTGAAATATATATGGGATACTTTTAATTGGGTTATTATAGTTTTTGTCTCATTTTTTAGCACACATGATGTTTGGGCTGTTGAATGTTGGCCGTTCATTTAGTGGGCCAGTATTGTAGACATGGTTGCAACTTGGGTTTGGGATGATTTTTGAGCATATGGGTGCAACTTGGGTGTAGCTCCATGAACCAAGTTGCCCAACTTGAACTTTAGGTGGGGTTATAATGCAGTGGACCCTTGAATTTATAAGAAAAAATAAAGGAAAAATTTTAAAGAAGGCTTTTAAATTCATTTAATGGTTGATCAATGCGAGCACTACAAATGTAATTTATAGCCCAACATGTTAATTCAAAATAAAAATAAAAATAAAACTACATAAATGTAGTTGTTTGAAATTTGAAAAATCTTTAATTGCAAAAGAGTTCCTTTTATTATTCTTTGAATTGTGAAATGATTCATTTTCTTAATCTAGAAGTTGCTTGGTGGATTCCTTTTACTATTCTTTGAATTCTGAAATGATTCATTTTTATTAATCTAGAAGTTGCTTGGTGGACCTGTCCGACATCAGTCCCTCTTAAGAAGAACTCATCTTAAGTTAACTTTTGGAGAAATGACCCTATAATTGAAGGCCTAAGATATTGTTATATCTTAGTGAGATCAATTACATAAGTGCTGTTGCTGATCTTTTTTGTTGTCTTATATGGTCCATATTTCTTTTTTGAGGTAGACCATTACCATGTTTCTCATGTAATGTTTGTCTCTTAAACTTGTTAGTAATCACTTTGTACTTGGCATTCATCTCCTTCGATTCTTTCAAAATATTCCTAATAATTAGGAAGGACTTAACTTCCACTTTGGAAGGTTTAGGTTGGCTCTTCCCCTCATTGGTGTTAAGGGCAAAAATATAAACATTGTCTTTACTTCTGTGAGTAGTATCTCCGTCGTGTTGTCGTGGCCTTTCTAGCAGCACATGACAAGCATCCATATCAATTACATTGGACGCCACTTTGTCCTTGTAATATTTCTCAATGAGTTCAGTATAGTTCAATAACTTTTGCTACAAAGTCTTTATTGATCCAACCAATCTCATAAGGTGCAGGGTGCCTCTGTCTTTGATTGCAATCTATTCACCATTTGCCTTGGAAATAATATTTTCACTGCAACCACCGTCTATAATCACATTATAAACTTTCTGATTAACTATGCATATTGTCTTGACTATGTTGTGGTGCTGTGATTGTCCATTAGCTTGACTGTACATAGATCGCCTCACAACATAAGCAATACCAACACTGAGGAGTGGTGGACTAAGGGTTCCAATCCTTGCCTTAGTGGTAGACTCCAAGGAGATTTCAGCAAAAGGTCTCGGGTTCGAAACTCATAGGTGGTGAAATCCTACTTTGGCATCCGTGGGGGTGTGTGTGTAGGGTGCTTGTGTTTAAAAATAAAAATAAAAAATAAAAAAATAAAGCAATACCTAAACTTTCATTCCCTCTTGTATGTCTTTCATTTGGTTAGCCAATGATAAATAACAAACTATACCTAATGAACAGTCAAAACAATGAATTATACTAAGGGCCTGTTAGGGAGCATATTTGGAATCCCTTGGATTCAGAACCCCTTAGATTTTAAATCCTCCTATTGTGTTTGACACCTTGAATTAGGAATCAACTATAATCCAAAAGTAGTTGTGTATGGTATAGTCATAGGGGCTTAAATTTAATTACTAAATCAACTCTAATATCTCCAATTAGTGAACTTATGTAATGTTTAACACAATAGTTGCAATAAGCCCACTGAAATATATGCTTTGCCCGAAAATGATGAAATTACAAGTCTTGGATGGGCCACAATCACAAAATCATGTCCGAGTGACTAACTAATGATTAGTAACCGTTGATTTACAGGGACAATGTTTGGACAGTGCTGATCATCATATTAAAGTAATTATAGTTGTGAAATTGATAATCTAATTATTTTGGGACATAATTATAAGCCATGTGTGCAATAGAATAATAGTCAAGTGACATACATGTTACACATGCAACTCTTGAAAGGATTTTAGATGTAATCTAAGCTCTCACTGGGATTTCAAACCCTCTTTGGAGGATTTGAAACCCCAGATAATTTATAGTGCCAAACAACCCGAGGATCTGAAATGCCCTCAAATCCATAGGGCCAAATGACCCCTAAGTGTCCCAATGCAACTAAGGACGTACTCTCTCTGGATAATCTATGAAAAGGAAATACTTTAATACTCTGGTAGAGTGTGATAGATGATATGCAGGCCGTTAGAAATTACTGAGACATTGCATACGTTGCATACAAGTAATTCAATATAAACAGTAAATTACAAATGTCATTTTGGATGCACCATGAACCAAAACTATAATTAGGCAGATATCTAACCATTTAAGGTTAGGATTGTTCAACAAATATGATTTTTAGACACTTACACCAAGTTCCACAATGTAGGGACGCAGCTTCAGTGGATTCTTGACTGTGGGGCCCACTATGATGCATTTGCCTTGCATTCATGCCGTCCATTCGTTTTGACAGCACATTTTCGGGCATGATCCAAAAATTGAAGCAGACCCAAATCTCAAGTGGACCAGATCACAGGTTGGATGGCAAATAAACATTCCAGTGGCTCCCACTAAGTTTTAATGGTGGGTATTTAATCACCACTGTTTCCTCTGGTATGGTACACCTGAGATTTGCATCTATTTCATTTGTTGGATGATGACCTAAAATTAGCTGTCAAAACAGATGGACGGCGTCGATGGAAGGCACATGCATCGTGGTGGGTCCCAACGTCAGGGATGGAAGGCTATCAATTGGCCGGGCTGGCTAGCCATGGTTTCTAGCTTGGCCCGCTTTAAGCTGGACTTGGGCTAACGTGCCGAGAGCCGGATCTGGGCCTGGGCTTAAAGTTCAAGCCTTTTTTTACTAAGCAGGCCGTGATTGGAAGTGTCTTACAGGCCAACACGACCCATTAAGGGCTATATTTATATTTGTATGTCCAAATATACCATTGAAATAAATAACTTCAATCAAACAAGTTCCAAGAATCAACGGTGAGGATTATTCAACTGATCTAATTTTCAGATTGTGACTTAACTAACTTAACTAGAGTGGTTTCCAAAATTTCGGCAATTTAATTTGAATGAATGTATGCTATTTGTACATTTTTTTACTGCCTGCATATCAAGCACATACACTTCCAGAGTATTATTTAACTCCCTGAATTCAATTGAAACTGTTGCTTCACAACACTTTTATTTTAGTGGTGGGCCATACATCACATTTGTAGTGGATTTAATTGATGAAAATGGTGGGCCACACAATAGATCTCAGTTACGTATGCAAAAAAATAAAATAAAAAATAAAAAAAATTCAATATGCAACGAACAACTTGGATATTGCACAAACGTTGGTGAAAATGGGGATCAGCTGTGCTTGGGCCCACCACGTGCCTATGTTTTTAGCTCATTGCGTTTGAGTCAAGCATACCACATGGAAGTTGGAACAACTAGGATGGGGACGCCCACCATTGAAGGCTTCAACATGCTTGTGTGGGGCCCACAGTATTTGTTCATGACATCCAATCCATTCAAAAGATAAGACCCACCAGGTTGCCACACGATTTTAGGTATGGTATTAAATGGCGTGGCCCACCTTAGTTTTGGATAGGCCTATTTTTGGATGCAGAGGAGAACATGAGAGGGCAAACATCCACACATTGGAAGCCATTCCCTACCACATGATTTCAGTGGATCTAGTGTATTATTTTTAATAGAGATTTTGACATATAACAGCTTCCCTCTTAGACAAAAAGACAAACAACACCCTCATGCATTTTTCAAAGTAACACCTTTCATTTTTCCGAACATGATTAAAAAAAGCCGTTGATTTTTTGGACGCATAAGGTCCATGAATGTTAATCAAATTAGAGCTGTACTCGAGTTAGCTTGGTCAGTTAGCTCAACTCGCCTCAGTTCGAAATTAGATTCGGATCAAGCATCAACTCAAACTGACTTGGATCGAATCAACTCAAGCCTCAACTCAAACTGACTTGGATCGAATCAACTCAGTAACTCAGTTATTTTGATTTTGATACTGCTCGCTTGATGAAATGACTCCACGTAGTGTGATTGCCCTCATATCTTGATGAAAAGTATTGTTACTGTTTTGCATTTTGTGAGAAATTAGGCATTTTGTGAGAAATTGAAAATGCATTCTCCATGTTTGAGAAAATGTTGCATAGATTTGAATTCTATGTGTTTAAAAAAATGTCGTGCAGATTCAAACTCAGCTCGAACAGCTGACCGAACTAAGCCAGACAGGCTCAAAGACTGAGACAAGTCAAGTTCGAGCTGGGGTTAGCTATTGGCCAAGAGTCAAGCCGAACTGTGCCAAGCTCAACTCGGTGCTCAACTCGGTTTCGACTCATGTACAGCTCTAAATCAAATGATGATTTTTTTATATGAAAAATGAAACAAATAAGGGTGTTATTTGTCAATGAGACAAAAGGAAGGGCGTTTAAATATCAGAACCCCTTGCTCTTTACCCAAAGGCTGCTATATATGGTGGGTGCAATGCATCTTTTCACCAGCTTATGTATCCAGCATTCCATTTATGCTGTGCATACCTCTCTATCCTATCCTTGTTGCAAGGAGAATGTGTGTGCATGTCACATCCGTCCACGTCAGCTGTCCATTTCAGTTTCATCCACACCACATGCAGGGAGCGTCTGTTCACTTGGTCCCCTACCAACATTGTCTTTTTTTGTCATCCTAACTAACGCCATCCTCCCCGACTGATCAGGTCCAGCACTCTTACGATTAGGTGGGTCAGGTTTGATTCACTAAATTGCTTGCGCGACACCCAGATGAGTGATTTTAGACCGTTCTTTTATTATGTCATCTAACTACCGTCCTACCTGTTGAATGGGGTGGATCTCATGATTTTAGACCGTTATCTCATCTCTGTGTGGCCTAAGTAAGTCCTGGAGGACTGCAGGCACCTGATGGACGGTGTGGATCTGTTGCAAGTTTGTCCCACGTGGTGCTTAAATGGTGAAAACCAGGGCTTTGGCATAGGGTGGTGATTCAATGAGGACCATTCTTGTCAGAGATCTAGGCGGATGGCATACGAGTTAGATATCTGGACCATTCATCAGGGACCGTACGCTTTGAACATGGCAACGTACCAAAAATCAGCATAACAAGCTCATCGAGTGGGCCACACGTAAGTTGAATTTGGACTCTTGGGACTTTTCTTTGCCTAACATGCCAATGTACCAAAAATCCGCTCAGATCTCTTATGGACCCTCATTGAATCAGGACCATTCGCCATAAAATACAGTGCCCAAAAATGATCTAAGTAGTAGATTCTTTCAGTGAGTATCAACAAACCAACGGTTTGGATTATCAAACCCTGGGCTCTATATGACGTGTTATCCCCGACTTGTCTGGTGTGACTCGACTGACTCAATCCGAGTCAGATTCCCAACCGCTCACTATTGGATGGTGGAGATACGCGCGCACTGACTCTTGGTGCACACTACGTGTACAATCTTTTTACCTTTATATTGTAATTTCATCAATCTCATTCAAATTCCAGGGATGTGCGGTAAAAAACGTGCGTCAGTTTCCCGCCGAAAGACAAAAGGAATACATCCAACCGTCCATCATGGATCTGCTTTTTATGACAAAGGAACAAAAGAAAAAGAAACACATCCAACCGTCCATCATGGATCTGCTTTTTATGACAAAGGAACAAAAGAAAAAGAAACACATCCAACCGTCCATCATGGATCTGCTTTTTTGCTTTTCGGTCCCTCAGCTTTTATTATATTTCTTAAATGCAAACCGTGCAGAGGGTTATTATATCCCACGTGTGGTCCTCTGGAGCATTGATGGTATCTTACAATCGGACGCGGATTGCCAGCGACCCTAGGAAGTTCTTGCAGTCGGAAGCTAGATGGGGCGCACTCTGTTGTTTGTGGGAAATCCACCCGGTCTATCCTTTTTGCCAGTTCATACTGGGGCATAGGCCCAAGAATGAAGCTGATCCGAAACTCAAGTGGGCCACAAAACAGGAAACATTAGGGATTGAATGTCCACCGTTGAAACATTCCTCAGGCCACAAGTTTTGGGACGCGGATTGGCTACTGCCCCTGCCACTAGCCCCGTGGCTGGTGGTCGGTGCTCTATGGGCCCATCATGATGTATGTATTTCATCCATTCCGTTCATACATTTTTACAGATCATTTAATGACTTGATACCAAAAATGAGAGGGATATAAATCTCAGGACCACACCACAAGAAAACAATAGTGATTGGATATCCACCGTTAAAATCCTCCTACGGCCCACTGTACTGTTTATTTGACATCCAATATGTTGATTAGGTCATACAGGCCCAGATGAAGGGAAAAAAACAAAAATCATCTTGATCCAAAACTTTTATTGCCCAAAATGTTTTTAACGGCCGACACTCCTTCAAAAACTGCTTTCTGTAATGTAGTCCACTTGAGATTGGGATATATCTCATTTTTGGTCTCATATCTTAAAATGACATGTAAAAATAGATGGACGGCATAAATGAAACACATACATCATTGTGAGGCCCACAGAGAACCGACCACCAGCCATTGGCTGGTGTCATGGGGAGTAGCCAACCCGTTTCCCAAGTTTTGGATCTATTTCTGCGCTTTCAGTTCATCCCATTGGGAATGACCATACGAACAATGAACAGTTGGGATGGCATATAAACATCACGTTGGACCCCAATAAGGTTTGAATGGCAGGCATTACATCCCCACTCTTTCCTGTCATGTGGCTTCTCTTAACTTTGGAACTACCTCATTTTTTAGCTCATATGCTATCATTAGCTGGCAAAATGGATGGACAGGATGGATTTCTCAAAAACATCTCAGCCGGCCCCACATGGCTTCCAACACTTCCTCAGTGGGCGTCAAAGGCAATCCTGCTTCCCTTGCAATCCTGAATTTTGTGGGTATCCTCCAACTATGAGGCCATTCTCATAAATGGTTTGGATCTTCGAAAAACAACCCGCATCCAACGGCTAAACTCGTGCATGACCATAATTAGAGGGCTCAAGTCCACCTTTCACAGGGCCCACTTAAACAAAAAAAATCATACAGGGCCGCCGAGTGGGACAGCTTAAACAAAACAAGATCAACATACAAAGTCCACTTTGTAGGGCCCACTTAAACAAAAGTCATCATGACCCTGGCCCAGGAACATGAGAACATACAGAAAATATTAGATCTTAAAAAGCATGGATATGAAACACTGACCTGGCATTCAATACCCCTTCAAAATGTCAACATCCCTCATAAATTCCTGATTTGATCTTGGGTCCTTCCAATTTTAATCCTGGCCGTTGATTGCTTGTCCTGTACCACAAGGAAACATAACAATATGAAGAGAAGAGAAGCTTTCACAATCACACACTACTGTGATGGTTGATACAAAGGCAGACAAGTAACTCAAATCAAACCGACCAAATTGGATGGATGATAAACCAGACACAGATAATTAATTTTATGACTGGCCAACTGGTGCGCATTTAGTGGACAGTTGAGATGAAAAAGAGCCAATGGTCTTTAATTCAAGAAATAAACATCTGCACTTGGGAGTATAAGATTTGTTCAACAAAGTCTCATTTGGTGACTAAGACCTTTATAGAATAGATTTCCTTAATTGGTTTAGTGTATGACACGTGTACAATTTCCAAGTGCTTGTCTATCAACCATCACATCTACAGAGCATCAAATAACTCTACTCATGACTCGATGCGCATAGCAAGCACCGAGAGTCAATGACTCAATATGCACATTATCTTCATCTAATTAAAAGATGGTGGGCGGAGTCTAGAAAGCATATCAAAAAAAGCCAAATTTTCAAATGCCCATTTTGAAATGGGTTTCAATCCCACCTACCATTACTAGATGGTGATGATATGTGCGCATTGAATCTCGGTGCACAGTGTGCATACAAAATTTTTTCATAAAAAAAGAAAGAAAAGAATGATATTTATCACGAGGTAAAAAAAATGTTAAAATGATGAGATAGATTGGACCATCCTTTTGGGGATAGCGTAGAAGCAAACCCGAATTCAATCAAATATGCAAAAGACAAATGCAATCAATGCATGCACAAGTACACACAAATTTTACGTAGAAAATTCTAACGAGAAAAAACCACAGCACAAAGCGACAACAAATCTACTATGAAATACAATTTACAAGAGATGGATGCACTTATACTGAACCCCTTCGAATCTCTCCAAAACCTTAGCTTTCCCCTCTAGAACCCTTAATGATGCCTTTGAATTCCCTAATCCCAATTGCACCCAATATATATAGCGTTAAAATCAAAATGGGAAACAAATCGCACACTAACGCATAACCGCACGCACCGTCGATCTATGCAATAAATAACTATCCAAAACTGTCCAAAGACCAATATGTATAAATCGGAGTTCACTCGATTGATTGACCAGGGTGGTTGATCGATCGAATCCCTGTTGCATATACAGATTGACAACATCTCACAACACATCCAAAGTTGGAAGAACAGACCAGACCCATGAATGGGGTGCACATTGTCTCCACAGTTGATCACATTTAGTGCTGAGGACAGACTATTGATGGGCCGTGGTTGAGCAATAAAAGTGATCAACCAGTAAAAGGTAAGACCATGATTCAGGGGAACAACCTGTTGATTCGATGATCCATGCACCAAAATCCATCAACTGGTGAATGTTAACCCTTCAACTGGTGACCGATGAGAGTTGATCAAGAAGGAAAATACAACCTATGTCATGGACTGAACTTCTCCAGGAAGACGTATTCCATGGACGTGGAGCCTATGTACTTTAGTATATAGAAATTTCTGGAGAATTGTAGAAGCATTAATGATGCAGGAAAATTTTATGAAGGGAAAAGATTGGAAGAAATCAAGCTGCATGGGCCGATCAAGATGCAAAAAGGGCCTACATGCACACTATCACTCTCAATGGCCATACTTTCACACTTGATTATCGGGTTCGTGTGTATAATAATGTGTTAGAAAACCATTGACAAGCTCTGTGTCCTTACCAATAAACAATGTTCATTAGCTCCCAAAGGCTTCACAAAATTCAATCATTTTAGGGGTTGAATTTGAGTCTGGAGTCAAAATTTACTATTTAGTAAGTTGTGTTTATGTTATTACTAGAGTTTTAATAGCCTGGTTCAAGTCCAATGTCTTTGTTTCAGTTATTTAAGAATTGTTAAAGTACAACTATTTCGGAAACTTTTTAATTTAAATCGAATGAGGAATCTAGGCTTATTTAAGCATATCAACAACATTGTAAAGGACAATTCTTTCATTATTAACTATAAAATTCTTATTTTTAGATATTTTCTACTTATGGAAGGCTGCATGTGGTTCAAGGATTATCTTAGGGGTAGAAGACAATGATTTTTTCCACAAACTTGCTATGTTAAGAGATCTCTATGCATTTCTAGAGTTCTTGATGCAGGACATGAAATTCAAGTGTGATGTGCAAGATTTTCAGGCTTTAGATCACACTAGTTCAAAAACAATTACACAAAATTCTACATCCCACACAAAAGTTCAAACACTCAATCTAGGGGAAGGCCTACACATGCCAGGTTGGATCAATCAAAATTATAAACCAAACAAGAATCAAAGGAGGGTAAATCTACATATGCACAGAAATAATTCTTCCAATCCAAGGGATTTAGAAATTTCAATTCGGGGAACCCTAAAGTTGAAGAAAGGGCATAAAATTTAGGATTTGAGTAATTTAGGGTTAAGTTTAGTGACTTTGGGTGAAAGAGGAGTGAAAGAGAGGAGAGAGACGACCCAGAAAAGTACCGCACGTGTGGACAACAACAATGGCCTATACGCACGTGCGTTTGATCCTGGCCGCACATGTGTGGGGCCCACTATTTAGAAAAAGGCCACCTTCAGCTCGATCCGATGCACGGTTTGTGCGTGGTGCTCCGCCGAAATTTCAGCCCTCCTACAGGGCTAGATTCTGAAAATCTACTATAGAGAGAAAAACGGTTGCAATAGAGAATGGATTTGAAGCGTCGATGATTGTAGGAGAAGAAAAATATGGATGGAAGAAGGTGAGGGCGAATCGAGATAGGTGTGGCTTCGCACTACGGTAGTTAGCCCTTCGAGGAAGGGAGGGTTTCACACGCAATTGAATCTCCACAACTCAAAAATTTAGAGAAGAAAAACGCAGCAATTTTATTAATCTTTATTGAATAAAAAAGACTACAAGGGGTGCATATTTATAATAAAACCCTATATCCCAAAACTCACGCTATATGCGCAACTTATCACTTGGCGATGAAGTAATCAAAAATAACAACTAATCAAAGCAACCTAAACCGTCCATGATACTCCTAATAACAATAATAAGCAAAATCCAAAGTACTAAATTAATTGGAATAGTGGACCACGATCATGAGAACCCATGGTGGGATTCACATGACTATCGGGTTCACTCCAATGAACCAAAACGCAGCCCTCTAACTAGGAGGTCATCTCTAGACGTCGTCATTGATCTAGATCGATGGTGAGCCTTCCTTGCGTACGTGCGTAGGGGGGCATGCATGTGCACGAGATGTCCCCATCAATTATCCTTGGTTGCGAAAGTTTCACCATTGGCGAAACAAAACTTCTGAACCGCTTCAAGATATAAGGATCAAGTCTCTGAACCTCCTCCTCAACGAGCCACGTACGGTCTGAAGCTGGGCGTAACTTCTAATTGACCAAGAACTTCTAAAACCTGCCGTCCGACGTGGATATTATCTGATGGTCCAGAATATCCTATCCCCTCTCTGGGTATGGGAATGGTAGGTATGACCGTATGGGAGGTAGAGGCTGGGAAGACAGGTCGGGAGGAGGCTATGGATTAAAGGAAATGTTTAAAAAATCATGATGGTTAGGTGACAGGCTGGACAATATATCAGTGGTCCCCTGAAATGCAACTAGATCCTCCACATTAAATGTAGAACTAATTCCCATGAAAGGTAGAAGATCTACCACATGCGTTGAGACCGTTTCGTTTTATAATTTCGAATGGTCCAGCGTTACGCGGGTGTAATTTATGAACGGCTTCCTGAGGGTACCGCTTTGGCGTAATGCGGACCATCACAGAATCTCTTACATTGAATTCCTTGAAACGTTTATATTGGTTTGCAGAAAGTGAGTAATGTTCATTACTAGTTACGATCTTCTGCCTGATTTCTTGATGTCATGAATGAATGTGATGCGCAAAAGACTATGCAGACTCTAACGGCCTATGGGACAGTGACATAAGGACAAGATCAATAGGTGTCCTAGGTTTATAACTAGTAACGACTTCAAAAGGACTCAGACCTATGAACCTATCGACAACATTATTAAACGCAAACTCGGCTATAGGTAGTACAGTGTCCCACGTCCTGGTGTGTTGTATATCCCTCATAGGGAAAAACTCATCCGTTAGATCATCAGGAATGATATCACCAAACTCATCCACTACTGGAATGGCCTCAGTAGGTAACTCTACACTAGCCTCTGGTGCACTCTCTAGAAACAAGGCCGTACATGTCGTACCACTCAAAAAGGTAGTCCATTTTTCTTTTTCTTTTCTTTTCTTTTCTTTTTTTTTAACACACGCACACACACCCCACACACTCACGCTGGTGGAATTTCACCACCTATGGGTACTCTAACCCTTGACCGGGAGTTGAAACTCCTGAGAATCTACCACCCTGGCAAGAGTAAGGACCCCTCATAAAAAGATGGTCCATATTTGCTAACCAATCTTAAAAAACTTTAGGGTCTAAGTGGCCATCAAACGTGGGGGCATTTACTCTAACTCCTTTGAGAAGTTGCGCATCAGGGTCATAGTAGTCTTGATGTACCTCATGGGGTGGGTGCACGGGTGTGCGCCCATAACCGATTCCTTAGCCACCTCCGCGTGCCCATAACCGATTCCTTGGCCACCTCCATTCCTTGGTCTATCCTCTTGACCACCTGCCTGAGATTGGGCATCTTCCCCAATGGTGGGGTTTGCCTTGGCGGAAGTCTCTAGTTGGGTAATGCGCACATCAAGTTGCTCAAAGCGTTAGTCTATACGTTGTTCCAAGCGCTTACCCAAAGACTTAAACTGCTGGGTCACTTTGTTCATTGACCCTTGTAATTGTTCCATGTTTAGTGTAGGGTGCAAGCCAAAACCATGACCCGTACATGTGAGCATATAACTACTAACTCAATCTAAGGACCTTCTACTACGACTATATGCGCCTAGATAGGACTAAATGGAAAAAATGACACAATACTAAATTTCCAATAACCTATCTGTCTAAAAAATCTATCAATAGAAAATCCAGCAAAAAGATATGCGGATTTTCTAATAGCAGAAAATTCAGCAGCCTATATCAAAAATTATGGACATCTAAACAACTCTATATGATATTACTTAATGCATAATAGACAAATAAATTAAACCCTAAACATGCGATCCATTCCCCTACAAAAACCCAAGCTCTGATACCAAATTTGATACAGGACGTGAAATTCAAGTTTGATGTGCAAGATTTTCAGGCTTTAGATCACACTAGTTCAGAAACTATTACACAAAATTCCACATCTCACACAAAAGTTCAAACATTCAATCTAAAGGAATCTTATACGGGTGTAAGCTTACACATGCTAGGCCCGGATCAATCAAAATTATATACCAAACAAGAAACAAATGAGGGTAAATTTATCCACACATGCACAAAAATAATTCCTCCAATCTAAGGGATTCAAAAATTTCAATTCGGAGAATCCTAAGGTTAAAGAAAGGACATAAAATTGAGAATTTGAATAATTTAGGATTAGGTTTAGGGATTTTGGGTGAAAGAGAAATGAAAGAGAGGAGAGACACGAACCAAAGAGGTACCGCACGTGTAGACAACAACAATTGCCTAGACGCACGTGCGTGTGATCCCAGCCGCACGTGTGGGGCCCACTATTCAGAAAAAAGCCACCTTGACCCTGGTTGGCCAGGGATGGACTCCAAAACTCTCAAATCTCATCTTGATTCGATGCACGGTTTGTGCGTGGTGCTCTGCCGAAGTTTCATCCCTCCTACAGGGCCAGATTCTGAAAATTTGCTATAGAGAGAAAAACGGCTTCAATAAATGATGGATTTGAAGTGTACATGATTGTAAGAGGAGAAATATGGATGGAAGGTAGGGACGAATCAGGATAGGTGTGGCTTCGCACCACGGTAGTCAGCCCTTCGAGGAAGGGAGGGTTTCGCACCCAATTGAATCTCTACAACTCTGAAATTTAGAGCAGAAAAACACAGCAATTTTATTAATCTTTATTCAATAAAAAAGGCTACAATGGGTGCCTATTTATAATAAAACCCTATACCCCAAAACTCGTGCTATGTGCGCAACCTATTACTTGACGACGAAGTACTAAAAAATAACAATTAATCAAAGCAATCTAAACAGTCCGTGATACTCCTAATAACAATAATAAGTAAAATCCAAAGTACTAAATTAATTGCAATAGTGGGTCACGATCATGAGAACCCATGGTGGGATTCACATGACTATCGAGTGCACTCCAATGAACCAAAACGCATCCCACTAACTAGGAGGCCTTTCTTGGACATCGCCATCGATCCAGATCGATTGTGGGCCCTCCTCCTTGCGTACGTGCGTAGGGGGGGCGTGCATGTGCACAAGATGTCCCCATTAGTTCTCTAGTTGTTTATTGTAGAGAAGGTTGTGTAGACTAATCTAGAGAGATTTTTAAGTGTTTTTTACCATTGGATGAATGCCACAAGGCTTCGTCCTGGCCATTGATGTAGTTCCTAGGTCTATATAAAGAGGGCTCCTCCATTTAGGACCCATAAGAAGTTTTATGCCCTTTGAGTGGTAGGCTGACTCGTCCAAACAGGGTTTACAAGTGCCACACAACCTAACGCTTGGGGAAGCATTTAAGCTAGGACAAAGATTCAATTTCAACTAGTAGGTACTTCAAACATGTGAGATTTTTCAGCATAGGGCATCTACTCATCATATCTACGGTTAGGATGAATTAACCATGGGCCCAATCATACGACTAAAATGCATGTGAAACGCAATGTCCTCGTTTACCAAAATTTCATAAGCTCATTGGCACAACATAATGCTAGCATTATAGCATAAGGTATATCTTACAAGGTATATGATACAATGCTCAAGCTGAAAAGCTGTACGGTATCCTGTTCAAGTGGGGTTGATGGTTTGATGATGATTCAAACCTTTGATATGATGGGCCTCGAGACGGATGTCCCATGCCCCAAAAATCTACTAGATTGAACAATCCTAGTAATATTTAGCCTTCTTGTTTGGTTGAATGTGAAATATTGCTGTTTTTCTCTAAACCGTCTATTTGTTTAGCAGCTGTTGAAGGGTCACGACGCTCCGGGGAGAACTTTTGGTGCATCGGTCATCTGTAGTAGGGTCCTCAATATCAAGTGTTTGGATCGCTAAACCTGGGACCCACGTGCCCGCACTAATGCAAACAGAACAACACAACCTTGAGGCTTGAGCATTGTATAACAACTACTGCACAAATGGGGTCTGTGTTGGTGATCTAGACCGTTGATATTGCGGATCATACTGTGGATGCAAAAAATCTAACTGATCATAGATGACTAATGTTTAGATCAGTGGCATCCAAATAGACAGTTGGGAGCACTACAGCAATTCTCCATAAAAGGCCAAAGATTTGATGGCCAGGATGTTCCAAGCATCCTTTTGATCAAAATTTCTGCACCCAATAGATTTTTAAACCCTGCTAAGGCTACTCATGAACCAATGTGCTAGTAACCAATTCTCTTGTTTCATGTGCTGATGTGAGAATCCAGTCCATTCATCAGGTAATGAGTTCCATGGCAATATCTGGCTATTAACTGCACTGCGAGTGAATGAATATGGACAGATGGCCAATTCTTTTTAACCATTGATTTTGTCATACACGTGGCCCACCAGATTACCATATAAGCATATGTTTTGCGCCATGGAACACATACAGTAGGTCCCACCTGATGAACAAACCAGATCCTTGCACATGCACCTCTTTTGCACATGTGAGTAGCCGTCACATTTCTCAATGTGGAATTACTTGATATGCTGGCAGAGTATGATGGATGATGCACAGGCACCTGCATTTGTATGTTTTCCAATACATAAATCAAATTAAATTGAACAAATCATGGAACCCAAATATAAATAATATTTAACGAAATGATTGTGATCTCTGATTTTGAAAATTGTTTAGTTGTATTCAGACTGTTGATGATTTTTCATTTTGGCTGTCCATTGGACATCAACTAATTGAGCTGTGGAGAAGGAGGTGAAGAAAACTGTGGGCTCACTAGGAAGGGACAAAGCCCCGGGCCCGGATGGTTTTTTGATGGCCTTTTTACCAGTTTTTTGGAAGGTTGCCAAGGGAAGAAGTAATGAGGTTCATGTCTGAATTCTTTGAAAGGGGGCATTGTGAGCTGATCTTAGTGCGTCTTTCGTAGCAATTATCCCAAAGATAACAGGTGTGGAAAGGCTAAGGGATTTTGGCTTTGAGGCTTCATGCAGTGCTAGGAAGTGTTATCTCTGAAAATCAAAATGTGCTCATCCCGAGACCGCAAATGGGGGGGGGGAGAGAGTTAAAGAAATAGCATGCAAATTGGATATCAAGAGTTGTGGGGAGAAATGGAGAGAGAATGTGTGGGATCGGCTCGATTCTCAGTGTTGGTAAATGGCTCCCCTAAAGGATTTTTTAGGAGTACTAGGGGACTTTGGCAAGGGAAGCCACTGTCTCCCTTTCTCTTTGTCATTGTGGCAGAGGCTTTGGGGCAGATGCTTTCTAGAAGGCAGGAGGAAGGTCTAATAAGTGGGTTCAAGGTGGAGGGGATGTCTTCTTTAATCTCTCATCTCCAAGTTGTGGATGACCCGCTGTTGTTTTGTGAAGCAGATGTTGACATGGTGGATGGGTTGAGGATTATTATCCAATGCTTGAAACAATATCATGTTTAAAAGTCAACATTGCTAAGAGTAAAATTCTTAGATTGCATATGTTGTCGGAAGAGATGGAGAATATGGCCAGGAACTTTGGATGTGTGGCTGGATTGTTTCCGTCATCATTTGTGGGTCTTCCATTATGTATTGGAAAACTGACAAAGCATCCATGGGACAAAGTGGTAACGAGATTCAAGAGAAAGCTTCCTAGATGGAAGAGTCGATACCTGTCACTTCGTTGGCATATCACCCTTATTAAGGCAGTATTATTAAATTTACCTCTTTATTTTATATCGCTCTCCAAGTTCCCCGCATTGGTGCTATCAAGGCTTAAGCAGCTAAGGTGGGATTTCTTCTGGCAAGGACTGGAGGATAAGAAAAAGTTCCACTTGGTGGGATGGGATGAGATGTGCGGCCTACGAGGATGGAGGTAAAAGATCTGAAGTCTATGAGTTTGGACCTACTTGAAAAGTGGCCATAGAGATTTGGGAAGGAGGATGGTGTGCTTTGGAAGGAAGTTATAAGTAAAAAGGTATGGATGTACAGTAGGGAGATAGTGGACTAGCGAGTCCTCAGGTTACAAAACTTTGGCTTTGTGGAAAGAGGTTACTTCCTCAAAGACAATATATATGGAGGGGGTTGACTTTTCTTTGGGGGATGGGGAGATGGTTCGGTTTTGGGAGGATGATTGGATGGGGGATTCTCCTTTAAAAGCTGACTTCCCAAGAATTTACCAGTTGGCTCCGGGCCCTTCTATTTTGGTGGTTGACTGCTTCTCTTGTAATAGAGAAGAGGTGGTATGTGAGCCCCCATGTAGAAGATTCCTAGATGACGATGAGGTAGAAGAATTAGTGATGCTGCTAAATCGCATTCACCTATGATATCCTTCAAGGATCGCTCCGGATAGGATGGTGTGGAGGGTCTGCAAATCGGGATGTTTCTCGCTTTGGACTTTATACAATCTCATTCATGATGGTCGAAGGTATGAGGGGATGAGCAGGGGCCTGATATGTGGTGGCATCACACCCTTCTCAAAGGAACCATACATGACATTCTTGTGTCACACAGCTCCGTCCTAGAATCTGGACCTCCCCTTTCCTTTGACAAATGGGTCCTCAAACCAACCTATCCTCACAGCTTCAAAATGTGACGCCCCTCAAGTTCTGGTCCAAGAAAGGGTCAACGCAAGAATCTTACTTCGAAGCAATCTCTACCAAGTATGTGTGGCATAATGGTATTCCCACAAAGATCGCCCACCTTTCGATGGTTAGTTGGAAGAAGGAAAGTCCTAACCATTGATAATCACCAAAAACAGTCAAATGGTGCTTCCCAATATATACGCTTCATGTGTATGAAGAATGAGGAGACAATCCATCATTTATTCATGCGCTATCCTTTTTTGGTGAAGATTTGGATTGACATCCTGAGTCTTCCAAGCTTTGGTGGGCCGTGGGCGACCTCTTGTTAGCTTAGCATGGGGTGGGTTTAGGGAGGGGTAGAAGTATGATGTGGAGAATCACCCTGCTTACTGTTTGGGAACAAAGAAATGCGAGATGCTTCGAGGATGAAAGCAAGGTGGTGGACGGGATTTCCCAAAGAGCTAGGTTGCTTGTTATTGAATGGGCCTCTTGTGTTGATAAGCTAATGGGTTCTAATTTTGTTTTTCTTGGGTTGTAATTGGGGCGCCAACTTGGCACCTTTTCTTTTTGTTTTTCGCTTTTGCTTAACACAATTTTCCGTTATCTTCCTTTTTAAAAATAAAAATAAAAAAAACTTTTTTATTAACCATTTAAAGTGAGCGCACTATATGAATGGATTAATTTGAGTTATGATAATGCCACATAATTTCTGAATGCTGGTGTATTGTCCATATCTCTCAGCCAGAGTATCAATGTTTTCTCTTCTCAGTAGACTTCCCATCCAGCTGAGGGTAGGGGTTAATACAAGGCTTCATTCCTTCCATTGGATGGAATGCAGGTTAGAGATCTGGACCATTCATCAAGTAGTGTACGCTGTGAGCATGTCCCTGGACCAAAATATAATATTGGCCCACTGATCATACAGATCACATTTGCAGAGGGGAAATGGGTGTTTAAGAAAAAGGTCAACGGTCCAAATCCAAAGTACGTGCACGGTTTGTCAACGATCCAAATCCAAAGTATATGCACGGTTCATTTTGATGAGTGTGCAACACTAATTTTTTATATACAGCATGTTGAGCATGCACTAATTGATGAATGGTCTAGATCACTGGCATGGGTGGCCCCCAACGATGGAAAGTGGCTCCCCATTCTATTGAAAACCCTCAAGGGTAGGGGAAAAAATTCAACAGCTGATGGCCAACACTATCTAAGAAAAAAGCAAGATTTTAACACCAACCTTGTCTGTGTCATTTCTTCCGCTTGACAGAACTCAATTTCTTCAGGATAAATTGCATGATCTCTTTCATTTCTGCTTTCTTTTCCGCTTTGAAATTCCATATCTCCTGCACTACATATCTCCCACTCGGGTTGTATTCATTCATCTCCAACAAAGCTGTTGTTACAGCCTTGTACACTCCATCACCCAACTCATCCTTTAGCTGTTTTAGCTTTTCATCTTCATCGTCTATTTCTTCCTGCACCAACCATGGTGAACAAAGGATCACAAGTAGGTTTGTTGAAAAGGTATGGTACTCCTACATGGGTGCATGTGTCACCACAAGTGACAGTGTGGCGGACACATGGAAGATCCATGTTGTCCATCAGTGAGTCCAAACATGGAAGTTCCTGGCCTCAAGAATCAGGCTGGTCCACTCATCACATTGGCCAGTGTTAGGAGCAAATGGACAGCTAGCAAAAACAGGAGAAGTTTTTCTCCATCTTTCCATTCGCTCAAGAAATGTGCAGTCCATTAGTGGACTGCATTGATTTTGGAAAAGGGCATCTATATGGTGACCCGCCTGATGGATGTATAGGAATTTATGTACAGGATAGGAACATGTGAGGCGTCCTTCGGTGTTTCGGGCCATTAAACTGATAGGCCCTGAATCTCTAAATAACCTAACGGTCCTTGATCCAAATTGGGTCAGTTTCATTTTGCTCATAGGTGGTTTCCACTTAGATTTTTCAGGGAGATTTCCTTCTCTTGAATTTGGAAATGCCTTTGGTTAGCAGCCTACAAATCAAGTGGACAGAGAAATACAACCTGTCCATTATGTGGTTCCCACTAGGCAGATGCCCGGACCCAAAATTCCAGCCAATCCACTCATGAGGTACACCACAACATTCAGAGAAAATGGACAACCAAGAAAAAATTGGTCAAGGTAACCCTTTTTCCGTAAACTGCCACCCCTCAATGACCGGGACAACCTGATTTTTGGGCCCAGGGCATCTCCTCTCTGGGACCCACAACACAGGCAGGATGGATCTCCTTCCCATGTACTATGTTAGAACATGCAGTGGCAAGTAGAGTGATTGCTTTGGATATCCTTCCCATGTGCTACGTTAGAACAAGCAGTAGCAAGTAGAGTGACTGCTTTGGACACTCGTGCACTTAGCAAACCTCTGAAATACATACCCGAGATTCCCCTCTGACCATTCTATAAGGATGCCATGCTGGGTCGGAAATCTGGTCTTGCCAAAAGGAGCACAACTCAGCCGATTTCTCTTCTGCTTCCTTACCTGAAAATCTTTGCATGCATGCCACTCGAAAAGGTTTCAGATTGATTTCTCCCATTCTCTTGATTCCAACTAAAGAACGGCCACCGCACATCTCATTCAGTTCCTATAGGGCAAAGTTAGTACTATGTTAATGAATTTTGAGTTTGAAATAGACATGGAAACATGCTAAACAATATTGACACTTGCAACATTGGGAAATTACTACGTAGGTGGGGCTAGATTATACTACAAGCATTTTCTACAATTTCTTAAAGTGATGATGACTTATCCATCATAAGCTTGGCATACTTTGTAAACACATTCAAATTGTCCAAATTGTGGTCTCTGGTGTGGTTTGAGCTGTTGTTGATGTCTTGAATCTGTAAACAATAGGGTCTATCGATACCATCGAGCGCCATCGGAAAAATCTGCAAAATCCATGTTTTGTCATTGGAACGTTTTGGTGTTTTACTCGATAACATTGAAGGTGTTCGATGCCATTGAAGTCCCATTGAAGGTGCCATCGAGCGCGCGCAGAATTGCGTAATTGCGAGATTTGTTTCCTATTCCAATTGTGATACTATATGATACTATATATATATATATATATATATATATATATATATATATATATATATATATCGTGTGTAATCGGGTTGTGGAAAGAAAGAGAGGTGTTCTAGGCTTTCTATATTCGTTCTTATGGGTTTCAAGGGCATAGCTTGGGCTTGTGGAGTAGATTGGAGACTTGTTTGAATCAATAATCTCTATCTCTTGTAATTTTTGCTTTTATAGTGCATTATTTGTCACTTTGTACCGTGGCTTTTTCCCGAAAGGGTTTTTCCACGTAAAATTCGGATTGTTTGTGTTTGGACTTGGTTATGCGATTGATAGTACTTTGCTTGATTCATCTTTGTATGCTTCCACAATTCCCCAACAGGTGGTATCAGAGATAACGTTGGGAAGCAAATCGAATCAGAAAGCAACATACAAATGGCATATAGAAAAATATTCCAATGAAGTCAATTTTGAACCATGGAAAGTTAAGATGACCGGTGTCCTAGTTCAACGAGGATTGGATAATGTCCTCATTGAAAAGCTATTAGAATCTATGACTGAAGATTAATGGAACAAGATGAATAAGAAAGCAAGAACCTCTATCCAATTGCGCTTAACGGATAAGGTCTTCTTTATGTCATGAGAGAGAACTGCAGCAGTACATGGGCGAAATTAGAGAATATCTATGCGAATAGATCTCTTGAAAATTGTTTGTACTTGAAGCTTCAGTTGTTCAATCTGAAGATGATAGAGGGGGTTGATGTTGAGGTCCACATTAGTAACTTCAATAGATTGATTTACAAACTATTAGATGTGAAGGAAACGATAAAAGATGAGGATCAGCCATGCATTCTACTGAATTTTCTCCTGACTTCGTATGAGTCGTTTAAGGACTCGTTGTGCACCGATAGAACTACCAGTAGCGTTGAGACCGTAATCTCAGTCATTTAGTCAAAGGTGATGAGAAAGAAAAACGGTGACGTGGGTACTTCTACAGATGCACTGGTCACAAGGGGAAGAAATTTTGAGTGAGACAGTAGATCTTCACGATCGAAGTCCAAATCCAAGGGCTAGGGTAAAGGAAAGTTGAAGTGCTGGAAGTGTAGGATGATCAGACACATGAAAAAGGATTACAAGAATCCTAAGTCAAGAAAAGAGAATTCAAATGGCTCTTCTAGGGAAGCCAACATTGCAGGAGCTAGTAAGGAAGTGAACGATAGTGACGTGCTCACCGCATCAAAATCTAGGTACTTCGACGAAGAATGGACTTTGGATACAGCGGCTTCGTACCACATTACCCCTCATCGGAGTTGGTTCATAGTTACAATGAGTGTGATGGTGGCTAGGTATTTATGGGCAATAACAATGCCTATATAGTGGTAGGCGTTGGATCGATATGCATCAAGATGTTTGATTGCATGGAGCATATCTTAACTGAGGTAAGACACGTTCTTGATTTAAAAAAGAGCCTGATATCTCTGGGAGCACTTGAGGCGCATGGGTGCAAATTCATTGGGTTCGATCATGTCCTTAAAGTTTCAAAGGGGCACTCATAGACATGAAGGCACAGAGGAAGGAAAATCTTTATAAGATGATCGGGAGTACTTCATCGAGTAGAGCTACAACATTTGTACCGAATTTTAAGTATGCACATATGTGACATTTATGCTTGGGCCATATGAGCGAGCGGGGCATAAGGATATTTTCTAACCATTGTTTAATTCCACTTTTTAAAAGTATTGATTTTTGTACATGTGAGCATTGTATATATGGTAAACAGTCAAGGTTATCTTTTAAGTCTGGTAAACATTTTTATAAGGGTATTTTTTATTATGCGTATTCTGATGTATGGGGGCCAACGCCTGTGGTTTCTGGTGGAGGGTCGTCATGGTTTGTCACCTTCATTGACGACTATTTTAGGAAAGTGTGGGTTTATTTTATGAAAAATAAATCTGATGTTTTCACCACTTCAAGCAGTGGAAGGTGATGGTGAAAAAATAGTCAGGGCTAAAGGTGAAAGTGTTGAAGTTAATAGTGAGGAATTCACTTCTAAGGATTTCAATTGATATTGCAAAGATGAAGGGATTGTGAGGCACAACACAATACGCCACACATCAGAGCAGAACGATGTGTCTGAGCGGATGAATCGACTCTCTTGGAGAGAGCCCGATGCATAATTAATAATGTCAGGTTAAGAAATAAATTGTGCACTAAGGTCGTTAACACAGCTTGTTACTTGGTGAATCAGTCATCTTCTACGGCCATTGAATGTAAAATTTCAGAAGAAGTGTGGAGTGGTTAGCAGGTAGATTACTCGGGATTGCATGTATTTAGTTGCGATGCTTACTCTCATGTACCGCCAGTTGAGAGAGATAAGCTGAACCAAATGACTACAAAGTACGTCTTTATCAGCTATGGTGGTGGTGTGAAGTGGTACATGTTGTATGATCGGGTAACACAGAAAATCATCCTTAGTCGTGACATCAAATTCAATGAAAGATCCTTGTTCCATAAAGATAAACACAAGGAAGTAGAAAAGTTAGTTGTGGATGTTCATTTAGATAGAGATGAGACACATGTTGATACAGAGACACAGACAGAGGTACAGGAGCAGGTAGAGCAGCCACCTATGAAAAGGAATCCACCAAGGGATCACATGTTACCGGTGAGATACTAGGATGACTCAAATGTTGCATTTGCCCTCATTATGGATAAGGATGATCTATCTACTCTTTAGGAGGCTCTTGATGAGTCAGACACCAAAAAGTGAAAAGCAATAATGGACTCCTTATATAAGAAGGAGATGTGAGAGCTGGCGGAGCTTCCTGTTGGCCATAAAGCAATCGGGTGCAAGTGGATCTTCAAGAAGAAATATGATAAGTACAAAGCAAGGTTGGTAGCGAAGGGAAACGCTAAGAGAGAATATGTTGACTTTATTGAGATATTCGCACCTATGGTGAAGCAAGTATCTATCAAATTCGTGTTAGTGTTGGTTGCTCAATACGATATCGAGCTGGAACAAATTGATGTGAAGACCGCTTTCTTACATGAGGAATTAGAAGTGCAAATTTACATGAAGCAATCAGAAGGTTTCGAAATATAAGGGGTAGAGAATAAGGTTTGTAGGTTAAAGAAGTCATTGTATGGCCTGAAACAGTCACTTAGGCAATAGTACAAGAAATTTGATTATTTCATAATAAGTTAGATGTTTACCAGAAGTAAGTATGATCATTGTGTTTATTACAAGACACTGAGTAATGGAAAATTCATTATACTGATTTTGTACGTCGATGACATGCTTATCGCCAGTCATAGCATGTTTGGGATCGACTTACTGAAGACTCAACTATCAGGGACATTCGAGATGAAAGATCAAAGGGGCTACAAAGAGGGTTCTCGGCATTTGCATACACATAGACAAGAAAAGGAGCAAGTTATGGTTATCTCAGGCATAATACCTTGAAAAAGTATTGATGAAGTATGAGATGAACAAGGCAAATCCGGTCAGCGTTCCCCACACGGCTCATTTTAAGCTTTCTTCTAAACAGTGTCCTAAAACAAATGAAGAAAAGCAGTTTATATCTCGTGTGCCTTATTCAGGTGCAGTTGGTAGCTTGATGTATGTCATGGTCTGTATAAGACTGGATATTTCACATGCAGTGGGTGTTGTTAGCAGATACATGTCTAATCCCGACAAGCAACATTAGGAGGCAGTAAAATGGCTACTTAGATATATTCGAGGTACGCAGGATTGCGTCTTATCATTTAAGAAATCACGAGACAAGCTAATAGGCTATGTGGATTCTGATTACGAGGGCAGTATGGACAATAGAAGGTCCACTTCCGGTTATTTGTTTGTGCTAACGGGTGGAGCGATCAGTTGGATGTTAAAGCTTCGGTTTATGGTGGTTATTTCCATGACCGAAGCCAAGTATATGCGATGATAGAAGCATTCAAGGAAAGTGTTAAGGGGGTGATAAACCAATTGGGGCTTCAGCAGAAGGTCGTGCCAGTCAATTGTGACAGCGAGGGCGCGATCAGTTTGGCTAAAAAAATTTGTTTATCACTTATGTACTAAACATATTAATGTGCATCATCATTTTATCTGATAGGTACTTGAGAAAGGAAGCGTGATTCTAGATAAAATTCACACGAGCGTTAATCCGACTAACATGCTTACGAAGGTGGTTCCCACATAGAGGTTCAAGTTCTATGCAACTTATTTGGCTTGACAAAGGCGTAAATGGAAGATGAAACGTGCACGAGAAGCGATAGTGGAGCTATAATGCAAGGTGGAATCAGAGATGAGGATAAGAAGCTATGAAGAATGAAAATTGAAGACGTTGTGAAGATTGTTGTTGATGATGTCTTAAATTTGTAAACAACAAGGTCTGTCGATGCCATTGACAAATCATTTGATGCCATTGAGCAAATATCAATGCCATCGATAAATGCTCAATGCCATCGGAAAAATATGAAAAATTCATGTTCTGTCGTTGGAACGTTTTGGTGTTTTACTCGATGACATCGAAGGTGTTCAGTGGCATCGATCGTTGATGCCATCGAAGACCCATTGAAGGTGCCATCGAGCGCACGTGCAGAATTGCATAGCGATTTGTTTCGTATTCCGATTGTGATATTATATGAAACTATATATATCGGGTGTAATAGGGATTTTGAAAGAAAGAAAGGTGTTCTAGGCTTTCTAAATCCGTTCCTAAGGGCCTTGATGTAGAGTGGGTCGCGGACGATTTCATGGCCAAGATGGCTCAGAAAACCCCCGGTTGACAACAGAAGTGATCCGGACCGTCAAACCTTAAATCGGGTGTATCTTGCGATCCGGAATGAGTTATCGGACGTAAAATATATGATTTTGGGGTAGGACAAGCTACTTTAGCCACCCAACCCCGCTATGTCGGGTTGCACATGCCAGATTTACAAAATATCATCAGGTCGACGGTCATTTCCCTGTTTTAGTTCCGTTTTTACTATAAATAGTAAGTTTTAGTTTGATTATAACTCTTCATCAGTTGGGCTTTAGGAGTTGCGCCCAACATGAGAATAATTAGGAGAACAGTGTGGTGAAGCCAAATAGGACACTTACTATTTTTGGCCGAAAACCCGGTGCACTAGTAGACATGACGACTGTCTATAAATAGTAAACCATAAATAGGATATACTATTTATAGTAAGTTGCGAATTGTAGGAGTTTTAGTTGTAGTTTGATTGTGAAATTTCTTCCATTGCTTAGTATCCCTATTTAAAGGGTTATGAACTCGTTTATATCAATCATCAATCAAATTACAAATTTTATAGAATTATTTCTATTTTTCTTGCTTCTTCCTCAGGGATTCAAGAAGTCTCTGTAAGGAGTCCAGAGAAGCTCCGTGGATTCAGAGTATTTATCCTTGAGGAAGACGATGATCAACCTCATTGCGTTCATTCCTACATCAGGTTTCAAGGGCATAGCTTGGGCTTGTGGAGTAGATTCGAGGCTTGTTCGACCTCTATCTCTTGTAATTTCTCCTTTCATAGTGCATTACTCGTCGCTTTGTGCCGTTGTTCTCCCGAAAGGGTTTTTCCACATAAAATTCGGATTGTGTGTTTGGACTTGGTTGTGCAATTGGTAGTACTTTGCTTGATTCATCTCTGTGTACTTCCACGGTTCCCCAACATGAGCATGGCCTGGAAACAACACTTACTAGATGAACCTAACCAACAAAACATTGTGCATCAAACGGATAGTTGAAAGAAATTGGTCCGCGGTCCAAGTAATATGTCATAAATAGTTGTCGAGTTTATGTCATTCGGGCTATAGTGCTCATTCATCATGGGGCTTAGAATTTGCGCAATCTCGACCACTATTAGCAAAACGTAGAATGGCAAACAAACGGTACGGGATATGTTCGTGTTTAATTTGGTCTCGAAAAAAAAAAAAAACATACACAAAAATCGGAGAATGAAAAGTACAAGTTTATTATGGTTTGGACTTGACCAAAAAAAGAAAAACAAAAAAACGGAGTGAAGAATTGGCAGTAAAACTTTAATTAAAACAAATTAGAATGTCTATAGTATAAAAAATTGTATATGGATAGTTGAATGGTGTTCTTTGCCTCTCTCAAATCCTTCTTTTCAAGTAATCCTCATATAAATTAATCCATCTCTATTTTAAAAAAAAAAAAAAATCACCTTCCACTCAATTCTATCAAGGGGGTATTTACCAACAATCTCTATTTTTCAGATTGCCCCCAAAAGTTGTTTTTGAATAAAAGATGTTTTTATTGAAAAAAGAATGTCTAATCTTGTTTGCCCAAAAAGAAAAATTAGTGTTTTTGCTATGTTTTGAAACATATGGAGTTTCAATGTTTGATCAATCATACAAGTGTTTTTTTTTTTTTTTTTTATAAAGATATGGAGTTTTGCTAGCCAGGTCTAAACTATGCATCATCACCATCTAAAAAGGGGGGAAAACATAATAGTGTAGCCCCAGTAGGCATGATCTGAAGGGAAGGGAATTTCATACCTTAATTAATACTTTACGAGCATCTTGCAGCTCATCGTTGCTCGAGCGCTCTCTAACAATAAGAGTTTGATTCATCTCTTCCATTGCTTCCATTTCTCCTTCCTTCTCCTTCAGTTTTTCAGTCATTTCCTCCAACGAACTGTCACTTCCCATGTGCTTTAGCACCTGCACCTTCCCTTTCAGTTGCTGAATGTCTAATTCCAATTGGTGTTTGGCATCGAGTTCTTTTTCTAATTTAAGTATTCGGTTGAGAAGAGCCTCCTTTTCTGTCTGTCAATTTACATTCTTGGTCAGATGATAAAATCAAATATGGTCAAAAAATTGAAATACAGAAACATTTGGGGGTATTATACTCAGACAAACCAAAAAAGTAGACAATCAAATCATAAGGTGGGCCACACCATAAAGAACAATGTACACCACCCAAAACTGCATAAATTCTTGTGCAGACCATTTGATGATTTGATTGGCCAGATTTTGGTTGTCTGATCATCATTGTGGGGTTCATATGTTGGATGGGTTGGATGACTTGCATATACCATGTGGGCTCCACAATTCTTTGACTTTAGTACTCTTTAAAGAAAAAATAATCAAGACATTTTGGTAATTTCTCGCTCAAAAGGCATCTCATGGGAATTTTGATTAGTAGAGGCATTATTTGGTAAAATGAAAACTTGAGAAGAATTTTGAGGTAAAAATCTGAATCCTGATCTACTGAAGTGTTGAACAATATTGCCGATGAACAATTTGCTTGGGTTTTTTATTTGCAGGCAGTGGGATCCATGCTTTACTGATCCAAACATTTGATGTGATAGGCCCCGCTGTTGATGCCATGTGCACCAAACTCCCCGGATTGGAAGATCCTTGCGCTTTAATCAGTGATTGATTAATAGACAGTGAAGAATGAAAAAAAAATTGCCACACTCAAACTGGAAGAAGGGCTAAGGTTCAGCGGCTAGGATCTCCCAATCTAGGGTATTAGAATATTCGCCTTAACCCAATCCTTGCCATGCTCAACACCCACACTTGTACTCAAGTGAGCTATGGCAGCTCACATGTATCTAACACGTTTATTTTACATGTGCAATTGGAATGATCGATCTGGTGGGCCAAATGTCCAGAGGCCATAGCTCTAAACCCTCTCTTATCTGCAAATCCTATCCCTCTGATCAATGCAATTTCCACTCAAATGAATGTAGACATTGCTCAGCTCTTGATGTTTTATAAACTGTCCACTATTAGATTATTGGTGTAATGGCCTAGACAGTCCTGGTGATTTTCTGAACTAGGCCCTCTCATGTGGTGGCATACTAGATCAACAATTCCAACCTCCCTAAAGTGCTAGATGTGCAATGGAGATTCTGAAAGTGACCAAGCCTCTCATTTCCAAAGGTGCTCATGGGCCACGTGTGCAGTAACACACCTTCTGATCTTCGAGCAGCTTCAAGACCTTTTCATCCGCCTTTTCCTTCTCCAAATTCGCCATTTGAAGTGAACTATTTTTCATCTCATTCTAAAAGTAAAGAAAAGAAAAGAAAAGAAAAAAAGGTATCAGAGGTAATAATAAACAGTTACTACTTATTCCTACTTTTTTGTAAGGCGTCTGTGAGAACTATTTGGATAATATCTTTCCTTAATATCAAGGAAGGAAATTTAATCAATAAGAGAATGAACATATAGGATACATAGGATACATGCACACTGCCAATCTCGAAAAACCAAACACAGGTGCATTGACCATTCATCAAATGGGCCCCATAGATGGAATGTAAACCACCAATTATCCTTTTTTAACACCGTCCACCATTTTCGTACACATGCCACATACCTAAAGCGTAAAACTGGCCAATTTTGGGGCTACAGAACAATGCATCGAGGGGCCCACCCGAGTTTTTCATCTCATTCTAAAAGAAGAGAAAGGGGGGGCGGGTGTCTTTGGTACCAAAAGTAATTACAGACAGTACTAATTTCTACTTCTTTTCTCTCTCTCTCTCTCTCTCTCTCTCTCTCTCTCTCTCTCTCTCTCTCTCTCCTGTACACGTGGGCCACATGCCAAAGGAGTAAAACCAGCACCATTTTGGGGCTATGGAACAATGTATCGAGGGCCCTAAAGTAATTACAGACAGTACTAATTTCTACTTCTTCTTCTTCTTCTTCTTCTTCTTCTTCTACTTCTTCCTCTCTCTCTCTCTCTCTCTCTCTCTCTCTCCCTCCCTCTCCCTCTCCCTCCTGTACACGTGGGCCACATGCCTAAGGAGTAAAACCAGCACAATTTTGGGGCTATGGAACAATGTATCAAGGGCCCTACTTAATGAACGAACTAGATCTCACACAAGTTGCTCGTTGGTACATGTGGCACCTTGCGTTTGTTGTCTGCAGATGAGCACTTGCAAGCAGCATTACTCATCTATAAAAGTAAATCTAGTGTAATTTTCATGTAAATCAGTCCAACCTTCGGCATTTTAAGTAAATAATACCTTTTTCCTCTCATCATCAAGTTCCCTCTTCTCATTGTCATTTTGGGCTTCACGCATTTCCAATTCTTTCCGTCGCCTCTCAAGTTCTTTTCCCTGAGATTCCAACTCGGACTTGAGCCTTTTATTCTCCTCAAAGATCCGAGAAGAACGATCCCGTGCAATGCGCTGCATCTCTCTCATTTCTGATAAAAGCAAGTGTAACATGAACACATGACACATCTTCAACAGTGGGATAGATCGGGATATAAATGGTGTCCTGATGTGCCATACTAGACATGGGACGCATTCCTTGATCTGGACTATTGACCAGATGGTGCTTCCCCATGGATGGAGGATGACCCAAAGACTCTATTAGATTGGAAAATCCTAGCCATCCAATCTTAGGCCTTTTTTACTCCAAACTCTTTCTACATTTTTCCCTCAACCATCTGCATTACCCAACCATGGGCCCCACTTGCATGGATGGCAAATCAGGAGACTTCAAACCCTGAGGCATCATGACCCTATAATTCCATGCCTGAAAACATATTTTGGTTATAATGAAATGTACTTTTGGATCGAACATAGTAAAGTAGCTAGAAAAACGCAATGCATGTGCTTGTACATATGATCATATCGAACAAACAGTTACGAATTATTGTCAAAGGCGGTCACCTAGTTGCTTGGATCATGACTTTTGAGTGTTTAAGTGTGTCTATTACATGTTTCACATAAGAGCAGTTACAAGCTGAACTCAAGAAGAGAGCGCATCAAGGTGTATACTGGGTGAGTCCTTACTCATGGCTCAGTGGTAGACCCTGTGAGTTTCAACACTGAGGTCATGGGTTCGAGTACCCATGTGGTGTGGGTGGGTGTGAGGGTTTGCTTGTTTTAAAAAAAAGGTGTATGGTGTGTGGGATGCATGGTGAAAAGGTGAAGTCTGAATCCATCCACTAGGAAGAATTTGTTGGAATTGTGGGCCACAAATGTCATTGCCCAACCTAGCAAATGAATTGGACGGCTTGGATGGAACATAAGGGCGTAAGGTGGGGCCTACAGAGGTCTGGTATACACACACATCCCGTGCAACCAAGGAGTACCACATACAACTCTTTCCTAGAGTTTCATCAAAGCAACGACTTCTCCCTCATAGTAGAGGTGTGGTGGCGAGAGTTTGACGATGGGTATGACTCGCCACCGACCAACACGTGTATAAGAAGAGGCCTGGTCCCCAACTCTTCTCTCGCAGAAAACAAAAGGATATAGTCCTATTGCTATAAGAGGGGAACAGAAGGAAGACTCCAACAACTCAATTGGTCTTCTCCAGCAAGCTTCAAGTGGGTACGTAAAAGGTAGAAACATGCATGCACTCGACCTAATAGAGACGATATAGTAGGAATTCTTCAGAGAGATGGTGAAACCAAGTATGGATCCATGGGAGTTACAAGGGTGATGTGGTATCACTCACATACAGTTATATCAGTTAGTGAAGACTGGTTGATGTATAGTGTGGATTACGCTAAGTGCCTCATCAATGTGAAGTCCAATTCAGTTTTATATTTCATGGTATGAAGGCCATTGCACAATAGAATGCAACACGAGCGATTGCGACTTCATCCATTGAAAGAGAAGGAGACCTCTGTCCAAACAGGTCACATGTTTAAGTAGCAGTTTTGGAGTGAGACTTTCCCAGAGACCAAAACTAGTGTGACTTACCCCAATTCATTTCATTTAGGTCAACTGAAACTAAGACTGAGCCATATCAAATGATATTTTGAACCACGAAACAAGCCCTTAATTTAGGTGTGTTTGGTTGCACCAAACATCAAGAAATTTTAATGATATTTTGTGATTAATGCAAAATATTATTAAACTTCATGATATTTGGCACAACCAAACTCACCCTTACCAAGAATGCACAAAAAATAAAAGGAAAATAAGGAGAATTGGAAGAGTAAATCAACTTAACTAAATTCATAGCAAATGTAGAATAAATACTATTAGCATCTAAGCATGAACAATTTCCACAATAAGAAAAGAAAAAAAAAATCCACAGAGAAGTAAATACCTTCAGTATAAGCCAGTAGTAGCTTGTTTTTCTCCTCTACTACCTTACTAAGAGATAAACTAGTCTCGTTATACCTGCACTCCATTTCCTTTAGATACTTATTCTTTATATCGATTTCGCTAGCCAGATTTGTCAAATGCTTTTCGTTCTTCCGCATTTCTTCTTTCGAAAGATCAGAAACTGTTTTCAGAGCTCCATTTGCTCGGAGATGCTCCCCTACTGGACCCATGGAGTTGTAATCATCAGCTTGCGCGACCCATCCATAGACATTTGATCCACAGTGCTTCTGTTTGTTCCAATCTCTTTTACCAAAATGATTTACTTCAAATGATTTCTCGAACGCCATCGCATCCTTGAATCCGCTCCAATCCTTCTGAAATTCCACTATGGCATTGCCAGAACGGCATTGGTCATCCCAGAAAGCATGAATTTCCACTGGATTATATTTAGAAAACAGCATCTTCAGCGTTGAAGCGCACGTGCCAACATGTTCTTCAGCCTTCAACTCGATCGGAAGGTTATAAATGATGCCCATCCAAGGCCAAACAAAAGGATCATCTTGGTCAGGTCTAGTTGGATGTTCCTTCTCGACTGTACGTTGTGATGGCCCAGCGGCATCTGGTACATCTGTTTTCAAGAATCTCATCAATGCTCGGTGGTTCGCCTTTACTTTTCCCTTCCTGTTCGATAAGCCTACTCCACTGGCATGTTGAAGTAGATCCTTGTAAATGAAATCTTGTTTCTTCTTCCCTTTACAGAAAGGGCAGCGGAAAATGGAATCCGAGAATTTCACTTTATGCTTCCTAGTCTTCAATTGTAGATAGGATTTGGCTTCGTAGTCATGTATTTCGGACTCGCTTATATCTCCGTCTTCTTCTGAACTGGTTTCCATTAACGGGTGAAGATGTGAACTAAAATCAAACAAAAATCAAAAATCAAAAAAATAATCAAAAACTGTGTTAGTAAGTGACCTTATTTGAATTAAAAAAAGAAGAAGGTATGTTTGGATGCTCCTATTTCCTAAGGATGATAGGATACAAACATGTAAAAGAGATTAATAGTATATGGTACTATGCACATACTACTTTTTTGCTATATTCATATCCCAACTGGAATAAGAACATGAACTTCTTCCCACTCAAATCAAAGGCTGGCTAATGGCTACTTGGTAGAATCGTGTTTCACAAGCATTTGGGTGGTGCAACATAAAATCCGATTTGGAGGCAAATAAGCACAACTGTGACCCAAATCACAAGTGCTAAAATTTTGAGTTCAACCTATTGGGATTTGGGCAGGAAACCACCCATCCTTCTTGGTTTTGAGTGGACATCCAAACAACCCCAAATGTACGGATTGAATGATAAATGATTTCCCTTGGTATTCATCTCAAATTGTTAGATCCGACAAGGCCGACATTAATCTTCCCCCAAACATGCAAATACTGAATATTGAAGTATACAAGTATTAGAGGTGGGTAACGTCCAAGAAAATTACGGATCCAAAAATTCACACATGCGAGCATTTCAAATAATTTGTGTGACTGTGATTAGTAATTCTTTCTAGCATTTGTTTGCATGTGCATGGAAATTATAACAATGGAAGCATCCAGAAAACAAGTAACTACTACCTAAACATAGATGACACATTGCTACTAGAAATCCATACAAAAGAAAATCACAAGTGTTTCCTATTTAAGTTGATATTCAGTTTCAAAAACATACAACAGAATTTCATTAAGCTGTGATGGAGGTTCACTGTGAGTGAATCTCACCACCATCACCTGAGGATTGGATGGTGATGAGTTGTGGGGCTATCCTCGTGTAATCTTCTATTGAGCGGATAGACGGTTATCATCATCATTCAGCTTGCTGATCTCTCTTCCGTACCTTGGGTGTCGATTGTACAACATTGGAAGTTCATGTTATTTAGACAACTATAATTATTAGAAGTATCTAATGGTAAGCGTGGAATGGTATGTATGCTCCATCACAATGGGCCCAGTATTTGGACAATCTGGATTGGCTTGCAAGTATCCATGGTTCAATGATAAAAACAGTCAATATGCTTGGACCAATCTGGATGGCCATTGCACCAAGAACCTCCCAAATTGGAAAGTTACGTCAATTCCAATTTGGACTTTCTCTGGTTGAATGTGGGTCACTTTCAGCTCTTTCTTTCTTAAATCTGTATTTCTCGGCCACGGATTGAACAGTTGGGATTTTCCCATCTGGGAGATTCTTTATGCAAGGGCGATCCAAAGTGGGACTTACAGAATTGACAATTTGGATCAATGAACCATGGACCCCACTTGTATAAACTGAAAACAGTACTACTGTACAATCTCTTGGTTACAGAATTGTAAAGTAATGTCACAAGGCTTTTAGAGTATCTATAACTTTCACTTTATACAAGTGGGCCACCGGTTTTATGGATCAAAACTTTTGATTAGATGGGACCACCATTGATGGCCTATGCACCAAAAGCCTTCCAAAGTGGAAGATCTTCGTAGCTGAATCTTTGCCCTTTCTTAATGTTGAAATTTGCCGTATTTTTTTCTCGACCGTCTGTTTGACCATCACGATTCGAAGGGTCATGATGTCCATGGTCCATCCACAATTAATTGCACAAATCATATCAGTGGTTTGGATCAATGAAACAGTGTTGTGTGTTTGAATCCACTGCATCAGTCAGTTGCACTTTCATCTTCAGACACAGATTGTGTACTGAGTAAACTCTGTGGGGCCCACCATGATGTGTCTTATCCGTACTGTCCATCCGTTTTATCAGCTCATTTAAGGCATGAGCCCAAAATTGAAGTATATGATATCCAAAGCTCAAGTGGACCACATCACAGGAAACAGTGGGGATAATGACTCCCACCATTGAAACCTTCTTCGGGCCCCCAGGGATGTTTACTTGTCATCCAACCTGTTCATAAGGATACACAGACATGGATGAAAGGAAACCACAAATATCAGCTTGATCCAAAACTGTTGTGGCCCACAACAAGATTTCATCGGTAGGAATTCAATTCCCACTGTTTCTTGTGGTGTGGTCCACTTGAGCTTTGGATATGCTTCAATTTTGGGTTCATGTGCTAAAATGAGCTAGAAAACTCATACATCATGGTGGGCCCCACTGAGTTTACCTCATTTTCACATACATAACAAAAAAATCACACTTAAAACCTCTAAATTCACTTAGAATAGCCCACCTGGGTTTTGGATTAGGGTCATTTTAGGGATGTCTCCTCATTCTGGTGGGGCACACCTGATGAATTGGTTGGATGGCATGCAAACAATGCAGGTGGCCACAGGAAGGTTTCTTCAGTGGGCATCCCCATCCCCACTCTTTCCCCTGTCGCGGCCCACCTGATTTTTGGTCTCAAGTCCTAACATGAGGTCCCAATTTTACATGGGTTGTAGAGGATTCTGTTCCCGTCCCACCATGGACGGACCATTACTCCAAAAATCTCCCAGACCGGAAGATCTCGGTGACCAATTTCATGAAATTTCCAGTAGAATGTGGACAATAGCTGTATTTCTCTTCTTGATCGTCCATCTTCAGTACACAAATCGAAAGGTTATGATTATCCTACAGAGGAGCTTTCTGGGGCATAGTCCATTCATAGCAGGGAGCAACAGACTAAAGGTCTGGATGACCTGAACGTGGGCCCCACTTGTCAGATTTGAAAACCTATCCTATGCAAAGAGCGCTGCCGCTGCGTTTATCATATAACTCCTCTCATACAAATGCAAGCTAGAAATTCCACATAGCAATAACAAAGGGAGTTGATATCTACACCCACCCTGTTTAATGTCCACACACCCATCTATTCCCAAATTCAAAAGGTAGGTGGGTGTATCCAAACCGAAAAAGGGTATTGTAAAATGAACCAGACTGATAAATACACCTCTCCTTTCTACTTTTAGAATAAAATACTTTCTACATATCGTAAAATAACTGTACAACGTTTGTCCAGTTTTCACCCCGAAAGTAGAAGCGGTAGGTGCATTCACTCAACAGGGTGGATGCTAATAAAAGAAAATGGAGGGTGTTTTCTACCTGCGACCAACAGCAGCTAAGGGATATACACAATGGTTGTGTGCATGTCTTTGCTTCGGTGAGATCGTTTAACATCCCGCGCGTTATTTATAATCGAGTACGTTTACCTCTATCGCGACATATTAATCCAAAGTTTGTCGCCACAGACTGGGCCCACATGCTAAGATGGTACCGCGATTTGAAGCTTATTTTTTCTATTTAGTATCATAAATAAGAATATAATCCATAATCAGGTTTCATTGATGGTCCCATCCTTTTATTATTTATCTAAACGAGAGCCATTGAAAATTGCCCTTTAATTCTTTAAATTCGTCAACATATAGTAATACTTATAATGATCCTTTCATAACAAATTTGAAAATATATCCTCTCTATCATAGAATATATAAGATAGATGGTTGCGATCACCTAATATCTAAGTCTATAAGCCCAACTGGCAGCGACTCACGCTGTAGCTTAAACGCGACAGAGGGAAAACGATCTCTTTGTACTTTACTCGAGCGGCGGTTGGTGAAAAGAAGAAAGTTCGGGAAAGTGTGACGCTTGGACCCGGTTCGGAAGTAACCTCTCCACTACCGAAATCTCGATACAGGTCGGTACTACGGATCTCACCATGATTCATGTGTTCTATCTCAGCCGTCCATCCATTTTTTCAGCTCATTTTAGGGCAAGATCCCAAAAATGAAACAGATCCAATTCTTAGTTGGACCACACCACAGGAAACAGTGGTGATTGAACGCTCACCATGCCATGCATAACTCGAATTAAACTTAAGTTTGGCCCACTATTTTATAAGACAGAATTCCCAAATAATGTTGGTTGAGCAATCCTATCCCTTGATTCGTAGATACTTGTTTTTTAAATAGGCTGTTGGAAATTATTCATTTTTAACCGTCCAATAAAATATCTAATCAGATATATTATTCATTTTTTAACCGTCCGATAAATGTCTACTATTCCGATGGTCGGATAATCAGATATGCGTGATTTTGGGTGCACGATACATGTAAAATTGGGACGGTAATTTCGAGAGTTAAATTTGGATACTCACATGCGAAGCATTCGACTTATGCCCATCAGCTATCACTGCGTACCAGAGTAATAAAGATTTTCGCCTGTGATTAATGCTGTGATTTTGAGTGAAAAAGTGCTATTTGATGAACGGTACCGAGAGCGAGCTCTATGGACTCACATTGATGTATGTATCTTATCAACGCGGTCCATCCGTTTTTCTAGCTTATTGTGGCGCATAAGACAAAAATAGAAGCATATATAAAGCTCACAAGAACCACCCTTAGAAGGTTTCGACTGTCGATGTCATTATTCCCACTGTTTCTCGTGCTGTGATACACTTGAGCTTTAGATATTCTTAGATTTTTGGAAAATACCCTAATATGAGCAAATAAGACGGATGGACGGAATGGACAGGGAACCTATATCACCGTGGGACACAATTTAGTGAGTAATTCTATGAGAAATCCACGCGGCTGTACGCATGCTTCGTCCATGGCACTGGCAGATTTCCTCCCCAATGAATGCTGTCATTTCGCGGGACAAAGAGCGTACGGACGAGGACGGGAAGCGGATTGGCTGGTGCACCGCACCTCAGCTATACATCTGCCGCAGGCCCCTTTGTTAAATCGTTAAATCTGAAGTATAAAGCATGAATCTGAAATATGAAGCCGGAACGCGAAATTTGTAGGTCGAATATTAAATCCCAATTCCAAAAACTTGTCTGCTAAGTATGGCGGAAGTCTGAGAATTAAGTACCGAATTTGAGACTGAAATGTTTGAAATAAGTTAATTAGATGCATTTACCCTTATTTTCTATTTAGAAATGTTTTATTCTATAAAGAAATTATTTTTTATTAAATAAAAATAAAATTATTTTATTTAATTTAAATAAATTAAATTAATTAAGAGGAAATTGAAATATCATTATTCATATATATAAATTTTTTTTAAAACAGATAAATTCATTATGAGTAGTTTCCAAAACTCATTTTAGGACATTTGATCCGAGGAGTATCCAAAACTCAAGTAGGCCATATAAGATGAAACAATGAGAAAGGAATGCCTACCATTATAACCTTCTTAGACAAGATGAATAAAAACATCATGAACTTAAACTGATACAAAACTTTTGTGGCCATCTAAATGTTTCAATGGTGGTCACAAAATCTCCATTATTTCCTATTATGTGGCCCATTTAAGTTTTAGATGCATCTTATTTTTTGTTGCATGTCCTAAAATAAGCTCCAAAAATGGATGGATGGACTGATTTTCTCACAAACATCGCAGTAGGCCTCTCACAGAATCTTTCTCAGGAAGTTCCTACGGGAGTCTTTCCCAGGAGGAGGCCGATTAGATACTGATAGGTTGAGTAGAAGACTGGCTACTGAAGTGACATCACCAAGTTCTATGGGATACACCATGATGTATGTGTTATATCCACACCATCCATCCATTTGGAGATATTGTTTTAAGGCATGAGACAAAGAATGAGTCAGATTGAAATCTAGAGTGGACCCCACCACATGAAATAGTGGGAAGAGTGACGCCGACAGTTGAAACCTTCCTAAGGTCTACTATGATGTTTATCTGAGATCCAACGTATTCTTAAGTTAAGAGAGACATGAAAGAAGGTAAAAAACAAATTTTAACTTGATCTAAAACTTTTGTGGCTCTTAGAAATTTTAAAGGGTGGACGGCGCTCTCTCCACTGTTTTCTGTTGTGGGGTCCACTTGAGCTTTGGATCTGACTCGTTATTTGGCTCATACCCTAAATTTATATCACCAAATGGATAGACGATGTGGATACAACACAGACATCAGGGTTGGTCCCACATAACATAACATGATGACGTCACTTCAGAAGCCATTCTCGCTAATCAACCTGTCAATATCCACGTCCTTCGCGGGAAATCCAGGAAACGGATTGGCTACTCTCCTGACACCTGCCAATGGCCTGTGGTTGGTGCTCTGTGTGGCCCACCATGATGTATGTGTTTCATCCATTCCGTTCATCTATTTTTACAGATCATTTTACTGTATGAGACCAAAAATGAGGTATATCCCAATCTCAATTGGACCATATTATAAGAAACAGTGTTGAATGAGCGTTGACCATTAAAAACATTTTAGGGGTCATAAAAGTTTTGGATCAAGCTGATTTTTACTTTTTCCCTTCATCTGGGCCTATATGACCTAATCAACAGATTGGATGTCAAATAAACAGTGCAGTAGGCCTTAGGAGGATTTTAATGGTGGACATCCAATCACTATTGTTTTCATGTGGTGCGGTCCACCTGAGATTTATATACCTCTCATTTTTGGGATCAAGCCCTAAAACGATAATTAAAAATGGATGAACGGAATGGATGAAACACATACATCGTGGTGGGGCCCAAAGAGCACCAACCACCAGCCCGGGCTGGTGTTAGGGGGAGTAGCCAATCCGTTTCTGGAAATCCGCGTCCGATCTAGATGGAAGTGGATTGGCTGGTGTGCCACACACCTGTGTGGGTAGGGGTGGGCATCGAGCCGAGTCGAGGTGGGCCAAGCCCGACTTGGCTTGTCCATGTTGTACTTGAGTTCGACCTCGAGCTCAATATTGAAGCTTAACTTGTTTGTCAAAGCTGTCGAGCTAGTGGTTTGAGTCGAGTCGAACTCGAGCTTATTGAATGAGAGAATAATGAATTCTGTTCTTGATCCTCCTCCATTGATATAGAAGAGAAGCTAAAAATAAAAATAAAAAATAAAAATTAAAGAGGCACTTTACATGACGCTCCACCAAGTGAAATTCATTTTTAGTTTGGCCCGACAACCAAAACAGGGTGTAGTCCATCTTTCAGCAGTCCAGAAAATCCATCTATATGAGCCCTATGATAGAAGAACCATGGGCCAAAAGCATCCTCAATTGTATGTTCTAAATTACCCATCATCAAGGTCATACTTTCTAATGGATAGGATTTTGAACATACCTAAGACTAAAAAAAAGTGAGACCCATCTGTATTGTTGCTGCTCAGACAAAAGTGCATTTTCCATTACCTTGCAGATGATCTGAGGACATGTAGCTCACAACACATTCGGGAAGGATATATCTATTCATGTGAGTGTTCCATACAGTATACTATTTTGGATTCAAAAGATCGTCAACACCAATATCAAACTCTTCACTACTGGGGTGAAAGCAAAGAGATCCCACTTCAATTTTCTCTGCATTCCCCACAACTTTAATATATTTTTTAATCGAGCCGAGTCAAGTCGAGTTCGAGTTGAGTTCGAGTCGAGTCGAGTTGAAATGCCCCCTGGTTGAACTCGACGTGAACTTAACTCGAGCTTTAAATAATTAGCTTGACTCGGTCCGAATCAACCATTCGAGCTGAGTCAATCCGAGTTGATTCAAGCTGAGTCGAGCGAGTTTTTCAAGCTAGCTCGACTTGTGAATAGCCCTATGTGTAGGTCAGGTAATGAAGTATGTGTTATATCCAAACCTTCCATCCATTTTTCATGCTCGTCTTAAGGCTTGAGCAGAAAAATAGGACAGATCTAAAGATCAAGTGTACCACGCTGCAAAAAGTAGTGGGGGATTAAATGCCTACCATTAAAATCCTTTTTGGGGTCACAAAAGTTTCGTATCAATATAAAATTTGTTTTTCCTCTTCATCCAGGTATTTGTGACCTTATGAACAGATTGGATGAAAAATAAACATTATGGTGGGCCATATGATTTTTTTAATAGTGAAAATCATTATCCCGCTGCTATTTTTGGTGCAGTCCATTTGAACTTTGGATATGATTCATGTTTTGGCTACTATTGTAAAATGATCTCAAAAAATGGATGAATGGTGTGGATATAATAAATACATCATTGTGGCTCATGTAACTTTGATCTCCTTTGAACCGTTCACACAACTCGAGCTTGAGGAGCGTTGGTACTCGTCTTCCCACAACACGTATATACTCCCCTGCCATCAACCCTGTGGCTTGTGGTCGGTGCTCTATGGGCCCCATTATGATGTATGTTTTTCATCTATTCCGTTCATCCATTTTTACTGATCATTTTAGGGCTTCACAAAAAAAAAAAAAAAATTTAAATGAGAGAGATATAAATTTCAGGTGGACCACGCCACAGGAAAACAATGATGATTGGATATTCACAATTAAAATTCTCTTAAGATCGATAGTATTGTTTATTTGACATCCAATCTGTTGATTAGGTCATACATGCCAGATGAAGGTAAAAAAACAAAGATCATCTTGATCCAAAACTTCTATGGCCCCCAAAAGGTTTTTAATGGTGGACTCGAGTTTTATTCAATTTCCATTGGTTTTTATGGAGTGGCCCACTTGATTATTACATATACCTTATTTTTGGGTGCATGCTCAAGAATGATCTAAAAAAGTTGATGGACGATGTGGATCAAAAACATAAATTACGGTAGGCCATAAATAAATTTCACATGTTAAAAAATAGTTTTCTAAGAGGAAAAAATATCCGTAGTAATAAGGGTAATTTTGGAATAAAAAAATTCTTTTAATAGAAAATTTTATAGAGCGCATTCAGCGTTTGCCGTTAAGCCAGACTCCCATCGCTGAAGGAATTCAGTGAAATATCGCGGAAAATCACTTAGCGCTTTTCGATTTCAGTGTTAACAAACAACTCTTAATACGAGGCATTTTTCTCAATTCCGTGTTAAGTGTTAATTTTAAGAGTTAACAAACGGGCCTGTAGGTACGTGTCGTGCGAAGACGAGCACCGACGTTCCTCGAGCTCCAAGTTGTACGAACGATTCAAAGGAGATCAAAGTTACGTGGACTAAACAGTGATGTATTTATTATATCTACACCGTTCATCTATTATTAGAGATCATTTTAGAGGAATAGCTAAAAAAATGAATTATATCCAAAGATCATCTGGACCACAACATAAATAGCAACGGAGATGATGATTTTCACCGTTAAACAATTCATACGGCCCACCATAACATTTATTTTCCATCCAATCTATTAATAAGGTCACAAAGACCTGAATGAAGAGGAAAAACAAATTTCATATTGATCCAAAACTTCTTTGACCCCAGAAAGGATTTTAATGGTAGACGTTCAATCTCCCACTTTTTTTTTCAGTGTGGTCCATTTGATAGTTAGATCTGTATTATTTTTCGTATCAAACCTAAGTGCGAGCTTGTCAAATGGATGAACAGTTTAGATATAACACATAACTCATGATCAAACCCAAGGAATTTGCTGTCATCAATACAACAGTTATAAGGCGCGGATTAGGTACTACCCCCGCTTGTTCGAAGCTCTGGACAGGCGAAGGCTCTGAGGGCCACTGAGGGGCCACTGTGAAGTATGACTCTTATCTACACCATTCATCTCTCTTTTCATATCATTATAGCTTATAGAACAAAAAATAAGAAAATCCAAGGCTCAATTGCACCACATCATAGGAAGTAGTGGTGTTACGGACGCTCACCATTGAAACCTTCTTGAGGCCCACTTTATCGTTTATTTTCCATCCAACCCCTTGATATGGTCATACACACCTGGATGAAGTGAAATAACAAATATTATCTTGATTCAAAACTTTTGTTGTCCTAAGAATTTTTCAACGGTAGAAATTTAATCCTTACCGTGTGGCCCATTTAAGATCTGGTTCAAAGTTAATTTTGGAATAATATCCTAAAATAATATGAAAAAAAAAGGATAAACAGTGTGGATAAAGTTCATACATCACGGTGGCCCCTCAGCAGCCTTCAGAGCCTCCGCCTATCACGAGCTCCGAACAAGCGAGGGTAGTACCTAATCCATGCACGTAGCTATATAGCCTCACACTAGCCAATCCGCTTTCAGGACGGGGACGAGGATGAGCACACGCATGCCTAGGGTTGTACACGAACCGGGCTAGCTCGATTAACTCGCTCGACTCGACCCGATTCTGGGTCGGGACGGGCCATTTTTATCGACCCAAAACTGAGTTCGGGCTAAGTTCGGATAAGTTTCAGTTTGGCCCAACTCGGCCCGAAACCCAACTCGACCTGGCCCGACTCGGCCCGACCTGACTTGGTCGTTTATATATGTATATATATTATTATTTTTCCTAAATTTTCACCCTAATCATTTATAGCAATTCACGCCGTCCAAATCATGGATCCCTTTGTAGATGGAGCAAAGTCTCAAAAATCTATGACAAAAGTCCTTCCCAAAAAGCAAGGTCGTTCAAGTTACTTGCCAAATCCCTTCCCGTGATGTAGATGGAGCGGAGTTAAAAAATCAAGACCGTCTAAATCGTGTGTCCAAAACTGACCTGAACTCGCCCAATTGCTGACCAAGTTGGGTTCGGGCTGGTTTGGCTGGTGACCAGGTCGGGTCGGGTTGAGCCCAGTTCGACTCGATTCCCGATGTACACCCCTACGCATGCCTTCGTCGCTCCATGCAGACAAAGAAGGGCTTGTTTGGGAGCGTGGATTTGGAACCCTTGACACCCTCGGGATTGGAAACCCCTTGGATTGGTAGTTTTTCCAGTGTGTTTGGCACCTTAGAGTGTGAATAACTTGGAATCTACTTTAATTCAAAATACCTATGCATGGTATATTTACAAGGGTTTAAATTTAATTATTAAATCAACTTTAATATCCCTAATTAGTTGAGATATATAATTTTTAACACTATGGTTGTGCCCCCTGAAATATATGCTTTGCCTGAAAATGATGAAATTCCAAGTGTCGGATGGATAGCAAGCACAAGATCATGTCTGAGTGATTAACTAACAATTTTTAATCATTGATTAATATGGACAATGTTTGGACGGTGCTGATTTACATGGATAAAATTTATCGGTACTGATCATCATTAGTGAGTCATGTGCCAAATAGAATGATAAAGTTTAGTGACACACATGTTACACCTGCAACTATCGAAATGATTTTAAGTGTAATCCAAGCTCTCACAGTGGATTGCAAACCCCCTCAAAGGAGATTAGAAACCCCCTTGATTTGAAACCCCGGTTACTTCATATGCCAAACAACAAGGGGATTTAAAACCCCCTCCAATCCCCTCCAATCCACTGTGCCAAATGACCCCTAACATGTAGGGCCACCGTGATGCTTGTCTTACATCCCACTGTATATCTGTTTTTCCATATCAATTTAGGACATGATTTAAAATATGAGGCACATCCGATTCTCAACTGGATCACACCAGAACACCACAAAACAATGGAAAAATGAGGTCTACCGTTGATAACTTCCTCGGGCCCACCATGATTTTAGGGAAGTGGATTGGCTGATGTACCACACACCACCAACATGGCTGTGAATTGACGTCACCAAATTATATGGGTCCTTTCATTTGGTGAGCTCGTCCTAACGCGTGAATCGAAAAATAAGATAGATCCAACGATCAAGTGGACCACACTGCAAAAAGCTGTAGGGGATTGAACCTCTACCATTGAAACCCTTTTGGGGTCCCAGAAGTTTTGTAAGGATACGATATTTATTTTTGATCTACACCCAGGCCTGTGTGACCTTATGAACAGATTGGATAGAAAATAAACACTACGGTGGGCGCTAAGAATGTTTTAACAGTGAGAATCATTGTCCCACTGCTACTTCTGGTGTGATCCGCTTAAGCTCTGAACATGAATCATTTTTGGCGGCATTGTATAAAATGATCGCACAAAATGGATGAATGGCATATGGATATAAAAAATACATCATTTTTGAGCCCACGTAACTTTGATCTCCTTTGAACCGTTCGTACAACTTGGAGCTCGAGAAGCCGCAACATGGTCGGTGCTCCGTGGCCCTACCATGATGTATGTGTTTCATCCATACCGTCCATCTATTTTTCTAGATCATTTTATGGTACATGCATGCACGTATACATGCAAATGCGCCACAGTATATTTTACTATGTTCAGGTTTTTGAAAACAGATGACCCTTACCAGCAACCCGTGATGACATGCCATGAATTGCAGTATCCAACCGTTGGTAGAACCACTGAATGAATGGTCCAGATCATGGTTAGTTTTGCAACTTCTATGCAGGCAGACTATCCGGCAGAATCAACTATACACAAAATGCACCATCATAATTCCTATTTTAAATGTTTAGGCCTGTTTTAGCAAATATTTGAGGAGTTCATCTCATTTTACTTAATGGTAATCAACTATTTTAAATCTGAGACACACATTGATAAAGAATGCAGGATCTTTCAATGAACTAAATACCCTTGTGATATCACTACCGATAAACCCAAATATTCGACTCGCGACTCAATGTTCATTGGTATTGAGTCTGCTTGACGACTCGACCCGGCTCAATATTTAATAGCCATATAATTATTAAATAATTATAAAAAATAAATTTGTTAATTTTAAAATAAGGGCCGGTTTGGTAACAACTTCTAAAAATAGAACATTGATGCATATTTCAATGAAAAGCAAATTATGGATACATGGTTCCAAAACTTTGATTTTATTTTGAAAGGTTATTTGGTTGGCACTGATTATTATTCCATTTTCAAAGCAATTGATCAAAAGCCTAGCATTATCCATTCAAAAAGTTTTTATTTATTCATTTTTTAAGAAATATAAAAACCAAAGATGAGACCTATATGATGGAATATGATGGATGTGAACCCTACATTTTCAGCACATGTTGACATCCCACTTGAATCCAAATAATCCCACAATGAATCAGCTAATTTGGATTTAACAATATGGACCATCCAATTGCCTTCTGTCCCACCTAAAGTACCAAATACAGTCTACAAGAATCTAAGCAGCCATCATCCATATAAATGTGAGTTAGGAATAACGTTTGAGATTTCAACATGTATATATGCATGGACAATGAAAATGTTTTTAAGAACCGAAAGTTCAGTTGTTGGAACAAAATAGTGGGTTCTGCAAGAGCAAAAGGGAAACAACGTAGCAAACCTCAAAGTACGCATGAGGGTAAGATTTTAGAAAGTTAGTCATGAATATCCAACAACACTTAGCAAGAATAATAATAAAAAAAAAATGTGGAAATAACAGTGATGTTGTGTAACTAGGGATGTACATCGAGTTGAACTAAGTCGGGCTGGCCTCAGCTCAACTCGGCTCGGCCACTAGCTGACCTCAACTCAAACTCAACTCGGCTCAGTTCAGGCTCGGTTTAGTCAGTTGCTCGAGCCGAGTTTGCTATTGCAGCATTTCTACAAACAACTGGACTAACCAAGATTGAGAGTTCGCCATTGCAGCATTTCCACAAACAACTGGACTGCATCTTCAAAATCCCCCTTTATGTGAAATAGAAGCAATGATTTTACAGGTATTTTATCAAACACCTAAGCAATATAAAAACTAAGAAAAAAAGGATATTTGTTATACATACCTTTCTTGCCACTAGCCACATTTTGTTGGTCATTTTATCAAACACTTGGTGAGCAACATCGATGGTAAAGTAACTAAGTCAACGAACTGGTTCAATCCGAGTTTGATTCGAGCTATATTAAATCAGAGTTGCATCAAGCTGGAGCCTACTCGAACTCATTTTTAAGCTCAAAAAATTAGCTCGACTCAGCTTGAACTCAACTTCGAATGGAGTCAAATTGAGCGAGCTAACCGAGCTAGCTTGGTTCATGTACACCCCTATGTGTAACATCCACTCCATCCAACAGTTGTCACATCTTACTGTTGAGAGAATGACGGAATCATACAGAGATGAATCTTGGATAGTAATCCAAAAGCACTAAGCAAATACAAAGAAAAACACAACAATTTAACATGAAAAATTCTTATAGAAAAAAATTATCACACAAAGCGACTTAAATTCACTATGAAAGCTGAAATTACAAAGAAAGAAAGCTTACCCAATTCGAACAACCTCGAATCTCACCTTGTTACATCCCTTTGAAACCCTAGAACTATTTAGAAACCTTTTAGAATACCTTAGAATACTTCCAAATCCTATTTACAACCATATTTATAGCCTATGGGAGAATCCCAAACAAATTTCACAGATCTACAAAATTCTACGCAAACTATTCAATGTCATCAAACGTCTTTAAATGTTATTAAAACTTATTCTTCGATGACATCGAAGTTAAGTCGATGACATCAAACTAACACTTAAACTGTCCAGAGACAAAACCCAAATTTCTGTAAAATCTAGATTGCATCAATCGACGTTTGATGTCATCAAAGGTTCAATCAAACATCCATCAATAGCATCGAAAACAGTGCCAAGATAGGTTAGCAGCTAATTGGAGAAAATCCAAAAAATCTTAATGGGATCAAGCACTGTTCAATGTCATCGAAGTTGATATCGAACAGACTGTCAATGGCATCTGGGATCAAGCACTATTCGATGTCATCGAAGTTGATATTGAACAGACTGTCAATAGCATCGACCGACCTTATATCTAACTAGATATAAGACATCAAATACAACACTGATATTAGAACATGAGCCCAAAAACCTGGGTAGATCCAAGTGTGCCTCACCACATAAAACTTTAGGAAAGGAAATACCCACAGTCAAAAAATTTTTGAGTCCCACCAGGATGTTTATTTCCTATAAGGCATCTCCCACAAGTATGAAGGGTAAACCCAAATATCAATCTGAGACTGGCCCCCACCATGACATTTATTTGCTATAAGGTGGCTTCTATAGGGATGAAGAGTAAACCCAACCATCAACCAGAGACAAAACTTCAATAGGACTGGTGGGCATTCAATCTTTCTTTTGTTGTGACCCACCTGACCTGCCTCATTTTTGGATTAACCTCCTAAAATGAACTACAGAAACTCACGGATGCAGTGGATTAAAACAGAAATTGCAGTGGGCCCCAAGGCACTTTGGGTGCATGTCACCTTTCGAGTCATCATCTATGCTTCAAAAACTGATGTCTGATACCAATGAATGCATATAGAAAACAAACCCCAACATCTTGCGAAAGCTCAATGAATGTGACCAATATATGCCATCATTCGAGGGGCCTCTGCTTACTATCTCCATCATCGTCTCGCTATCCAGAAATAAGCTTGGTATGAATACCAGATGAAATCTACTCTGCATCATATATAAGTCCTCCCTTAACTCACCATTTACCAAAGATAATCTAAGTGCTAAATGCAGTTTAAATGGATGCTAATATGAATGCTAGCAGTAATTCAAATCCATTAGCTTTGATTCCCAAAATATAATGTGAGTGCATGCAACTCAACTTGGAAGTTCATACCAATTACAAAACCCATCAAAGTCCAAAATTTACGAAGATCTTCACCAATAACATCATCATTATAGCCTGTCTCAAAATTTACTAAGACTACCTAAACGCAACTACTTTGCTTCTCTATCGCAGCTTTTGCGTTTTCGAGTATCATTCAACTGCTTTGATATACATTCAATCCCCTCTTTCAAGGTCGCCTTCCTTCCCTTCTCGAAATTCCATAGCTCTCGTACTACATACCGTCCACTAGGATTGTATTCATTCATCTCCATCAAAGCATTTGCTACAGACTCTAAAACTTTCACGCCCCAAGCATTCTTTAGTTCCTTTAGCTTTAGATCATCCTCATCAATTATTTCCTACACCAGAATACATCATTTTCCACATAATACTTGGCATGATGAAGAAAATTAAGAAAAAAAAAATGGAGAGAGAGAGAGAGAGGTTAACAAGATCAGCATAAATGGTTGGTAAACAAAAAGTTTGCTAGGTTTCTTACATCACATTGGTTTCTACTTATCCAATATTTGGTAAAGAACATACTTATCAACCAAAAAAGTAGAAAAGTATATTTGGTTTCCTACGTTACATATATTTGGCAAACAGCATGCTTATCAACCAAAAAATAAAAAAGTTTGCTTGGTTTCCAACATAACATTGGTAATGTGGACGTCCATCATGCAAAACCCAACCTTCCAGCATGAGGCCCACTTTAGATGAAGGCCATTCATCACAAAGGGACAACTTTTGATGTGAAAAACCCATTACATGAGGCCCACCTTGATGCTGGACATCAACATCCAGGGACCACCGTCAATGTTAATTGTACATCATATGGAGCACACATTCAATGGCCACCATCCATCATGTGGGGCCCACGTTTGATGTGGTCTGTCCATCTTGCAGGTCTAACCTTCAATGTGGGTTGTCCATCTTGCAGAGCCCACCCAGGATCTGGGCCATTCACCGTTAGGGGCCCACATTTATGTAGGTCATCTATCATGTCGAGACCCCTTCAATGTCCACTGCCATCATGTCGAGCCAACTTTGACGTGGAACATCCATCATGTGGGCCACCCTTCAAAGTGCATGGTCCATCATATAGGGCTCACTTTTGATGTAGATCATTCATCATTAGGACCCACCTTGACATAGGTCATCCATCGTACAGGGACGACCTTCAATGTGGACCGTCCAACATGCAAAGTGACATTTCACATAGATCATCCATCACATGGAGAGAGGAGATGAGAAAGAGAAAGATGTGAGAGAGAGAGAGAGCCAAAAAGTAGAACTTAAAAGTTAAAAAGCAAGAATTTGACTTATGGCTGTAAGTTTAAACTAATAAGCTATATCTACAAAGGTGGTTACCAAACCAACTTTTACTATATAAAAAAAACGTAATCCCTCTTGAGTGGTGTAACCGTCAGTCCAAAAAAACTATTACAGTTTTGGGTGTGCATTTAACTCATCTAGGACTAAAGGGGCTTATCTAAGCCAAAAACAGTATTTCGCCACAAAATAATAATAATAATAGTAAGGAAAATAGGAAACTATATAAAATCCACAATCTCTCTTTTATATGCATGAAAATGTATTCAATTGTGTATTGGAACAATCCTTGATAAGAACTTCTGTCAACATAACCTGTTGAAAGTCAACCAAAAAACCCCTAATCAAACACAAACATGCATTATTTGATGAATTAGGGCTATCGAAATACAACAAAAAGAAGGAAAAAAGAAAATACGGGGATATCTTCCACATAGTTATACACAAAATGATTCATTCCACTTCGATTAATTGAATCTTGCTCAAAACTTGTGCTATGGTTCTAAAACAGGCCTAGATCTAGTATATAATACATTTTCCTAATGGTCAAAACAAAGAACTGAGTGAGAAAACCAGAGAATTTTTTTTTAAAAAAATAAAATTAAACGGGGTACTATAGCCATTGCAGCACCATATAAAGCACCAATATCGCCTGTATTGGCCGTTACAAAGACTTAGAAGGGTACAATGCAGCCGTATCATAACCAATTTTTTCAAAATCACGATCTATTCATGAACATTCCAATTTGGAGGAACATGATTCATGTAGCAGACACCAATTAATTGAATAAGTCTTAGATGATGATGATACCCATTTGGAACATCAGTAAAATGCGTGCATACATGAAAGAGGCATCCATGCCATGACATACAGTACAACAGATAAATCAGAAGCAATGACATTGTGCAGATGCAATGTAGTATGTAGACAACCACACACAACTATAACAACATTATAGTAGATGCAATGCTAGATAAAAGAAATACACACACCTGCTTCTTATCTCCAACTGTGACCACCTTGAAAGGATGCCATTCAGGATTCTTTATGTAATTTTCCCATAGGGAAGTTAACTCCAGGGTTCTAATTTCTGCTACATCCTTTGGAAAGTTCCGTGCACAAGCCGCCTTGAATGGTTTGACCTCAACTTCCCCCATTCTTTTGATTCCAATCCCAATTGATCCATGGCCGAACATCTCTTCAAAAGCCTACAAGGCAAGGATAGGTTCCCCATCAGTATTTTTCTTTTCTTCTCTCCCCTTTTTTTTTTTTTTTTTCGTTTTTTTAGTAAATTTGAACAGGCTGTCCTCTGTTAGAGACACAACAAATTACATAATTGCTTGCCTGTTGTTTCTAAAACTAAATTTATGCACAGCTTCAAAGGTAGAAAAACATACACAAATTAGTTCTTCTCCTGCATCCTGCAGCTCATTGTTGCTACTACGTTCTTTGACCATGAGAGCCTGATTGAGAGTTTCCAGGTGTTCCATTTCTCCTTCTCTCTCTTTCAGGACTTTCTTCATTTCTAGCATCTTCTTCTTAGCCAAATCAACGCCTTTCTTACGCTTCATTATTTGTAGCTCCCCTTTTATTTGCTCAATTTCCAACTCCAATGCCTGTTTCTGGTCCAATTTCTTGTCCAATTTCTTTTCCAACTGAATCATTTTATTCAGAGCAGCTTCTTTTTCTCCCTGTGAATATTCCCAATCAAATTAGAAATCACATTATTTCTAAAATTGATGTAGAAATCTGTCTTAGAACAAAATCTATCCAAGATCCAAGCAACCCACCTTTTGCTTTTTAACCAGCCTCAATACATTCTCAACCGAGCTGCTCTCCATTGTACTGTAATTATTTTAAAAAATAAAACAGAGATAAAAAACCAAAATTATTGAGATTTAGCTTGGGGTTATCCTTGGGCAATCAACTATCAAAGGATAGACAGTTATAATCATCATTTAACTTGCTGATGTCTCTACCGTATCTTGGGTGTTGATTGTCCAAGGTTGGAAGTTCATGTTATTTAGAGAAATATAACTACCAGTAGAAGTAACTAATGAAAAACGTGAAATGGTATGTATGCTCCATCAAAATGGGCCCAGTATTTGTACAATCTGGATTGGCATGCAAGGATCCATGGTTCAGTGATCTAAACAGTCCAGATGATTGAACCAACTTGGATGGCAAATGCACCTAAAACCTCCAAAATTGGAAATTTATCTGTCCAATTTGGACTTTCTTGGTTTAATGTGGGTCATTTTCTGGTCTTTCTTAAATCTTTATTTGTTAGCCACAGATTTTAGGGTTGAGATTTTCACATCTGCGAGATTCTTTATGCATATACAATCCACAGTGGGACTTATAAAATCAAAGGTTTGGATCAATGAACCATGAATCCCACTTGTAGAAACTGAAAACAGAACTGCTGTACAATATTGGTTACAGCATTACAAAGGAGTATGTCAAGGCTCTTAGAATATCTATAGCTTTCATTTTATATAAGTGGGCCACTGGTTTATGGATCAAAGCCATCAATTAGATGGGACCACCTTGGATGGCCTACGCACCAAAAGCCTCCCAGAGTGGAAATCTTAGTAGTTTAAACTTTGGTCTTTTACTTCTGAAACATAACCTTCCGCCTGTCTTTATGTTGAGAGCTGCTGAATCTTATTTCTCAACCTTCTATTCAAAGGGTCATGATGTGCTTGGTCCATCCACAACAGCACACATCATACCATTGGTTTAGATCAAAGAAACTGTAATGTGACATCCACTGCATCTGTCAATTGTGCCATGTCATCTTCACATCAAATGATACATAAAGTCTTCACTTAAGATGTATCGTTGGGATAAACCCAACTCAATAAAGCCTAAATCAAGCATTTGGTTGTGGCCCCACTAATTCAAATGTCTTTTTTTTTTGGTCCAGTTAGACATACATGCATGATCAACCCACATGTACAGCTAACCATATACGTGATTTAAAGATAGGAAAAATGATTTAAAGATAGGAAAAATGTATGTATTGAGCAGAACATGCATGATACATGATTTTATTTTATTTTTTACACACGCACCCGCCACACACCCACGCACACGCCATAGTGGGATTTCACCACCTATGGTTTCGAACCCAACTTGTGTTGAAACTCCTTAAGAGTATACCACTCAGGCAAGGACTGGTAAATCATACTTAGGTGGGCCACACAATGAGAACATTGTAAATCATACTTAAAACCTCTAAATTCACTCTGTGTAGCACACATGAGTTTTGGGTTAGGGTAATTTTAGGAATGTCAACTCATTCTAGGATAGAAAGAATGCGGGTGGGCCCAGAAAGGCTAGGTGGTCATACCCATCCCCAATGTTCCCCACGTTGTGGCCCACCTGATTTTTATTTTTATTTTTTGGATCGCAACGGATGGATGAAATAGATTTCACACACATCACGTTGGGACCACAGAGTTCGTAGAGAATTCTGTTCATGTCTGACAATGGATGCACCATTCCCCAAAAAAATCCAACAAACCAGAAGATGACAATTTCGTGAAATTTTCAGTTGAACGTGGACAACCGCCGTATTTCCATTCTTAGCCGTCCATCTTCAGTCCACAAATCGAAAGGTTATGATTGCCTTACATAGGGGCTTTTTGGGGCGTAGTCCATCCATAGTATGGTGCAACAGATTAATGGTCTGGATTACCGGTCCGCAATGTGGGCTCCATTTGTCAGATTTGAAAACGTATCACATGCAAAGACCGCTGCTGCTCCGTATGCTAGAAATTTCACCAAAGCAATAAGAAAGGGAATTGATATCGATACCCACCCTGTTTAATGTCCACACGCCCATCTACTCCCAAAATCGAAGAAAGGTGGAAGTGTTGCTGTCAAATAATTACAGAAATGGGTACATCCCATCCAAAAATGGGAGAGGTTTAAAATGTCCCAGACTTCTAAATACAACTATACAGCGTTTGCACAGTTCAGACACAGAAAATAAAAAGTGGTTGTATTCACTAAACAGGGTGGGTGTAAATATCAATCAGGCAAAAGAAAATAGAGGGTAATTTTCTACCTGCAACTAACAACAACAGCAGTAGCGGCTAAGGGATATACACAGAGGTTCGTGTGTATGTGCTTTGCTTCGGTGCGGTCGTTTAGCCTCCCGCGCGTTATTTATAATCGAGTTCGTTTACCTCTGTCGCGAAACGTTAATCCAGCGTGTGTCGCAACGGACGGGCCAGATGTTGAGCTGCTTTTTATTTTTTTATTTTTACACACGCCCACACACCTCCACACAAGGGTTTATACCAACCAAGTTAGCTCGGTTAGCTGACTCGAAAAGGCCCGATTCGACTCGGTTAGAAGCTGATTTCGAACTAAGACTAGCCCTCTTTTTTAAGCTCAAAAATGAGATCGACTGGGTTCGAGCAAGCCCAAACTCAACTAGACTCGGATCGAATCCGGCTCATATCAAACTAGATTAGTGACTCGGTTACTTTGCTAATAATGTTGCGCACCAAGAATTTAATAAAATGACTCACTAAAACATGGTTGGTGGTAAAGAAGATATGTACATTAAATAAATATTTTTTTTTCCTTGATTTTTATATTGTTAGGGCCGAAGACCAAGCCGAGTCGTGCTCAAGCTAAGGTCACATAGTAGCCAAGCCAAGCCGAAGACTCGGTTCGACTCGCTGTACACACTCACACCGTAGTGAGATTTCACCCCCCCCCCCTACGAATACTCAAACCCTTTAGCAGGTGTTGAAACTCCCGATAGTCTGCCACCGGAGCAAGGGTAAGGATTGGTGCTACCATGATTTGAACTGTCCATTTCTATTTAGTATTATAAGTAAGGTATATAATCCCATAATCATGCTTCATTGGTGTTCTTATCCCTTGATTTTTAGATCTGAATGAGAGCTATTGAAAATATCCTTTTCATTCTCTTAAATTCTTCTACGTAAAGTGATGCTTATAATTACTTTTATTCAAATTAATTTATTTCTATAGCTCCAATATCGTAGAGTGGACGGTTACGATCACTTAAAATCTATGCATGCGGGCCCCAGTAGGCAGCCACACACGCTCGAAACTGAATCGCGACGGAGGCAAGACGAACTCTTCGTATTCTTCTCGAGCAGCAGTCGGTGCAAGGGGGGAGTTCGGAAAAGCGCGACGCTTGATATGCAGTTACCCAGAACTTGTATACATGACGTACATAACTAGGAAATGGTACTATGAGGTCGGCCTTACGGGAGCTTCCTATTAGTTCGGGAAAATCCACACCGTGCATTTCATGGGACCCCTCTATATCATGGGATATCCCAAAATTCATATATATCCGGGACTTAATTGGGCCACACCTTCTGAAACAATATAAAATCGTGACTAAAACATCTAAAAGCAATTCTTGGGGCCCACCTGAGTTTTTTATTACTGCTGAAACTTGGCTTTCCTCCTCATCCAAGTGGGAAACACACAATGGATCGTCTGGATTTATAAACCACCGTTTTTTTTGAGGCAGGGTTATTATTCATTTTTAACCGTCCAATAAATGCATACCAATTCCATGGTCGAATAATGAGATAAGCGCAATTTTTGGCGCACGATGCATGTAAACCTGGAACTGTAATGCGGAGAGTTTAATTTGAATACTTAAATTTTATTTACGCAATTTCTAAGTATCTCATAAGCACGTACGTATCATCAATGACACGTGGCAGATTCCTGCAGGGCTTCCGTGGTGTGGTACACTTGAGCTCTGGATCTGTCTCATATTCGGGCGTAAACGGATTGGCTACTCCCCCTGCCACCAGCCGATGGCTGGTAGTCGGTGCTATGTGGGCCCCATCATGATGTATATGTTTCATCCATGCCGTCCATATATTTTTTAAGATCATTTTGTGAGATAAGACCAAAAATGTTTAAGATCTTAAGTGGCTACTCCCCCTGCCACCAGCCGATGGCTGGTAGTCGGTGCTATGTGGGCCCCATCATGATGTATATGTTTCATCCATGCCGTCCATATATTTTTTAAGATCATTTTGTGAGATAAGACCAAAAATGAGATATAACCAAATCTTAAGTGGACCACATTACAGGAAACAGTGTTGAATGAACCTAGAGTATTAAAAACTTTTTGGGGGCAATAAAAGCTTTCGATCAAGCTGATCTTTGTTTTTCCTTCCATCCGGGTCTTTATTACCTAATCAACAGATTGGATGTCAAATAAACATTACACTAGGCCTTAGGAGGATTTAAATGGTGGATATCCAATCTCTATTGTTTTCAGGTGGTGTGGTCTACCTGACATTTATATCCCTCTTATTTTTTGTATAAATCCCTAAAATGATCCGTAAAAATGGACGAACGAAATAAACGAAATACATACATCATGGTGGGGCCCACAGAGCACCGACCACCGGCCACGGTGCTGGTGGCAGGGGGAGTAGCGCTGTTTGGGCTAGCAAGCGAAAAACAGCTGGCGAAATGATAAACGGTGATAAGGATCTTAGGGCGGTAGGAATTGCGAAATCGTTCCATCGTACCTTATAAACGGACACATATTAATCGAGTACGTTTATCTCTGTCGCGACATATTAATCCAGCGTGTGTCGCCACAGACTGGGCCACATGCTTAGATCGTACCGTGATTTGAAGCTTCTTTTTTCTATATAGTATCAGAAATAAGAATATAATCCATAATCAGGTTTCATTGATGGTCATATCCTTTGATATTTTTAACTAAATGAGAGCCATTGAAAGTTTCCCCTTAATTCTTTAAATTCGTCAACAGATAGTAATATAGATAACGATCCTCTCAGAACAAATTTGACATTATGGTCTCTCTATCTTAGAATACATAAGATAGACGGTTTCGATCACATAATATCTAAGTTTGTAGGCCCCACTGGCAGCGACTTACGCTGGAGCTGAAACACGACAGAGGCAAAACGAGCTCTTCGTACTTTTCTCGAGCGGCGCAAGTTCCGGAAAGTGTGACGCTTGGACACGGTTCGGAAGTAACCTCTCCACTACCGAAATCTCGACACTGGTCCTTGCTACGGGCCTCACCATGATGCATGTGTTCTATCTCAGCCGTCCATTCATTTTTTCAGCTCATTTTAGGCTTGAGCCCAAAAATGAGGCAGATCCAAATCTTAGGTGGACCACACCACAGGAAACAATGGTGATTGAACGCTCACCATGCCATGCATAACTCGAATTAAACTTAAGCTTGTTGGCCCATTATTCTGTCAGACAGAATTCCGAATTGATGTTGGATGAACAATCCTATCCCTTGATTCGTAGGCAACTGTTTTTTAAAATAGGCTGTTGGGTATTATTGATTTTTAACCGTCCAATAAAATATCTACCAACCCTATTAGATGTTATTCATTTTTTCTACCGTCCAATAAATGCCTGCTAATACCAGTCGAATGATCAGATATGCATGATTTTGGGTGCACGATACATGGAAACTTGAGACGGTAATTTAGAGAGTTAAATTTGAACACTTACATGCGGTGCATGCGACTTCTGCATATCATCTGTTACAGTGTGGCAGAGTAATAAAGATTTTCGCCTGTGATTAATGCTGTGATTTCGAATGAAAAAAGCGCTATTTGGGGAACGGTAAAGAGATTAAAGCCCTCCTGACTCCCCGTGATGTATGTGTCTTATCTACATTGTCCATCCGTTTTTACAGCTCATTTTAAGGCAAAAGGACAAAATAAAATCATAACCAAAGCTCAAAAGGACCGCACCACAGGAAATGTTGGGAATTGAATACCTACCGTGGAAAACTTATCGGGGGACACGGAAATATTGTATCAAGCTGATATTTGTGTTGTCCCTTCAGGTAGATCGTTGTGACCTCATGAACGTATTGGATGACAAACAAGCATCACTGTGGGAAGGTTTCGGCAATCGACGTCATTATCCTTAGTGTTTCCCGTGGTGTGGTCCACTTGAGATTTTTGATGCTTCAAATTTGGAATAACTCCCTTAAATGAGCAGTTAAAACGGATGGACGGCATGGATGACGAACATATATCACTATGGGCCCCGCTTTAGAGTTACTCTATGCGAAATCCGGCTCAGCCGTACGTATGCCGTCGTCTATTGCACTCGCAGATTTTCTTCGGGCAATGAATGCTGTCATTTCGGGAAGGGTTTGGCTACTCACCCTGCTGTGCTCTGTGTGGCACCATGATGTATGTGTTTAATCGATGCCGTCCATATATTTTTTCAGATCATTTTATAATATGAGACCAAAAATTAGGAATATTAAAATCTCAATTGGAGCACATTACAAGAAACAGTGTTGAATGAGCTTCTACCATTAAAAACTTTTTGGGGACCATAAAAGTTTTGGATCAATCCGATCTTTGTTTTTTCCATTCATCTAGGCCTGTATAACCTAATCAACAGATTGGATGTTAAATAAACAGTACATTGGGCTTTAGGAGGATTTTAATGGTGAATATCCAATCACTATTGTTTTCCTGTGGTGTGGTCCATCTGAGACTTATACCCTTCTCATTTTTAGTATAAATCCCTATAATAATCTTTAAAAATGGATGAACGGCATGGATGAAACACATACATCATGGTGGAGCCACAGAGCACCGACTACCAGCCACCAGGCTGGTGGCAAGGCGAGCAGCTTATCCGTTTCCTGTCATTTCGCGTGAAAAAGGGTTGTTTGATGAACGCGCAGAGTGCGGACGAGGACGATGCCTTCATCCATCGACGAGGACAGAAAAGATTCCTTCAACACTAACCTATTGGGCCCACCGTAATGCATGTGTTATATCCACACCGTATATCTATTTTTCCATATCAATTTAGGACATTATCTCAAATTAAGGCACATCCAATTCTCAAATGGATCACACCACAACACCACAAAACAAAGGAAAAATTGTTGCCTACCATTGAAACCTTCCTCGGGCGCACCGTGATTCTATTTTACATCTAACATGTTCATGAGGCGACTTTAATCAGGATGAAAGGGATAATACAGATATCGGTTTCATAAAAAATTACTCTTGACACAAGAAGTTTTTAACGGTGGAAATTTAATCTTCACAGTTTCCTTGGTGTGGTCCACTTGAGTTCTGGATCTGTCTCATGTTCGGGATCGAGAGTGAAATAGCGGTTGAATGGATTGGATATAACACATACATCACGGTGGGTCCCGGGGTGTGTATGAACACCATGCTCCGGTGGAGTATAGTTCTTCTTTTAACCCTCTTGACAATCCGACCAGCTGTCAATATGCACAGAAGCACACTACAAGCACGTGTCTGCCTCGTACGCGTGTGATATGAATGGTCTCTACGGCCTGGATTCCATGTAAAGAACACTTGGGCTGTTGTAAAAATATTAATTTTATAAAAAATATATTTTAAAATAAAAAATATATATAATATATAAAAATGTTTGAAAAAATAACTTTTTGTGGGTTTTTGGAATAGTGCCATATTGGAAAAAACAAGAAGAAAAAAATAGTTTATACGAAGGATATGGAGTATCTTATTATTTGCCCACATAGTCCGTGGACCATAAGACTTGTGTATTCCGCGCATGGGCATAGGCTCGATCACGGTGCGAGGGCGTGGGCATGGGCATGTGAGGCAATGTAGCTGCAGACGTGCTAGTGGCATACTTCGCACGTACGTATCGTGTCGTAGAGGGTCGCTCCCTTTGCGAACCGGAGTGAGACTTGTGCCACTAAGTGGCTATGGCGGGTGGATGGTTGGAAGAGAGATTAGAGGACTGAGAGAGAGATCTCTCACTATATATAGATGGACTGAAAAGAGCTCTTACAGCAAAAACTGTAACAGCTGAGCTATTAGTGCAGGGTCCAGCTGTAACTGCTTTATGGCTAGCCCAACGGCTAGTTGTTGTCTCACAACAGTCAGCATGCAGCAGAATAATGGACCATCCACTCGAGTAAACTCATACGAACTGAAACAGTCAGCCTCACTCCACTCCTATATTCCAGCAACATAGCAAGGCTTGAACCTCAGCTTGAAGAACAGACCAGCAGTGTGGTCTAGAACGGTTTAACTGAACCATTGGCTAAAGACTTGACCAGTGCAGTAATCTAAAAATAATTTTCTTCTTTTTTCTTTCTTCCGGAATTTTTCTCTTTTATTGTAATTCTGCCAGAAATTGTGTAATAGAGTTCCATTTAGTGGACTTTCATGTTTGCTGAACGCAGACCCACACCAGACTCATTGTATTCTAGAAGTGGTTTGCCTATAACCTATCAGCATACTCAATCCACTTGAGTAGGGGCAAATAACGCTTTAAGGACAATGTTTCAGACGTGCTTCAGCCTGTCCACATTTCAGATTTAGTTACAATTTTCAGTTTCCACGTTATACAGAAATTATATTAATTTGTATAAATTTTCAACAATCTTAAAGCGTTATTTTATATGAAAAACGACAGTGTTTTATCAATCAAATTGATGAATCAGGACTTGATACGTCTTGATTGGTTTGATGGAACAAATTTTACAAGATGGAAAGACAAGCTGAAATTTCTTCTAACGGCGCTGAAGATCTACTACATAATAGATTCAAATCTGCAAGCGCTACCTGAAGCAACCGACAACGACACACCTGAACAGGTGGCTGCCTGTGTCAAACGAGCTAAAGACGAACTCTTCTGTCGAGGACACATTCTGAATGCGCTCTCCGACCGTCTGTACGATTTGTACCAACAGACATCATCAGCAAAATGAGATCTGGGACGCTCTGGAATTCAAGTATAAGGCTGAAGAAAAAGAGACCAACAAATTTCTCATCGTCAAGTATTTTGACTTCGGCATGGTAGATAATAAACCGTTACTGCCCTAAATCCAAGAACTGCAACTAATAGTAAACAAAATCAAAGCGATTAAGATTGATCTTCCTAAATCATTCCAAGTCGGAGCTATAATTGCTAAATTGTCATCGATGTGGAAAGACTATAGAAAGAAGTTGTTGCATAAAATCTAGTACTACACACTGAAACAAATCCAGAAACACCTTAGGATTGAGGAAGAATCCTGTAACCATGACAGAAAGAATGATAACGGGAATGCCTCGTCCAAGGTACATGCAGTAGAAAACACAAATAATAAGAATCTCAATAAGGACAATTCCCTGAAACTCAATAAAGAAAAATTCAAAAAAAATGTCCAAAAGAAGAACGGAAAGTTCAAAGGCCCATGCCATGTCTGTAGAAAAACTGGGCACTATGCTCGAGTATGCCTATATCTCAAATCTAAAAAAGAGGCAAGTGTAGTAAAAGAAGGCGATATCGTAGCTATGATCACTGAGGTGAATACCATCCAAGGCAAAGTTTCAAGGTAGTGGTATAATACTGCAGCTACAGTACACGTGTGCTACGATAAATCAGCCTTCAAAACCTATGAAGAATTGACCAATTGTCAAGAAGTCCAAATAGGTAATGAAGTCTGATTGAAGGTTGTCGACAAAGGAACTATCGAACTGATATTCACCTTTGAAAAGAAAGTGATTCTGACTAATGTATTACACGTTCCAGACATGAGGCGAAACTTAATTTCTGAGGATCTTCTGGGAAAATCAGGTATAAGGGTCTTGTACGAGTCAGGTAAACTGATTCCGTCCAGGAATGAGAATTTTGTCAGAAAGGGATATGCTTGTAATGAGATGATTAAGTTTTCTCTAAATGAAAGTAGCACTTCTGCGTATATGGTTGAATCCGCTGGATTGTGGTATAATAGAGTAGCCCATATAAGGTATAGTACCTTAAAGTTCATTGCTTAATAAATTCCCAACATGGGCTTCCTACTTAAATCAATCAGTGATCATCCACTCGCATTGTACCAGCTGTGGCCCACCTTATATATGTGTCACTCTCAATTCTTTAATCACTAGAAAACAAGGCACATTGCCCATGCATTCACGCACACGTGTAAATGTGTCACCAATCAACCTTTAACTTCCCCATAAGTGCAATAGTATATTTTAGGGTGTGTTTGGCCGACTTACTGGATGAAGCTCGATGGTATTAAGTGGGATTTTATCCTAATTTCCATCCAACGGTATCTTTGGATGGGTGGATGTTATTGCATCGTGAAACACCCTGTGAACTGCACCGACCATCCTAGGGATCCCTCCTTCAGACTTCGCCCATCCCTCGGTACGGCATGGGATGTGGGATGGGACCACAGGCGGCCAATCGTGACGTATAACTTCAATTCATACTGTGCGTACATAAGGTGTATTTAGTATAAAGAATTGTACCAAAACGAAGGTAAATCCAAGGCAGCAGTGAGCCACACTGGAAGAAGTAGTTGTGCTAAGGAAGCCCACCTTTAATAAACGCATGTTGTATTGCAGTGTACTGTATATTTCCAAACACTCCCAGCAGTTTACATAGGGAGGATGGCCAAATCCTATCACCCATCCAAACAGAAAACCCAGTTCATCCCAAGCTCTTCCAATCCCATAGGAGTCCTGGACAACCATTGATAGTCCTCTCAATACCCTAAATCTAATTCCAAGTCACAGTCCCCACATTATCTTAAATATAATTCCAAGTCAAAGTACACAACTTTGCAATATCCAGCCCTTCGTAGAACCATCAAATGAATGGTCCAGATCATAGGTAGGTAAACTGGCAAAACTTTGGGGCCGAATCAACCATAACAAAATGCACCATCATAATTCTTATTTTAAATGTTCAGGCTTGTTTGACAAATACTTGAAAAGGAGTTCAATGGACAAGTAAAGGAGGTCAACAAGATTATCAAGAACCACATTAAAACTAAGCTCGATAAGGCTAAAGGAGCCTGTGCCGAAGAGCTGCCACATGTGCTCTGGACGTGTCGAACTACAGCTCGAACTTCAACAGGAGAAACTCCCTTTTGTTTGGCATTCGGCGCAGAAGCTATGGTGCTAGTTGAAATAGGTCTCTCTACTGTGCGGATAAATTCTTTTGAGGAAAGTCAGGATGCTGATGGCATTAGATCTAGACCTACTTGAGCACAACTAAAAACTGTAGTCCATCAACAACAAGTCACCCGATACTAACTTCAATGTCAAGCTAAGAAGATTTTAAGTAGGGGACCTGGTCTTGTGGAAAACCTTCTAGAATACAAAAGAGTTCGGCTTGGGAATACTGGGGTCGAGCTAGGAGGGGTCATACAAGATGAGAGGCACACTGCGGCCAGGAGCATATCGAATTGAGGACATGAACGGACAACCCTTGCCTCACCCATGGAATATTGAGCATCTGAAAATCTACTACTCTTGAAGGCTAAGAAAGTCCCCCGATTAGAACCGCGTCGACTGACCTATTCGAATAGAGTGACCTCCTGTCTTGAAAGGAAGAAGGTTCTCGAATAAGCCGTTGTTTTGTATTTACTCTTTTTACAATAAAGGAACTTCCAGGGTCAGGGAAAGGGAATTTATTTTTATGATTCTCCAAATTACATGATCAACCACGAGGATTTCTTCCTCTAACTGCACAATCCACTACTAAGTGGTCTTTCTCAACTATGAATTTGACCATGGAAAAACTTCCCCAGGTTAGGGGAGAGAACTTTCAGATTATGACGATCTGAGCTATGTGATCAACCATGAGGACATCCCTCAATCTTAGGGAAGAAAGTCTTCTGCACTACTTGAGGTCGGTCCTTAGGCCAACCCTCTACTATACATGACCTATTGTCTAACCAACTTATAAATTCTACATTGCTCGGCCTATGTGAACCACTTTATCCAACCTACTAAATCTATTTGAGAATCTCATACACAATAACCTTGGTAAAAAATTACCTTTTTATAGGAAAGTCACTATGGCAAAGAGAGAGAGAGAGAGAGAGAGAGAGAGAGAGAAAGAGAGAGAGAACAGAAGATATTCTATGGGTGTGATAGGGAGTGGCGAGGCTCAACCGACTTGTGAGGGGGGTTGCTCTGCCTTAGGGTCGGTTGAGGTAGGGTTTGCGGGGGCTTCACCGCCTAGGCCGTCCAGTTTCAACTTGGGATACCGTCCCCTAACGTCCTCATGCAACATTCATAACCAAAGTTGTAGATGACTTCCACCTCATCGACTTTCTCCTTCGAGGCTTTATATTCCTCTACTGCCATGACCTTGATCGCTAGGATAGTCGCCTCAACCTCAGAATGTTGAGCAGCCAAAGTCGCCTTGACTTTAGCTAACTTAGTTGTCAAGCTGACCTTCTCTTCGACCTCTTCGACCATCTTCGCCCTCAACCTCGCGGCCTCGGTTGTCGCTTCGGTTCACTCCTTCTCAACTAAAGAAAGACGTGACCTCACCCCCTCCATCTCTGCCAGCGCCGAGCTCTCCTTCTATTGGGCCTTATTTAGTTGAATCTTCAGAGCAGCTCGCTCCTCCCAAGCCTTCTTTAAAGCTCGTTGAAGGGTCTCGACCTTAATAGTCTTGCCTTGGAGAGCTGCCTTCGCTTATTCGCAATCATCTGCTACTTTTCTCATTCTACAGTGAGCAGATATAAGAGTGGGGACAAGTTGAAATGAAAAAAATATGTTAGAAATCAAATGTAAATGAATAAGTATAGCCATGAGAAGGGGATATACCTTATAGCAGTACGCCGCAACATCCCTCAAGAGAACCTCCGGATGTGTGTTCATCGTGTCAATGATTTGATCCTCTGAAGCGTACCTAGCCGCCCAGCTGGCTAAGCTGTTCATGTGGTGCCTAGGAGGCAGAGAGCTCGACCCCTCAACCTCGACTGCTCGTAGGCATGAGGTATCACCCTCCTTGGCCCGAGCCTTGGTTGTTAGAGGTTGAGGCTCCTCAACTTGACAAGCCTCCTAGGCTGGAGGAGTCCCCTCCATATCTACTACATCCATAGTCACCCGCTATGGAGGGATAACCGGGGCAAGGTCCTGAGCCCCTTGACCCGATGAGATCAGGGCGGTGGCCTTGTCGAAGACTCTCTTGCGGCATACCCTGACCTCGCCTCCCTTACTATGGAGGTCCCTGTCCACGCGCCCGGAAGGACCATCGTCCTCCTCATGGTCAATTTCTTCCCGAGCATTTCAGCGAGAGGGGGAGGAAGAGTTCTCTTTCTAAAGTGGGGTAGTTAAGTCATTCCTGCATAGCGACAAAAGTTGATTAGAAACAAAAAGAAAAAGTAAAAAGTTACACTAATCTGTGAATTACCTCTTGAGATGGTTGGGGAGAGCTTGAACCAATGAAGAAGTTCTGGAGTGATAAGCTGCTTACAAGACCTTTCAAAAGCGTCCACCAACCTCGCATGGTCAATTCGGCAGTGCTCTAACTCCGACATCAATGCAGGCTTCTTGCGCAAAGCTGTAAAAGATTACTCCTATCATTGGCAGATGAAAAACATGATGAATATAAAATGTGAGTTCTACGGTTCAGATAAATCCAGCCTAGGTTGGAAAATCGGGTGGGGACCTGAGCTTGTAGTCTGGCTACATAAGTCATCGGAGCTTCCCATTCTCCAGAAGCCCAAAAACATTTGTCTTTTTTTATTATTTAAAGATATGTTATCTGTAATGGGGCACTAGCCCTTGTTCGGCCAAGCCGAGAAATAATACCAACTTGTGTGCTTAGGGTTGGACTTTGTCTGGTAAAGGTGGAAGAATTCATCGGCGGTCAACTTAGTATACAGAGCTGAAACCATAAAATATAGGCCCCCCTAGCAGGGTCCTCCAAGCATTTAAGATTATCTGGCTAGGGTTAACCTTAAGCAAAATGTGACCTCTCTAATGATGCTGTGAATAGAGAGTTTGAGGTCAATAAGGCGACCAAATAAATGGTCACCTCACCCTCGCAAGAGTCTCTTGGAATCTCACTAAGTCTAGGAGCTCAGAATAACACATAGTCAAGAATGTTAGAATCCAACCTGATCTAAACCAAGTTAGATTCTTTTAGCCTCGACCTGAACGTGCTTACCTCTACAGGCCGCTTTGCGGAGGAACGAGTTGTCGCTCTCTCTGTTAAGGCAGATTCTATCTCGACATTTTCTGTCTGCTACGAAGAGGATCGGCTTATCGCCCTCCCTGTTGAGGTGGATAAAACCCCAAAATAACACAGTAATGGAATCGGAGACGATGGGTCATCAAAGGATATGCTTGTCCTCATCATTTAAATTGCAAATCTCTCTCTACCATATCTTGGGTGTCGATTGTCCAAGGTCAGAAATTCATGTTATTTAAACAAATATAACTATCAAGAGAAGTATCTAATGAAAATGTGAAAATTGTATGTTTTATGGGTAAAAATGGATTGAACATGCCACCAATGTGATAAAGCACAATGTGACACAAGGGGAGCAGCCCAGCTCCAAGGCTTAAGCACAACTTTTTTGTACAGTTCGACAACTTGACCTCAAGCCAAGGATGTAGTTTGGCAATCCAACCTTAAGGCGAAAATTCAGCACATTTCCGAGGACTAGTTCTTAGGTCGTAAATCAAATCGTCTTACACATTTCCATTCCCATTAACTTAAGAGCGTGTAGCTAACTCTATACCTATAAATAGGGGCCTTACCTACAGTAAAAGGTGAAATTGCGGTATGAATAGGTTAAAGTGTCCTAGAGGGGGATGAATAGGACTTTATAAAATTTTATATTAATTTAAAATCCTATCTTTCTAATTTTGATCTATTAGGCAACAAATCAAAATACAATCTTTTTAACTCTGATGGCTTTCAGGCTAAGTAGAGGATTCAAGCACAAGATTACTAAATATTAAGCAGAGTTAAGAATTAGTCTATGATGGATGATGTGTATGATAGTGTGTGGGATGTGTTTTTAATTAGATCCAGATATTCAAGTAAACATGCTTCAAGTGAACATTCAAGATAATCAGAATAAAAAGAATATGCAGACAACAATCCCAAACACAGTCATATATAGTGGTTCAGCTATGTGCCTACTCCACTCCCGGCGGACGCACTCAACCCTTGAGTGTATCGGATTTCACTAACGGAGGTTTCAAATCAATTTCACCTCTAACCTTTATAACCTACACAAGGTTAACTCTAAGACCTACACAAAGTACCTAAACATACTTACATAAGGTAAGGGTCCTACACAAGGACACGATAATTTATGCCATACACAAGAGCAAAGGTTTTACACAAAGCACCTAGGTTTTAGACCACACAGGCCAAGGATTCACACAAGAAACATGAGTTTTAGGCTACACAGGCCAAGGATCCATACGAGGAACCTACGTTTTAGGCTACATAGGCTAATGATCCACACAAGGAACCTAGATTAGGCCACACAGGCCAAGGATCCACACAAGGACCCTGATTTATGCCACACAGGCCAAGGATCCACATAAGGACCTTGATTTAGGCCACACAGGCCAATGGCCTACACTAAGCACCTAAGTTTATGCCCTACACAATAGCAAAGGTCCTACACGAAGCACCTAAATGTATGCTCTCGTCGGAGGCCTCCACTAAGGGCTTGAAAGGTTTGAGATACACCTGTGACTCAATCCTACACAAGGAATGATTAACAAGGTCTCTGGATTCTAATGACTTACAATAAGTAGATAAACCCCATTTTTCACGTTGATGAAGATGCTCTCCCTTGATGACGAAGACTCTTTAGCTCCTTTGATCCACAACACTGATGATGCTCCAATGTGAGGTGACGGAGTTGGGTCATGGTTACATTGAAATCTACTCTAATGAATGTTAATCATTTAAGAGATGGAGTGATTCTAAGGTTTTTAACTATTCAAAGGATTCCAGCTCAATGATATGCCATTAAGAAGGTAGCTGGATGATCCTTGAAGGTATCTGGATGATGTTCTAATGTGAGGTGATGGAGTTGAATCAAGCTTATATAGGAATCTACTCTAATGAATGTTAATCATTTAAGAGACGGAGTAATTCTAAGGTCTTTAACCATTTAAAGGATTCCATGTAACACTCCGGTTCCTGGAACCGGAGTACACTACTCATTTTCCAAAAACCCAAGTGTTAACCTTTACATATCCTAAATTCCACGTATGTTTTTTTACTTTATTATCAGAGTTAATAAACTAACGGGACAAAAGCAAATCAAGTATAAGGAGTCCAAATATACATAACCAATATTTCAAGTGGTTACACAAAAACTTATACAAATCAATGTCTTAACTTTTATAGAACATGTCAGTACAAATTAGATACAAATATAATCAAGGATAGAGAGTCGCAAGGTAGTCTGGCTCCTCCTATTCCACATGAACACTAACATGCGCATCATCTGCATCCCTTGCACACTGATTACAGTTTGATAGCGTCAATGACTATTCAGTGAGATATAACCCCTAAGATTTATCACATCATCAAGATAATTAAGCATAGTTATCAGAGAAAGTATATAGTAAATATTACGCAATGATGATCATGAGAATCAGATAAGGTTCATTAGATACGCATTCATTAAATAAATCACACAAAATAATCTTGTTTAAATGCATTAATGCATGCTCATGCTCACATACCTAGGGATGCACATCCAACTGGTAAAAAGTCACCTAAGGAGAACTAGCCACCCGAAAAAGTACTCAAATGTATGCCCAAGGAAAACCAGCCACCCAAAAAATACTATAATATATAGATCGCACAAGGAGGACTAGTCACTTGAAAAAGTATATAAAGGTACGCCAAAGGAAAACTAACCACCCGAAAAAGACCATAATAATATATAGATCACCCAAGGAGGACTAGTCACTCAAAAAAGTACATAAAAGTATGCCCAAGGAAAACTAACTGCCCAAAAAAGACCATAATAATATATATATCGTCCAAAGAGGACTAGTCACCCCAAAAAGCACACAAAGGTACGCCTAAGGAGAACTAACCACTTGAAAAAGACCATAATAATATATATATCGCCCAAGGAAGACTAGTCACCTAAAAAAGTACATAAAGGTACGCCCGAGGAGAACTAACCTGTAACATCCCGAATTTTTGCTGCTTAGATTTTTAAAAATTCTTAATTTTTTTTTTATAATAAACTTATATTGTCACTTACTAACCATTGACACTCAATGCTAGCTTATACATGAGTGATTGTAACGTCCCGTCCAACCAGCACAGTGTCTTGGGTCGTCCGCATAGGATTTACCGTGGGGCCATTCATTTAAACCACTCATGGTGGAGTACCACGAGTTAATTAACTTAGATTTATCCCATTAGAGTAGACCAGTCTGGTCATGACCGGACCAAGTGTGGCACGCCAAGCCAGATGACCTATTTACACTTAGCAACAGCCCGTGCAAGCCACACAGCGACGCAAGAAGGTCAGAAAATTACAAAACTTTAGGAAACACTAGATCTCACTGGGCTTGAGGTCCATCGCGGACCTCAGACCCAGTGGACACCCAGAACTGGGATCTGGCACTGGCCAAATGCACCCCACCAATGCCAGAATTTGAATATGACACTTACAAATGAAATCGAGACTCCGGGCTTTTCAGTCGTCAGATTTCTTCTAAATTTATGGTGAAGGTCTAATGTGCGGGCTTACACACGTCAACAAAACTTGGGCCCCGATCGTAGCACGGTAACCATTGATCGCACATCAGACCCGTACGATCATACCAAATATCCGATCGATCCCAAAATTTGTACGATCCTTCATCTAACCATGAACCACCTACCCTATAAATTTCATGGCCAGAGGACTACCGGAACTGCCCCAACGATCGGAATGGACCCTACAGGGCCATTTGAAGATCGAGATCGCTTACTCAGATCCCATATCCGTTCATCCAATTGTTTCCAAATTTTATATGGCCCCTCATTGGGTCATGAGACACGTGCACACCAAATTTGGTGGCCACAGGAGTGTTGGGGCCACCACAACAATAATAGTAGCTCTAAGAGGCTATTTTGAGAATTTATTAAAACCTAAGGCCAAGGGGCCCAACTCTAGGGAAATAAACCCTAGCTATCTCATACACTTCCCATTTCTCAATCTATCTCTCTCTCTCCCTCATAACTTCCCTCTTTACTACAACAAACCCTCCCTCATTACTCCACCATCCTCTAACAATCAAAGCCCCTTCTTCATTACTTCCATCTCCAACAACCCATCTCTTCCTCTTAGCTCTCACCGTTCTCCAATGATTAAGAAGTGTAAGAGGGAGGAAAGGAGCAAGAAGAGAGTCAAGGTGGACTCCAAATTCATGTGGGGCCCAAGAGCATCAACCCCATCAACACCCTATCCTCTTCCAAGGGAAACCCATCATCAAAACTCTAAGAAACGTCCGCCGGTCTCCTAGGTAAGATCCTTCATCTCTTTCTTCTTGAATCCCATGATCTAAGGAGGGATTTACACAAGATTCTAACATGCAATTGCATGCTCTAGGGATTTCGGCCGTCCGGCCCCCAAATTCGAGCTTTCCTAAGTCGGTTCGAGACTCCAACGACCCCATAGGTGCGGACTATTGCTCTTAGGTGGCCTAGCACCAATTTTAGTATGTGTTTAATAATTTTGGTTGTTTGGATGCTATGTTAGGAGAATCTAGAGAAATCCTAGGACTTGCATGTTTGTAGAATCGTATGTTTGGCTCTCATATGATGTTGTTCTTGCCCCTCATATGACTTTGTGTATGAACAATTGCATGCTCATGCCTTGTTTGATTTTCTCATATGATTTACCCCATAACATGTATGATTCATTGATTTTTGTGTATTTCGATTCTAAGGGAGGTAGGAAGTGCTTAACTTCCTTATCCACCCACACAACACACACACACCTTGTTCATGATATTTTTAGCTTTACATGTTAGTAGAAATTTAAAATTTTATGTTAAAAAGTATGAGAATATGGTGTTGTTTATGTTAGATGATGCATTGATAGTTGACATGTTCTGAATCACCTCCCAAACCCTTGGGTTGGTCAGTAATTCGAGGAGAGCAAAGGCGGCCCCGTTGGTAGGACCACCTCGAGGCTAAACCCATGGATTTGGGTGAGTGCGTGTGGGCGACAGTAGTTAGACTACATGGGTTGCTTGCACCCGATGCCGTTCCACCACGTACTGGCCTGACTCTTGCGATTTAATATACTGTCTGACCAACCCTGTTTGTTAACCCTGTATGCTCATATTTGTATGAAACCTGAATCACCCTACAACCATTGCAGCCCATTATTAACTCACTGAAAATTGGTCCACAGCCTCGTGAGCCGGGCATGGTGGAATGAGACACTGTGTCCGAGTTGTCGGCCTACGCTGGGGTGCCGCGCCTCCCCGTAGTGACCGCGAGCGATCCCTTTCTCTTGGCACTCCTCATGTGCTTGAAGTCGGGGATGAGGAACCTGACGAGATCACGGATCGTGAGGTCTTAGCCTCACGCATTGGGGGGTCTTGGCCTCACAAACAGCTTAGGGCATTGATATGTAGGGTGCATCAGATTCTCAAACCTGCTGGATGAATGGACTTAACTAACAACTCGGCTAACACGATCGCATTAGTTAGGGTGGTGACTCGGAAGTCGAGGTCGCAATGAGGGAGTGCTGACATACATGATCATTAGATGGAGTCGCTCGAGGGAGTATTGTGGCGAGGGCATGCATCATATCATTCTGCATGCATGCATTTTAAATAAGAGTTTCTAGGCATTGTTGATTATCTACTTTTCATTAAATTCATATTATAATTGATGCCTGTTGTAACTTAAGACTAATAACAAGCACTGAGTTGATCAATCACTCCCACTCTGGGACGGTATTTTAAAACACCACCCAGATTCTTCAGTAGTTGCAGGTTGTGTTGAGCTCGATGAGCCGTGCGGCGCAAGCTTAAGCGAGAAGGACGAGTTCTCCTACTTTCAGTTGATGGACGACTCCCCATCAGCTTGATCAGGCAGGATTTGGATCGCTGAGTTGCGGACTCAGCTTTATTCTTTGGGGTCATAGTATACTTGTGTTTATTTTTGTTGGGCAATACCTTGTGCGACCCTTCTACATTTTTGGACCTATATATATGCGTGATATCTTTCATTTCAGTAGACTTGTGTGGTTGTGTTTCATGCTCCAAGTAATTTCAGGCTGCACGTTTAAACTTGATTAAATCTTAAAACCATAAATGATGATAAGTGACACTCGAGAATTCGGGAGTCGAGCGTATGCACGACCCCCGATTTTTCGGGGCGTTACATAACCACCCGAAAAAGACTATAATATATGTCATGAAAATGCATGATTAGCCCAACTATTATTATTTCAATTTCAAACAATCATTTTAAGAAAGCTCAAAAGTCACTATAGGGGGTTTGTTACCCAGTATAGGCCGACAGCTCAGGCATAATGTCTCCTTCCACTATCTCTGGCTCATGAAACTAACAAATATAATGTTTTAAGGAAAACCTTTTCAATTAGTGGCCAATCGTAGTCCAAAAAGGAGAACTTACCATCGCAAGGTTGTATAAAATGATCCATTAAAGTTGCAAAAGGGAAAGCATTCCATAAAAGCCGCAAAGGCCAAATATTCCACCTAATGGTGTGATTAAAAGAGACTATTCCCCAAAAGCCACATAGGCACAATGGTCTACAAGGTGGTAAGTCTACAACATAAATTGATTTAACCCATTCACCGATGGCCACTAGTTCAAGGATCTCTTAGAACACCGTCAAGTGATCATGAATGACAAATTAAATCATGTATAATATAGCATACGCATATCAAAAGCGTTCATTTCAAATCTGAATAGGGATATTCAAATCCATAGCATGTCCAAATATATGACTTTCAATTCAATTCATTAATCATTTATGAAAATCGAACTCAATAAAGGCAATCAACCACATTAACTAATCAATAAGATAGATGAAAGAAGATGAATAAATAGGCCAATTATCAAGATGTAGTAAAGCTTGAAGGGTGATCCTCACCTTTAAGGTCCCATTCGATTCAATTTCCACATTAGATCCAACTTGAATTCAACCTAATTCAATAAGGAGGGTCTACACATGTAAGATCCCAAAATCTCCACACTACCATAAGATTAACAACTCATTACTGCAAATTACACCATTATAAGATCCTAAATTCAAAATCTAACTCACTAAAAATGAATTTATTTAGCTAAAACGAAACTCGAGACTAAACCTAAACTCCCTATGCATCTAACATTCATACCAAGTTTCTAATATAGTAAAGTTAAAATAGACTAAAACCAAATCAAACTCGTTGTTATAGGAACTAGATTCAATACGAAGTGAGTCGACTCAACTCGGTGCTAACCTACAATCCTTACAACCCAGCGTACTTGCCGATTCTTCATCTGAAAACCAAGGTGCTTTTGATTAGTCAGAATCTACTCTAGACTGAGTGAAACTCACCGAGTCAGTGCAACAACTCGGCAAAATAAAGAAACGACTAAGTTCAATAAAGAAAACCCCCTAACTCAATGGATTTTGAGTCAATCTAACTAATTCCTCCCAAATGATTGAATAGAACTCAACTAATAAAACTGAACTCACCTCCAAACTTGTTTCCAGATCTCAACAGGATCAACGCAATCCGAGTTGACTCGGTTGGTTGAAGGAGAACACGGTCGGGGCAGATCTTCTCAAAACTCCCCTTTTACGCTCTCTTCTACCTCTCCTTGCTTTCTTCTTCTCTCAGAAGTGTCCAGCAAGGTAGTTGGACTCATCTCAGACCCTCTTCCTTTCTTTTTTGCTCCCATCTAGAGCACATCTAGTAGAACCGAACCGACCCATCAACTCGACAACGAGTCGAGTTGGTGCGGCATGGAAACAGCTGCCCTGGCTTCTTTTTTCTCCATTTCCTTCTGCCTTCTTGCTTTTCTCTGATGGTCCAGCAATGGATGTCAGATCATCCCAACTTGGCCTAGAACTTGGCTGACTTGGGTACGAGTGCGGCAACGAGCAGCCATCACCCAATTTTTCTTCTTTCTCTCTCCACTTTCACTCCCTCTCTTTCTGATTCTCCTTTTTCATCTGTTTTCCTTCTGCTTATCTTCTTCTTCTCTCTCTATTTTCTTTGAATCCAATTTTCACAACCAGATAAGGGTTAGACTCGGTCCCGACTCGGACCGAGTCACCTAATGTGGCAAGATAGAGAATGACACCTACTCCTATCATTATGGCTTTCTATTTTTAGAAAGGAAGCCCTAAAAGGGTGGTCCCTTATAGACTACATTACCCTGTTTCTAGACGTTTCCTTAACTAATCTTTGGATTAGTTACGAGTTAATGTTTTAACTCGCAAGCGTTTTAAGGAGATAATCATGGCCACTGATCAAACGGTGAACATATGATGTTACAGATGGGTTTTAGGCACCATAGGTCACTGAATGAACGTCATAGATCAGGAGGTGGGGTCCATGTAAGGTGATGGGTTGCTTAAGCTAAGCGAAGAAGATAATCTAGCCGTTAATGGCAGATTTTCAATGGGTGGCTAATCTTTGGTTTTCTTTCATGTGGATGGTGTAGATTTGATCCTAGAACACTGTGGGACCCATTAAATGAGTGGGTATTAACATTTCTTAAAGGTTTGATTCTAATAGCGGCGGCGTTGAAGCCTCTTGCAAAAAGAAAGAGATGAGCGCCCTAATTCTAAGGTGTAAACGAAGGGTTGGGATTCCTTTGCATGGGTGGTTAAGATCTATGGATGAAGAGGCATGTGGACTGCCATCTATCACAGACAGTTTTCGCTTTCGGCAACGCACCGCACCACTATCGTCTTACACCAAAAGTTGTGTGCAAGCACACGAGTTTCTAAAGTAGAAGTGGCTAGGGTCTGGTCAAATCTCTCGTCTGAAGTAGATGGATGGTTCAGATTGGCGAAACGGCTCTTGATAGTGGCCCACCATTGACGTGCCTGTTTAAATTAAGTTCGGGCTGGAGAAACGTCTTTTTTTTTTTTTAAAGATTTATCGATCAACGCACGTTTTGACCGGGTCTGCGAACCAGTGTGTCACGTGTACTAGCACACTTGTGCACACTCGGGTCATAAGTGGGGTCCACAATGATGTCTTTTGGTGGATCCGTCCCATATATATCTGTTTTGTGGGTTAACGTTAGGCTATGGGCCAAAAGATGGGGCAGATTCGAGCTCCGGGTGGGCCACAATACATGTGATGAGTGGGTGTTTCACAATGGTTAAACAATGGTTAAACGTTATTGAAAATCACATAATTCACTCACGTGATTGACGTGATTGGCTGTGGTATTGTGTGGGGCTCACATAATTATTTTTTTCGAGCATTTGCTTTGTCTAACCGACTTGCTACGCTAATTTAGGACATGAGGTCAAAAATGAAATGATTCCAGTAATCAGGTGGGCCATACCACCCGGTCGAGCATCGAGAACATTTACCGTTGAAACGTCAATTGAGATTCTCATGCAACAGTGACATGCACATGGTATCACCTTTTTTACAATTTTACCCTTTATTTTATACAAACTTTCGCCGTCCACAACTCACGATTCCACCGTCCAAATGTGATGAAATTTAATGGGTGGTCTTTATTTTTCGCGTTCTTTTTATTGTCTAAATGTGAGCCATGATCTCCTGAGAATGACTAAGATACTCTTTTAATGGTTAATACGCTCCATAATTCGAAATAATGTTTGTACAAATCTATTTGACGAGTCACTGGGTCGTCTGGGCCTATACTTTGAGATCTTCATGATGATCGGTTTACCATAATGTTTGTGTGGCCCGTTTGACGGATTCAAATATGATGAACGGTCAGATGACTTGGTAAAAATAAGAAAACTTGATAGTTAGCACTCTGACCATGTATATAGGTGGATGTACGGTTAGTTTCGTAAACGAATGGACATAAAGTGAGTTTCTAGAGTAATTAGGGGTAGGACATGTATATCGTTATATTCGAGTGACATTTCTACACGTTGTAAGTTTCTCAGATTATAATTCTAATGGTGGGTTAAGCATATTCATATGGGGTAAACAAGATGAATAAATCAGAATCTTGATCTGATAAGTGTACGGATGAATGTAGAGGTCAAGTAGCTAGATTGGTACCATACACGTATACATATTAGGTTAAATTCATTGTAACACTTGAGGACTTTCAATACTCGGGTATTGAAAAGTTCGGGGTATTACATTTCAACTCAATGATATGTCATTAAGAATGTACCTGGATGATCCTTGAATGAGGAAGTTTATTCATCAATCCACTCTATTGATTATCAATGATGAGAGTGGATTGAAGGATGAACTTCCATGAAAAAAAGAGCTTAGGGTTGGTGGTAAGCAATTACTCTCTCAAAGCTCTCTCTCTTTTTCTCAATATATCAACCAAGAACAAGCTCTCCTTATAAAGGCAAAAAGCTCCAACGGTAATAAAGTAATCAGTGTCTGACTATGTTCGATGTCATCAAATGTATATGTAACACTTCGGATTTTCGCTATTTTGGGATTTGTTAAAAATTCTTTAAATATTTTTTTATGACTAGCCATGCCATTACTTATGGACCGTTGATGCTTGAGGAGAGCTTATACACGATTGATACCGATAAAGAACCATAAAAGTGAAATAAATCAACCGTAGAAAGCCAATGAATCTAACCGATCGCTTAAGCATCGAGTTCAGCCCATGATCTGTTAACATAGGGCCCAAATCTAACCAACGTATCACTGATTAATCAAGACAATCATAACTAAATTAAAATATCTACTTAAAGTCGAGTTAGATAGGGCTCGGATCTTGACTAATAGACCAAATCAACCCAGTTATTCTTTTAACCTGAAACCGATGGTTTATAGTAATCATGACCAAATCTCCACTTTCACTTATTATAAATAGGTCACAGTATGAACATAGTTAATCAAAACCTTAATCATTGTCCACGAGAAATCTCGATACCCAATTTATTCTAAAAATTCCATGATTGCCCAAACAAGCTTTAGACCACTCATTAGTGGGCCACTACTTCCGAAATTGTAGAGTAATGTCTATCTCACTGGGCTTGATGTCTCAAACGGACGCCAGACCCTAGAAATGCCCAGAAATAGTCAAATTGCATTGCCCAGTTGGCACTTGCAAACTGCAAGTCGCCTGGCCTAAGTTGGGAAAAGTCTGAAATTTACCTATTTAGCCCCGCAACTGATGTTGCAATTATGGGCTTTTCGTCCGTCGGATCTTTGTCAAATTTACATCAAAGGCTGGAAATAAATTCAGGACCACGCCTACAAAATCTGGCCGTTGATCGTGGAACAGTGACCATTGATCGCGAACTGGGCCGCCGCGACAAAACCCCACGTCCATTTTTTATCAAACTTCACCCAGCCCTTTGTTGGGCCATGGATCACCCATCCTATAAATTTCATGGCCAGGGGAGTATCAGGGCAGCCTCAACAGCCAAAAAAAGGGGAGTCTCACAGGGCCATTGGATCACGAATCGGGCCATTACGATAAAACCCCGCGCCCATTTTCGATCAAATTTCACCCAACCCTTCATTAGGCCCAGGGCACCTATCGCATAAATTAGATGGGCCAGGGGGGCATCAAAGCAACCCCTATAATCCAAATCAGGCACCATTTGGCCATTTTTAGAAATTTTCAAACCTTGAGGCCAACTGAAATAATTTCACCCATATAAAAGCTCCAACCCTTCTCTCTTTCAACCATTTCCAGCAACTGAGAGAGAGAGAGTGAGAGAGGCAGTGGGGGCCACCACCTTGTATGCACCCCCGGTGGCCGGACCTCATCTATTCCGACATCTTTCTCCCCTTTTACCTCAAAATTTCTAAATTTCTTACAGTTGGAAGAGGGATCTCACCTTAATTAAGGTAATGTGGTGATTCTCACTTTAATTTTCATAAATTTTAGCTTTATCTTTAATCCTTGTGTATCCTACACAATGTAGGGCCCCGGTACTTCAAGCCTACAGACTCGGCATCGTTAGGATCGCCTCTTCACTCTCCGGCTAAGATTAGGTAAGAACCATTACCCTTAGGTGGCCGGTTATCACACCTACTATAGGTTTAATAGATTTGTTTGGTGGATGTTAGTGCATGTGGTTGAATCTATGTTTGGATTGTATAACTAGGATAAGGGACTAGAAATTACAAAAATTATGAAAAGTGATGAGACCCTAAATCGTAATTATATGACGTAATGATTTACATGTCATGTAGGATGCAAATATTTGATTTTTTTTAATTTTCTAATCCTAGGAGAGCCGCATAAGGTGGGGACCATTATCTCTAGGTTATCATTTATCGACCCTTGAGAGTCTCAGTTAATGATTTGTTGTAGTGAATGATTTATAAATAGCTAGTATATTCATATTTTGTGTTTTATTGTAATACGTGTCATTTATTATCTATGCATGCTTATATGTTTGATAAAATGTCTAAGTGATTAAATGTGTTATTCGAATGATGCTCACATGAGTGATTGAACTCTAGATTTAATGCATTGACTTGTTGATGCCTATGTGTTTGATAATATGCTCTAATGAATGTGTTACTCTATTGTTGCTCGCATGTTTGATAAAATGCCTAAGTGATTAAACGTGTTATTCTAATGATGCTCACATGAGCAATTGAACTCTAGATTTAATGCATTGACTTGTCGATGCCTACGTGTTTGATAATGTGCTCCAATGAATGTGTTACTCTATTGTTGCTCACATGTTTGATGAAATGCCTAAATAAATGTATTTTCCTATTGAAGTTTACATGTTCGATGAAATGCCTATGTGGTTGTGTCGTTGAATTTATGTTGATGGCATGATGAATTGTTAAGTTTGTAGTGATGCTTACATTACTTACAATCTATGTTCAGTTGGTAAAGCACTCAAACCAAGGGGTGACCCGAGTTAGGGCGGCTACCCTAGGCTTGTTCGATCGATCTGGGTTGAACATGGACGACCGATAGTAGTTGGACTACATGGGATGATTGCACGCAATGCCGGTTGCATCGTGGTTCTCCCGGGTCAATTAAATTAGCCCACTAGCTGACTGATCATGTATGTTCATAATATATGACACTACTAAATGAAATTTAAGATACCCCATTCCCGATGGATGTGTCCATTCAAAACCGTTAGTGCATTACGATCTCACTAAGACTCATGAGCCAGGTATGGTACTATGAGATATCGTGTCCGAGGTGTCAGCCTACGCTGGGGTGATGAGCCTCCCTATAGTGACCAGTGAGCAACTAAGACTCATGAGCTGGGCATGGTGATATGGAACACCGTGTTCAAGCTGTCGGCCTATGTTGGGGTGACGAGCCTCTCTATAGTGACCAGTGAGGATTGATGGAGGTGATAGACTATTGTTCGAATGTCTCCAGTCAAATTACTCGACCAATGTTTGCGTGCTAGTGCACCCTTCGAACGACCCGAGCATGAATGAAATTGGGTGACGAGCCATTTTTTTATGTGTTTTTAGTTTTATGTGAAAAGTTCGCACCTCGAAACTGAGTGATCATACCCGGTATTGGATGATGATTCATACTAGGTTGATCCTCATACATTTAGGTATCATATCGTACCCTTAGAATAGTTATTTATGAGATAAATAGATGACACCTAAATTTGGATCAAGGGACACTGATAAGGAGTCACTACGTGCGACAACGAGCCATGTGATCTGGATAAGGACTTGTGATATAACATTGGTATCCTAGCTTTTTCAATATGCTGGATGAATTGAACTTAATAATGACTCAGCTAACATAATCATTCACCGCATTATACTAGCTTAAAATGTGATGAACAGGCGTAGTTGTCATGTGATGAGGAAGTGTTGTCATTTATGAAATAAGTGGTCAGAGTCGCGTGTGAGGGAGTGTTGTTTGGAAAGGGCATGCATCATGTCATATCTTCATATGCACATTTAACAAGAGTATTTATGAAATATTTGATTTCTTGTTTTATCATTACCTGCGCTGATTGTGTCGATAGCATATGTAACTTAGAACTAATGGAATCACTAAGTTAGCTACTCACTCCCACCTGGGACGGTGTTTTAAAATACCAACCAGGCATACCATTGATGTAGGTACTAGTGAAACCTCAAACAGGTAGGCTTATATCGGGTTGTGCTAACGCCGTCATGTTTTGAAGAATTGAGAGTAAACTGAAAGCTTTACACTTTAATAATCTTGGATATGTATATTGTGGTTTGTATAACCCATTTTGAGCGATCATCACAATTGAAATTGTATTATTTCTCTTATCCCTATATTTTTGAATCTATTATTATTTATACCTCGCTTTGGATCCGCTAATTTGAATTGCGCTACTTTGATTATCTGTGTGTGAAATGAATTTGAATCTGAATAAGGACACACGTGCATTTTCATTTGGTTAATGCCTGAGAACTCAGGATTGGAGTCTATGTACTCAGGTACCGATTTTTGGGGCGTTACAATATACTTTCGATAACATCGAATGTCAATTCAATGACACTAACTCTACTAAAAAAATATTGTTGGAACTTTTTGATAGGTGATCGATGTCATCGAGATTTGAACTCTGATGTCATTGAATTATAGTTTGATTCCTCGACGATATGCGTAACATTTCACCAGAGCTTGCTGGACAGTTTTAAGTATATCTTCGATGTCATCGAACCTAATTCAATATCATTGAATTTTAAATTTCAATGTCATCGAATTCTAGTCTGATTCATTGATCCTTTTAGAAGATATTCCTTGAAGGCTCGCTGGACACTTTCTTATCCAATTTCGATGTTATCGACGTTTGAATTTCGATGTCATCGAGGCTAGCTCGATTCCTCGAGCATTTCAATTGATTTTTCTTTCAAGCTTGCTGGTCACAGACTTGTCCATTTTTGATTTCGTTGAGTCTGCTTCGATGTCATCGAAGTTTGAATTCTGATGATATCGAGGCTAACTCGATTCCTCGAACATTTCAGTTGATTTTCCTTTGAAGCTTGCTTGACACAGACTTGTCCATATTCGATGTCATCGAACCTTTTTCGATGTCATCGGAGTTTAAATATTAATGACATCGAAGATCGTTCAATTCCTCGAGCAATACCAGAATATTTTTCAAGAAGTTTTGCTGGACAAAGCTCTAAGTTTTTTGATGTCATCAAATCACCCTCGATGTCATCGAATACATATGTTCGATGTCATCGAAGTGACTTTCGATGAATCGAACATTCCGTCCAAATACTTATGTGGTTGTTGGACATAAAAGGTCACTTTTTCAATGTCATCGAACATGAGTGTTCGATGTCTCGACTCAAGCTCGATAACTCGAAGTGACAAGCAGAAAACTTAAAATTTTTACCATTTTGAACCAAGTTTTCAGACTTTTAATTCCTATATTGTTATAAGATTTTTAAGGAATTATATACCTGAGGTGTTTTGGACATGGGATGTGAGTCTTGATTTACCTTTTAATGATCTTGAACCACACATCCGGTTGAGGCAGCAGCTTGTATGATCTTCATATAGGGCTTACCTGAATTACTGACTCAACCCTCATGCTAATTGACAAATCAGGATACTTTCAATCTCTCCCTTTGTCAATTACGTGACAAAACACCTAAAACAACACCTAGAACACCACCTTAAATTGTGTGTACATCAATTTTACACAATTTTACAAAGTTAAGCATACACACACACCATGAATCTTCCTTGCAGCTGCTCCCTCTATCTTCTTACAGTTGCTCCCCCTATCACCTGCATCACCATGCTTATTAAACATACAACAATGTGTTCTCATGGTGGGATTTATTCCCTCCCTTTTTATTAGTCATTGGCAAAGGGTTGGTGTATACCAATATCAGATAGCTTGACAGAAGTTGAACTTGAAGAGCCGAGGAGAACCAATGACACATGCATTTGTTATGAAACAATTAAATCAACATTCCACAAATAGCAAATACTTCCATAATGCATAAGATAGATTGTAATTAGATAATCATTTCACAGATAACAATTACTTCCATAAACATAGATGCATTTGATATGAAGCTCAGAAGGATAATCATCAATTTATAAGAGCAACAAAAGTTACTGCACAAGCTTGGCAGTGATTTAGATTTTAATCCAAAAAGTAATATCTTAACCCATTTACAAGCATAAACAACCATATTAAAAAAAAATATCCCCAACCATTCAGCCTATCCATGGGCATAAGCAAAAATAAATATCTGCACAAAATGACCAACTCATCACATACACCCAGAGATATATACTTGGGGCCAAAAAAATCCCAAGTACCAATCAACCATTGATGGGTAAGTGATGATAGAGGAGACACCCTATGGTGCAAGAGCCGCATCACCTTGACGCGATGTCAGCAAGTCAACGACTTGCTGTGTAGTATGCTGTAGCGCGGTTATACTTTGCTCGATGCCGATCAAATGCACTTTGCATTGTCGAAGTCGTTCTTCTATGTCAGATTGCCCGTTCAATAGATGCTGGCCAAGATCGTGTTGATTGAATAGTCGACGATTACAAACCCAATCCGAACTATTCTGAGGCGTGCGACTGGAACCCCGTGACATTTGCAGATGTGGGTGCTGACTGTGCTCTGCACCTTATAAGGTCAGAGTAGTGGGACTGTCCGAGTAGAAAGTGGTGGTCAGGTTTAGGTTCTGAATCGTATCTTCATTGAACCAAACCTTAAGTAGCTTTGAATCAAACGTAGGTGGCAATACCAAAAAATGTGTTATCTTGCATATTAGAGACAAGAATGGTAGTGTGTTAAGATGTTCCCCTTTGACTAAGCGAGTTAATTATTTGAGAATGAGGATCGGCAAACATACTGGGATCTCTTGATGAAACATTATACAAGATGTTGAGCACATATGGAGAGAGTTCATATCCTGCTACTTCACAGGGATAAACATTCCTACTAAAAATACTATGAAGAATCTTGAATATAGTCTCAAGGTATTTGACGTGGAGAACATTTCCCTCATTTCTAGGGACAGTTGAGCCTTTGTACAATGCGCGAGTTACCTCTCCCCATACCCCGAGTGCATTCATCTTCGTCTCGGTCACGGGTATACACATAACCTCCACACCCAATAGACGTCCAATTAATACTGGGGTACCGAGTTTAGTCCGGTTCATAAACTCGAGCCTGATACATGGTGGATCATCACAAACAATGTGACATGAATTGAAAAAGTGATGAATCAAGTCATACTGATATTTGCCACCAAGATTGATGATGTTGTACCATCCGTTTACCTCCAGCATAAGATCTACCCCGTATGGCTCAATACATGTGCTGAGGACTACACGGTCAACCACAATAACTTTCTCCCAATATGGACGTTTGGGAGGAGAACCACATGCTATTTGTTTGCTCTTTCTAAATTTTTTGGTTTTGGATGATTCAACATGAAGAGGGGCCTTACCTTTGTCCTTTGTAATTCTTCCCTCTTTAGATGGATGTAGATTTTCCTCAAGAGAAGTGTCCCCAAATCCGACGGATTGGAAGAAGCTGGAAACCAAAGAAAATCAGCAAAGAAAACAGATTTTGAAATTTTTTACGCTCGCTGCCCTTTAAATAACAGGGGTCTTCGATGACATCGAATCTATTTCGATGTCATCGAATACACGGACATAATGTCATTGAAGTTTGGTTCAATGACAGCTGGAAGGTGCTTTTCCCAGTATACGTCGTTTCAAATTCTAGAGTGTCTTCGATGACATCGAGCGGGTTCGATGTCATCGAAGGATGTGTGTCTAAACGTTTCATCTCCCACGACGATGTTTCAGCTTCTAGACGGTTTCGATGGCATTGAGACTGGTTCGATGTCATCGAAGAGTGTGTCGAATTTTTAAAAGTTTGAATTTGAATCATTTTTCAACATACAAAAGATGTTTTGTATTAAGAAATATGCTTATTTTTCATATGTACATACAATCAAAACAATCATTTCTTATGTTGTTAAAAAAAGAGAGGACCTCAGTCCTCAGATGTGTCATTCTGGCTCATACTGACTGTGCATTTTATCAGATTGCACATATTCCAATAGATTTTTGGAGGTCTCCAAATCTATTGGCATCGAGAGGCTTTGTTAGGATATCGGTAAGTTGTCTTTCTGTAGACACATAATCCAACATAATGATTTTGTCTTCAACAAGCTCTTGAATAAAGTGGTGTCGTATGTCAATATGCTTAGTTCTTGAATGTTGAACTGAAATTTTTGAGATATTGATGACACTCTTGTTATCACAGAAAAGAGTCATTGTGGATTATTCAATCCCATAATCTAGTAACATTTGTTTCATCCAGATGAGTTGTGCACAACAACTACCTGCTGCGATGTATTCGGTCTCAGTAGTATTAAAATTTTTAATAAAACTTTAAGGATGGTTAAAAAAGACTTTAATACACACTTTTAAATCATAACAACTCAAAAAAGAAGTGCACATAATAAGCTTTCTTTATATGGGGTCCTAAGTAGTGCATCATCTGACTAAACAAATGCAACTATATTCAAATTAAATGCATAACATTTAGAGTGTATGTGATTATCATTTCATCAAACACTCCTAAATACTTTAAAATTAGTCTCAATTGACACCTGGTTTAATGGAAATTTCAAAAAAAAAAAAGTTTTAATTGGCAAAGACTTAACAAATCAATAGATCAACCCTCATATATTGATTTCATGTTTGGAATGCAAAGTTGCAAGCAATTTGGTAGAAGGGAAAATTTTGATTTTTTTCTTCCAATTTTCCTGAAATTGAATCACCTACATTCAAATTTCAAAATTAGAGTGTATGTGATAATCATTTCATCAAATACTCCTACATACTTTGACATTAGTCTCAATTGATAGTGGGTTGAAAATTGAAAACATGAAGAACCAATGGATATTGAAATCAAAACTCCATTTTTCATGCAAAAGATGGAGAACCAATGGATTTGTGATCTATACAGTCAATATGATTGGACCGTTTTGGATAGCCAGTGTGTCTTAAAAACTCCCAAATTGGGAAGTTAAACCTGTCCAAACTCCGAACCGGACTTTATTGAGTTGAATGCGGGTCACATCTGCTCTTTCTTGCTTTACTCTTGTATTTGTTGGCCAAAGATTGAAGGGATGGGATTTTCTCATTTGGAAGATTCTTAATGCAATGAAATCCACAGTGGGACTTACAGAATCAACGATTTGGATCAATGAACCATGGCCCCACTTGTAACACTGAAAACAGTACTGTTCAATCTCTTGGTTACAGCATTGTAAAGTAATACTGCAAGCCTTTTAGAATATCTGTAAGTTTCATTTTATACAAGTGGGTCACTGGTTTTATGGATTAAAACCAGTGGATGGCCTATGCACCAACAACCTCCCAAAGTGGAAATCTCAGTAGTTGAATCTTTGGCCTTTTACTTTTGAAACATGACCTTCGACCTTTCATTCCTATTTCTCGACCGTCTATTTGAAGGATCATGATGTGCATGGTCCATGCACAACGGCACATCATATCAGTGGTTTGGATCAATGAAACTGTTGTGTGCGACATGACATCTACTGCATCCTTCAGTTGTGCTGTGTCATCTTCACATCATAACAAAACTTTGGGGGTTTTTGGATGCCTGTAAAATCCTTAAGTTGTAATTGGCTTAAGTAAAACGTTTATAGCCTATCTTGTTTGGCTTTAAGCTATAATATATTTATAGGTAAACAATTGTTTGTGTTGTAATCAAATTACAAGTGTAAAGTGTTTACAGCCGGTTATATTTGGCTTCAAGCTGTAATCTATTTATAGGTAAATGATTTGTTTGTATTTAAATAACCTGTAAATTATTTATGGTACGTAATTGGGTATTCATACACGACAAAGCTTGAGGTGGTAAATAATTTAAAAATCATCAAATGACACATAAAGTGTTCATTTAAAATAGATCATTGGGATAAGACCAACTTAATAAAGCCTATAGTTGATCCTTAAGCCAAACCAATCATTTGGTTGTGGCACCACTAATTCAAATTCCCTTTTTTTTATGAGAAACTATTGAATATAAACAATTAACTACCAATTCAAATGTAGATGTATTGTACTGGCGATGTGTAGTATGCTCCATATCTACAGTGCTAGCCACATGTACAGTTAGACATACATGCATGATCAATCAACCCACATGTGCCACAGGCCATTCGTAATATAAAGAGAGGTACATGATAGAAAGATACGAACAAATATGGATCACGAAGTGGGGCATACATGATACATGATTACATTTCCAACAGGACCATAGATGGAAGACCCCACATTTATACTGGGCGAGATTGTGATTGTTAATTCTTTGAACATAGATGAACGATCCACATAGAGAGGATTACAGTGGGCACCACATATACAGTCGGCATCGTGGACAATGGGCCATAAATGCGCAATGTTCTATATCATTAAACCATGGGTCTGGACGTTGGAAGAAGGGGAGGGTTGGAATGTCGAAGTCACAATTCTCCCTGCATCGAAAATTTTCAAAACATAGATACGTTGCCTGTAATCTGAAACATGCCATTTTCCCTTCTTTTAGATTTCGACTCCAAAATCGGATCACATGCTATAATCCTATTACAGGCAAATGCACCCATCCAAATGGCCCATGTAATTTGATTACTACTTAAGGATTTTACAGGCATCCAAATGACACCTTGGCTCTATTTAAAACTCAGGTGGGCCGCACAACGAGAACAATGTAAATCACACTTAAAACCTCTAAATTCACTAGGTGTAACCCACTTGGGTTTTGGGTCGGTGTGATTTTAGGGATGTCTCCTCATTCTGGAGAGGTTCTCCCAATGAATTGGTTGAATGGCATACCAACAATGCAGGTGGCCATAGGAAGGTTTGGTGGGCATCCCCATCCCCGTTGTTCTGCACATTGTGGCCCACATGAGTTTTCTTTTATCAGCTTAATTTTTTGTCTCAGTTCCTAACATGAGGTGTCACAAGAGTAGATTTCACACACATCACGCTGGGCCCACAAAGCTCAGGCATTGCAAGCACTTCTTAATTGTTGGGAATCCCTTCCCATGTGGTGGTGAGACCCACACGAAAGCCGAAAAGTGCCTTGCGCTTGTGAGGCCCAAGTGAAGGGCATTTTGGTCCTTTTGTATTGGCCCCATTTTTGTTTAATGGTCATAAATAGAAAATTTCCAGCAATATTTTAGAGGGTTCTCCTGGAGAAGAGAGGAATTTTTGCAAGGAGAGCAAGGTACTGTCTACAAGGCTTTGGTTCAAATCTCTTGTTGATTTCGAGAGGATTTTTTTGGTCTATGGGATAGTGAGGGTTCCAACCCAGACTTATTGTGGAACCTTTTTTTTTTATATTGTTGCTTGCTTCAAAAAATGTTTGAAAAACCACAACCCATTGTGGACCTTTTATTTTTTTTAATGATGCTATGGTGCCCCATCCCTTTAAGGTCAGACTATTCCCTGTATATGCATGCAATCACCCGCCAATGACGTGCATCAGGTAATCCACGGGGAGGGGAATCCCGTTGTGGCAACTATAAGCTCTAAAAAAACATATTTTATAAAGGAAAAAATGGAAGCATAGTAGGAATTTCCAAGTTAGGGATGCATATAACACAGGTTTTCAGTTAATTTACTAAATAGTTTGTTTGGGTGTGCCACGAAATCGTGATTTTGGCGCTTCTGAAACATACTTAATTTGGTGTTTCAGCAATGTAGAAATCAGCATCGGCATTAAGGGTGGTGTTTTCCAGCCTTTTCCACCTCAATCACCAATACGAGACTTGGATGGACTAGTTGTTATCTAAATCACGATTTGGCAGAAGCATGTCCAATCTGCTTTTGGAATCACCAACACCCAAATGTACACTTAAAATCATGTAGATGGTTTGGCTGCAGTGTATATAAGACCCTAAAATTGTTAGATGGTTGACTGCAGTGTGCAAATGACCAGTTCGGGAGTTGCCTAGCTTGCTCTCAGCTTTATGTCCATCCAGGAAAACAAATGTGGCCAATATATGCCATCATTCAACAGGCCTTCATTAGCTATCTCCATCATCTTTTTGTTTGCCAAATGTATGCTTGGTGTGAATGGCAGATGAAATCTGTACTGCATCAGATATAAGTCCTCTCTTAACTCACCATTTACCAAAGATAATCCACATGGTAAATGCAATTGAAATGCATGCAAATAGCAGTAATTCAAAACCACTGGCTTTGATCGTCACAATATCATGTGAGTGCATGCATCTCAGCTTAGAAGTTCATACCAATTAGACTTCCCATCAACCCTAGGTAGTTTGACAATCTTCGCCACTGTCATCATCATCATAGACTTGTCCCAGAATTTGCTAAGACAACACTTAAATGCAACATTGGACTACCAACCTTCATTTTGTCATCTCCTGCGTTTATGAGTTTTCCATTGCTTTAGTATATATTGGACGCCCTCTTTCAGCGTCGCCTTCCTTCCCTCTTTGAAATTCCATAGCTCTGGTATGGCACATCTCCCACTAGGGTTGTATTCATTCATCTCCATCAAAGCTGTAGCTACACACTTGAAAACCTTGTCACCCCACTCATTCTTTAGTTCCTTCAACTTTTCATCATCCTCATCTACTATTTCCTGCACCAGATAAAATCATTTTCCACATAAACATCAGCATGATTTAAAATAAATAAGAAAAATAAAAGGTGCGCACAGATATTCTAGAGAGTCAAGTTAGAGAGAGAGAGAGAGAGAGAGAGAGAGAGAGAGAGGGGCTAGCATTATCAAAATAAAAGGTTGGGATATAATCGAAATCAGAACAAAAGTCCCTACAACAAGGAAAATAGGCTTTTAGACCATTAGAGCTGATTTGGATCGTAAATTGTTTTGCTTAAGCTACTTAGGCCTCAAGTAACTTATCTTGATTTCTACTAACCCAACATATAAGTATGCCTGATAAAAACAACATACTTATCAACCAAAAAAGTAAAAAAGTTTGTTTGGTTTCCTGCATTACAGACATAATGCGGATTGCCCATCATGCATAGCCCAACTTTAAAGTGGGCCTACATCATGTGGGGCCCACCTCCAATGTAGGACATTCATCATTAAGGGCCAACCTTTGATGTGAACCGCTCATTATGTGGGGCCCAACTTGATGTGGGACATCCATCTCATGGGGCCCACAATCAATGTTGATTGTCCACCATGTGGGGTCCACATTCAATGGAAACCACTCATCATGTGGAGCCCACGTTTGATATGGACCATCCATCGTGTGGACCACACCTTTTGAAGTGGGCTGTTCATCATGCAGTGCCCACCTTTGATGTGCCATTCATCATTAGTGGCTGACCTTTGATATGGACCATCCATTATGTGGGGCCAACCTTGATGTTAGTCATCAATCTTCTGGGGCCCACTTTCAATGTCCACCACTCATTATGTGGGCATCCCTTCTAAGTGGGCAGTCCATCATACGGGTGTCACTTTGGATGTGGGCCATTTATCATTAGGGGCCAACCTTTGATGTGTACCATCCATTATGTGGGCCCCACATGATGGATGACCTGCCAGACTAACTTTTTTAATAAAAAAAATTGCTTTCTACCACAAGTTATGAGGGTGTATTCAAACAAGCACTTAGTATGACAAAAGGGCCCCCAAGTTCTTAACATAGAAGATCTCATCCATTTTCCTTGTTTACCTATAAAAAGAAAAAAGAAAAAAGATCAAAATTAAAATTCCACCATCCCTACGTGTCCGCATAATGGAATGCAAATCAAAATTTCATTGGAATCAAGGTGATTTTGAATCTTTGGTCGTTCTTCCATTAGGGAGTTTGTATTTGGAATGCACAGGAATTCTTCATTATATTCATAGGACCTGGATTTGATTGATTAAATCAGCTTTCATATCCCAAATTAGTGTGTGTGTGTGTGTGTGTGTGTGATATTTGATAGAGTGATTATAATAAGACCATTGACATATATACTTTGGCCAAAATGTGGAAATTTGGAGCCATGGGGTGGGTCACAAACATAAGGATCATAAACAAGTGACTCGCCGGCGCTTTTTAACCGTCCATTTAGATGTCCAACATTTGGATGGTTCAAATCATTCTATTGATGTGATTTTAGTGATGCAGCCGTTAATTGGATCGTTTTGGGGTATCATCAACGTGTCACATGTATCGTGGATTAGTAGTCAAGCAACACCTTTAGTACACACATGACTCTATTGCCTTTAAAAAAGAGCCAAAAAAGGCTGGAATCTCATAATTTTGCTAAGATTTCAAAACACAACAAAAGGGAGCATTGAGATTCGTCCGATTCCATTTACCTCCAAATCCAGGGCCGCCAAATGCAAAAAGTTGCTGCTTGGATTTGAAATACACCCATTTACCTCCAAATCTAAGGTGCCAAACAACGCATTAGTATCTTTTCCAAAAAAAAAAAAAAAAAAAAGAATTTTTTTTTTGGACATCTTTCTCGAGGTTTTGAACACTAGTATTGATGAGTATATTTGTTTGTCCCAAAAACGATATAATATGGGGTGTGCACTGGATTCACGTAGGACTACAAGGCCTCTTATAAGCCAAAGAAGATTTTGGCCCAAAAAATAAAAAAATTGCAGGGAAAATAGGAAACATGTAAAACACCGGAATTTCTCTTTTTTATGCTTTAATATGTATTCAATGGTGTATCAGACCAATCCTTGATAAGAACATCATGTCAACTTGACCTAAAGTTGAAAATTTCCAAATGGGGCCTTATGGCTGTAGCGGCCCTATATCAAGCACCAATATGGCCTTTATCGGCTGATATAGAGATTGTTGATAAGGTAAAAATGGGGTCATATCTTAACCGAAATTTCCAAATTCATGATCTTTTCATGAATATTCAAATTGGAGGAAAAAGATTCATGTAGCTAACCCGTTTAGATGATGATGATTCCTATTTGGAACATTAGTAAAATGTGTGCATGCACAAAAGAGGATTCAATGCCATGTGGAGCAGTACAAAAGATAAATCTGAACAAACACATGATGCCCATGCATAAATGCAATGTAGTATGTAGACAAATAAAGACAGCATGGTAGGAGTTGCAATGCTCGATATATGCAATACACACACCTCCTGCTTATCTCCAACTGAGACCACCTTGTAAGGATGCCATGCAGGATTTTTTATATTGTCTTCCCATAGTGAACATAACTCCATCGTTTTAATTTGTGCTTCTTCTCCTGAAAACTTCAGTGAACAAGCCGCCTGGAATGGTTTTGCATCAAGCTCGCCCATTCTTTTGATGCCAATAATTGCACGACCATTCAACATCTCTTTTAAACCCTATAAGGCAAGGCAAGGTTCCCCATGTATTTTTTCTTGTTTGTTTCTTTTTCTATTTCCTTTTCTTTTCTTCTCTTTTCTTTTTTTTTTTTTTGTTTGTAAAATTGAACAAGCTGTCCTCTGTTAGAGACAACAGATTACGTTATTAATTGCTCGTAGTTTCTAAAATTAAATTTGTGCACAGCTTCAAGGGGGGGAAAAACATACAGTAATTAGTTCTTTTCGTGCGTCCTGCAGCTCATCATTGCTCTTACGTTCTTTGACCATGAGAACCTGATTGAGACTTTCCAGGTCTTTCACAATTTCTATCATCTTCTTGTTTGCCAAATCATCACCTAAATCCATACGCTTCATTACTTGTAGGTTCCCTTTTAGTTGCTTAATTTCCAACTCCAATGCCTCTTTGTGGTCCAATTTCTTTTCTAAATAAAGTATTTTATTCAGAGCAGCTTCCTTTTCCCTCTGTGCATATTCACAATCAAATGAGAAAACATGTGAATTTTAGAATTGGCATTCTTAGGAGAAAATTTTCCAATATCCAAGCAACCCACCTTTTGCTCTTCAACCAGCCTCAAGACATTCTCATCAGCCTTTTTCTGCTCCAAAGTTGCCAATTGAAGAGAACTGTTTTTCATATCATCCTGTAATTATAGAAAAGAAAAAGAAGACGAAAAAAAAAAGAGCAAAATCATTGTGCATCTTTATAAACAATGGCTACTAGATTCTTGTTTTTTTCAATCAAGCTAAAAACAAGTTTGGTACATTTCAAGGTGGCACCAAAACAGTCCCTTAAGTGAGAAGTTATATGCTGCATGTGTACATAATATCACGCTCCATGCAAATCTCAAATACCATTTCAACTTCAACACAAAAGTATCATTACCCTTTTCAAATCGTGCAATGATTCAAGAGAAAGGAAGGGGGAGGGGGGCATACAGTAATTAGTTCTTTTCAGGCATCCTGCAGCTCATCATTGCTCTTATGTTCTTCAACAACAAGAACCTGATTGAGACATTCCAAGTCTTGAACTTCTCCCTTAACATCCAGGTCTCTCGTCATTTCTAGCATCTTCTTCTTAGCTAAATCATTGTCTTCTTGTAGATTCCCTTTCAGTTGCTCAATTTCCAACTCCAATACTTTTTTCTGGTAGAATTTCTTTTCCATCTCAAGTATTTTTTTCAGGACAGCGTCTTTTTCCATCTGAGTATATTTCAAATCAAATTAGAAATCACATGAATTCTAGAATTGGTTTAGAAATCTGTCTTAGGACAATTTATCAAAGATCCAAACAATCCACCTTTTGCTCTTTAACCAGCCTAAAGAAATCCTCATCACCCTTTTGCTTCTCCCAGATCACCCACCAGAACGCCCATTGAAGAGAACTGTTCTTCATATCATTCTGTATTTACAAAAACAAAAAACAAAAAAAAAAAATAATAATAAAATTCATTGGCACTGTGCATCTTTGTAACTTGCAAAATTGTCACCTTCGTCCACATGCTTCATTACTTCTAGCTGCACTTTTAGTTGCACAATTTCCAACTCCATTGCCCGTTTCTGGTCCAATTTCTTTTCCAACTGAATTATTTTATTCAGAGAAGCTTCTTTTTCCCTCTGTGCATATTACCAATGAAATGAGAAACACATGAATTCTAAAATTGGTCTAGAAATCTTAGGACAAAATTATCTAAGATCTAAGCTACCCACCTTTTGCTTCTTAAGCAGTATCAAGTCATTCTCAGCAGAGTTTTCAAGCTCCCTGTGTGGCCATTGAAGAGAACTGTTCTTCATATTATACTGTAATTATTAGAGAGAGAGAGAGAGAAACCAAAATTAGTGGCACTGTACATCTTTATAACAAGCACTACTTTGAGCCAAATCAGAAGTGCCAAAACTTCAAGTTTGACATATTGGGATTTAGGCAGAAAACCACACATCCTACATCATTTCAATTGGACATTCAAACAACCCCAAACGTTTGAATTGAATGATGAATGATTTATTATGGTATCCAAACATGCAAAATACTGAATATCAAAGTATCCAGGTATTAGTAGTAGGTAACAGGTAACATCCAAGGAAATTACAGATCCTGCAAATTCATACATGCGAAAATTCCAAATCATTTGCATGACTGTGAGAATAGCAGTATCCTGAAAACAATTAACTACTAACTACACATTGATGACACATTCCTATTTTACTTAATATTCAGTTTCAAAAACATACAACACAACTCCATTAAGCTGTGATGGAGGTTCTCTGTGAGTGACTCTCACCACAGTCACTACATGACTACACGGTGGTGAGCTCTGGGGCAATCCTTGGGAAATCTTCTATAGAAGGATAGATGGTTATCATCATCATTTAAATCGCTGATATCTCTACCAAATCTTGGGGTGTCAATTGTCCAAGGTCAGAAGTTCATGTTAATTAGACAAATATAACTATCAGGAGAAGTATCTAATGAAAAATGTGAAATGGTATGTATGCTACATCCAAATGGGGCCAGTATTTGTACAATCTGGATGTACTGTTATATCAGTCCAATTCAGACTTTCTTTGGTTTAATGTGGACCACTTTCTGGACCACTTTCCAGTCTTTCTTTCTTAAATCTGTATTTGTTGGCCACAGATAGAAGGGTAGGGATTTTCACATCTGCGAGATTCTTTATGCATGAATAATCCAAAGTGGGAATTACAAAATCAAAGATTGTGATCAATGAATAATGAACCCCACTTGTACAAACTGAAAACAGTACTGCTGTACAATCTCTTGGTTACAGCATTGCAAAGTAGTATGACAATGCTACTAGAATATCTATAACTTTCATTCTATACAGGTGGGCCACTGGTTTATGGATCAAAACAATCAATTAGATAGGACCACCTTAGATGGCCTATGAACCAAAAGCCTCCCATAGTGGAAATCTTAGTAGTTTAACTTTGGCCTCTTACTTTTGAAACATAACCTTCCACCTTTCTTTATGTTGAGAGGTGCTGGATCTTATTTCTCGACAATCTATTTGAAGGGTCATGATGTGCATGTTCCATCCACAACAGCACACATCATACCTGTGGTTTAGATCAAAGAAACTGTTGTGTGTGACATCCACCACATCTGTAAATTGTCCCATGTCATCTTCACATCAAATGATATATGAAGTCTTCATTTAAGATGTATCATTGGGATAAATCCAACTCAATAAATCAAGCATTTAGTTGTGCCCCACTAATTCAAATTTCCTTTTTTTTTTTTTTGAAAAACTTTTAAATATAATCAATTCAGGTGTACATGGAGTGTACTGGCAATGCATTGTATGCTCCAAACATACAGTGGCCCCAACATATGCTGGCCACATGCACATGTCCATACATGTACAGTTAGACATAAATGGATGATAAACCCACTTATACGGAAGGCCATATACAATATCAATTGAGGTACATGATACAAAGATAGGAATAAAGAGAGATTACAAAGCAGACCATACATGATACATGAATACAAGTACATCAGAACCATAAATGGATGACACCAAATGTACCTTGAGCTAGATCACAACTGTTAAATCTTCGAACATAGATGGAAAATAGGCAAAGAGGATTATAATGGGAACCACGTGTACAGTGGATGCCATGGACAATAGGCCATAAATGCACAATGGTCTAAATCACTAAACCATTGATCCAGCCATAGGGAAGGAGATGGTTGGAATGCCGAATTCAGAATTCTCTATGAATCAAAAAATTTCAACAAAAAATTTCAATATATAGCAACATAGCCTGTAATATGTTTACCAATGTAATCTGATTAACTGTCGTCTACTTAATACAAAAGGATTCTACAACTTCCGCTCCATTTAGTAATTAGGTGGGCCACACAGAGAACAGTGTAAATCATAATTAAAACATCTAAATTCACTTTGCGTAGACCACCTGAGTTTTGGGTTAGGGTGATTTTAGGGATATCATCTCAATCTAGGAGGGCTAACACAATGAATTGGTTTGATGGCATAGAAACAATGCAGGTGGACCCACAAAGCTCGGGCCGGGTAGGGTCGGTTCGGTCCGGTTCTGGGGTGAAACCGGAACCGAAACGTTACTAACGGTCCTAGGATTTTCGGAAACGGAACCGGACAGTTAGCACCCTAGAACCGGACCGGACCGTGAAAACCGGATCGGTTCCACAGTTGTCGGCGAGAGAGAGAGAGACTCTTGAAGTTGAAATCAGACGACAGCTCGAGGGCGAGAGAGATGGGTTTTATGAGAGAGAAAGATGGGTTTTGTGAGAGAGACACTTACAGTGAAAATCAGAAGCTGGATGATGGGTCGAGGGCGAAAGAGAGAGAGAGAGAGACTTGCAGTGGAAATCAGACGGTGAATGATAGCTCGAGGACTACGGCCAGCCGCTGGTAGAATCCAGCGGTGCTGCTGTTGCGTCGCAGACAGCGAGAGAGAGGGAGACGGTGAGAAAGAGATTGGGCAGCCGCACGCACGCACTCATTGGGACTTGAGAGACGGCGAGAGAGACGAAGAAGGCGGGAGAAACAGATTAGGGTTTTTTGTTTTTTTTTTATTGTTTTAATCTCAAGTTCGGATCAACGGTTCGACTCCACGGTTGGGATCAACGGTTCGGGCCACAGTTCAGATCAACGGTTCGGATCCACGGTTCAGATCAACAATTTGGATCCATGGTTCCATTCGATTCCACGTGCCCCTAAACTTGAACCAACCCGTATTCAACTGTTCTTGAAATTTTGAAACCCGGTAAAAACAAAACCGGTGCAGTCTACAACCGAACCAAACCGGACCCTTGGATCGGTTTCTGTCCGATTTCAGTTCTACCGATTCAATGTACAACCCTAATCCACACCGTGAATTTAATGGGACCCCTCTATATTATGGGATATGCGAAAATTCATATATATCCGGGACTTAATTGGTCCACGCCTTCTGAAACAATATAAAATCGTGACTAAAACATCTAAAAGCAATTCTTGGGACCCACCTACGTTTTTTATACGGATGAAAGTTGGTGTTCTTCCTCATCCAAGTGGGAAACACACGATGCATCGTTTGGATTTCTAAACCTACCCTTGTTTTTTGAGACAGGGGTATTATTCATTTTTAACCGTCCAATAAATGTATACCAATACCATGGTCGAATAATGAGATAAGCGCAATTTTTGGCGCACGATGCATGTAAACCTGGAACCGTAATTCGGAGGGTTTGAATTGAATGCTTGAATTTTATTTATGCAAATTCTAAGTATCTTATAAGCACATACGTATCATCAATGACACGTGGCAGATTCCTGCAGGGTTTCCTTGGTGTGGTCCACTTGAGCTCTCGATCTGTCTCATGTTAGGGCTCGCAAGCGAAAATGAGCCGGCGAAATGATCAACGGTAATAAAGATCTTAGGGTGGCAGGAATCGCCAAATCATTCTGTCGTACCTTCTACACGTGACACATTTTTCTATTAATCCAAACCGTCAGAATAGTGGAACGCACTTTACATGAGGTATTGATCCAAACCGTCAATCTCAATGTTGATTAGTTCTGAATCTTCTGATCGTGTCAGCCCAATCGAAATCCACCAAGCAGTTTGGATCTACTTGATTTTTAAAATCATGTCCTATTGTGGTCCTTCAAAGCAGATGGATGGAGTGGATTTGTCACGGATATCTCTATAGGCCCCACACAGCCCCACGTACGGGTGGATTGCGTTGGCCTGCCCATCTCTAGCAAGTAATGGGCAGATCTGTGTGGGGGCTCACCCTGATGTAAATGTCTATCCACTTCATCCATCCCTTTTTTAGTATCATTTCAAGGTATCAGCCCAAAAATAAGGCAAACCCAACTCTCGAGTAGAGCAAAATCGAGATAACTCTTGCATCTAATATTGTTTGGTGTGGTCCGATTGAGCGTTGGATCTGCCTAAATTTTGAACTCATACCTTAAAACGATGTAAGATAATGGATGGACGGTGTAGATAAACAGATACATCATGGTGGCCCCCACAGAGATCTGCCCATTCCTTGGTAGAGACGGGCAGGGACCGTCGTAGACTCACAATCCGCTTCCCTCTGTGCCCTGGATCACAGGCAATCCGCTCCCATAAAAATGAGTAAATCTCTACAGGGATAGAGTGCATGTGTCTGGTCTACACGTAAGAGTTGGGTGCACGCGCAAGTGCAGGGGCTTCTGAGAATGAAAAATCAAAACACCAGTTATTGGACGTGTAAAATCATCACCACTCATAATATAGAATATGTTAAATCTGAACCATACATTGATAAGGATGCAGGATCTTTCGATGAACTAAATACCCATGTGATATCGCTTCTAATTTCCTAAATCGCATGGTTTAAAATCCCTAAAATTTGACCCAACTCAATATTTAATAATTATATAATTATAAAAATATATTTGAAATGGTTACTTTTAATATACGGGCATGTTTGGTAGCCACTCTTGAAAACAAAATAAAAATTTGATAGATATTTATATGAAAAGCAAATTATGAAAATTTAATTCCAAATTTTTTATTTTATTTTGAAAGGATATTTGGTTGGCATAGCTTATTTTTCCATGTTCATAGCCATTGATCTAAAGCATAACATCATCCACTAAAAAAAGTTCTTATTTATTTATATATCTTTTTTACAAAATAGAAAACCAATGATGAGACCTATATTAAGGATTATGTCATGTCACAACCTGGTCCATGGCTCTAGTGGTAGACTGAGTGAAAGATACCTAATTTCAACACGGAGGTCTTTGGTATCGATTTCCTAGCGGGGGTGGCTAACAGTGAATTGTGAACTGACAGCGGGGTGTACTAACAAGCAAAAGAGAAAAAGAAAAAAAGAAGAAGAATTATTTCAGATCACTAATCAGACCTATTATGATCAATATGAACCGTCCATGTTCACGTCCCTCTTGAATCCAAATAATCCCACAATGAATTAGGTATATTGGATTCAATTACATGGACCATCCATCGCCTTCTGTCCCACCTAACATCATTTATATGTAAAAAGTTCCACATACAGTACAAGAATCTTGGCAGCCGCTGGCCATATAAATGTGAGTTGGGAATAACGTTGAGATTTGAACGCGTATGCATAGATAATGAAGATGTTTTAAGGAACAATATGGTGGGATCTGAAAGATCAAAAGGGGAACATCGTAGCAAACCCCTGAGAAGTATGCCAACACTCGGCACGTGTAATAAAAAAGTAACATGGGACTTACCGTGATGATGAAAGTTAGGCCTCGGAAGTTTTATGAAATGTTGAATTATGTGGACCATTCAGATTTTGGGTCACACTGCATTTGATGGGTACCTCTGGGTTATGGAATATCTGAGAAATCACTCATATCCGGAATTTAAGTGGGCAACACCATCAGAAACAGTGTGAAATCATTTTTAAAACATCTAAAGGCACTTGTGAGAGCACACCTGAGTTTTGGACTGGCTGAAACTTGGTGTGCCACCTAATCAAAGTAAGTTTTGGATATGGCTGAAACTTGGTGTATCCTAAGGCACTTTGGGAACATGTCACCTTTCAAGTCATCTATGCATCAAAACCAACAAAATGTCATATTCAGCCCCATAATGTCATATTCAGTCCCACCGCGATGTGTATAGATAGGGTTGTACAAAAGCAGAGTTAGCGCAGTTAGCTCGCTCGACTTGACTCGAAAAAGTCCAATTCAACTCGGTTCGAAATTGAGTTCAAGTCAAGTCAAGCTGATTTTTTGAGTTAGAAAAAATTCCGAACCGAGTTCGAGCTCAACTTAACTCAGATCGAACCTAGCTCCGACCAGTTCGGTGACTCAGTTACTTTGATATTGATGTTGCTCGCCAACTGTTTGACAAAATGACCCAACCAAGTGTCGTCTGGTGGCAAGGAAGGTACATATGTGAAACAAATACTGCTTCTTTTCTTGATTTTCATGTTGCGCACGAGGTGTTTGATGAAATACTTGTAAAAATCGTCGTTGCTAGTTTACAAACAGTGAGAATTTGAGATGCAGTCGATATGTTTGTGAAAATGCCATAGAGGCGAACTTGGCTCGAACTAGCCCAAGCTACCGACCGAATCGAGCCGAGCTGGTCAGTCAAGCTCGAGGACTGAGCCGAGCTGAGTTCGAGCTGGGTCAGCAAGTGGTCGAGCCAAGTCGATCTGTGCCAAGCTCGACTCGGTTCAACTGGTGTACACCTCTATGTATAGTACATCCACACCCAGAATTGATGGGTCCCCTCTACCTTACCGGACATCCTAAAAATCACCCATATCCGGAACTTAAGCGGGTGACACCAGCTGAAAGTGTAAAATCATCCTAAAAATCACCCACATCTGGAACTTAAGTAGGCCACACAATGAAATCATCCAAAAAATCACTCATATCCAGAACTTAAGTGGGCCACACCATCTGAAAGTGTGAAATCATCCTAAAAATCACCCATACCCGGAACTTAAGTGGGCCACACCATCTGAAACAGCCTGAATCATGCTTAAAACATCTAAAGTCACTTGTTGGGGCCCACCTGAGTTTTGGATATGGCTGAAACCTGGTGTGATCCCTCGTCCACGTGGGGACACACAAAATGGATGGGCTGGATTTCTAAACCACATCTCAAGTGGGCCCTATAAACGATCATGAAGATTTCAATGAGTGGATATCCACTTTCAACTGTTGTCAATGGGGTAGCCCACCTTAGTCACGGATTAACCTGATTTTTAGACATGTGGCCCATCATGGAAGGGTGCATCTGATTGATGGAGGGGATGTCCATCCCACATCACGGTGGGGGCCACAGAGCTGGACCTCATGGGAATCAACCTCCCATACATATCCAAAAGAAGAAAAAAAATTGCCAGCTGCCAAAGAATGCAGGTAGAAAACAAACTACAACAGTATCTTACGAAAGCTCAGTGAACGTGGCCATTATCTTACTAGCTATATCGGTCATCGTCTCAATTGCTGATACAAGCTTGGTCTGAATGGCATATGAAATCTGCACTGCATCAGATCTAAGTCCTCCCTTGACTCACCATTAATAAAAGATGATCTACATGCTTTGCAGTTGAAATGCATACAAATAGCCGTAATTCAGATCCATTGGCTTTGATTCCCACGGTATCTTGCGATTGCATGCATCTCAACTTAGAAGTTCATGCCAATTAGACAATCCATCAAAGTCCACAATTTACAAAGATCTTCACCATTATCATCATCATAGCCTTGTCCCAGAATTTACTAAGACAATATTTAAATGCAACATTAGACCACTCCTTCCTTTTGGCATTTCCTGCGTTTAAGAGTTTTCCATTGGTTTAGTATATATTGGACCCCCTCTTTCAGCATCGCCTTCCTTCCCTCTTTGAAATTCCATAGCTCTGGTATGGCATATCGCCCAATGGGGTTGTATTCATTCATCTCATTCAAAGCTGTAGCTACAGACTTGAAAACTTCGTTGCCCCACTCATTCTTTAGTTCCTTTAATTTTTCATCATCCTCATCTATTATTTCCTGCACCAAATAACATCATTTACCACATAAACCTTGTCACAATAAAGATACAAAGAAAAAGTGCGGACAAATATGAGAGAGAGAGAGAGAGAGAGAGAGAGAGAGAGAGAGAGAGAGAGAGAGAGAGAGAGAGTGTGTGCGTGTGTGTGACGAGAGAGAGAGAGAGTGTGTGTGTGTGACGTTAACGATATCAAAATAAAAGATTGGGATATAATAGAAATCAGAACAAAACAGTCCCTACAATGAGGACAAAAGACTTCTAAACGCTTAGGGCTCGTTGGTTCATAGGTTGTTTTGCTTAAGCTACATATTCCCAAGTAACCTATCTTGGTTTCTACTTATCCAATAGAAAAGTATGTTTAGTAAACAACCTACTGCTCAACCAAAAAATAGAAAAGTTTGCTTGGTTTCCTATGTTGCATTAGTAATGTGGACCATCTATCATGCATGACTCAACTTCAAAGTGGGCCTCCATCATGCAGGGCCTGACTTGGATGTAGGTCATTCATCATAAGGGGCTGACCTTTGATGTGAACCGCCCATTGCGTGGGCCCACCTTCATGTGGGACATCCATCACATGGTACCCCCCATGAATGTTAACTGTCCATCATGTGGGGCTCACCTTCAATGGCAGCCGCTCATCATGTGGAGCTCACTTTTGATGTGGACCATCCATCATGCGTGCCCCACCTTTGAAGTGGGTTGTCCATCATTCAGGGCACTGCCTTGGCTATGGGCCATTCATCATTAGGGGCTAACCTTTGATATGGACCATCCAATAAGTGGGGCCCACCTTGATGTGGGCCATCAATCATGTGAGGTCCACAGCCGATCATGTGGAGCCAACCTTTGATGTGGACTGTACATCATCCCCCCCCCCCAATCGAAGTGGGTCGTCCATCATACAGGGTCTCGCTTTGGTTATGACCCATTCATCATTAGCAGCTGACCTTTGATGTGGCACATCCATTTAGTGGACACATCTTGACATGGATCATCCATGTTGTGGGGCCCATCCTTGATGTGGACCATCCATCAAGTGGGCCCCACCTTCAATGTGGACCGTTCTTCATGCAGGGCCATCTTTGATATAGACCACCCATCACGTGAAAAGATGAGAGAGAGAGAGAGAGTATAAAAGTTAAGAATAATTTTTTTACTGATGGCTATAAGTTTCAGCTAATATGCTACTTTTACAAAGCTGGTTCCCCCCCCCCCCCCCCCAACAAAAAAAAAAAAAAAAAAAATTGTTGGGAAAATAGGAAACATGTAAAACAACGGAATCTCTTTTTTTATGCTTTTAAATGTATTCAATGCTGTATCAGACCCATCCTTAACCAGAACTTCTGTCAACTTGACCTGCTGAAAGTCAACCCAACAAGCCCTAATCAAACACAAATCATGCATGATTTGATGATTAGGGCCCATCGGAATACAACAAAAAGAAGAAAAAAATGAAAGAAGAGGTGATAGCTTCCTCCTACCTTTTCCCAAAATGATTCATTCCACTTCAATTAATTGAATCTCCCTCAAATATTGTGCTTTGGTCCCAAAGAAGACCTAGATCTGGTATATGTTAAGTTTTCCTCATGGTTGAAACGAAGAACTGAGAGAAAAATAACCAGAGAAAAGTTGAAAATTTTCCAATGGAGCCTTTTGGCCCTAGCAGCCCCATATCAAGCACCCATATGGCCTTTATCGGCTGATAAGGTTACAATGTGGCCGTATCATAACCGATTTTTTCAAAATCATGATCTTTTCATGAATATTCCAATTTGGAGTAACAGGATTCATGTAGCTGACCCCAATTAGTTGGGACAAGGCTTAGATGATGATGATTCCCAGTTGGAACATTAGTAAAATGTCTGCATGCATAAAAGAGGCATCCATGCCATGTGACACAGTACACTGTACACCAGATAAATCCGAACAAACATGTAATGCCAATGTGTAGATGCAATGTAGTATGTAGACAACTAAAGACAGCTATATCAGCATGATAGGAGTTGCAATGCTAGATATATGGAATATACACACCTCCTGCTTATCTCCGACTGTGACCACCTTGTAAGGATGCCATGCAGGATTTTTTATGTAGTCTTCCCATTGGGAACATAACTCCACTGTTTTAATTTGCACTTCTTCTCCTGAAAACTTCAGTGCACAAGCTGCCTGGAATGGTTTTCTATCGAGCCCTCCCATTCTTTTGATTCCAATCATTGCACGGCCACTCAACATCTCTTTCAAACCCTATAAGGCAAGGCAAGGTTCCCCATGAATTTTATTTTTTTTAATTTTTTGTTTGTAAATTTGAGCAAGTTGTCCTCTGTTAGAGACATAACAGAGTTACAGATTACATTATTACTTGCTCATAATTTCTAAAACTCAATTTATGTACAGATTCAAAGGAAGAAAAACATACATAAATTAGTTCTTTTCGCGCATCCTGCAGCTCATTGTTGCTCTGATGTTCTTTGACCAGGAGAGCCGGATTGAGAGTTTCCAGGTGTTCCATTTTGCCTTCTTTCTCTTCCACGACTTTCACCAATTCTAGCATCTTCTTCCTAGCCAAATCGTTGCCTTCTTCCATATGCTTCGTTACTTGTAGCTCCCCTTTCAGTTGCTCGATTTCCAATTCCAACGCCTGTTTCTGGTACAATTTCTTTTCCAACTGAAGTATTTTATTCAGAGCAGCTCCTTTTTCCCTCTGCACATATTCCCAATAGAATGCAAAATCATGTGAATTCTAAAATTGGTGTAGAAATCTGTCTTAAGACAAAATTCATCCAAGATCCAAGCAACCAACCTTTTGCTCTGTAACCAGCCTCAAGACATCCTCATCAGCGTTTTTCTGCTCCCAGGTTGCCCATTGAAGAGAACTGTTCCTCATATCGTTCTGTAATTTATTTTTTATATATAAAAAAAAAAAACCAAAATCACTGGTACTGTGTATCTATATAAATTGCGTCACTCTGACCCAAATCACGAGTGCCAAAACTTCAAGTTTGACCTATTGGGACATTCAGACAGCCCCAAATGTTTGGATTGAATGATGAATGATTTCCTATGGTATCGGACATGCAAGAATCTTCCCCCGAACAGGCAAAATACCGAATATCCAAGCATCCAAGTATTAATCATGAGTAATGGCCAAGGAAATTGGATCCTACAAATTCATACATGCAAGCATTCCAAATCATTCGTATGACTATGATTAGTAATTGTTTCTAGCATTCGTTTGCATGTGCATGGAAATTAGAACAAGGGAAGCATCCGGAAAACAAGTAGCTACTAACCACACATTGATCCCACATTGACACTAGAAATTTGAGTGTTTCCTATATGAGTTGATATTCGGTTTCAAAAACATACCACCCAAATTCATTAAGCTGTGATGGTGGTCTGCTGTGAGTGAATCTCATCACCATCACCTCAAGATTGGACGGTGATGAGCTGTGGAGCTATCCTTGTGTAATTCTCTATCGAACGATAGATGGTTATCATCTTCAACTTCCTGATCTCTCTTTAGGGCCTGTTTGGCCGGGCAGATCCCATGGTATTAGGAGGGATGGGATCAATTTCAAGGTAATGATGGTGGTGTCAGTGGATTGTCTTGAGATCCATGGGATTGCTTATATCCAAGGACAAGTTCACTGGGTCTGTTTGGCATGCCCCCATATCCTGAGATTTTACCTTCCAATCCATTCAATCAAGGGATAGGATCAATTTTAAGGTAATGATGCTGATGTCAGTGGATTGTCTAAAGATCCATGGGATGGCTTATATCCCGGGACAAGGTCACCGGACCTGTTTGGCTCGTTATGCCTATCGAAGGATATTGCCGATCCCATCCCTCCTAATACCGTGGGATCTGCCTGGCCAAACAGGCCCTTAGAATCTTGGGTGTCGATTATACAAGGTCGAAAGCAGTGTTTGAAATATCAGTATCGTGTAACGTATCGCGCCCTTGGGATACAAATATGTATCAGTTATCGCATGGGATATATCGTTTGTATCAGGTAATTTATTGCACTTTTTTGGGAAACATGGGGAAACATTGGGGAAATGGTTAAAATTTTTAATGAAACTTCAAGGATTGTTAAAAAAGACTTTAATACACACTTTTAAATCATAACAACTCAAAAAAAAAGTGCAATAATAGGCTTCTTTAGTATAGGGTCCTAAGTAGTGCATTGTCTGACTGAACTAATGCAACTATATTCAAATTAAATGTATAACATTTAGAGTGTATGTGATTATCATTTCATCAAACACTCCTAAATACTTTGAAATTAGTCTCAATTGACACCTGGTTTAATGGAAATTTCGAAAAAAAAAATATGTTTTAATTGACAAAGACTTAATAAATCAGTAGATCAGCCCTCATACATGCTTGATTTCATGTTTGGAGTGCAACATTGCAAGCAATTTGGTAGAAGGGAAAATTTTGATTTTTTTTCCAATTTTCCCCAAATTGGACCACCTACACTCAAATTTTGAAATTGGAGTGTATGTGATGATCATTTCATCAAATACTCCTACATGCTTTGACATTAGTCCCAATTGACAGCTGGTTGAAGAAAATTTTTGAAAAAAAAAAATGGCAAACATGAATAACCAATGGATATTGAACTCAAAACTCCATTTTTCATGCAAAACATGAAGAACTAATGGATTTAAAACCATTTGATATTGATTTAACGTAATTTCAACAAAGAAAAAGGGATGGAAAATTAAAAATGCTCACTGGATCGAACATGCGAGATATATCGTCACTAGCTGTGTGTTTCATATCACACAATGGGATACAAGATATATCATAGGATATATTGGCTGATATCGTCGATATTTAAAATATAGGTCGAAAGTTGATGTTTCTAAGACAACTATAATTATTAGGAGAAGTATCTAATGATAAATGTGGGCACGTATGTATGCTCCATCACAATCGGCTTAGCATTTGGACAATCTGGATTGGCTTGCAAGCACCCATGGTTCAGTGATCTAAACAGTCAATATGATTGGACAGTTTTGGCTAGCCAGTGTGCCTAAAAACTCCCAAATTGGAAAGTTAAATCTGTCCAAACCAGACTTTATCAAGTTGAATGCAGGTCACTTCTGCTCTTTCTTAACTCTTGTATTTGTTGGCCACAGATTGAAGGGTTGGGATTTTCTCATCTGGGAGATTCTTAATGCAATGAAATCCACAGTGGGACTTACAGAATCAACAACGTAGATCAATGAACCATGGGCCCCACTTGTAACACTGAAAACAGTACGACTGTACAATCTCTTGGTTACAGCATTGTAAAGTAATACTGCAAGGCTTTTAGAATATCTATAACTTTCATTTTATACAAGTGGGCCACTGGTTTTATGGATAAAAACCAGTGGATGGCCTATGCACCAACAGCCTCCCAAAGTGGAAATCTTAGTAGTTGAATCTTTGGCCTTTTACTTTTGAAACATGACCTTCGGCCTTTCATTATGTTGACAATTGCTGTATCCTATTTCTCGACCGTCTATTTGAAGGGTCATGATGTGTGTGGTCCATGCACAACGGCACATCATATCAGTGGTTTGGATCAATGAAACTGTTGTGTGTGACATCCACTGCATCCGTCAGTTGTGTTGTGTCATCTTCACATGATAACAAAACTTAGGGGGTCTTTGGATGCCTGTAAAATCCTCAAGTTGTAATCGGCTTACAGGTGTAAAACGTTTATAGCCTATCCTGTTTGGCTTTAAGTTGTAATCTATTTACAGGTAAACAATTGTTTGTGTTGTAATCAAATTACAGGTGTAAAGTGTTTACAGCCCGTTATGTTTGGCTTTAAGCTGTAATCTATTTACAGGTAAATGATTTATTTGTATTCAGATAACCTGTAAATTATTTACAGCCTGTAATTGGGTATCCATACACGACAAAGCTTGGAGTGGTAAATAATTTAAAAATCATCAAATGACAAATAAAGTGTTCATTTAAAATGGATCATTGGGATGAGCCCAACTTAATAAAGCCTATAGTTGATCCTTATGCCAAACCAATCATTTGGTTGTGACCCCACTAATTCAAATTCCCTTTTTTTATGAGAAACTATTGAATATAAACAATTAACTATCAATTCAAATGTAGATGTATTGTACTGGTGTAGTATGCTCCACATGTACAGTGGTCCCCACATATGCCAGCCACATGTACTTGGCCATACATGTACAGTTAGACATACATGCATGATCAATCAACCCACATGTACAGCAGGCCATTCATAATATAAAGAGAGGTACATGATAGAAAGGTATGAACAAATATGGATCACAAAGCAGGGCATACATGATACATGATTACATGTCCGACAGGACCATAGATGGAAGACCCCACATGTATAATGGGCGAGATTGTGATTGTTAATTCTTTGAACATAGATGAACGATACACATAGAGAGGATTACAGTGGGCCTCACATGTACAGTAGGCATCGTGGACAATGGGCCATAAATGCACAATGTTCTATATCACTAAACCATGGGTCTGGACATTGGAAAAAAGGGAGGGTGGGAATGTCGAAGTTACAATTCTCCCTGCATAGAATAATTTCAAAAAATAGATCTGTTACCTGTAATCTGAAACATGCCATTTTCCCTTCTTTTAGATTACAATTCCAAAATCAGATTACAAGCTATAATCCTATTACAGGCAAATGCACCCATCCAAATGGCCCATGTAATTTGATTACTAAAGGATTTTACAGGCATCCAAACGACCCCTTGGCTCTATTTAAAACTCAGGTGGGCCACACAACGAGAACAATGTAAATCACACTTAAAACCTCTAAATTCACTAGGTGTAGCCTGCCTGAGTTTTGGGTCAGTGTGATTTTAGGGATGTCTCCTCATTCTAGTGAGGCTCACCCGACGAATTGGTTGATGGCATACCAACAATGCAGGTGGCCAATGGAAGGTTTGGTGGGCATCCCCATCCCCACTGTTCCCCATGTTGTGGCCCACCTGAGTTACACACACACACACACACACACACACACACACTATGCGCTCGAGCTCATGATAACGTCCCATGAGGTCGAGCTGTGTGGGCCCCACTGTGATGCGTGTCGACCATCAACACCGTGCATTTGATGGGTCCCCTTTAAATTATGGGATATCCCAAAAATCAGCCGTATACGGAACTCAAGTGGGCCATACCATCTAAAATCATGTGAAGACATGCCAAAAACATATAAAAGCACTTGGTGGGGCCCACCTGAAATTTGGATGTGTCTGAAACTTGGTTTGAACCCTCATCCAAGTGGGACACACATAATGGATGGGCTGGATTTGCAAACCACATCTTGGTGGGCCCAAAAAATGATTATGAATGTTTTAATGGAGGGTAGCCCCTCTCTTCTTTATGTGGTGTGGCCCACACAAGTCACGGATTGACTTGATTTTTGAGACCTAGGCCCACGATGGAATGGTGCATCTGATTGATGAGGTAGATGGTCAACACGCATCACAGTGGGGCCCACACAGCTTGACCTCATGGGACGTTTTTCCTCTCTCTCTCTCTCTCTCTCTCTCTCTCTCTCTCTCTCTCTCTCTCTCTCTATATATATATATATATATATATATATATATATATATATATATATATATATATATATATATTATCAGCTTGATTTTTTGTCTCAGTTCCTAACATGAGGTGTCGCAAGAGTAGGATTTCACATACATATCACGTTGGGCCCACAGAGCTCGAGCATTGCAAGCACTTCCTAATTGTTGGGAATCCCACCCCATGCGGAGGTGAGACCCAAGCGTAAGCTCAAAAGTGACTTGCACTTGTGAGGCCCAAGTGAAGGGCATTTTGGTCCTTTTGTCTTGGCCCCCTTTTTGTTTAAGATAAAGCCAAAAAAAAAAAAAGATTTCGAGATGGTCATAAATAGAAAGATTCCAGCAATATTTTAGAAGTTTCTCTTGGAGAAAAGAGGGATTTTTACAAGGAAGGAGAGCAAGGTACTCTCTACAAGGCTCTGGTTCAAATCTCTTGTTGATTTCGAGAGGCTTTTTTGGTCTCTGGGATGGTGAGGGTTCCAACCACAGACTCTGTTTTCGTCCGTTATCTTCTCTAAGGACTAGTCAATGGCTTCTTTTTTACAATTCCTATTTTGGTAAGAAACATCTTTCTTCTTTGATACTTGTAATCCACCTAGAGGGTGTTATATTTGGTTATCAAAAACAGGTTGTTCTCTTGAAAGTTGTTAAGTGGTGTTTTTTGGGTATCCAAGAAAGGGTGTTCTTTTGACGATTGTACTCTCATTATCTTCATAGTGGATTTGTTGTTGTACTAGGTCCCATGGTTTTTACCTTCACATTGGAAGGATTTCCACGTTAAAAAATCCTGGTGTCTCTCTTGCATTCTACATGTTTGATTATATGCTTGCCTACGTTGGAATTGATCATCTTTCATTAAATCTCTCCATATTATTAATCTCACTTATTTACACATAGTTGGGAAGATGTTGTTTCCCTACAAGTGCTATTAGAGCGAGGTTGGAAGCTTGGTTGTTTTGGGGAGTTTGTTGTTCATCGTGTGTGTATTCAAATGGAGGCAAGCACCACACATAAAATGATCAGCTTTAATGGCTCCAATTAGACAATTTGAAAAGCCAAGATGGAGGACATCTTATATTGCAAGGATTTATCTACACCGGTTGAAGGTGATGGAGCCAAACCAAAAGACATGTCAAATGAGGAATGAAAGTAGTTAAACAGGAAAACCACTGCGCATATTCGGCAATGGTTGGACAATAGTGTTTTTCATCATGTGGTAGATGAATCTTCTACTAAGGCCCTATGGAAAAAAATTAGAAGCATTGTATGAAAGAAAAACAGTCAAGAACAAGGCTTTCTTAATTAGAAAGCTTGTAAATTTAAAATATAAAGGGGTGATGGGGACATCATGCGCACACCCCCCACCCTACGCATGTATTCGAGGAGGAGGCGGCCCCAATTTCAATTTGGATCAACGACGACATCTTTGGAGGGCCTTACAAGTAGAGGTTGCGCTATGGAGCATTAGAGTGGACCCGATTATCATATAGATTCTACCATCGAACTCATAATCGTGGCCCACTACCCTAGATGATCTAAGATTTTGAGTTTTGACTATTCTCATTATTAGAAACATCATGAACAGCTTTGATTGCTTAGATTAGTTATTATTTTATTTACTTCAGCTTTAAGTATTAGTGTGCGTACATGGCGCAAGGGTAAAATTGTCTTTTGTGGTTTAGGGTTTTCTTATAAATAAGCAACCCCATGTAGGTATTCTCAATGAAGTTTATGAATAAAAATTCTGCATTTTTCTTCTTCTCTATCTCTTTGGGTTGAAGAATCGAATTGGGTGCAAAACCCTCCCTTCCTCGAAGGGCTAACTACCGTGGTGCGAAGCCACAACCATCCTAAATCATCCCCACTTCATTACGCCCCACATCCATCATCCTCCACAACCCTCCCACCTTCAGATTCACCCTCTTTCATATCCAAGTTTTATCCTATAACAGTGCAAACATCATGAACAACTTTGATTGCTTAGATTAGTTATTATTTAATTTATTTCAGCTTTAAGTATTAGTGTGCACACATAGCGCAAGGGTAAAATTATCTTTTAGAGTTTTGAATTTTCTTATAAATAAACAACCCCATGTAGGTATTCTCAATGAAGTTTATGAATAAAAATTATGCGTTTTTCTTCTTTATCTCTTTGAGTTAAAGAATCGAATTGGGTGCGAAACCCTCCCTTCCTCGAAGGGCTAACTACTGTGGTGCGAAGTCACAACCATCCCAAATCATCCCTACTTCATTACACCCCACATCCACCATCCTCTACAACCCTCCCACCTTCAGATTCACCCTCTTCCGTATCCAAGTTCTATCCTATAACAGTGCACAAACAGATTTTCAGATTCTGGCTTATCTGAGGGGTTGAAACTTCGGTGGAGCACCACGTACAAACCGTACATCGGATCGACACAAAAATTGGCATGGAAGTAGTCCTACCCTGGCCGATCCTAGCCTAAGAGTTAGTTTCCGACTTTGTAGGGCCCCACACACGTGCGGACGAGTGGTCATGCACGTGCGCCCAAGGGCCAACTGTTGTCCACGCACGTGGCTCATCTCAGGTTCTATCTCTTTAGACTTAAATGTAGATCCTTAACCCTACAGAATCTCGAATCTCAATTATTCCCAAATTTGATCCTTAAATTTTTCCCCGAATGGAAACATGGTGAATCTCTTGAATTGGGAAACAATCCTTTGCAAGAATGGATGAATCTTATACTCCTTTGGGCTTGTTTGGTTTATAATTTTATTTGATCCAGTCCTAAACTTGTGTAAGCTTGGACCCCCATAGATCCCCTTTTTGAATGTTTGACAGTATGTAGGATGTGGAATTTGTGATTGTTTAAAATTGGTATAATCTAAAGCTTGAGTTCTTGCATGTCATATTTAATTTTTATGTCCTGCATCAAGGGGGTTCTGTTGCGAAGCATTAGAATGAAATATTGAGCATTGTGAATCAGTCAGCCACTATGAAGATGGTATTGGATGATGAGCTACAAGCATCGTTATTGCTTAGCTCTTTTTCTAACAATTAGGAAACTCTGGTGGTGTCTCTTAGCAACTCAACATCGGATGGTGTGGTTACAATGAGTCAAGTTATAAATAGCTTACTCAATGAAGAAACAAAAAGAAAGTCAGGTGGCCCTACTCATTCACAAGCACTTGTTATCGAAATAAGGGGAAGAAGCAAAAGTAGAAAGCCTCATTACCGTAAAAAGTCACAAGGTAAATCCAAGTACAGAATGGATATCAACTACTATAATTGTGGCAAGTTGGGCCACTACCAGCATGAATGTCAAAAACTCAAGAAAGAGAAAAAGAGAGAAAAAGGAAAGGAAAAGAAAGAAGGAAAAAATACCACCGCCATTGTGTCTGATGGCAAAGTTGCGATATTCACATCAAGTGAAGTTGGGTGTCCCCTTGACGGGTGTTAAGATAATGAATGGGTAGTTGATACAGGTGTTTTGTTTCATGCTACTTTCAAAAGAGATCTCTTTGCAACATACAAATAAGGTGATTATGGTGTTGTCAAGATGGGCAATGATAATGCTTCAAAAATAATGGGAGTAAGAGATGTGTGCATCAAAACATACGTGGGTTGCATGTTGACTTTGAATGATGAGAGACATGTTCATGACCTTCGACTCAATTTAATTTTTGGACATGAGCTAGATATACATGGTTATGTGAGCTACTTCGGCAAAGGTAGTTGGAAGCTTGTCAAAGGGTCCCTTCTTATAGCAAGAGAAAAGGCATGTTGTACACTCAACAAGACTCAAGCAAAGGTGTGCATGAATGGTATAAGAATTGTTGAAAATACCTCTTCACCGAACTTATGGCACAAGCGGTTTGGCCATATGAGTGAAAAGGTATTTAGATTCTAGCAAAGAAGCAGCTTCTTCCAAGCATTAAAGGTACATCTTTTAATCCCTGTAAGCAAGCAACTTGGAGTTTCTTTTCGGAAATCTTCAAAAAGAAAGTCATGCATTCTAGTTTTGGTTCATTATGATGTGTGTGGTCCCATGAAGTATAATTCTCTTGGTGGTGCATCATATTTTGTCACATTTATTGATGACGCTTCTAGAAAGGTTTGGGCCTGTATGCTATGAAAACCAAAGACCTAGTGTATGAAATTTTTCAGCATTTCCATGCTAAGGTTGAAAGAGAAACAGGCAAGAAGTTGAAATGCATCCGGACAAACAATAGTGGGGAATATACATCAAAGTTGTTTAAGTGGTGTTGCATGAAAAATGCCATCAAGCATCATAAGACAGTTCCCATGATCCTCAGTAGAACGGTGTGGCCGAGAGGATGAACAGAACCATTGTTAAAAGAATCAGGTGCATTCTCTCTTCTGCTAAACTGCCCAAATCATTTTGGGGTGAGCCTATACGTACGGCCTGCTACCTAATTAACAGGCCCCCTTCAGTTTCTTTGGAGGGAGATACTCCAGAAAGAGTGTGGACCGAGAAAGAGGTTTTATACTCTCATTTGAAGGTGTTTGGGCTCAAAGCCTTTGTTCCTGTTCCTAAAGAACGGAGTTGGGAAAGGTGTTGTTTCCCATTCTCTCTCTATATTGTTAATCTCACTAATTTACACAGTTGGGAAAGTTGTTGTTTCCCTACACTAACATGGGTTGTAGAGGATTTTATTCTTGTCCCACCATGGATGCACCATTCCTCCAAAAAGCCTCAGATCGGAAGATCTCAGTGACCAATTTCGTGAAATTTTCAGTTAAATGTGGACAATCATTGTGTTTCCCTTCTTACTCTTCCATCTTCAGTACACAAATTGAGAGGTTATGATTGTCTTACAGAGGAGCTTTTGGGGGCATAGTCCATCCATAGTAGGGAGCAATGTTGTCAAATCGCATATGTGATTTCATGCGATCAGCATATGCTGTTCGCATATGGGATCGCACAATCGCATATGCCATGGCATATTTTTTTTAAAAAAAAAAAGAAAAAAAAAAATCTAAAATTCTAAAAATTCTTTTAAAAAAAGAGAGGGAAAAATTCATCTAATTAGTACACATGATCGGATTGGGTTATTTTACTTATTTCATTATAGTTTGTGTGTTTCATTAAGTGATATATTTAATTACTTATATTATATAAATTTTAACAAAACAATCAACAAGATACATTAAAAGATAACTAATTATTATAAACTTCGAAGAAAGAAATTTTAATGATAAATGGATAACTTGAAACAACTTACAAGTTATAACTTACAACTCAATTTACAAAAAAAAATTACAAAAAATAAACATAATTGAAATAATTGTAGAGAGATTAGAGTAGAAAGAAAGAGGTGTAAGAGAGAAAGAGTAAGAGATTTAGACCTTTGGAGTAAAGAATACTGAAAATGGAGGGGATATGAGTGCCCAATTATAGGCAAAAGTTCTCCAATTTGAAAAAATAAAAAATAAAAATAAAAATCTTCCACTCTTTGCTATTGGGAAATATGCAATCGCATATGCAGTATGCCATCGCATACTTACCAGGATCGCATATGCCATCATGGCATATGCGATTTGATCAAAAGTATGCGCATATGCGATCGCATATGCACATATGCGATCGCATTTGATAACAATGGTGGGGAGCAACAGAGTAATGGTCTGGATTACCCAAATATGGGCTCAACTTTGTCAGATTTGAAAACGTATCCTATGCAAAGAGTGATGTCGCTCTGTATGCTAGAAATTTCACCAAAGCAATAACAAAGGGTATTGATATCTACACCCACCTTGTTTAAAGTCCACACACCCATATATTCCGAAAATCGAAAAAAGGTGGAAGTGTTGCTGTTAAATATTTATATCCAAAGCCAAAACGGGAGACGTAAAATGTACCAGACTTATAAATACAATTATATAACGTTTGTACCGTTGTCACCCCGAAATTAGAAACGGTGGGTGTATTCACCCAATAGAGTGGGTGCCAATATCAATCCGACAAAAGAAACTGGAGAGTTATTTTCTACTTGCAATCAACCGCAACAACAATAGCTAAGGGATATACACAGATTGTATGTGCATGTGTTTTGCTTCAGATTCTACTAGCAACCAACAACAACAGCTCAAGGATTCTTTTCTTCTTCTTTTTTTAAAGCAACGAAGAATGCATTAATAAGAAAGGAGGAAATACAAAAGGGCTGCTGAGATAGCAGCAGCAGAAAAAAACGAACAAAAAGGAGACTAAAAACCTAAAAAGAGAAACTCAAAATTCTTAAGAGAAGGAACAACAAAGCCCCATTCGAAAAGCAACTGCTTGACTCTCGACCCAACCGATTGAGGCATGGCCTGCACATTGTTGAAACATCTGTCGTTGCGTTCCCTCCAAACAGCTCAAGGATTCTACCCGCATGTTATATATAATCGAGTTCATGCACCTCTGTCGCAACATATTGGATCCAGCTAGGGTTGTCAACGGGCCATGTTAGGGCTGGGCCTAGCTCTATCCAAGCCCAGCCCGCATTTATGAACCTAAGCCCAAACCCAGCTTGGGCCCGTGACATGCCCAAAAAGTCCAGCCCGATCCCGACCTGGGACATTTATACAAATCCCGGCCCGAGCCTGAGCACATAATAACTCTATAGAAAATGGTATTATGAGGGCCTCACATGGGATCCATATACTGCTAAACAAAATGAATAGAGAAAGGCCCACTTTTTGGATCTTTAGGGAATTACAAGCCCAAACTCAGCAGAAAACTCTAAACCAGATTATACCTGGGTTGGGCCAAATTGGGCCACCTAACCTAGTGCAACGTGATTTCCCACAATTGATACTGGAGCTATAGATGGGTCAAGCCTGGGCTGTCAAGCTCATCTTACATAATAAATCCTCAGCCAAAACTTGACCCAGGCTCGAAAACTTACACAGTAAACTATACAGTGGGCCTATGTTTTAGTTATCAAGATCATTGGTTTATTGGGCCACACTACAAAAGTTAACTCTAATAATACAAAAAATAAAAATAAAAATAAATAAATAATAATAAATGTTAGACTAAATAATTCCAGTGGGCTATACAACAACAAAAAATGATGGGCCGCACCTTAACATACAGGCCTCTTTACCGCACCAACACTAAAAAAAAAAAAAAAATCTCTATAAGAAGCGAGCATGGTCACTGGCTGAAACACTGGACACATCATCCATCAGCAACTAACCCAAGTGATGTACTGCTTCCATAAGTTTCTAAACCTGTAAAAGTGAATGGTTGATGGTGCTTCATGTGCGGTTGCTTCCCCACATTAAGTAGCCCTACCAAAAGGGATAAAAAAAAACTGATTGGATGATTTTAACCATTAAATCCCATCCATGCAATCCAGGGCCACTGATTATTTTCCTTATGACTGCCCATTCTATGATTAATGATTGAATGATTGGGCATCAATGATCATCGTTTTTCAGCAAATGATCCATCCACAATGGTGTCCGCAAGTTGGACAGTTAGGATTGGCATGCACTATGTGATATTTGTGGAAGATGCGTTGCCACAACCTAGTGAGCTACAGAACACACATTCCTTCCATTGTTTTGTTTCAAACAAAGCTAAAAGAACAGGTACATCTAGACACTGGTGCAGCACTGGCGTCAACAAGGCACAGGTGCAAGATCCATGCCGTTCATCATGCGGCCAGCAGTGAATAATCTTTTGGACCAAACATTTGGCTAATCCACTAACCTGGTGGCCCATGCTTCTAAGATGAAAGGGACAGTTAGGAAAAAGATGATCAATGATCCTGATGCAACAGATGAGTGGGCCAGCCTGATATGTATGTTACGACACATTCACATTGGGACTTACCTAATGAATCTCCACGTAAGGGGCCTATCCATATGAACAGTTGTAAATCACATTCCTCAATAAACAAAAATCCAGCAATTTTCAAGTACCAAACTTGAAGAAATAATTGCAAGAGCTAAGAAAAGTTGCTAACTACTGAGAGAGAGGAAAACAACACATCATGTCCCAAGAACTCAAAATGTCTGTATGAGAATCCACAATCCTGCAATATGTACAAATGAAACATGTGAACATGGTCCTTCCTAACACGTGCATAGTGTGAACATGGCTTACGAAACATTCTAAAATGATCACCATTCTAAAATGAGACCAAACTGAAAATGTGTAAACAAGCAAATGAAACATACCAATGTGCCAAAAGAGTCCCAAGTGTCCAAGGGATGATTTTCTTCATGAATAATTTTTTGACAAGTTCCAATGTGCCTCTTAAGGTGACTTGTTCCATTCTTACTTCTGCATGTAAACAATCGTTTACATTGTTTACAACGTGCCTTTTCTGAACCATCTAGTAGCTTAAGTTTTGTAAAATTACTCCAAACTGAAGATGAGAATCCACAATCCTGCAATGCGTACAAATGAAAAGTGTGAACATGGCCCTTCCTAACACGTGCATAGTGTGAACATGGCTTATGAAACCATCTAAAATGAGACCAAACTGAAAATGTGTAAATAAACGAATGAAACATACCAACATGCCAAAAGAGTCCCAAGTGTCCAAGGAATGATTTTCTTCACGAATAATTTTTGAACAAGTTCCAATGTGCCTCTTAAGGTGACTTGTTCCACTCGAACTTCCGCATGTGAACAATCGTTTACATTGTTTACAACGTGCCTTTTCTGAACCATCCGGTAGCTTAAGTTTTGTAAAATTACTCCAAACAGAAGATTTTAGCTTTCTCTTAACTGTTGTCGGCGGTGAATCATTTTCAACATCTATGGGAGTATTCTCATTCTCATTCTCATTCTGGTCGTTTTCAATAATCTCCAGCATGTTTAATCAAATATTTCCTGTAATAAATGCAACTTATGGTAAATACAAACACTAAAAATACAGAAATAGATTAATCATACTCATGAAACACGTTGAAATGATGAAAGCAAAACGCAACTATTCAACTAAAAGATGCCAAATATTCTATCATTATGGTTTTCCGAACTGGGGTATGCTCAGTGCATGTGTCATCCAGTATAAGTCCATTGTGTTAACATTTGAGATCACCAAGTCATGGCCCACTTGTAACTACAAATCGTGCAATAACAATAATGGCCGGAGCATTGTATATCATTCCCCATTAATGCTGGGGCATTTTCACACTGGGCTTGAGTGGGGTCGCCTGTGGGATGCAGGGGCACACTCGGGGTAGGTGGCCCATGTGATTTGGGGCCACGAAGGGGGTTCGGCCGAGGTCCTAAAAACCCATGAGATGTGGGGCCTGAGCTATGAGATAAAGGGATTAATTCGTCATACTCTAACAGTTCGAGCTTTTAGAGCAAGTGGTTAATTATCTTGCATCAAATTGATATCAGAGCGGGAGGTCTTGTGTTTGAGACTCCTTACCGGGAGTGATTAATCCAAGGACATTTTCACACTGGGCTCGAGTGGGGTCGTCTGTGAGATGCAGGGGCACACTTGAGGTGGGTGACCCATGTGATTTGGGGCCCACGGGAGAGGTCTCGTGTTCGAGACTCCTCACTAGGAGTGATTAATGCGTATTTCACACCAAGTTCGAGTGGGGTAGCCTGTGGGATGCGGGGACAAACTTAGGGTGGGCGGCCCATGTGATTTGGGGCCCATGAAAGGGATTCGGTCGAGTCCTAAAAACCCATGAGATGTGGGGCCTGAGCTATGAGATAAAGGGATTAATTCGTCATACTGTAACAGTTCGAGCTTTTAGAGCAAGTGGTTAATTGTCCTGCATCACCCATGTTTTGGGTTCTTTGTCCAAGCAAACAAAATAATAAGTGAAACCATATTGCTTGTCCATTCTAATTTTTTCTAACCCTATGCCGCCAATAGTAATATCATGTTCAAATTGACTAAAGAACACACATACACGAGTCTATGAAACAGCTACTAATGCGCTAGCAAAACAATCCATCACCCTCTAAAATCATGTATTTTGCCCTTATCTGAATTTTGGAATTGCGTAATTTTTTTGTGGGTCCATCATTCCTCGTCAGACAGATCTTCCAAATGGATTGGATGGAATATACAAAACATAGTGGGCCACCCCACATGCAATCTAGAAGGTTTTTAATGGGGATTTCATAATCCCAACCGTTCCCCTGGTGAGGCCCACTTGAGTTTTAGATTTGCCTGACTTTTTTGCTCCAAGAAAAATATATATATATATATATATATATATATATATATATATATGGACCGCAAACGATGGCCTGATTGGATGTGGCCTGATTGGATGGCTTGATTGGATGTCAACAAAATATAACAGTGGGCCCACATGTTAAAGCAGAAATGTTTGTAGTAGGTTGGTCCTTGTATTTCCCTATAAAATGTTGACAAGATTGTCGACATTCATTTCATACATCAGTCTCCTATTGTCGTTTGCATTGAGTCATGCATCATCAGTGCTTTTAGCTTTCTGCCCATTGCATGTGTGAAAGAAGAGATGGAAAAGGGGGGATAATTGGAAGATTGGATCTAATTCATGAGAACGGTCACCTAAGGCATGGAACCAAAACTTGTTGTACCATTGGATATTTTCCTCCAACATGCTACTTGTACAAGACATCAGTACAGTGAGAACAGTACACCCCACCAGGAAGATCGCCTGGGACAAAAATCAGCCTGGTGTGCACATTATGTGGGACACACTGTTGGGATCAATAAACAACTGATGGTTTCACTAGACATACAGTTGTGGCCTACCTCATGAGCTGATCTGCCTGATTTTCAAAAATGGTCAGCTTCTTGGTGGGGCCCATGTTTTTGTGACCTTAATTCCTTAGAAGAGTTGGTGTTGGTAGGAAAGATGGTATGGTATCACAAGCTGTGGCATGGTGGCAGGTAGGTGATCTGGTCTCTTAATTTATTATTTCTAACACTTCATTGACGGTCCACATTACATTATAGGAAGATCTGTTACAAATTACTCATTCTAATCTAAAAACAGACTTCTTCATTTTTCTTTTTTAAAAAAAAAAAAAGAGTTACACCATCCAACTCTAGTTCATTCAGGGATTGAATCTTCACCTACCTGGCGTATGTGTCGAAATTGAACCGTCGCTGCATGGGCACATCCCAACTGGACCAGTCCTGTGTCCTCATTACTCAAATCACGGTTCGACTCATTTTGAAGGGTCTGGGGTTGACCTGTTCCTGACCAAAACTGAGTCCCAATCTGGCTGAGTCCAATACTAACCATTTTGGAATAAAGAAAGTGGTTGTCTATGGTGTAAGAAAGAACCATTCTTGTTGGTGATTATGGTGTACTGGTTTCTAATCCAAAATAAACAGAAAATAGGGCTTGAGTCATGACCCGGCGACAGATAACCTAAGTTCAACATTGATGTCTCGGGTTCGAGCTGGAGTTACCCATTAGACCAAAATGCCAATTGAGCATGCACATCTAAATCTACGAGTATGTGGAGCCCCTTTACATGCATACAATTTCGTATTGTGGATAATCTGAATCATAAAACCCTTTACATGCAATCTTTCCAACCAAAAATCACATATACCCAACATAGAAGTATTTCTTTCTCCCCATGGTTTGGTATTGTGGATAATCTGAAATTCACCCGATGAGAGATGCAATATGAGAGAGAGAGAGAGAGACGAACCTGCTTACGGCTGCAAGGGCTGTTAATGGCCGACAGTCCCTCGCTATAAACTATCGTTAACGGTGAGAGAGAGACTTGGAGGTGAAAGAAACAGACGGAGGGAAAGAAAGGTCAGGTGGCTACCGTAGGAGGCGTGAGAGAGGGAGAGAAAGAAAGAATGGGGGCAAAAATCAGAATCAGAGAAGCTCTAACGGGCCGGGTCGGGCCATGTGTGCTAACAGTGTGCCCGCCTGATTTACAAGCCCGAGCCTGGGCCTCAGCCCTCAGGCCTGATCCACTAGCCTAAGCCCAGCCCGTGCAAGGCCAAGCCCAGATACCTGTCGAGCCAGCCCAGCCCTAGATCCAGCATGTCGTCACGGACTGGAGCCCACATGCTTAGATGCTGCCATGTTTTGATTATTCGCAATTCAAGCAAACATGAGGCAAAACACATGACCGAGTGCTTCTATTTGGTTTACTTGTACGATTAAGTATGATCGAATGATCGTATAAGAGCCGTACCTAACTTAATGTTTGACTAACCGTTGGTGGCACTACACTGAAATGACTAAGATCCAATTCGGATATTCATTTATCATTCTAACTACCGATTATAACTTACAACAGCGATTATGCAATTTTGAAAAGGGTAGGGGTTAGATGGTTTCTTTTCCCTTGCATCTTAAATTCTTTTTCTTTCACCACTAATTATACTTGGTATATTTTCTCAAAAGAATAAAGATAAATTAATTAATTAAAAATGGTTAAAACAATGTCAATTTTATTAACAGATGAATGTTGCTCCTTTCAAATGATAAAGTATTAAATAAACTAGACAAACAAACAAAAAAACGAAACTGGCCTATAAAAACAAATGATTGAGATAGATGGTCAGTGAGATACGACCAAAAAATTAATATTAATTGGAATCCAACAACATGGGGTTATAGATATTTAATATAATCTTATAGTATTGTAACTATGGAACTGAACAGTAACAATCTATGATAAGATTAACTAAGTAAAATTATGCTAAGATAAACATAATGAGGATATAGTGTTTGGTGTGGGAGTCACAAGCTCTTCATCACATGTTCATTTTATATGTTGTCGAAGTGGCAAAATCCTTTCCGAATTTCCTTGTTGTCATAGGATCCTTCACATCTATGATTTGTATCTTGAAAAGGAAAATCTTCGTAAATCTAAAACTGTTGGTTTTTATATCTCCGCTTTTTGTAAATGCTCTCCTTTAAGGCACTACCACATCTAGATTTTAGATCCCTAAATCTAAAATCAATCAGATCATTTGTTACATCTAAATGACTCGATCGAAACCATCTATACTCTTTCACAATCTTGCTCCATTCTGATCATGGAACTAGTAGGACTGAATTCACCGAATCTCGATCTCTCAGTACATTGCTTTCGATCAATGCATGCACATGGGCCAACTTATTGGTGCTAATTCTCTCTTGATTTGGGTTTGTGTTGCAAGTAGTCTGCTTAAAAACTGGTCTGATCTTCGGATATTTAAAATCTTCATGATCACTACAATAGTTTAAAATGTCTTTGAGAAGATTTCTCATTTAAAAAGGATTTTGAGAGACAATATTGCCAAGTATATCATAGTCAAATCCATGATAAGATTCTTTCTCTTGGTAGGTGGTTGATAGATGTGATGAGTACGTTGCCCTAATATCGTGTCATGGAATTACAATCACATGTTATTTGTCATTTCGTTATTCTAAAGACATGTATACATTTATGTGTCATTATATTAATAACAAAAGACGTATCATCAAAGAAAGTGTGAGAAAAGATACCTTCGGCTGTAATTACCATTTGGCTAATATTGAACCCCTAGTGTCGGCTTCTTATTAGTCCACATCAATAAGCAAAAATATAGGTGTAAAAAATCTAAACAATTTTTTTTTCCTATTTAGTGACACAAATAAGGTATCTAATACCATAATCATGCTTCAACGGTGGTCATATCCTTTAGTTTTTAGATCTGAATCGGAGCCATTGAAAAGTTCCTTCTTAATTCTCTGGAAATCATTTACATGGAGTGATGGTTATATTTTGGGCAATTTAATCAAACATGAAGCCACATGTGTGATCAATTGCCTATATTTGGCTTACGTGTGCAATCAAGAAGTATGAGCATGCCAAAGTAATACTTGATTCAATGTTTGAATGAATCGCTCGTGCCCTGAGCTGAAACGACTGAGTAAGACTGAATCCGGATATCCTTTATGTGGAAAATGTGCAAGAGCAGTACCATAAAGACCTCAAGGCTGAAGAATCGTACGTGAGTCTAGCAAAGTTATAAGAGGTCAAACAACCCTTCATGTTTTCCCTTTATGAACAGGTTCGAAGACGAATAAACATCAGTGTGGGCCCTGGTAAGGTTTCAACGGTGGACAACATTATCCCCACTGTTCCTGTGGTGTGGTCCACTTGAGCTTTGGATATGCTTCAATTTTGGGTTCCTTCCCCTAAAATGACCTGGTAAAACAGATGGATGGCGTGGATAAGAGATATACACCATGATGAGCCCGTATAGTCAATAATCAATCCGCATACAGAGAAGATTAGCCAACCTTGCAAATTCAGCATGTAGCTGTCCACCAGTCAGAGGGTTAGGATTTACAATCAATGTAACGCTGGGTTCAAGCTTGTCCACGTTGAGGAATTTGAGGCCCAGGATTCGGACCGTTAGTATTCATGCAGATGCTTGCACGCATACAAATGTGCTCCCTGGCATGTGTATGACACACCATGCCCCAGCCGAGTAGGGTGTAATTCTTCTATCGGAAAGCAGCAGCAGTTAAAAATTCGAGTTTGGATATACCGAAATATCGAAGATAAAATAAAAAAAATTGATCGGCTGAATCACGTATAAAATACATTGTCCTTAAAGCATGATTCGCCCCCTTATAAACTGTTAATGGGTTACAGGCGAATTGCTTTCAGGATAAGACAAGCCTTATCTGGATCTAGCGTGCAGCAATCACGATAGGTTCACTGTGGAACAATTTTATTGCAGTAGATCTCTTCTGGCAGACTTGGACGATAGAGATGATAACAATATTCTAAAATGGAGATATTTCTTGTATTTGATCTGATAGAAGAGATGAGAGTGTTCAGTTGATGATTTCGGACCGGAATGGTCCAGTTTATATAGGCATCAGGTAGTGGACCATTGCTAGGGTGCAATCAAAGGTCCAGAACGTTTGAAAATATTTTTGTCCGTTGTCCATTAATCACAGACATTTATGGTCATCGGATCAAAGGATCTGACTGTTGGATCATCATGAGTCGTCCGTTTTCGAACCGTTTGGCTTTCAAGGCATAGAGCCGTTTTCTGAAACCGCTGAACGTTTCGAATTTAAGATCCAACCGTTTTCAGTCACCTATAAAAGCTTAGGCTCATTTCAGATTTCCACCGCCCTAAGGCACTAATCAGACCCATCGCACCGGTTCGCGTAAGGTCGCGAAGGAGCGACCACTTTGCGAAGTGCAAAGTGCGCCATCTAGCGCTATTACAGCCACACTGCCCATGCCGGAGCGTGAGCAGTGTGGCTGTAGTGGCGCTAGATGGCGCACTTTGCACTTCGCAGAGTGGTCGAGCGTGAGCGCGCGCGTGGGTGTGTTCCAGCAACCCGTGTATGTCCTTCTCCAAAAGCTCTAAGTAAGAATACTCTACACCACATCTCATATAAACCACATAAGTTTCTCAACCATTTTCGATGTGGGACAAAGCACACACACCGCACTTTTAATTCAAAATATTTCAAAAAGCATTTTGGCAGAAAAATTTTAAAATTTTGAAAATTTTAAATTTTCATTTTTATTTTTTCAAAAATCATTGATTAACAATAGCAGCAGCCAGAGGAAGCAAGACCAAGTGTGTAATTCTCATTTCGCTGCTTCTAAGGACCCTTTTGGCAATCCGAGAGCAGCTGTCTATCCGCACAGCAGCAAGATATGGTGCATATCGTGAAGAGAGCTTTGATACTCTGGCAGAGTAATACGCAGGCACTTAATTACTCGGATGTGCTTGTGTCATAGGCTTTCATCTACGAGCCTCCTAACTGTCTAAACCGACAGGCTCACGAAACCACATCAACTATCTAAAGCCGAGATGGCTACTGCAGACAGGAAATTCAGCTGATCACATGCAGAAAGGAAATTGCAAGTGGCATAAGCTTTTCTTTCTTTCTTCTCTCTCTGTTTTTTTATTTTTATTATTTTTTTAACGCCCACACACACCACATGGGTACTCAAAACATGACCTGAATGTTGAAACCCACAGGGTCTACCACTGATCCATGAGTATAATCAGAAGTGGAGCCCACATGATGTGTACGCATATCATCGCATTACCTACAGAAACCCCGGGACCCAAAAATCAGCTGCCCTAAAACTCAGATGAGCCATCTTATGGGAAACAAGTTGATACGCGACGCCCACCATCTCACAGGGGTCTTCCACAGATGCGAAACCTGATGTTTGGTTTGCCCTTCCGTCCAGACAAAACGAAGGCTCTCAGCCGTCGGGATTCCATATAAACATCACTTGGGTCTCCGCCGTAAATAAATCAGTGGGCCTCTACTCATATTGTTCTTGTTGTGGCCCACCTGAGTTCTGGGTTGGGGGGTTTTATGCAATCTAAAGGTTCTACAATCAATCATAGATATACGTAGTACTAATTTATAATGAGTAAATGAGAATCACACTCATCTGTGCATGCGCATGATACGTTAAAATGCACCATATATGCAATGTGTCCCCATCAATCTAAGCACTAGAAAAAAAATGGCACATGTGAGTACACATACACACTGTAAAGTAAACATGCGGCCGTATATTTTATCCATCTCTTTTGAAAGACCACAGTAGGATATGATTCATATTTAAAATCAGATATATCCTGTGCCATACAACAAAACAGTGGGAACAACAACGTCTACTGTTGAAACTTTCCTGGAGCTGCGGACGATGTTTATATGCCATCAAAACCGTTCATTGAATTATTACCTCCGAGATAAACTGTGGGAACAAAAATCATCCAGTTACAAAACTTCTGTCACCGCCAACCATTCAATCCCACTGTTTCGTGTGGTATGGCCGGCATGAGTTTTATATATGCCTGATTTTTAAAATCCTGTCATATTGTGATCTTTCAAAACAGACGGAATAGATTTGTCACAGACATCTCTATGGACCCCACAGCCCAGGGCAGGCCTTGGCAAGGAACATGCACATCTGCGTGGAGGCCCACCCTGATGTATCTGCTTATCCACGCCTACCATCCCTACTATCAGATCATTTAAATGCAAGAGTATCTCTGGTGTAGTCCACCTGAGTGTTAGATCTGCCTCATTTTTGGGCTAATACATTAAAAAGATCCAAGAGAAGGGATGGGCAGTGTAGATAAACAGATACATCATGGTGGGCTCCCACATAGATCTGCCCATTCCAGGGACTGGACACAATCCGCTTCCCTCTGTTCCCCGTGTCACAGGCAATCTGCTCCCATAAAAATGAGTTCGACCCTACACGGAAAGAGTGCTGGGCTACATGTAGAATTGCGTCTAGTGCAGGGGCATCTCATGATGAAAATCAAAGAGAAATTTGTGATTGTAGACCCTACCTTTTATCCAGCGGTTTTTACGGAGCAATACAAACTTTCTTTTGGAACTTACACCTGCACGTGCAGAGACCAAATTCCTGGACGAAAGTACCCCTTCTTTTCACTGTTGTGACTTTTTCTCTCCCTTTTCACTTTTCACTGCTGCTTCACTACCGTTGCTTTCACCCCTTTTCCTCACGCCGTTAGAAAGACCAAAAAATTTCTTTTTGTGAGCCCCCCCTTATCAGCATTTCGTCTTCTTCTGAAAATGTTCGGTCCAATGAAGAAAGCATGCACCACAAGTATATTTTAAACTCAGTTGGGCACACATTAAATGTATGTAGTATAGGAAACGAATTAGCTAACATCAGCCCCGTGGCTGGTGGTCAGTGCTCTGTGGGCCACATCATGATGTACGTAGCTGGTGGTCAGTGCTCTGTGGGCCCCACCATGATGTACATGTTTCATCCATTTTTAAAATTCATTTTAGAGCTTTATCCTAAAAATAAGAGGGATATAAATCTTAGATGTACCACATTACAGGAAAACAATAGTGATTGGATATCCATCATTTAAATCCTCCTGAGGCCCACTTTATTATTTATCTGAAATCCAATCTGTTTATTAGGTTATAAAGACCCAGATGAAGGGTAAAAACAAAGATTATCTTGATCCAATACTTTTATGGCCACCAAAAAGTTTTTAATGGTTGATGTTCATTAAACACTATTTCCTATAATGTTGTCCAATTGAGATCAGGATATATCTCATTTTTGTATATTATCATAAAATGATCTATAAAAATAGATGGACGGCATGGTTGAAACACATACGTCATAATGGGGCCCATAGAGCACCGAACACTAGCCATTGGCTGGTGGCAGGGGGAGTAGCCAATCCGTTTCCTATAGTATATTCACACCGTTCATCCGTTTTTCTATCTAATTTAAGGGGTCAAGCCCCAAATTGAAGCATATCAAAATATCAAGTGGATCATACCACAGGAAACAATGGGCATAATAATTTTCTAGTTTGCTCCGCTAATTTTCTGGTTTGCCTTGCTGAATTCTTAGTTTGCCCCGATGAATTCCTAGTTTGCCCTGCTGAATTTCATGTTTCCCCCACTGAATTTCATATTTGCCCCACTCATTTTTCAATTTTTCCTGCTGAATTTTCTGTTTCCCCCGTTGAATTTCATGTTTGCCCTGCTGAATTCCTAATTTGCCCAGCTGATTTTTTAGTTTTCTCTGTTGATTTTTTAGTTTGCCCCGCTGAATTCCTAATTTGCCCCGCTGAATTTCATGTTTGTCCCGCTCAATTTGCAGTTTTTCCTACTGAATTTCATGTTTCACCTATCGAATTTCATAATTTGCTCCGCTAAATTTCATGTTTCCTCTGTCGAATTTCATGTTTCCCCTGCTAAAAATCAAGCTTGCCCTGATCAATTTAATGTTTTCCTCACTGAATTTAATGTTTCTCCCGCTGAATTTCATGTTTGCCCCATTCAATTTCATGTTTTGTCCCATTCAATGTCAAGGCTCCCTCCCTCAATGTTTAGGTTCCCTCCCACATATGGGATTTTGGTGTATACATAATCCGATGAAAATGGATGGGTATTACATAATCTAATGAACATGATATATTACAAATAAAACATCATTCTGGGACGTAGCAACCGTAATCAGATTGCGTACTAAGTTAGTTAATACGCTCTCATTATACTAAGTAAACTCAAATGGACCCGCATTGAATGTATGTAGTATAACAACGCCGTTCATCCATTCTTCCATCTAATTTTAGTGGTTTAACCCCAAATTGAAGCAAATCAAAAGATCAAGTGGATTATACCACAGGAAACATTGGGCATAATGATTTCCACCGTTGGAACCACAGTGGGCCCAATAATGATGTTTGTTTGTTATCACATCTTACTTTCTTAAGAATTATGTGAATAAACTACTTCAAACATAGAATAAGTAGCCTAATGTATTTTTTTATTGCCTATATAAATTGGCCCACCTAATCACTATTTGTGAACAAAAAAAGAGTGTATATTCTTTAGCACACATAAAAATATCATGATCAAGTATACCTTTCAAATGATGCAAAATCTTTTTTCCTACTTGTAGATGAATCTAACTTAAAATTTTCATGTGGCAGTTAAGTAATTCTACAATATAAAAGATATTTAGGCTAGTATGAGTCAAGTATTTAAAACTTCTAATCGATAACTTGAAGCCTTTTAAGATCTATTAGATTGTTTTTCTTGTCCTTGCTCAATTTCAACTTAATTTTCATAAGTATGCACACTAATTTAGAAATTTTCATCTCAAAGATTTTTAGAGTTTCATAAATATACATATTCTCAAATGTAAATATTACATCATCTACTGTAATTAGAGAAAGTTTTCTGTTGAACATAGGGTCGGTTTAAGATCAATTATAAGTAACTTTTTTACTTAAAGTTACTTAATCACTTCGGTTTGAGAAGTAGGAACCAAGATAAGCTACTTAACGCATAGGTAGCTTATATCAAGTTACAATCCAAACTCCCCCGTATCGACACTATTTTATCCATTGCATCAGGTCTACGAGGTATTCTATATACACAACAGCTATATTGATCCATTGCATTCAAACTAAATTTTCAGTTTGTCTAGCTAAATTTTTAGTTTGCCCCGCTTAATTTCATATTTGCCCCGCTCAATTTTCAGTTTGCCCTGTTCAATTTCTAGTTTCCCCCACTCAATTTCCAGTTTACCCCGCTGAAATTCATGTTTGCCCCGCTCAATTTCTAGTTTGCCCCGCTCAATTTTTAGTTTATCCCGTTCAACCTAAGCCCAACATGACCTCTAGAGGACCCAATATATCAATTGTGAAACCTGAAGAGAAAAATTACAATGATTAGTAAATCAGTTGTTTTTGTCATTTCTTTGAATTTCAGATGTTCCAATTGTGCAACTATACAATTCCTTATTTGATATTTATTTGTCAACGCATCAACGAACAATATCTTCAATAAGATGTATCAGCGATATAAGTAGGCACTAATATTGAGTAGGGAGGTGGACCCAAATTTACAAATGTCATATGAGACTCAACCATGGATAGACTTTCAAACTAGCATCAAGTTCAGCTTTGGTGTTATAGAAAGTCACATTATCCACTACTTCCCACCTCTCGTGATGAGTGCAATCATACAATTGATGAATTGATCTTCTATTGAGTTATGTACTTCATATCTTCTGCAAATGTTTAATGTGGTTAACTGCTCAATGTGTGTTTAATGTGGTTGCTAGTCTCTCTTGTAGGAATACTTGGTTCCTCAAGAATACGTACAGACAATGAGACAGTCCATGCTAAATTGATAGCCGGTTTCTTCTTACGATTAAGTTTGTGAAGTGTCACGTCCCAAATCCGGAAACCGGGCTCATAAAATTCTCAATCGCCGAATCCGGTCCTGACAGCCTCCGTAGTACCCCATTCTCGGCTCCCAGTACCTATATGCCAGATTCCAATCCTGGGATCCTATAAGGAGGATCTTTTTTATACATTTATCTCGTAATGAGAATAAACATAAGTATACCTAAATCATAAAGGCAACATCATCATCACATATCTACTAATATAAACAGTTGAGTACAGTGCTAAAGGGAAATACACATGTCAAAATATTAAAACTCCATAAGTCTGGTACATTCTCCAAGCTCAATGCTGTTGCAACCTAATGCCACCTGCATGCATCTATCGTGCGTAAGCTTATAGAAAGCTTAGTGGGTGGTGAAAGTGTGTGTACAAGGTAAGTGTCAAGTAAGCAATATCAGAGGAAGTGGAAATACTGAGAAGCTCATAAATCATACAATATTAAAAGAAATACAAAAACATACTGATAGACTCATAAATACCATCAGCCTTATCCAGGCTATGCATTGCAAAAATATAATAAAACAATATCATATATTGATGAAGCAATGTAGATCAGTTATATAATGCAAATACAACAAGTCAAATATCAGATGCTGATGATGCAATGCAATATGTAAATCCTTATGAGTCAATGAATACTATCAGTCATATATAGACCGTATAAATGCAGAAATATAGTAACCTAAAATGTCATATGCAGTGGATCTAATGTAATATGCGGTGCGAATGGAATGACCATGCTAGAATGTGAAGTCGGGATGATAGTACGTAATATCGCAGGATATGGGGTCTATCACAAGAGACTTCTATCTAAACCAGTCTCATACCTAAATTTGGATAGTTAGACTCGATGTAGTAAACTCCTGATCTCAGGTTAATCGCGGGTCCAACCGAAATCCTAGTCATGCCTAGATATACAACAATTAGATGTGTACCAATAGCCCGAGTGAATAGTGAATGAAATGAATGCATGAGTATGCAACTCCTACTCAATAAGTTAATATATCAATACATTTCCTCTCTGAAAAATCACCGAGGTCTATTACACTCCAAACCAAATTGCCGCCCCATCGCGCGCAATAAGGTGAGTGAAAGAGACCTCACTATCCACCTGTCAATATCGGGTCTGGCTCGTCGATAGCGGACCCATTTCATGAACTGGTCAGACTCAGCCTAGCATTGCCCCCTCCTCTCGGGCAGGTAAGGCCGTACCCCCTTCTGACCGACCATGATACAGTGGGAGACGCAGTCTAACGGTATACGGCCCTCATGCGCTCATGCATCTACTCGATCTAGACGTTGGAGCAACCTCTAGAACCAAGAGGGTTTAGAGAGTTTCACCTAGAGATATCTATAGCACCCCATGTAGAATAGATTTTTGGTGTCCCATCTGACCATCCACAAAATACCTGTGGAGGCTACGACCCTGATATTGCTAGGGCGTATGATGGTCATGTCACACAAATGTAAGATGCATGAGTCACACAGTCCAATCATGCATCAATCTTGTGTATGTCGTGCGCTCATGTGAGGCAACTTCGCCTATCAGGGAGCCCCATAAACAACCTACCCTATGGCATATGCAATGGTCAATCACATCTCATAACAAGCATACAGATGATGCGTATGAGCATAAATTATGATGCTATACTGTCACATACTCATAATCAATATCAATAACCAGCCTCAATAATAGGCATCGACATTCGGCCTTAACAATGTGGACATTTAACCAACATTGCCCCCAAGGGGTAGCCCATATAGGGTCAAACATATAGTGGACCCATGGCCTCATAAAGGGCCTGATATACAACACCATGGGCCTCACTCAAGACCTTAATACACATCACGATGGGCCTCAATTACAAGTTGCATATACATCACATAGGTCTCGACAATCGGCCTCGGCAATCAAAATCGACCTCGACAAACGAAATCGGTCTCAACAATCGAAATTGACACTCGGAATCGGCCTCGACAATCAGAATTGGCCAATACAGTCGGCCTTGACAATAGAAATCAGCCAATAAAATCGGCCTCGACAAATCAGAATCAACCTCAACAATCGGCCTTGACAATCGGAATTGGCCTATATAATCGACCTCGACTAACGGAATTAGCCTAGTCAATCGGACTTGGCCTTGACAATCAGAATCGGCCTCGACATACGGAATCGGCCTCATCAATCGGACTCGGCATCGACAATCGAAATCAAAGATCATAATGGAAAATCGGAATCGGCCTCGACTAACGGAATCGGCCTCGTCAATCGGACTCGGCCTCGACAATCTGAATCGACGATCGGAATTGACAATTGGTGAGAATGGGCCTAACAAGGCCTAAGGGAAGGTCACAATGTGGACATCCAACCATCATTTTCCATCAATATGGACATTCAACCAATATTGCTCCCAAAGAGTGGCCCACATAGGGTTAAACATATAGTGGGCCCATGGCCTCACACAAAGGCCTAATACACATCGCAATGGGCCTCATACAAGGGCTACATACACATCACTATGGGCCGCATCACATGGACCTCGAATATATCACAATGTGCCTCACTCATGGGCCTCGAATACATCACATTAGGCCTTGCCCATGGGCCTCGAATACATCACATTGGGCTCGCCCATGGGCCTCAGATTCAAACAAGTGAGCCCTATCACATGGGCCTCAAATACAAGGTAAGTGGGCCCTATCACATGGGACTTAAATACAAGGCAGATGGGCCCTATCACATGGGCCTTAAATACAAGGAAAATGGGGCCTTATGGATGGGCCAGACCAATGGGTCTCAAATGGGCTTGGACCACCCCAAAAATTATTTCAATAGTTGTAAGTGTAACATGTGTATAACATGTGTATCCCTGATGGACGGTGGATATAACACATATAGCAGGGTGGTGCCATGTCAATGTGGCCCACCTGATTGAGGTCAAGCTGATATTTATGTCTCCCATTCACACTGTCCAGCAGCGTCTGCTGCTGGACGTATCACAATTGGACGGTTAGCAAGCTAGCCCACTAGGTGGATGGCCAAGGGAAAATACACATTTCACATGGGCTCCATGGGCTGGGCAGCCGTGGATATAGCACATACTCTACCGTGGATGGACAGTGTGGATGACAAACATACATCACAGTGGATCTCACCGTCCAAATTGCTGGACAGAATGAATACATCATATACATCAAAGTGGGTTCCACCGGGATGGATGGCGTGGATGTATCACACGCATCAGGTAGGCCACACGGCCTCAAAGGGAGGGAGAGAGAGAAAGAGAATCAGTTGGTGGAGGGACCCCGCCACTATGGGTCCCTCTTTTATACAACACATACATCAAGATGGGTCCCACATATATGGCCCTTCAATCACAAAAAGACAAGTATAAGATCACCCACGTTTGATCTTCTCCTCCTCCTTTCGCCAAAGCATCCAAGAGCTTAAAAGAATAAACTTCAACGGTTGAGATTGGTTTTGGAGGATGGGGATGGGAGATAGGAAGTGGGCCGCACAAAGCTCTCTCTCATGGAGCTTGCTTGGATGTGGGTTACTTGAGAGGAAAATGAAAGAGAGAGATGAGATATGTGTGAGTGATGTAAGAGGGTGATGGGTGAAAAGGTGAGTAATGGGTGATGTATACTTTGACATGTGAGGGATGAATTACTTTAACTTTGGGGTTGCTTGGGGATGGGGTTTTGTACTTGACATGAGAGGTGATTGATGAGATATTTCTCTTAGGATTGCAACGCATAATGTTTTCCTCGAACGGAATGCAAGCCCATATCTTCTGCCCAAGGTATCGCCTCGACGCGTGAGACACGGCATTGGAACCGCGGCAACGGCACGGTTACACTGGTATAAGTCTCGGGTCGAGTCAATTTAGATATACGGGATATGACTCAGGATTGCGTGCAAATGCCAATAACAAATCGCGGGTCGCGGAAATTCGACCGGGAGGACTGCGAAAGAGTACAGAACGGTACGGTCTTGGATACAGGCCTTACAACTCTCCCTACCTAATACAAATTTCATCCTCAAAATTTATAAAACAGACAAGGAAGAGGAAACATCATCAAGTATATAAGTTAAGGCACAATCAATCTACCAAAGGATGCACATAACTCTCTATAATCTCAACCTCGCCCTCCCAAGACACACCATCAACATTATGGTGACTCTACTGAACCTCGGATCCTAGATCAGAAATGATCGAAACTGAATACTATGCAGCTTTATAATCTTAACGGTGGGGAGTTATATTAGAAAATCTCCTAGTTATTCGAACTCGGGGATCTAACCATTATATGTTCTTAGCAGATATGCGATGTTATCTTCAGGTATTCCTTAGTTATCACGCCCCAAATTCAAAATCGGGCTCACAAAATTCTCGATCATCGAATCCGATGCTGACAACCTCCGTAATACCCCATTCTCGGCTCTCAGTGCCTATACGCCAAATTCTAATCCTGGGGTCCTACAAGGAGGATTTTTTTATACATTTATCTCATAATGAGAATAAACATTAAGTATACCTAAATCACAAAGGCAACATCATCATCACATATCCACTAATTTAAACAGTTGAGTACAGTGCTGAAGGAAAATACACATGTCAAAATATCAAAGCTCCATAAGTCCACTACATGCTCCAAGCTCAATGCTGCTGCAACCTAATGCCACCTGCACGCATCTATCATGCGTAAGCTTATAGAAAGCTTAGTGGTGGTGAAAGTGTGTATACAAGGTAAGTGTCAAGTAAGCAATATCAGAGTAAGCAAAAATACTGACAAACTCATAAATCATACAATATTAGAAGAAATACAAAAACATTCTAATAGGCCCATAAATACCATTAGCCTTATCCAGACTATGCAATGTAGAAATATAATAAAACAATATCATATACTGATGAAGCAATGTAGATCAGCTATGTAATGCAGAGACAGCAAGCCAAATATCAAATGTTGATGATGCAATGCAATATGCAAATCCTGATGAGTCAACGAATACCATCAGTCATATATAGACCGTATAAATGCAGAAACATAGTAACCCAAAATGTCATATGCAGCGGATGTAATGTGATATGCAGTGCGAATGAAATGACCATACTAGAATGTGAAGTTGGGATGATAGTACATAGTATCACAAGATATGGGGTCCATCACAAGGGACTTCTATCTAAACCAGCCTCATACCTAAATTTATTTAGTCAGACTCAATGTGGTAAACTCCTGATCTTAAGTTAGTCGCACGCCCAATCGAAATCCTAACCATGCACAGGTATACAACAATTAGATGCGCACCAACAGCCCGAGTGAATAGTGAATGAAATAAATGTATGTGTATGCAACTTCTACTCAATAAGTCCACATATCAGTACAGTTCCTCTATGAAAAATCATCGAGGTCTATTACACTCTAAACCAGATTGCTAGAAGTGGGCATAATGGACCCGATCCGACCTGATTCGAACAGAACTGATGGCTTAGATCGGGCAAGTTTGAGTATGATCAAGCAGATCAGACCGTTAATCCGATGAGGTTTGGGTTAATAGCAAATCCAACCAGACCAATCTGAAATCTAATCTGTTTAGAACTGATCCGATTAGATTCGAACAAAACTGGGTGTATATCTTATGTGTATGTATATCTTCTATCGTTAACGAGGTGTGCTTCTTTTTTAGCTGGCGGTGAACTCACTGCGAAATCTGTCATGATGACAGTTTCGCTGGTTTGACGGATAGGGCGATGTTAGCGTGCAGAGGCAGCTAGGAAATAACGCTGGAGAGATTTCAGTGCAGAGAGAGAGAGAGAGAGAGAGAGAGAGAGAGAGAGAGAGGATCTAGTAGAAGTGCGTCTTACCTTATTATGGTGCACATTCAACAGTGGGCCTCAAGTGAACCCACCTACGATCAACATAGACCATTAGATTGGAGGTATATACCTTAGAAATATCTCCATGGGATTATTACAGACTTTAAGAGCCCCAAAAAATGGACGCTATGACCATTTTATTGTAGCCGTCTGTTTTGCATGCTCATATTCCGATGAATCTAATCATCCAATCATGGTAATTTTTAAGGCCAAAATCCATCCAAGGTGTGGGTCCACTCTATCCAATGGTCTTCATTTGTCATAGGTCAACAATCTGGCCCCACAGACGAAATTACACCCTGAAATTGACCGTAGAATTGTACAGAATCGCTTCCTTATATTCATGGGATCAGATCATCTTTACGCTTTCCCAGATCCGTCAATGATATACTTACAGTAATCTCCATGTGCAGGTGTATGTAACATGTGTATTCTACCAATGATATGCTTATACTATAGTTTTGGATGATTGGAACCATCGATTTTTCTCGTGTTATCCATGATAGAACACAGTAAAAACTTTATGCTAAATGGACAAATTTTACCTTTACTGTTTCTTAGAGAAATCGAAACGCTGAAAGGAATTCCAGGGGTTTGGTAAACACATTTGAAATGAGTAATAATTACTACATTGTGTAATCACGCTGTGGTTATAAATGCTGGATTTAACATTTACTTTTTGAAGCTTTATAAACAATGACATTGTGAAATATATGTGGGGCCCATCGTTATGTCTGTGTGTTATCCACACCGTCCATCTATTATGATAATTGAATTTAAGGCATCACAAAAAAAAAAATAAAAAAAATGAGGCTCATACAAAGCTTTGGTGGACCACACCACAAGATTTATGGAATTGAACATTTACCGTTAAAAACACATCAGTGTCATTAATTCTTTTAGTGTGGCCCACTTGAGTGTTGTATAAGGCTCCTTTTTTGACCCATATCTCAAAATGTTACGCTAAAATTGATGGACGGAGCAAATATATCATATATATCATGGTGGGGTCCAAAAATTTAAACCAATCGTTTTAATTCGATTTTCCAGACGGAAATGCAACTGCATTTTCAGGATTAGTATGGTAGTTTTTATATCGCTATCCACAATATTACTTGCCGGATGGATGGTACGTCTCTCTCTCGTATACACTAAAAATTGAAACCGAGCTCTTTGCATGGCCCATGGAACAAAAGGGTATGGTGATCCTGAGCAGAGCAACAACACATACAACACGATCGCATTAGAAAGGTACGTCTCTCTCTCATATACACTGAAAATCGAAACCGAGATCTTTCTAGCTGTGTATTCACGGTATTCGAAAGAAAGACTTGCATATTCAGTATGTCTCGGTGTATCATCTTCTTTTCCCTTTGCTGGTGCAGGTGGAAAAGCAAATCCCCTGAAACAACTCAAGGTAGAAAAGAAAGACTACGACGAGGTATTATATCTTTTTATTATTATTATAAATCTCTAGGAATTGTATGATATATGAATCTAGGATTGGCCTATCAGCTCACCAAATCCAGTACAATGATTTGCACCCTAAGACTACGAATGTGAGCTAGAACAGATGACCATTTAAACCACAACTGATCCGAACATAGTCAAATTCGATCTGACTCGGTTTTCCTGACCGAGTCGGACTCAGATCGGTTTAACCCAACATGGGTTAGGATCGGATCGGGTCAGATGATCAAGACTCGGTCCTGAATCGGACCGAGTTCGGGTCAGGCCATTCAAAACTCGGATAGGGTCGAGTTGGACCCAATTCGATTCGACTCGGTTCGATGCCCAGCTCTACAGATTGCCGCACCATCGCGTGCAATAAGGTGAGTGGAAGAGACCTCACAATCTTCCTGCCAGTATTGGGCCCGGCTCGTCGATAGCGAACCCATTCCCCGAGCTGGTCAGACTCAGCCTAACATTGCTTCCTCCTCTCGGGCAGGTATGGCCGTACCCCCTTCCAACCGACCACGACACAGTGAGATACACAGCCTAACGGTATACGGCCCTCATGCGCTTATGCATCCACTCGATCTAGACGTTGGAGCAACCTCTGGAACCAAGAGGGTTTAGAGACTTTCACCCAGGGATATCTAAGCACCCCATGTAGAACAGATTTTTGGTGTCCCATTTAGTCATCCACGAAATACTTGTGGAGGCTATGACCCTAGTGTCGCTAGGGCGTATGGTGGTCATGTCACACAAATGTTAGATGCATGAGTCACACAGTCCAATCATGCATCAATCTTGCGTATGTCGTGCGCTCATGTGGGGCAACTTTGCTTATCAAGGAGCCCCATGAACAACCTGCGCTATGGCATATGCAATGGTCAATCACATCTCATAACAAGCATACAAATGATACGTATGGGCATATATTATGATGATATGCTGTCACATACTCATAATCGGTATCAATAACCGGCCTTAATAATAGGCATCGACATTCGGAATTGACAATGTGGACATTTAATCAACATTGCCCCCAAGGGATGGTCCACATAGGGTCAAACATATAGTGGACCCGTGGCCTCACAAAGGGCCTGATATACAACATCATAGGCCTCACTCAAGAGCTTAATACACATCACGATGGGCCTCAACTACGGGTTACATATACATCACATAGGTCTTGACAATCAATCTCGGCAAACGAAATTGGCCTCAACAAACGAAATCGGCCTCAACAATCAGAATCGATACTCGGAATCGGCCTCGACAATCGGAATCGACCGATACAATCAGCCTCAACAATTGGAATCAATCTCGATACTCGGTCTCGACAATCGGAATCGGCCTATACAATCAGCCTCGACAAATCGGAATCGACCTCAACAATTGGCCTCGACAATCGGAATTGGCCTTGACGGAATCGGCCTCGTTAATCAGACTCGGCCTCAACAATTGGAATCAACCTCGTCAATCAGACTCGACATCAACAATCGGAATTGAAGATCAGAATCGGCCTCGACTAACGGAATCGGCCTCGTCAATCGAACTCGGCATCGACAATCAGAATTAACAATCGGTGAGAATGGGCCTAACAAGGCCTAAGGGAAGGTCACACTGTGGACATCTAACCATCATTATCCATCAGTGTGGACATTCAACCAACATTGCTCCCAAGGAGTGGCTCACATAAGATTAAACATATAGCGGGCTTATGGCCTCACATAAAGGCCTAATACACATCGCAATGGGCCTCATACAAGGGCTACATCTACATTACTATGGGCCGCATCACATGGACCTCGAATACATCACAATAGGCTTCACTCATGGGCCTCAAATACATCACATTGGGCTTCACCCATGGGCCCCGAATACATCACATTGGGCCTCAGATTCAAACAAGTGGGCCCTATCACATGGGCCTCAAATATAAGGTAAGTGGGCCCTATCACATGGGCCTTAAATACAAGGCAGATGGGCCCTATCACATGAGCCTTAAATACAAGGCAGATGGGCCTCATGGATGGGCTGCACCAATGGGTCTCAAATGGGCTTGGATCACCCCAAAAATTATTTCAATAGTTATAGGTGTAACATGTGTATCACTATACACTATCATTCCATGGCGTACATGGCTAACTAATGATGATAAGCATTATCCAAACATTTCCCATGTAAATCAGCACTGTCTAACCATCGTCCAGCACCGTCCAACACAATCTGGACGGTGTGGATGAACTAAATACATCATGATTGGCCCTCACAACAAATGGAAATGGACAACACCAAAAATCAAGGTGGGGTCCACGTCCTATGGACTGGATAAAGTGGGTAGAACACTTACTTCAGATGGCTACACCGTCTATTGCTGGACGGTGGACAGCGTGGATAAAACATATACATCATGTGTGGGCCCACGTCCTCAGATGGACAGCGAGGGTAAAACCCATATATCAGGGTGGAAACCCGCATGGCACGTCTGGACAGTGGAGACCCCACAGGTGCAACTGGGTCTCACCGTCCAGCAATGAGTGGACGGTATGGTGTAACACACACCACATGACCAGACACCATAATTTGTGGGTGTCAGCACAGCGGCCTAACTACTGGGACCCACGTCCCTCCAATGGATGGTGTGGTTGCCACACGTGTGGCATGTGGGTCCCAAATATACGGACGGTTTGGATACAATATATATATCAAGGTGGGTCCCACCTGCCCACGTCCTGCCCAGTATGGACGGACAGGTTGGATGGCAAATACGTCACAGTGGGAGGTCCACTTGCTGGCTGCAGTCCAGCAGCACCAGCCAAACCGTTATATAGGTGGGTCCCACGTGGGGCCCACCGGATATATATATATATATATATATATATATATATATATATATATTAGATTATATCATTATTATTATTATTTGTATTATTATTATAATAATAATCAACTAGCGTCCAGTGTCCTATGCCCAGCAATGGATGTACGGCTGGATGCGCAGCTTGGTAGGTGGAGTCCCACCATCCCTGATGGACGGTGGATAGAACATATACAGCAGGGTGGTGAGGTCAAGCTGATATTTATGTCTCCCATTCACGCTGTCCAGCAGCGTCTGCTGCTGGACGTATCACAGTTGGACGGTCAGCAATCTGGCCCACTAGGTGGACAGCTAGGGGAAAATACACATTTCACATGGGCCCCATGGGCTGGGCAGCCGTGGATACAGCACATACTCCACCGTGGATGGACGGTGTGGATGACAGATATACATCACAGTGGGTCTCATCGTCTAAATTGCTGGATGGAATGGATACATCACATACATCAAAGTGGGTTCCACCGTGATGGATGGCGTGGATGTATCACACGCATCAGGTGGGCCACACAGCATCAAAGGGGGAGAGAGAGAGAGAGAGAGAGAGAGAGAGAGAGAGAGAGAGAGAGAGAGAGAGAGAGAGAGAGAGAGAGAGAGAGAGAGATAATTAGTTGGTAGAGGGACCCCGCCACTATGGGTCCCTCTTTGATACAACACATACATCAAGATGGGTCCCACATAGATGGCCCTTAAATCACAAAAGGACAAGTATAAGATCACCCACCTTTGATCTTCTCCTCCTCCTTCAAAGAACGAACTTCAATGGTTGAGATTGGTTTTGGAGGGTAGGGTAGGGATGGCAGATAGGAAGTGGAACACACAAAGCTCTCTCTCATGGAGCTTGCTTGGAAGTGGGTTGCTTGGGAGGAAAATGAAAGAGAGAGATGAGAGAGAGGTGTGAGTGATGGAAGAGGGTGATGGGTGAAAAAGTGAGTGATGGGTGATGTGTACTTTGACATGTAAGGAATGAGTTGTTTTGACTTTGGGGTTGCTTGGGGATGGGGTTTTGTACTTGACATGAGAGACGATTAATGGAATTAATTGATAGGATATTTCTCTTGGGATTGCAACGTGCGGCATTTTTCTCGAACGGAACGCGGGCCCATATCTTCTTGCCAAGGTATCGTCTCGGTGCGTGAGACGCGGCATTGGAACCGTAGCGATGGCGCGGTCACACTGGTATAAGTCTCGGGTCGAGTCAACTCAGATATACGGGATATGACTTAGGATATCACGCAAATGCCAGTAAAAAATCGCAGATCGCCAGAATTCGATCGGGAGGACTGCAGAAGATTACAGAGTGGTACGGTGTAGGATACAGGCCTTACATAAAGTTTTCATGAAAGAGCTTGAAAGTATGCCACATGAATTATGTTCTTTTTCTTTCATTGTTTGTTAAATTCTTTGTTCATATCATCTTTGGTACATGAGATTTTTATTGTTAATATTTTTTTCTCACCGAAATACACAGCCAAAACTTTTATGTTCTTCTTTGATTTTTTTTCCTTCTTTTTTGTTGTGAAGAGTAGTTTTATAGATTGATTAAATGCTCAATTGGTACATAGTTTTATAGATTGATTAAATGCTCAATTGGTACAAAACTTGCCAACTAAATGAAGCAATCTTTTTATGAAACGGTTTTTGATGAGTTTGATCTTGTTCCATTAGCAAGTGCTTCCCTTGCAAAGGTTCATGTTGCTCACATGCATGATGGCAAAAAAGTTGTTGTAAAGGTAATTTCTTGGCATTCTTCCATTTACATAAGCAATTAGAGCTTCAAATTCCATATTGGAAATCTCTATGGCATAAATTTGAAACTTTTCATATTACAGGTTACATTCTCTATGGTGTCTTAATGCTTTGTTTCTTTTTTTTTTTTTTATATTGTTCTTTTTTTTAAAAAAAAAATTATTTTATTTTATTCATTTATTTTTACATAAGGAGCGAAGAAGTAAGTTGAAAAAATAACTATAGACCTATGACTACAAATTATAACCGTAGCCATAGATTGTCGATAATATCGACAATAGTTCAATAATATCGAAAATGAATACTAAATTGTCAAGCAAAAAGATCTCAAAAAATGAATGAATTTTCGATATTATCGAGAATGGTTCGATAGTATCGAGCACAAGTCATCGATAATATCAAGAAATGATAGATAGTATCGATAACTAATATCTAGTAATGCTGTAGACCTATAGCTATGGATTATAACCATAGCTATAGGTAATACCGATTTGGTAGCCAACCCCTTATGTCTTGTCCCACTGTCGGGGTTGGCTACCAGATCGGTTACACTACTTATGGCTACGGTTATTATCCGTAGGCATAGGTCTATCAATATTATTTGTCATTCCTTGATATTATTAATGGCTTATGCTCGATACCATCGAACCATTCTCGATAATATCAAAAATTCATTCATTTTTCAAGTTTTGTTGACAATTTGGCATTCATTTTTTATATTATCGAATTATGGTCAATGTTATCGACAATCTATGGCTACGGTTATAATCTGTAACTATAGGTCTACGGTCATTTTTTCCTCTCTTTTCCCAACAAGTACTATTACTTTATCAACTTTCTTCTTCACACCTGATGCAAAAATAAATAAATAAATAATTAAAATAAAATAAAACAAAATAAAACAAAAAAAATTTTAAATTTTTTTTTTTTTTTTTAAAAAAAAAAAAAAGAAGAAGAAAAAGAAGAAAGAAACAAAGCATTAAGATACCATAGAAAATAAAACACCTTTAAAGACTTGCTAGGAACACACTTGAGTTTGAGCATACAGTTCAGTTAGTGGAATTTACACCACAGCGATCCTTGGATCGAAGTGACTCTTTAGAGATATTAGCATCTAGAGGCTAGCTCCACTGTTTGGACCATCTAGTATTTCCTTTTGGACATATTCATATTTTTCATTGCTACCATTTAACCATTCTAGAAACTCAAATGTGTCATTGAGTTTTATTTTAAAGAATCACCTAATGCCTACTGTAGTGCCTTTCTAACAAATCAAAGAGGCAACAATACAACAGTTCAAATATATACCTTTGTTTTCTTTTTAAAACCATAGGAAATTTGAGTCCATTCGTTTAATTCAGACATTACTTTATCAACTTTCATTTTCACACCTGATGCAAAACCTTACCAGTGCATAAGTTCTTAGCCATCCAAGTGAATCATCAAACAGAAACTCATTGAAGGTGGAATCACACTATGTTTTATTTTTATTTTATTTATTTATTTTTTTCTTTTTTTTTGGAATTGCTTCTAAACAAATTACATAGAATAATTGAATAAAAGAATACTTATTTCATACACAAACTATGAAATTACTTCTACCCAAACAATATTTCTCTTGGGTATTCATCAAATATCTAACAAGTATCATCCAAACAACCAAACTTGACAAGCTCATTTCATCAATACACTACATGCCTGATTTTTTATTATTTTTTTTGGTGCTTTCTTCTATAAAAAAAATCTAAGCCGACAATAGTACTGGTAATCAATTTGGTAAATGATTATATGTAAGGCTAACTTATACGGGACTATATATATATAACCTTCAAATGTGACAAGCTTGATGTATGGTGTGTGTGGTGTGTACATGAGCTTTATTACATTAGTATGTGGACTTAACAAGGCTCATCATCATTACCTGTTTCAAGCCAACTGATGCCCATTCATCCATTGTTGTTCTTTTAACTTATGATTTCTAAAAATTGAGTGGGGCAAACTAGAAATTCAGCGGGGTAAACTAGAAATTGAGTGAGGCAAACATGAAATTTAGCAAGGCAAACTAAAAATTTAGCGGAGCAAACATGAATTTCAACGGGAAAAACATAAAATTGAGCGGGACAAACATGAAATTTAGTGGAGCAAACTAGAAATTGAGCGGACCAAACATGAAATTGAGCGAGACAAACTAGAAATTGAGCGGGGCAAATTAGAAATTTAGCGGGGCAAACATGAAATTGAGTGGAGGAAACTAGAAATTGAGTGGGTCAAACATGAAATTGAGCAGGGCAAACTGAAATTTGAGCAAGAGAAACTGAAAATTGAGCAGGGCAAACTAAAAATTGAGCAGGGCAAACATGAAATTAAGCGAGGAAAACATGAAATTGAGCGGGGCAAACTAAAAATTGAGCAGGGCAAGGTAAACATGAAATTGAGCGAGGCAAACATGAAATTGGGTAAGGAAAACTGAAAATTGAACGGGGCAAACATGAAATTGAGCGGGGCAAACTAGAAAATGAACCGGGCAAACATGAAATTGAGCAAGGAAAACATGAAATTGAGCGAGGCAAACATGAAATTGTTGATATTAATTAGTCTTAATCAGTATTAATTTATATAGAAGAGAGACAAACAGCATTTGGCCTTCCCAATCATTTTGTCTTGTTTAATCAAATCGTGATGTGGTAGGGATTGTTGGTGAGAGGACTACATTTTTCAACAAATGACAGCTTGATTTGCGGATCCACATTTTTTCAACAAATGACAATGAATGAAATGGATTTTCAACAATCGACCTGATGGAATCTTGAAAAATAACCAGGTTGGTTGGCTAAAGTAACTTCTCCTACCCCAAAATCATATAGGGGACATCAAGTAACTAATTTTGGTTTAAAAGATATTCTTGTTAAATGAATAAAGAAAGAAATGAAAAAAAATTTCATATGCTTATATATACATATTTATATAAATGTATTAGAGAATATTGTAGGTAGAATAAATTTTTCCATGTAAAAAAAAAAAAATTAAAAAAAAATTGCATAGATTGGCACCAACTACAATTATGGCTATGGTTATAATTCGTAGGCAAAATTTTTTAGGCAAACTTACTGGACAATTATGTACTTTTTTCGATTATATCAAAAGACCTACAATATTATCGAAAAAGTCCAAAACTGTCTAGTGAGTTTGCCTAAAGAAGACACACTATGGCTACGGATTATAACCATAGCTATAACTGTAGCAGAGCAGGCAAAAGTTCTGCGGCTATCTGTCTTTTTTTTTTGTTGTACTGCTTTTGTAGATCCCATCATGAGGTATGTGTTATATCCAAACCGTCCATCTATTTGGCGAGATCATATTAAGGCTTGAGACGTAAAATAAGATAGATCTAACTATCAAGTGGACCACACTGTAAAAGGCAGTGGGGAATTGAACGTCTACCATTGAAACCCTTTTAGGTATTACAGAAGTTTTGGATCATTATGAAATTTATTTTTCCTCTTCATCCAGGTCTTTGTAATCCTATGAATGAACTTAGACGGGGAGGATTTCTCACAAACATCACAGTGGGCCCCCTAAAGGTTTCTAATGGTTGACGCTCATTCAACACTATTTCCTGCAATGTGGTACACTTGAGATTTGGATATACCTCATTTTTGGTCTCATATCATAAAATGATGTGGAAAAACATATGGACGGCATGGATGAAAAGCATACATCATGATGGGGCCCACAGACCACCGACCATACGCCATTGGCTGGTGGCAGGCGGAGTACCCAGTCCGTTTCCGTGAAAAGATTGGTATTTTCGTCCTCAAAATCGCTGTCCGTACGAGCAGGTATAAGTTCCCAAACTAAGTTTGTATTGTTTCATAAAAACAGCTGGATAAAAGGTGGGGTCCACAGTCCCAAATTTCTCATCAAAACACCAGTTATTAGGCGTGTAAAATCAACACCACTCGGAATATAGAATATGTTAAATCCGGACCATACATTAACAAAGATGCAGGATCTTCCAATGAATTAAATACCCATGTGATACGAACAATTTCGTGGGATATGAAAGTGCAGAAGAGGAACCTCATAGCAAACCTAAATATGCAAGAGGGTACGATTTTAGAAAGTCGGTCTTGGATTTTCCTAGAACAATAAGTAATGTGAAGCCCACAATGATGTTTTGTCATTTGAGTAACATCCACTCCATCCATCAGTTGTCCCAGCTTATGTTAAGGATATGAGCCCAAAAAATAGTCAGATCCAAGTGCCTCACACCACAGAAAACAGTGGGGATGGATATGCAATCAAAAACTTCAGAAAATCATCGATGCAATCGGTTCAAACAGAAATTTAAGGGCCCCACGGCCCTTATGGGTACATGTCACCTTTATGCATCAAAACCAACTGTGTGTGTGTGGATGGTATGCAAGGTCAACCTTCCCATGAGGTCAAGCTATGTAGGGCCCTACCGTTCATTTGGTGGGTCCCCTCTGTGTAATGGGATATCCTAAAAATCACACATATATGGAACTCAAGTGGGCCACACCATCTGAAACAGTGTAAAATCATGCTTAAAACATTAAAAGCATGTGTTGGGGCCCACTTGAGTTTTGGATACGGCTGAAACTTGGTGTGACCCCTCATCCAAGTGGTATATACAAAATGGATGGGTTGAATTTCTAAACCACATCTCAATGGGCCCTATAAACGATCATGAAGATTTCAATGAGTGGATATCCACTTTCAACTGTTGTGGATGGTGTAGCCCACCTAAGTCATGGATTGACCTGGTTTTTAGGCCTTGGCCCATCATGGAAGGGTGCATCTGATTAATGCGATTGGTTGTCCATCGCACATCATGGTGGGGGGCCATAGAGCTAGAACTCATGGGAATCGACCTTATAGTACCTTTTCCCATGTATATAAAAAAAAAAAAAGAAGAGGCAATGTCAGATGCGATGAATGCAAGTAGAAAACAAAATACAACAATATCTTACGAAAGCTCAGTGAATGTGGCCAATATCTTACTAGCTATCTCAGTCATCGTCTCGTTTGCTGATATAAGCTTGGTGTGAATGGCATATGAAATCTGCACTGCATCAGATATAAGTCCTCGCTTGACTCACCATTAACAAAAGATAATTTACAAGCTAAGTGCAATTGAAATACATGCAAATAGCCATATTTTAGATGCATTCGCTTTGATTCCCACAATATCATGAGAGAGAATGCATCTCAAGTTCAAAGTTCATACTGATTAGACAACCCATTCCACAATTTACAAAGATCTTTGCCACTATCATCATAATAACCTTGTCCCAGAAATTACTAAGACTATTTAACTGCAACATTGGACTACTAACCTTTATTTTGGCATCTCTTACGTTTAAGAATTTTCCATTGGCTTAGTATATATTGGACCCCCTCTTTCAACATCGCCTTCCTTCCCTCTTTAAAATTCCATAGCTCTGGTATGGCATATCGCCCAATAGGATTGTATTCATTCATCTCCATTAAAGTTGTAGCTACAGACTTGAAAACCTCGTCGCCCCACTCATTCTTTAGTTCCTTTAACATTTCATCATCCTCATCTATTATTTCCTACACCAGATAAACATCATTTTCCACATAAACCTTGGCATGATAAAGGGAAAAAAAAAAAAACAACAACAAGAGAAAAAGGGCAGCTAAATATTCTTGAGAGAGAGAGTGGGTGAGAGAGAGAGAGAGAGAGGTTGACAATATCAGAATAAAAGGCTGGGATATAATTGAAATCAGAACAAAACAATCCCTACAACAAGGACTTCTAGACGCTTAGGGCCCGCTTGGTTCATAAGTTGTTTTGCTTAAGCTACTTATGCCTCAAGTAACCTATCTCGGTTTCTACTTATCCAATAGATAAGTGTGTTTGGTAAACAGCATACTTCTCAACCAAAAAGTAGAAGAGTTTGCTTGGTTTCCTACGTTACATTAGTAATGTGGATCATCCATCATGCAGGACTCGACTTCAAAGTGAACCCCCATCATGTGGGGCCTGACTTGGATGTAGGTCATTCATCATAAGGGGCTGACCTTTGGTGTGAACCACCCATTACGTGGGCCCACCTTCATGTGGGACAACCATCACGTGGGACCCACCATCAATGTTAATTGTCCATCATGTGGGGCCCACCTTCAATGGCAGCTACTCATCATGTGGAGCTCATGTTTGATGTGGACCGTCCATCGTGTGCGCCCCACCTTCAAAGTGGGTTGTCCATCATGCAGGGCGCGCCTTGGCTATGGGCCATTCATCATTAGGGGCTAACCTTTGATATGGACCATCCAATAAGTGGGGCCTACCTTGATGCGGGCCATCCATCATGTGAGGTCCTTCTCAAAGTGGGCTGTCCTTCATGTGGATTGTCCCCCCCACCCCCTTCATCATCAGGGGCCGACCCTTGACGTGGATCATCCATTTTGTGGGCCCCACCCTCGATGTGCACCATCCATCGAGTGGGCCCCACCTTCAATGTGGACCATTCACCATGCAGGGCCATCTTTGATATAGACCGTCCATCATGTGAAAAGATGAGAGTGAGTAAAATGTAAAAAAAGTTAAGAAAGATTTTTTTACTTATGGCTATAAAGCTGGTTGCCAAACTAGCATGATTTTTGGGCCAGGTCATCTTAAGATGAGCCAGCCTACTTATCTAGATGTGACTGTATAGAAGTGCGTAGTCAACAGAACTCAGTATGGGAAGTGCATTGGCCTCATGTAGGACTAAGGGCCATGAATCAGCCAGAAATTTAACCAAACATTTTTGAAAAATTGTGGAGAAAATAGGAAACATGTAAAACAACAGAGAAAAGTTGAAAATTATCAAATGGAGCCTAGATCTAGTATATACTAAATGAAGAACTGAGAGAGAGAGAGAGAGAGAGAGAGAGAGAGAGAAGTTGAAAATTATAAAATGGAGCGTTTTGGCCCTACAGCCCCATATCGAGCACCCATATGGCCCTTAACAGTTGATAAGGTTACAATGCGGCCATATCATAACTGATTTTTCAAAAGTCAGGATCTTTTCATGAATATTCCAATTTGGAGGAACATGATACGTGTGGCTGACCCCAATTAGTTGGGATAAGGCTTAGATGATGATGATTCCCAGTTGGAACATTAGTAAAATGTGTGCATGCATAAAAGAGGCAACCATGCCATGTGACACAGAACACCAGATAAATCCGAATGAAAATGCAATGCCCATGTGTAGATGCAATGTAGTATGTAGACAACTAAAGACAGCTATATCAGAATGATAGGAGTTGCAATGCTAAATATATGGAATACACACACCTCCTGCTTATCTCCGACTGTGACCATCTTGTAAGGATGCCATGCAGGATTTTTTATGTAGTATTCCCATAGGGAACATAACTCCATCGTTTTGATTTGCGCTTCTTCTCCTGAAAACTTCAGTGCACAAGCCGCCTGGAATGGTTTTCTATCGAGCTCTCCCATTCTTTTGATTCCAATCATTGCACGGCCACTCAACATCTCTTTCAAACCCTATAAGGCAAGGCAAGGTTCCCCATGAATTACTTTTCTTTCTTCTTCTTTTTTTCCTTTTTTCTTCTTCTTCTTCTTTTTTTTTTTTTTTGTTTGTAAATTTGAGCAAGTTGTCCTCTGTTAGAGACACATAACAGAGTTACAGATTACATGATTACTTGCTCGTAATTTCTAAAACTCAATTTATGCACAGCTTCAAAGGAAGAAAAACATACATAAATTAGTTCTTTTCGCGCATCCTGCAGCTCATTGTTGCTCTGATGTTCTTTGACTAGGAAAGACGGATTGAGAGTTTCCAGGTGTTCCATTTCGCCTTCTTTCTCTTCCACGACTTTCATCATTTCTAGCATCTTCTTCCTAGCCAAATCATCGCCTTCTTCCATATGCTTTGTTACTTGTAGCTCCCCTTTCAGTTGCTCAATTTCCAGCTCCAATGCCTGTTTCTGGTACAATTTCTTTTCCAACTGAAGTATTTTATTCAGAGCAGCTCCTTTTTCCCTCTGCACATATTCCCAATTGAATGCGAAATCACATGAATTCTAAAATTGGTGTAGAAATCCGTCTTAAGACAAAATTCATCCAAGATCCAAGCAACCCACCTTTTGCTCTTTAACCAGCCTCAAGACATCCTCATCAGCGCTTTTCTGCTCCCAGGATTCCCATTGAAGAGAACTGTTCTTCATATCATTCTGTAATTATTAAAAACAGACAGAAAAAGAAAAAACCAAAATCACTGGCACTGCACATCCATATAACTAGCATCACTCTGACCAAAATCACGAGTGCCAAAACTTCAAGTTCGACCTATTGCGACATCCAGACAACCCCAAATGTTCAGATTGAATGATGGATGATTTCCTATGGTATTTGACTCAAATTAGGAGATTGGACACGGCCCCCAAGAATCTTCCCCCAAAGAGGCAAAATGCCGAATATCCAACTACCCAAGTAATAATCATGGGTAATGGGTAACGTCCAAGGAAATTGGATCTTACAAATTCATGCATGAAGAAATTTCTCCAATAATTGGGCTTAAAGCAAGAAAAGTATGTGGTTCATTGTGATAGCAAAGTGCCATTGATTTGAGCAAGAACGCCACATATCAGCCTCGAAACAAACATATAGACGTCTGTTACCACTATATACGTGACGTGTTGGAGAAACAGTCTATGCAGTTTCTAAAAATCCACATTGATTGGAATCCATTGGATATGATGACAAAGGCCATTCCAACGGAGAAGCATGAGCTCTGCAAAAGCCCGACTGGTATGTGTGCCAGGTAAGTATCTATCTTCGGTTGGTTCCCTCCTCATGTGTCAAGAGGGGGAGATTGTTGGGAATCCTTCCCCATGTGGAGGTGAGAGTTGCATGTGGACCCAAAAGTGCCTTGCACCTGTGAGGCCCAAGTGAAGGGCATTTTGGTCCTTTTGCTTTGGCCCCCTTTTTTTGTTTAAGATAAAGCAAAAAAAAAAGAGGCATTTGAGACAGTCATACATTGAAAAATTCTAACAATATTTTGGGAGTTTCTCTTAGAGAAAAGAGGATTTTTTATTTTTTATTTTTTCAAGGAGAGCAAGGTACTCTGTACAAGGATCTAGTTGATTTCAAGAGGTTTTTGGTCTCCGAAATAGTGAGGGTTCCATACACAAACTCCGGTTTCGTCAGTTATTTTCTCCAAGGGTTGGTTAGTGGTTTCTTTTCTAGAATCCATTTTTTTTATATAAGAAACGTCTTTCTTTTTTATGCTTGCAATCCATCTGTAGATTGTTGTATTTGATTATCCAAAAGAGGTAGTTCTCTTGAAGGCTATTGAGTAGTGTATTTTGTGTATCCAAGAGGGTGTTCTCTTGACGATTGAACCCTCATTATCTTCATAGTGAATTTGTTGTTGGACTAGATCCCATTGTTTTTCCTTCACATTGGAGGGTTTTCTACGTTAAAAAATCTTGGTGTTTCGCTTGCTCTCTACATGTTTGATGATACGTTTGCATATATTGGAATTGATCATCTTTCATTAAATATCTTCATATTGTTAATCTCGTTGATTTACACATAGTTGGGAAAGGTGTTGTTTCCCTACACTAACATGGATTGTAGAGGATTCTATTCCCGTCCCACCATGGATGCACCATTCCCAAAAAAAAAAAAAAAAACCATATCACAAGATCTCAGTGACCAATTTCATGAAATTTTCAGTTCGTTGTATTTCCCTTCTTACCCGTTCATCTTCAGTCCACAAATTGAGATGTTATGATTGTCTTACTGAGTTTTTGGGGCATAGTCCATCCATGGTAGGGAGCAACAGATTAATGGTTTGGATTACTCAAATGTGGGCTCAACTTGTCAGATTTGAAAATGTATCCTATGCAAAGAGCGTTGCCTCTCCGTATGCTAGAAATTTCACCAAAGCGATAAGATCAGGCCTCTTTACAGCGCACGCGCACACACAAAAAAAAAAAAAAAAAAAACTCTGCAAGATACTAGCTAGCACAGTCGCTGGCTGAAACACTGAACACATCATCCATCGGCAGCTGGCCCAGGTGATATACTGCTTCTATAAGTTTCTAAACCTGCAAATGTGAATGGTTGTTGATGCTTTCTTGTGTGGTTGCTTCACCACACAAGTAAAAGCCCTTCCCAAAAAAAAAAAAAAAACTCTGATTGGATGATTTCAACCATCAGATTTCATCCATGAAATCCAGGTCACTGATTATTTTCCTTATGACTGCCCATTCTATGGCTAATGATTGAATGGTTGGGCATTGGGGATCAATGTGTTTTTCAGCAAATGATCCATCCACAATGGTGTCCATGAGTTGGACAGTCCGGATTGGCATGCACTATGCGATGTCAGTGGAAGATGCGTTGCCACAACTTTCAGCTACAGAAAACACATTCCTTCCATTGTTTTGCTTCAAACAAAGCTAAAAGAATGGGTACATCTAGATACTAGTTGGACGTTGGCATCAACAGGGCATGTGATGTAGGATGTGTGATCTAGGCTAGATATAATGTAAGGAAATTAAAGACAAATTGAAGAGCAAATGTAGGGATATGGGAATCTAGGGTTATGGATTTGAAAGAAATTAGGGCTTTGGTAGGATTTGGGGATTTATGATTTTATATGGAATTGAGGATTAGGATTTTATGCTAGAGTTTATGGGATAGGAAGATGGATTGAAGAAAGGGAAGAAAACAAAGAGAACAGACTGACCGTACAGTTGTACGACCTTGTCCATACGTGTAGGGGCTGATGGTGATGAGTTGGGTATGGTGGAGCAAGGATTAAGAGAGGATGGGTTTGGGGTAGTAGGTTTAGGTTTAGAAGGAAAGAGTAAAGGGGTTTAGGGTTTTGAGAAGAAAAGAAGGATTTGAGAAGAAGATGAGAAGGACAACAGAAAATACATTTTCAAATAGTAACAAAGAGGATGGATTAGGCTTCACGGCTTAGCTTCACACCATCAATCTCCATTCACAAGAGATTTTCTATCTTAAAACAAGAGAGTTTTTTTTTTTTTTTTTTTTTTTTTTTTTTTTAAAAACATTCAATAATGGCTAGAGATGGATGTTCAAGCCTTTTACAGTCTCAAGAGACTTTTTACAAAAAGGAGCTCTTAGATGAAAATCCTCTCATAAGGACGCTCAATGAAATAACATTTGTTCCTAACCCCTAAATCTCAACAAAATATCAAAATAAATTCAACATGAATAATCAACTAAATAAAAAAAATAAATTTAAAATATCGTAAAGTCTACGACCAATGTAATATAAGATCACAATGATCTAACCGTCCAATCAAAGCATTCTCAAGATAGAACCGTCTGATCAACATGTCCTCGCAATCGAGACAGTGGATGAGGGAGTGTATCGGCACAACTTATTTTTCAGTTCTTCTAAATGGATCCCCTAAAGGTTTCTTCAAAAGTTCAAGAGGGCTGCACCAAGGTGATCCTTTGTCTCCTTTCCTGTTTCTCATAGTTGGGGAGGCCTTATCCAGAATGCTTCAAAAAGGAGAAGAAGGTATCTTAAGTGGAATTAGTGTGAGAGGAATGTCCACCAAAATCTCCCATAACCAATATGTGGATGACACTCTAATTTTCAGCGAGGCAGTTCCAACAATGGTGGATAATTTGCACACCTCCGTCCACTGCTTTGAGGCTGTGTCGGGTCTGAAAGTAAACTTGGTCAAATCAAAGATGTCCAGCATTAATATGGAGGAAAACGAGATATCGGAATATGCAGATCACTTTGGTTGCTCGGTGGCTTCTTTCCCATCCACATTTGTCGGCCTTCCCTTATGTATTGGGGCGCCCCCAAAATCTTCATGGGACAAGGTGATTAACAGGTTCGAAATTTATCTAGCAAAATGGAAACGCCCCTATCTCTCAAGAGGAGGCCGCCTAACTCTCATAAAGGTGGCTTTATCTAATCTGCCTTTGCACCACATGTCTCTATATAGATGCTCAGGTTGTGTTTTGAATACTATAGACAAGCTGAGACAAGACTTCTTGTGGAACGGCAAGGTAGAGAGGAAAAAATTCCATCTAGTCCAGTGGCAGCAGGTGTGTAGAAGCTTTCAAGAAGGTGGCGCAAGTATAAAAGATCTCAAGCTTATGAATTGTGCTCTTCTTGGGAAGTGGATCTGGAGATTAGGGACAGAAGGTGAGAGTCTTTGGAATAAGGTGATCAAAAGTAAATACGGCAGATCGGAGGGCGGCTGGTCGACAAAGACCTCTTCCACCTACAGGGCCTCGGCCCTTTGGAGGGGTATATTAGCTATGAAAAATCAGGTTCTAAAGGAAGTCGGTTTTGTCCCAGGAAAGGGAGACAGCATTCGCTTTTGGGAAGACACCCGGTTGGGAGATACTCCTCTGAAAGAAGCATTTCCAAATATTTTCCTGCTCACCCCAATCAAAGATATAACGATTGACAGGTGCTTCTCTCCTTTTGGTGAAGACATAGTCTGGAATGTGGCTTGTAGAAGACATCTTCAAGACTAGGAGGTTTCCGAGTATGTCGATCTTCTTCACAGCCTAGATAGTTTCAAGCTTGACCATCAGTCCGTTGATTGTCTTATTTGGAGATTGGATAAGACTGGAGTATTCACGGTAAAGTTGCTCTATCAGACGATGACCAGTTCTTCTGCTACCGAGATTCACCCGCTCTTCCTCATTTGGAAATATGCGGTTCCTCCAAAAGTAGTGGTGTTCAGCTGGCTGGTGGGTCAGAAAAAAAAATACTCACGGTCGACAATTTGAAGAAAAGGGGGATGCCTATCGTCAATGTCTGTTTATGAAGTATGAAGGAAGAAGAATCGATTGATCATCTCCTCGTTCATTGCCCGTTCATCTCTAGAATATGGTCAAAGTTCCTTCAGCATTTTGGTATAAATTGGTGCAGCCCGGGCTCGGCCGATCTTCTTCTCTTTGCTTGGCACGGAGTCAGTTTGGGCAAGCTTAAGAATCGGCTTTGGAGAGTGTCTATTTTAGCTGTCTGGTGGGCTGTTTGGAAAGAGAGAAACAACAGATGCTTTGATAACATCTCAAATCCAGTAGAGGTTATAGTCTCAAATGCTAAGCGTATGCTGTTAGAATGGGCGGTTAACGATGTTCGTGTAAAGGAGTCTGATTTTCTCTTTCTCGGAGCCCTGTAATGTTCGCCTCCTCAGGGGACTGTGTTCCTTTTCTTTGGTTTCTTTCTCTTTTAATGAAATTTAAGTGACCTTTCAAAAAAAATAAAAAATAAAAATTCCAATGGTCCAAACTCCTCGATAAGCAATCCACATGCATCTTTCTAGCATAGGGTCTTCGAATATGCATGATCAATGACGTGGGGTCTTCAATGTAGCCCACCTAGGCCCATCTAGAGGTCACCAAGCCAAAGTGAAATTGAAGTTAATCTCCTCCTCTGGTAAACTCTGTAAAGTGCTAGGATGTCCTCATCAGCACGGGTGCAGGATCCATGCCATTCATCATGCGGTCAGCGGTGAATAATCTTTTGGACCAAACATCTGGCCTATACACTAATCAGGTGGGCCATGCTTTTAAGATAAAAGGGGCAGTTAGGAAACAGATAACCAATGATGCTGATGCAATAGATGAGTGGACCAGCCTGATATGTATGCTAGGACACATTCACATTGGGACTTACCTAATGAATCTCCACGTAAGGGGCCTATCCATATGAACGGTTGTAAATAGCATTCCTCACAAAACAAAAATCCAGTGATTTTCAAGTACCAAACTTGAAAAAATAATTGCAAGAACTAAGAAAAGTTGCTAACTACTGAGAGAGGAAAACAGCACATCATATCCCAAGAAATCAAAATGTCTGAATGAGAATCCACAATCCTGCAATACATACAAATGAAATGTGTGAACATGGTCCTTCCTAACACGTGCATAGCGTGAACATGGCTTATGAAACATTCTAAAATTATCACCATTCTAAAATGAGATCTAACTGAAAGTATGTAAACAAGCAAATGAAACATACCAACGTGCCAAAAGAGTCCCAAGTGTCGAAGGAATGATTTTCTTCATGAATAATTTTTGGACAAGTTCCAATGTGCCTCTTAAGGTGACTTGTTCCATTAGAACTTCTGCATGTAAACAATTGTTTACATTGTTTACAATGTGCCTTTTCTGAACCATCCGGTAGCTTAAGTTTTGTGAAATTACTCCAAACAGAAGATTTTAGTCTGTATGAGAATCCACAATCCTGCAATACATCCAAATGAAATGTGTGAACATGGTCCTTCCTAACACGTGCATAGTGTGAACATGGCTTATGAAACAATTCTAAAATGAGACCAAACTGGAAATGTGTAAACAAGTAAATGAAACATACCAGCGTGCCAAAAGAGTCCCAAGTGTCCAAGGACTGATTTTCTTCGCGAATACTTTTTGGACAACTTCTAATGTGCCTCTTAAGGTGACTTGTTCCACGCGAACTTCCACATGTAAACAATCGCTCGCATTGTTTACAACGTGCCTTTTCTGAACCATCTGATAGCTTAAGTTTTGTGAAATTACTCCAAACAGAAGATCTTAGCTTTCTCTTAACTGTTGTTGGCGGTGAATCATTTTCAACATCTATGGGAGTATTCTCATTCTTGTCGTTTTCACTAATCTCCAACATGTTTAATCAAATAGTTCCTGTAATAAATGCAACTTATGATAAATACAAACTAACACTAAAAATACATAAATAGATTGACCATAATTATGAAACACGTTGAAAGGATGAAAGAAAAACACATTTATTCAACTAAAAGATGACAAATATTCTATAATTATGGTTTTCTGAACTGGGGTATGCTTGGTGCGTGTCACCCACTATGAGGCCATTGTGTTAATGGTTGAGATAACCAAGCCAATGCCCACTTGTACAAATCGCGCAATAATAACATTGGCTAGACCATCATATAGCATACCCCATGTTTCAGGTTCTTTGTCCAAGCAAACAAAAATAAGAAGTACAACCATATTGCTCGTTCTTAACTGGATATACACTTCCATAGATAAGATAGTATAAGCCGCAAACAATCGGATCATACAAAATGTTCAAAACTATACAACCTAATTTTGTTTAACCATATGCCCCCAATAGTAATGTCATGTTCCAATTGACTGAAGAATACATACGCGAGACTATGAAATGGCTACTAATGTGCTAGCAAAACAATCCATCACCCTCTAAAATCATGTATTTAGCCCCTATCTCAATTTTGGATTTGTGTAATTTTTTGTGGGTCCATCATTCCTGGTCAGACGGATCTTCCAAATGGATTGGATGGAATATACAAAACATAGTGGGCCGCCCCACATGCAATCTAGAAGGTTTTTAATGGGGACTTCATAATCCCAACCGTTTACCAGGTAAGGCCAGCCTGAGTTTTAGATTTGCCTGATTATTTTGCTCCAAGAAGAAAAACATGGGCCACAAACGCTGGCCTGATTGGATGTCAATAAAATATAACAGTGGGCCCACATGTTAACTTGTACATTAAGCTTAACGCAGAAACGTTTGTAGTAGGTTGGTCCTCGTATTTCCTTATAAAATGTTGACAAGATTGTCGACATTCATACATCGGTCTCCTATAGTCGTTTGCATTGACTCATGCATCGATGGTGCTTTTAGCTTTCTACCCATTGCGTGTGTGAAAAATGAGATGGAAAAGGGGGGAGAATTGGAAGATTGGATTTAATTCATGAGAATGGTCACCTTAGGCATGGTACCAGAACTTGTTGTACCGTTGGATATTTTCCTCCAACATGCTACCTGTACAAGAAATCAGTACAGTGAGAACGGTAGGCCCCACCAGGAAGATCACTTGGGACAAAAATCAGCCTGGTGTGCTCATTAAGTGGGCCACACTGTTGGAATCAATAAACAACTGATGATTTCACTTGACATACAGTTGTGGCCCACCTCATGATCTGATCAAACTGATTTTCAAAAATGGTCAGCTTCTTGGCAGGGCCCATGTTTTCATGGCACTGATTTCCTAGAAGTGTGGGTGTTGGTAGGAAAGATGATATGGTAGCATGGTGGCATGTAGGTGATCTGGTCTCTTAATTTATTATTTCTAATACTTCATTGACGGTCCACATTAAATTATAGGAAGATCCGTGACAAATTACTCATTATAATCCTTTTTTTAAAAAAAGAAGAGGACTTCTTCGCTTTTCTTTTCTTTTTTCTTTAACTTACACCATCCAACTCTAGTTCATTCAGGTGATGAATCTTCACCTACCCGACGTATGTGTCGAAATCAAACCGTCGCCGCATGGGCGCGTCCCAACTGGACCAGTCCTGTGTCCTCATTACTCGAATTACGGTTGGACTCATTTGGAATAGTCTGGGGTTGGCCCGTTCCTGACCAAAACTGAGTCCGACTCTGGCGATTCCAATACTAACCATTTTGGAATAAAGAAAGCAGTTATCTATGGTGTAGGAAAGCACTATTGTTGTTGGTGATTATGGTGTATTAGTTTCTAATCCAAAATAAACAGAAACTAGGGCTTGAGTCATGACCCGGCGACAGATAAAATAAGTTCAACATTGATGAATCGCGTTCGAGCCGGAGTTACCGATTAGACTAAAATGTCAATTGAGCATGCACATCTAAATCTACGAGTATGTGGAACCCCTTCAAATGCACACGATTTGGTATTGTTGATAATCTAAATCATACAAACCTGTAAGCAATCTTTACAAACAAAAACCACGTACACCCAAAATAGAAGTATTTCTTTTTTCCCACGGTTTGGTATTGTGGATAATCTGAAATTCACCGGATACGAGATGCAATATGAGAGAGATAGAGAGAGACGAACCTGCTTACGGCTGCAAGGGCTGTTAATCGCCGACGGTTCCCCGCTTGGAGGAGAAATAAACGGAGGGAGGGAAAGAAAAGTCAGGTGGCTACCGTAGGAGAGAACGAAAGATTGGGGCAAAAATTAGAACTAGAAATGCCTAACGGGCCGGGCTATTTTCACGACTTTAAACGTGCTCCAAGCCCGAGCTGGCCCTAATTTACAACCTCAGCTTGGACCTGAAACACCGCCCCAAACCCGGCCCGATGCGGGCCAGCCTGGTCCATTGACAGCGCTAGATCCAGCACGTCGCCACCGGCCGGGTCCCACATTTTTGCCTTGTGTCATATCAACATTTTCTCCCACGGCAGCTTGTAGTGGTTGTTTTTCTTAAAAGATTAAAAATTAATTAATTAATTAAAAATGAGTAAAATAATGTCAGTTTTTTTAATAAATGTGGCTCATTATAATTAACACAATATCAAACCAGAGAAATAAGAAAATAAGAAATAAATACATGTGTAAGGACAAATAATCCAGATGAATAGTTAGTAGAATGCGACCATAAAGATTAATCTTCTAAATCAGGGCTTAGTTAATTGAAATCTAGCAACGTAGGGTTGTGGGCATTTAATTGCATTTAATTTAATCATACAGTATCGTAGTGATGGTGTTAAACAACGGCAATATGTGCTAAGATAAACTAGGCTAAGCTATATTATGACAAACATAAAGGATATAAATCGAGTTTCATGCGGGGGGGCCATGAGTTTTTCTTCATGTGCTCTTTTTATAGATTGTCGGGCGCCGCTAGGTTTTTTTGTTGGTACATGATCCTTCACATTTATGGCTTGTATTTTAAATAAGACAATCTCAATAAATATGAAACTATTAGTTTTTATATCTCAACTTTTTCATAGATGCTCAACTGAAGGACATTACTATATCTATATTTAAACTCCCTAAATGTGAAATCATTAGAGTCATTGTTGCATCTGAATAACCTGATTATAGCCATTTATACTCTTCTATGATCTCGCTATATTCTAATCGTGGAACTAGTGGGTCTACATACCCCAGATCCTAATCTCCTAATATCTTGATATGCATGGATATGGGCTTGATCTGTTAGTGTCAGCTATTTATTTTATTTCAGTCGGTGTTATAACCAGTCAACTTTGATAGTGGTCCGATCTTTGAATATTTGAAATCTTTGTAATCATTACGAGAGCTTCAAATGTCTTTGGAAATTTCTCCTGTTATAGAGGGTTGTGAGAAATTGCTTCACTGGGAATGTCATAATTAGACACATGAAAATATTATATTTCCTTGGTAGGTCTTTATAGATGTGTCAGGTATGCTATCTCAATATCATGCCATAAAATTACGACAACGTGTCATCCATCGTTATGATCTTCTAAAGGTGTGCGTATGATTCTATGCCACCACATTAACAATAGAAGATGTATCGCCGAAGGAATTGCAGGAGAAGATATATTTGGTTACAAGTATGGTTTTGCTCATACTGAACACAGTGTTGACAAGTGATGACATCTTATTAGTCCATGCCGATAAGTCAAAACAGGCATAAACAATTTGAGCCGTCTTTTTTCTATTTAGTATCATAAATAAGGTCTATAATCCCATAATCATGCTTTATTGATGGTCTTATCCTTTGATTTTTATATATAAATAAGAGTTATTGAAATTTTCCTTATAATTCTCCTAAACTAGCATGCATAGAGTGATGTTTATGATTTGTGCAATTCCAATAAACATGAGGCTACATGTAACCAAAGGTATGTATTTCATTTACATATGTGATTAAGAAATGCAAGTGTGTCAAAGTAGTACTCAACTTTATGTTTGATTGAACGTCAATGCCTCCATGACGAAACAACTAAATAAGACTAAATTGTAATATCCATCTATCATTCTAACCATTGGTCGTAACAACGATCAAATGATTTGTAAAAGGTGCAAGGGTTAATCCTTCCCCATCAGATTGTCATATCTTCGGATCCATTGAAATGCATGGAACCCCTAACTATGGGGCCCGAAATGATGTATGTGATTACATCCATACCATCCAATTGTTTTGAAAACTCATTTTAGAACATCATCCAAAAAATGAAGCAGATCCAAATCTAAGGTGGACTATAATATAGGAAACAATAGTAAATGACTATTAAAAACTTTTTGTGGGCCACCAAACATTTGGATTAAGGTGATATTTGTGTGGTGTCTTCAAATATATCTTTGTGACCTTATCAGTAGGTTGGATGGTAAATAAACATTATCATGAACTCCATGAAGCTTTTACCAGTGGACATTCAATCACGGTCATTTCCTATGGTGTAGTCGACCTAATATTTGGGTGTGCTTCATTTTTGTGATCATGCCCTCAAGCGAGCTTTCAAAATGGTTAGATAATGTAGATTTAAGGCAAATACATAAACATCTACACTAAGGTCCCCAACTTTGTCAAAAAATTGAGAGGTATAAAATGTATTAGACTTATGGGTTTCATCTATGCCCTCCATGATGCAGATCTAGGGGTGTACATCGAACCGGTAGAATCGTGAAACCAGATCGAAATTGATCCAACGGTTTGGTTTAGTCTGGTTTTAAAATGCACCGATTCTAGTTCCAAAAAATAAAGAACCATTTAGTATGGTTCGATTCCGATTTAGGGGTATGTAGAACCGAACCGAACCGTGAAACCGAACTTGAAACCAAATCAAGAATCAAACCTAAGTTTGTTTTAAAAAAAAAAAAAAAAAAAAATCCTAAGTCTAACCCAACCCTGCTGCCTGCGTGTGGCTACCCCTGCCCTGCCCTCTCTCTCTCTCGATCTTTGTTTTCCACAGAGGCCAATTAGGTTGGATTTTAAAAAGCCCAGAACCGAGGAATCGAGCCGGAACCGAACTGGTTTTCACAGTTCGATTTCGATTCGGTTCCAGGGTGCCAATGGTCCAGTTTTGGTTTTAAAATTCTTAAAATCGTATGGAATGGTTCGGTTCCGATTTCACCCCAGAACCGGACCAAACCGACCAATGTGTACCCCTATGCAAATCAAAGACTCAAGTGGATCACACGGTGAGAACTTTACTCCTACCATTCAAAACTTTCTGACAGAAATTTTGGATCAATATGATATTTATGTTTTCCTTTCCTTGAGGGTTATATGACCTTATGAATATGTTGGATGGCAAATAAAGATAATGGTGGCCAATTGGAAGGTTTCAATGGTGAGTTTCATTATCATCATTGCTTACTGCATGGCAGTCACTTGAGCATGGTAGGAGTCTAATTTTCAGACTCATACTCTAAAATGATTTTTTAAAAAGTGGACCACGTGGACTTAGCGGGGCTAGGACGCAATCCGCCCCCACCTTGGTCGAGAACAGATTGGGTGAGACCTAGCATCACCTAAGAAGGTGCGGCTCTTAGTGTGGGGCTCACCTCAATGTATCTATTATATATCCATGCTGTCCATCCTTTTTTACATATCATTTTAGTGCATGAGCCAAAAATATACAGTAAATCCAATTATCAGCTGGACCATACCATGGGAAAAGGTGGTGATTGACCATTAATAGGCTACAGAAGTTTTGGATGTAGCAGATATTTGTTTCATCCCTTTATTCAGGCCCACGCGATCTTATCAATGGATTAGATGGAAAATAAACACTAATAAAATATTAATGATAGCCCTGAGAAGTTTTTAATGGTAGAGCAGTCAATTTCCACTGTTTCCTGGATTATGGTCCAGCTGAGATTTGGATCTTCAGTTTTGGGATCATGCACTAAAATGATATGTAAAAAGGACGGACGACGTGGATACAGAATATATATATATATATATATGTTAAGGTGGGCCCCACGGTAAGGGCCGCACCATCTTGGGTGAGGCTGGGTCTTACCTCACCCGGAAACTCGTAACAGGAGGTGCATTCAATCAACAGGGTGGGTGCCAATATCAATAGGCAAAAGAAAATGCAGGGGCCAGAAGCTGTCTGTACGTGCTTTGGTTCGGGCGCGGATTATCTACTGAGTCGTTGAGCAGCTGGACTCACTACAGTAGTGACGTCACCAAATTCTCAGGGCAGGAATTAGGTAAGGTGGGATTAAAAAACATACTTATTACTTAGGGCAGGGGTTTTCCTTATTACCACGGGATAAGCTTAATTTCATACTATGTTTGTAATTTAGTTGTATATTAAATGAATATAACCATCATCATTTGAGATTAGGGAGAGTAATACATGTGCTATGTTCAAATGGTTCATCTATTTTGTAACCTAATTTAATACATGACTTAAAAATGACGCAGATCCATATTCAATCTCACCTGCTTTCTATGGTGGGGTACACTCGAGCTTTAGATCTACCTAATTTTTTGGCCATGCTATAAAATGATCTCAAAAAATGGGTGGACGGTGTGGATATAGTCCATACATCATGTTGAGAACATCATGGTGAGACCTACACGACTTGCTAACATTGAGTGGAATTGGCACGGGAACGATGCAATTCAAAGCTACAGCGGACCCCAGCACAAAAGATGGTGGTGATAGTAGAGCCCACCGTTAAAAGCTTATGGAGGCCACGAAAGTTTTAGATCAAGCTGATATTTGTATTTTGCCTTCTTTCATATCTTTTTTAACCTTTGTACCGGTTGGATTTCAAATAAATATTATGATGGGCCTTAGGATAGTTTCCACGGTGGGAATCACTCTCGCCACTGTTTTCTGTGGTGGGGTCTACTACAGCTTTTTATTTGCCTCATTATTGGGCTCATGCCTAAAATTATATCTCAAAATGGATGGACGGTGTGATAAAACACATACATCATAGTGGGGTCCACAGAACTTGGTGACGTCACTTCAGTAGCCAACTCAATGAGCATCTAATCCGCGTCCCTTTGGTTCGGTGAGATTGGTTCGCCTTCCGCGCGTTATTTATAATGGAGTCCGTTTACCTCTGTCGCAACATAATAGATTCAGTGTGTGTCGCCACCGATAAGGGCCCACATGGTCAGATGCTACCGTGATCTGAACCGTCTTTTTTCTATTTAGTATCATAAATTAGGTATATAATCCCATAATCACACTTCATTGGTGGTCCTATCCTATGATTTTTAGATCTGAATGAAAGCCATTGAAAATTTCCTTTGAATTCTCTTAAATTCGTCTATATAGAATGATGGTTATAATCATCGTTTTTCAGAATTTCTTCTATAGCTCCTATATCGTAGAGTGGACAGTTCCGATCATCGAAAATCTAAGCATGTGGCTCGAGTAGGCAGCCACACATGCAGGATTCGTAGTCGCGACGGAGGAAAAACGACCTCTCCCCCCTCTCATCGAGCGGCAGTTGGTGTAAAAGGGTAGTTCTGAAAGCAAGCTGACAGCCTATTGAGTAAACTCTCTGATGTCCACCGTGATATAAGTATTTTATCCACTCCGACCATCCATTTTACCAGATAATCTTAAGCCTTGATTTAAAAAAATGAAGCATATCCAAAGATAAAATGGACCACACCACAGGTAATGGTGTCAATTGAATGCATGCAATTGAAGAATTCCTGGTCAGCCCATAAGTTTTTGATTAGGCTGATATTTGTGTTTTACTCTGTGTGATCTTATGAACAGGTTGGATGACAAATAAACATAACTGTAAGCCTTAGTAAGATTTAACGGTGGAAATCATTATTCCCACTGTTTACAGTGGTGTGGTCCACTTTAGGTTACAACATCCTTCAATTTCGGGCTAAACACCTTTAATAAGCTGGAAAACAGATGGACGGCATGGATAAACCACATACATTCACGGTGATCCCAAACGGACTTTACTTAGTACCATAAAAGCACCCTGAGTAACTCAGTACGCAATTCGGTTTCGGTCGGAAAGGTGTGTTATGGGTGGACGGTTTAGATCACCGAAAATCTAATCAAGTGAGCCTCAGAAGGCAGCAACACACGCTGGAATCTTAGTCGACGGAGGCAAAACAAAGTCTTCGCATTCTTCACAAGCCGCGGTTGGTGTCCAGGCCTAATTAGGGCTGAAAGTTGGGCGGGTTCAACCCGTCCAACCTGTGACCGACCTGATATTGGGTTGGGCTCAGGAAGGATATATCGGGCCGATCTTAAGCTTGGGTTATACAAACTCCAACCCGACAAAACTTGGGTTGGGTTCGGGTTGAGGTCTCGGGTTGCCCGACCCAACTCGAATCCGATCATGATATATAAATTATTTATAAATTATAATTGAGTGTTGATAGTTTGTGTCGAAGGCATACTAGTAATGTCGAGTCTCATTTGTCCACATCATTTCCAAGGACTCAAGCTAACAAGATATGCTAAATTTCTCTACCAAATAGACTTTGTGCTATGCTACATGACTTTTAAAGTAGTTGTCTTATACTTTAGTTTGTTTTTTTAAAGAAAAAAAATGAAGTTCTTTATAATAAATAATCACATATATAATTAATAAAATTACATATATAAAAAATAAGCCCTATATTGAAATATGATAAACTAATGTAATAACGAAAATATTAGCACGTATATACCCGACCAACCCGATCAACCCGACTGAGCCCGCTTGGGTTGGGCTTGGGTTGAGAATTCCCAACCCGAGATTGGGTTGGGTTGGGTTAGGATTGAGGTATAGGAACCTTGGGTTGGGTTAGGGTTGAGCAACCCGACCCAACCCGCCCGACTTTCAGCCCTAGGCCTAATCCTACGTAACGTAGATAGGCCCAAACATGTCCAGATCAAAGAGATTTAATATGAATAAAAAGACCTTGTCATTTAACATGTGAACAGTAAATCTGTCATAACTTTTAATACAGATATCGTTATGGGAAACACGGCATATGAATTTTGATTAGAATAGGTAATCCGAGGTGATCCGACCATGGTGGGTTCGGTTTGTCCATTTCACAAGAAAAGACTGTTTTAAGTTCAAAAATGAAATTTTAAAATATTATTATTATTTTAAGTAATTTCAATTTTTATAGTATTTATTTATTTTTAGAGTTTTAGAATTTCATCTTTTCTTAAAAATTACTTATAATCATGGTTTTTCTAGCAAAAATTATTTAAATATTTTACTGTTAGAAATTAAGTTTTAGAAGAATTTTACTAGAATTTGGACTTTTATTAGGGTTAGAATTTTACAATTTTGATTTTTTTATATATTAATGGTGTAATTAAAAAATTAGACATTATTAGACAATTATTCAATAAAATTATTAGAGTTTTCTCTCTTTTTATCAACTATAGATTCAAGAAACTACGGATTCAAAGTTTTAATCAATTGAGGAATATGATGAACGTCCTCTCCACTTTCCCATGCCTTCCCTGCTTCAAATGAATGGCCCATGACTAAGGTGGGCCCTGCATGATGGATGACCTGCATCAAAGGTGGAGCCATACAATGAACAATCCACATCAAAAGTTGGCTCTACATGATGGACAGTGGATGTGAGGAGAATCAAATAGACTTTTAGAATAATTACTTTTGATGTTGGAAATCAAATATACTTTTATACTTTTGGAATGATAAGTATGTTATTTGCTAAATATACCAATCAGCTCATTAATTAAAAATTAAAATGAGCTACTTATGGCATAAATAATTTATATAAAGTAATTTACAATCCAAACACCCCCCTTACAACTCTTTTGGTGGTAGTAGGGCGGCAGCGCACTACGAGCATGTGTACCTCATACCTGTCTCATCTCTCATGGTACATGGGGTGGAGAGAGCTTTGATACTCTAGTAAATTATGATGGGTGATACGTAGCAACTCAAAAATTACTTGGAAATTGCATACGTGGCATATTGATAATTCAAATTATGAGTCCCACTTTAAACGCATCGCTACAAAATTAATGCTTGTCTAACCATTTGAATTGGTGGGCTATTGTTGTCTGAAAAGTATGGAACGGTCTTATTTCGTGGGCAACAGGATTGAGATTTAAATGAAGGCTTGTTTGGGTGCTTTGTAAATGGAGGCAAATGAAATGCATATGAAATTCAAATACTCCGTTTGGATGGTAGTAAATGAAGTGCGTCTGAAATTCAAATATTCTATTTAGATGGGAGTAGATGACAAGAATTTTAATGTATTGGTTTAATATATTTATAGAAACATATGTGATATTTCAAATCAACTTTAATACTCCAAATAAGTGCACATACAGGGAATTTAACAAAATGATTGTAATAGGCCCATTGAAATATACGTTGTAACCACAAATGAGGAAATTTCGAATCTTGAGTGGGCCCCAAATGTAAGGATCACAAATAAGTAACTTGCTAACGTTTTTTTAACAATCTATTTAGATAGCCAACATTTGAATAGTTTGGATCATTCTATTTGCATGATCTTAACAATGTAGCAAATAATTGAATTGTTTTAGAGTATCATCAAGTGCTACATATATAGTGGATATGTGTTTGACAGCACCTTTATTTACTTGTGTTATTCTCAAAGGAGCTCGAAAATAAATTTCACCCCATTTACTTACAAATCCTTGAGGAGAGGATTTCATTTTCAGGTCATTTACTCCCATTTCATTTATTTCTCATGCATTTGCTTCCAAGCAAACACACCTCAAATATCATTTACCTCCATTTACTCCCATCCAAAGCAACATAGCTTCCCCAATTCAGTCAGTTTAGAATGAGACAGATAACGCATGCAACGTGTGCTATCCTTGCAAACCCACGTATCATGTGTTGCATTCTGCCAGTATCACATTAACATCCCAACGGTGGAAACTTATTATTATTATTTCTCCAGATCCCTTCCCAAAATTCAGGCTATTCAACATTTAAATTCACAGGTAGGTTCCTATTTCAGAAAGAAAAATCAGATGCACCAAAACCCAGATGAGTCATATCATGAGGAACAAGTTGACAAGGTGCGCCCACCCTTGATTTCACAGGGGCCTTCCACAAATGCAAAGCCTCCTGATTTTTGGCCTACCCCATCATCCAGACAAAACCAAGGGTCTCTCTCTCTCTCTCTCTCTCTCTCTCTCTCTCTCTCAATCGGGATTGCACGTAGATGTTTGAAAGCCCATAATTTTTTTCCAAAAACACTCCTCTCTCTCTCACCAAAAACTCCAAAACCTAATGTCCCAGACAGAAAAACCCTAACCCTAGCCATGGAAATCCTAAATCCATCCAAACCCTCAAGATCAGCATTGAAGGGGGAACACGATGAGTGCTATGTCAAATGCATCCCCATCAAGAAACGCCGTGCCATGTTATTCCAGAAGCTACTCCATCACAAGGGACTCAAATCATCCAACCCTACTTCGGTGGCCTCCACCACCTCCTCCATCACAAGGGACTAAAATCATCCAACCCTACTTCGGTGGCCTCCACCACCTCCTCCGACCCCTCAAATCCAAGCCCAGCCTCCTCATCAAGGCCTCCCAGCTCAAGCACGAGCTCCTCAAGATCATTGGGAGTTTTTGTCCATAGCCCATCCACATTTTGGTCCCCCAGATTAACAGTCGTGATCGCAGATCGAGCTTGGGCTGGGCCCTGTAAAAATATGCCAGGCCGAACTCAGGCTAGACTATTTTGGGCCGAAACGGTGTGAGGCCAGGATTGGACTTTACGCTGCACAAAATGGGACAAGCTAGGATGACAGAGCTTCACCCAGCCCTAACCTATCCCGTTGACACAGCTACCCAAAATGCACCATCCCAAAATGTTAGGCATTTTAAATGTTAAGGCCCTGTTTAGCAGACTCATAAAAATGAGTTCATCTCATTTAAATCAACAGTAATAAAATAATGTGTTCATTAGTGTCGGGTCAGCTCGAAGACTTGATCCAACTCAATATTTAATAATTATATATTACCATATAATTATAAAAATTATATCTGAAATTGTTAATTTTCATATAAGTGCCCGTTTGGTAGCCACTCTTGAAAAAAAAAAAAAAACATTGATGCATATTTCTAAGAAATAGAAAACCGAAGATGAGACCTATATGATGGATTACTGAGATCAGTAAATGGACCAACCATTTTCAGTCCATGATTGAATTCTTAGGATCAAGTATTGTAGGAAATTCATGAATTCAAATGATCCCACTATGACTCAGGTAATTTGGATTTAACTTGGACTGTCCATTGCTTTCTGTGATCCACCTAGCATGATCTAGGTCATTAATGCATAAAAGGTACCACACAATCTTAAATTTCCAAGAACATGTACATGCAAAAAAGAGTAATGCGGGACCCACCGTTATGTTTTGTGTAACATCCATCAGTTGTCCCAGCTTATGTTAGGTTATAAGCCCAAGAAATTGGCAGATTCAAAACTCGAGTGGGCCCCAACACAGAAAACAGTGGGGATGGAAATGCCCACCATTGAAACCTTTCTGGGGCCCACCATGACATTTATATGCCATCCAGTCCGTTCGCAAAAGGAAGACCAGAACACAAATATGGGCCGGAGACAACTTCTGTAGGCCCCTAGAAGGTTTGGATGGTGGGCGTTCAATCCTTCTTTTGGTGTGACCCACTTGATCTGCCTCATTTTTGGGCTCACCTCTTAACATGAGCTAAATAAACGGATGGATGCAGTAGATTCACACCGAAATTCTGGTGGGCCCCACAACACTTCGGGTGCATGTCACCTTGCAAGTCATCATTTATGCATCAAAACCAACGAAGTATCAAGATGGGATATATATATATATATATATATATATATATATATATATATATATATATATATATATAGCGGAACGCTCACCTGCTAACCGGTTCGTACGTACTACGTACGAACTTGTTTGAAAACCCATCATACGTGATTTGGGTCCAAATTCTGAACCGTTCATGTGAAACAGCACCTCGTGAAACCCCCCAGGCCGAAGTTTTACTTTGATCTAAAACTTGATGGGCCATGAAAAATGAAAACAATTTCCTCCCTTGATTCGCATTTCTCTTTGCTCTGGCCCAACAGAATTTTAGATTGGGGTGAAAATTTGTCACATGAGGTTTCATGGAATTCCGCATCACATGAACCGTTCAGATTAGACACCCATGGCACGTGTGCAAAGGTGCACACGTGCGTAGGTGCGCAGGGGAGCATGACTCTCTCTCTCTCTCTCTCTCTCTCTCTCTCTCTCTCTCTCTCTCTCTCTCTCTCTCTCTCTATATATATATATATATAGAAAAAAAAAAAAAAACAATAGCAATGTCAGATGCAGACAAAGGCATGTACAAAACAAACCCCAACAATATCTTATGAAAGCTCAATTAAAACAATAGAGAAACATGACATACTACATTAAGATCCCCCCAAACCAGCTCCTTATATTAGAATTATAACTGAAAGTCCACCTTCATGCAAGCATGAGCGAATTTTCTTGTATCATTCTAGCTCCGCTGACTCAAAACCATCAACTCTTTATCTGAAATAGTAATTCCCCAAAAACATTCATGTATATCGTGACTACCACACATGAAATTTCGTTACAAACCAAATTTCTAGAAGCAACTAAAGTCTTAGATTCGACCTATACATCTATCTCATTGTAAAGTGAGTTTCCTATATTATTCTACATCAATGAAAGTGAGTTTCCTATATCATTCTACATCCATGGAGATAAAGCTATTAAAAACTCTGCTAACACTATTACACACGAAATTTTGGTTAAAACTGAATTTCACCATTCCCCAATTAAAAAGAACTTCAAAACAATAGACAACAAGTATCTCCCATTCAGTATTTACAGATCGTCTACAATCAATATCTTTAAGATACCTTAAGCTTGATTGGTAAGCAGCCATCAAAGAGAACTCCAGAGGCACATCTCCACCTTTTCCATCCAGCTTGAATTCTATGAGTAACATCCTTCTCAATGTCTTTGCTCTCATGAATTATCAACCCAAGATAACGAAAACGATCATGTTTTTTTCTTTTACTTCTTGGTCTGCTATCTTAACTACTTCCCCATTTCCACTCTTATTGCTACTAAGAATGCATTCCATATACTCAATTTTAATCCAACTAATATTAGAACCTTTAGATTCTAAAGCATCCCTCCATAGTTCTAGCTCTGTGTTTACCCCCTCCTTGTCTCATCAATCGAAACAGTGGCATGTGCAAACAACATATACCATGGACCTCTTCTTGCCTGGCACAAATATTTTTTGGAGGGGCTTGATATATGTTACAGATTTTATTGCAGAATTTTGATCACCTACCTCTAATCACTTGAGGCTGCATTTGCTTGTCCTGACTTTTGAGCAGGAAGGATGCTTTATGAGCCAAATTAATCCGTTGCATTTCAGTCCAACCTGAAAAAGTAATAATAATGATAATAATGGACATTGATTTGGGTGGAAAAGGCTGAGAAATAGGATCCTGCATAATGCACCTCCTAAAACATGTGCTGCCCATGCTCACAATGGCAGCAATAACCATCAGTTCTACTGAAATATCGCATCCGCTTGCAATTTTGAGTATGTTGGCCTAAGAGAATAAGCTGCTCCAGGACTTCGAATCCAACCACCCATGGTTCAGACACAGACCCCCCACTCCCCCACCAACACCAACAACTCAACCCTGACATGGGCAAGAGCCAGCATATGTATTGCAATGCTTAGTTGAGACTTGCTGAACAAGTCTATCTGAGTCGCCGAGTCTAAAAACCATGCAACCACCTAGTCACAGTAGTAGCAGCAAATATTGCTACTTAGCAGCCTCTTCCAAATCAATTCTTTGATAAGGCATGTCTGTGAGCTTTTTGATATCTGGCTTGGGAAGGCCTTGAGTCACCCTCACTTGGACCAATCTGCCTCTGACATCAATTGTTGGAAAATTTTCCATCCTCCAATGGAACTCATAAGAAGCCTCCCATGCATCAATACCACATGTTCAACTGAAAACTGCATCCAAAAGAGACATTTAGCAAAATATAAAATCACCCATTGAGTATGTGCATAGACCACAAGTATACCTAACAAAGTCTTATTGAAAGCATAAAGCCAAGCATATGTATCACAATACTCAGGTGAGATTTGCTGAAATGATCTTGTTGATTAAAATCCAAAGGCTCAACCACATAAAACTTTTATTATCAAAACTATTTAGGACGAGCATGGAGCAACCTATCCAATCTTCTTCTTTTTTAACAAAAGAGAGCTTCGAGACATCTATTCTAAGTTTCCCTGTCTGCTAACATAATTCTGGACGAGCATGGAGCACCTATCCAATCTTCTTCTTTTTTAACAAAAGAGAGCTTCTAGACATCTATTCTAAGTTTCTATGTCTGCTAACATAATTCTACCCATCAATTCGATGCCAATAATCAATAGTTGCAGCAAACCGCTCCTCTCACATGAAAGACCACAAACGTTGAAGATTTGATTGAGGGCATGAGTCAACAGAAGGCAGAAAAGCCAACCAAGGACTCAGAGTCACCCAACCAGGCCATGGGCTTGGTTACTGATGGTGGTGGTGGTGGTGGTAGGTCTAATGGGTCTAGCAAAAGATGGTGGACAATTTTCTAGGTTGGAGGATTCTAAACTAAGACTGAAAAATGATGATGATAGTGTTGGTTCCATGGATCTGATGGATCTCCCCATGGAAGGTGGATGCCCAAAAATACTCTAGAATGGAGATCCAAACTCAACCAAGAATATATATATATATCTTGATCTGGCTGGTTAAGCCACCAAGTCTCAAGCTATCCTGGTTTGAAACCTGTGCCAAAGGCAATAAGAAAAACAGAGCAGGAAACCTCTTATTTTACAATCAGCAACAGTGGCAGATGCATGCAACAGATTAGAAAACAGGAAGCAAGAAACCTAGGTACTTGCAGGTGGAAACAGGTTTTTGATTAACTAGATAGTGCTTGAATAGAAATGTGGAAATACTAATACCAATCTGATCTTCATCTTCTTCATATTTCGATGACTGCCCTACCACCTACTTTCTAGTCAAGTTCCATAGCCATGTACACTTGTTTCCTTGTTCTTGCATCTTAACATCATCGCCATCTTTCTCTTTTATCTACACCACCCAGCATTTGTGTTCCATATTAGCCAAAATTAGGAAGTGAACATGATCGATAGAATTTCATGCTAAGGTGGGATCAAAGTTGAAGAGTTTAATTTAGAAAATAACGTAAAAACAAGGAGAAATCAGACTCATCTACATATTTTGCGAAAGTTATCCCCCAATCTTTATGAAATTTTTATATTGTTGCTTGCTTCAAAAAATGATTGAAAAAACCACAACCCATTGTGGAACCCTTTTTTTAAAATTTTTAATGACGCCAGGGTGCCCCGCCCCTTTAAGGCCAGACTATTCCCTGCGGATGCATGCAATCACCCGCCAACGACGTGCATCAGGTAATCCACGGGGAGGGGAATCCCATTGTGGCATGTATAAGCTCTGCAAAAACATAGTTTCCAAAGGAAAAAAATGGAAGCATTATAGGAATCGCCATATCAATTTCCGAGTAAGTTAGGCATGCATATAACACATGTTTTCAGTTAATTTACTAAATAGTTTGTTTGGGTGTGCCACGAAATCGTGATTTTGGGGCTTCTGAAACATACTTAATTTGGTGTTTCGGCAGTGCAGAAATCAGAATCCGCATTAAGGGGTGCTGTTTTCCCGCTTTTTCCACCTCAATCACCATTACAAGACTTGGACAGACTTGTTCTTATCTAAATCACGATTTGGCAAGCACGTCCAATCTGCTTTTGGAATCACCAACACCCAAATGTACCCTTAAAATCGTGTAGATGGTTTGGCTGCAGTGTATATAAGACCCTAAAATTGTTTAGATGGTTGACTGCAGTGTGCAAATGACCAGTTCAGGAGTTGCTTAGCTTGCTTTCAGCTTTATATCCATCCAGGAAAATAAATGTGGCCAATATATGCCATCATTCAACAGGCCTACGCTAGCTATCTCCATTATCTTCTTGTTTGTCAGATGTATGCTTGGTGTGAATGGCAGATGAAATCTGTACTGCATCAGATATAAGCCCTCCCTTAATTCATCATTTACCAAAGATAATCCACATGGTAAATGCAATTGAAATGCATGCAAATAGCAGTAATTCAGATCCACTGGCTTTGATCGTCACAATATCACGTGACTGCATGCATCTCAGCTTAGCAGTTCATACCAATTAGACTTCCCATCAACTCTAGGTAGTTTGACCATCTTCGCCACTGTCATCATCATCATAGACTTGTCCCAGAATTTACTAAGACAACACTTAAATGCAACATTGGACTACCAACCTTCATTTTGTCATCTCTTGCGTTTATGAGTTTTCCATTGCTTTAGTATATATTGGACCACCTCTTTCAGCGTCGCCTTCCTTCCCTCTTTGAAATTCCATAGCTCCGGTATGGCATATCGCCCACTAGGGTTGTATTCATTCATCTCCATCAAAGCTGTAGCTACACACTTGAAAACCTCATCACCCCACTCATTCTTTAGTTCCTTTAACTTTTCATCATCCTCATCTATTATTTCCTGCACCAGATAAAATCATTTTCCACATAAACCTTGGCATGATAATAATAATAATAATAAGTGCGGACAGATATTCTTGAGAGTCAAGTTAGAGAGAGAGAGAGAGAGAGAGAGAGAGAGAGAGAGAGAGAGAGGGGGGGGTTAGCATTATCAAAATAAAAGGTTGGGATGTAATCGAAATCAGAACACAAGTCCCTACAACAAGGAAAATAGGCTTCTAGACCCTTAGAACTCGTTTGGATCGTAAATCGTTTTGCTTAAGCTACTTAGGCCTTAAGTACCTTATCTTGGTTTCTACTTATCCAACAGATAAGTATGTCCGGTAAAAAGAACATACTTACCAACCAAAAAAGTAGAAAAGTTTGTTCGGTTTCCTACGTTACATACATAATGTGGATTGCCCATCATGCAAAGCCCAACTTTGAAGTGGGCCTCCATCATGTGCGGCCCACCTCCGATGTAGGCCATTCATCATAAAGGGCCAATCTTTGATGTGAACCGCTCATTACGTGGGGCCCACCTTGATGTGGGACATCCATCTCATGGGGCCCACCATCAATGTTGATTGTCCACCATGTGGGGTCCACATTCAATGGACATAACTCATCAAGTGGAGCCTACGTTTGATATGGACCATCCATCGTGTGGACCCCACCTTTGAAGTGGGCTGTCCATCATGCAATGCCCACCTTTGATGTGGCCATTCATCATTAGTGGTTGAACTTTGATATGGACCATCCATTCCGTGGGGACAACCTTGATGCTGGTCATCCATCATTTGGGGCCCACTTTCAATGTCCACAGCCCATCATGTGGGCCCCCCTTCTAAGTGGGCCGTCTAGCATACGGGTGTCACTTTGGATGTGGGCCATTCATCATTAGGTGCCAACCTTTGATGTGGACCATCCATTATGTGGGCCCACCTTGACGCAGGTCATCCATCATGTGGGGCCCACCTTGACGCTTGTCATCCATCATGTGGGGCCTGCCCTTGATGTCGACCATCCATCGTGTAGGCCCCACATTTGATGTGGACCGTCCATCAGGCTTTGATATAGACCGTCTATCATGTGGAGAGATGAGAGCGAGAGAGAGTGAAAAAGTTAAAAGTTAAAAAGGCAATAATTTTTTACTTGTAGCTATAAGTAAGTTTAAGCTAATAAGCTACTTTCACAAAGGTGGCTGACAACCTAACTTCTTTTTTTTTTTGTAACTTATTTTCTACCATAAGTTTTTTTTTTAAAAAAAATAACTACTTCAAACAAGCCCTTAGTATGACAAAAGGGCTCCCAAGTTCCTAACATAGAATATCTCAACCATTTTCCTTGTTTACCTTTAAAAAACGAAAAAACAAAAAAAATATCAAAATTAAAATCCCACCGTCCCTATGCATCCGCACAATGGAATCCAAATCAAAATTACATTGGAATCAAGGTGATTTTGAATCCTAGGTCGTGTTTTGTTGAAATGCACTAGAATCCAAATCTTCCGTTAGGGCGTTTGTATTTGGAATGCATAGGAATTCTTCATTATATTCATAGGACCTGGATTTGATTGATTAAATCAACTTTTATATCCCAAATTTGTGTGTGTGTGTGTGTGATATTTGATAGAGTGATTGTAATAAGCCCATTCAAATATATACATTGGCCAAAAATGTGGAAATTTGGAGCCTTGAGGTGGGTCACAAACATAAGGATCATAAACAAGTGAGTCACCGGCGCTTTTTAACCGTCCATTTAGATGATGTCCAACAATTGGATGGTTCAAATCATTCTATTAATGTGATTTTAGTGATGCAACCGATAATTGAATTGTTTTGGGGTATCATCAACGTGTCACGTTTACCGTGGATTAGTAGTCTAGTAACACCTTTATCACACACGCGACTCTCTTGCCTATAAAAAAGAGCCAAAAAAGGCATTTCACTTGGATTACATTGGAATCTTAGCATTTTGCTGAGATTTCAAAACACAACAAAAGGGAGCATTTGATATACCTCCGATTCCATTTACCTCCAAATCTAGGGCTGCCAAATGCAAAAAGTTGCTACTTGGATTTGAAATACACCCATTTACCTCCAAATCTAAGGTGCCAAATGACCCATTAGTATCTATTCCAAAAATAAAATAAAATTTTACGGAGATCTTTTTCGAGGTTTTGAACACAAGTATTGATGGGTATATTTGTTTGTCCCAAAAACAATATAATATGGTGTGTGCACTGGATTCATGTAGGACTACAAGGCCTCGTATAAGCCAAAAAAGATTTTGGCCCAAAAAATAAAAAATTGTAGGGAAAATAGGAAACATGTAAAACACCAGAATCTCTCTTTTTTATGCTTTAATATGTATTCAATGATGTATCAGACCAATCCTTGATAAGAACATCATGTCAACTTGACCTGTTGAAAGTCAACCAAACAAGCCTAATTGAACACAAATAAATCATGACTCGATGAATTAGGGCCCATCAACATACATCAAAAAGAGGATGGAAAAAAAAATGAAAGAAAAGGTTTTCCTCCCAATTTTTCCCAAAATGATTTATTCCACTTCAATTAATTGAATCTCGCTCAAATCTTGTGCTTTGGTCCAAAAACAGGCCTAGATCTAGTATATAATGAGTTTCCCTCATGGTTGAAATGAAGAATTGAGTGAAAAAACTAGAGAAAAGTTGAAATTTTCCAAATGGGGCCTTATGGCTGTAGTGGCCCTATATCAAGCAGCAATATGGCCTTTATTGGCTGATACAGAGATAGCTGATACGGTTGCAATGAGGCCATATCTTAAACCAAAAATTTCAAAATCATGATCTTTTCATGAATATTCAAATTGGAGGAACAAGATTCATGTAGCTAACCCCAATTAGTTGGGACAAGGCTTAGATGATGATGATTCCTATTTGGAACATTAGTAAAATGTGTGCATGCACAAAAGAGGATTCAATGCCATGTGGAGCCGTACAACAGATAAATCTTAACAAACACATTATGCCCATGCATAAATGCAATGTAGTATGTAAACAACTAAAGACAGCTATGGCAGCATGATAGGAGTTGCAATGCTCGATATATGAAATACACACACCTCCTGCTTATCTCCAACTGAGACCACCTTGTAAGGATGCCATGCTGGATTTTTTATATAGTCTTCCCATAGTGAACATAACTCCATCGCTTTAATTTGTGCTTCTTCTCCTGAAAACTTCAGTGAACAAGCCGCCTGGAATGGTTTTTTATCGAGCTCGCCCATTCTTTTGATGCCAATCAATGCACGGCCACTCAACTTCTCTTTCAAACCCTATAAGGCAAGGCAAGGTTCCCCATGAGTTTTTTCTTTTGTTTGTTTCTTTTTCTTTTTCCTTTTCTTTTCTCCTCTTTTCTTTTTTCTTTTTTTTTGTTTGTAAAATTGAACAAGCTGTCCTCTGTTAGAGACAACAGATTACATTATTACTTGCTTGTAGTTTCTAAAATTAAATTTGTGCACAGCTTCAAAGGGGGGAAAAACATACAGTAATTAGTTCTCTTCGTGCGTCCTGCAGCTCGTCATTGCTCGCACGTTCTTTGACCATGAGAGCCTGATTGAGACTTTCCAGGTCTTCCATTTTTCCTTCTTTCTCTTCCAGGTCTTTCATCATTTCTAGCATCTTCTTCTTAGCCACATCGTCGCCTTCTTCCATATGCTTCATTACTTGTAGCTTCCCTTTCAGTTGCTCAATTTCCAACTCCAATGCCTGTTTCTGGTCCAATTTCTTTTCCAACTGAAGTATTTTATTCAGAGCAGCTTCTTTTTCCCTCTGTGCATATTCCCAATCAAATGAGAAATAACGTGAATTCTAGAATTGGCATAGAAATCTGTCTTAGGACAAAATTTATCCAAGATCCAAGCAACCCACCTCTTGCTCTTCTACCAGCCTCAAGACATTCTCATGTGTAGTTACTAAAAATCTACACTGATTGGAATCCATCGGATATGATGACAAAGGCCATTCCAATGGAGAAGCATGAGCTCTGTAAAAGCCCGACTGGTATGTGTGCCAGGTAAGTATCTGTCTTCAGTTGGTTCCCTCCTCATGTGTCAAGAGGGGTAGATTGTTGGGAATCCTTCCCCATGTGGAGGTGAGAGTTGCGTGTGGACCCAAAAGTGCCTTGCACCTGTGAGGCCCGAGTGAAGGGCATTTTGGTCCTTTTGTCTTGGCACCCTTTTTTTGTTTTAGATAAAGAAAGAAAAAAAAAAAAAAAAAAAAGGCATTTGAGACAGTCATACATAGAAAAATTCCAACAATATTTTGGGAGTTTCTCTTAGAGAAAAGAGGAATTTTTTTTTTTTCAAGGAAGGAGAGCAAGGTATTTTGTACAAGGCTCTAGTTCAAGTCTCTTGTTGATTTCAAAAGGTTTTTGGTCTCCAAGATAGTGAGGGTTCCATACACAAACTCCGGTTTCGTCGGTTATCTTCTCCAAGGGTTGGTTAGTGGTTTCTTTTCTAGAATCCATTTTTTTATATAAGAAACGTCTTTCTTTTTATGCTTGCAATCCACCTGTAGGTTGTTGTATTTGGTTATCCAAAAGAGGTAGTTCTCTTGAAGATTATTGAGTGGTGTATTTTGCGTATCCAAGAGGGTGTTCTCTTGACGATTGTACTCTCATTATCTTCATAGTGAATTTGTTGTGGGATTAGATCCTGTTGTTTTTCCTTTACATTGGAGGGTTTTTCACATTAAAAAATCTTGGTGTCTCGCTTGCACTCTACATGTTTGATGATATGTTTGCATATGTTGGAATTGATCATCTTTCATTAAATATCTTCATATTGTCAATCTATTTGATTTACACATAGTTGGGAAAGGTGTTGTTTCCCTACACTAACATGGATGGGAAAGGTGTTGTTTCCCTACACTAACATGGATTGTAGAGGATTCTATTCCCATCCCACCATGGATGCACCATTCCCAAATAATAATAAAAACCATATCAGAAGATCTCAGTGACCAATTTCATGAAATTTTCAGTTAAATGCGGACAATCGTTGTATTTCCCTACTTACCCGTTCATCTTCAGTCCACAAATTGAGAGGTTATGATTGTCTTACTGAGGACTTTTTGGGGGCATAGTCCATACGTGGTAGGGAGCAACAGATTAATGGTTTGGATTACCCAAATGTGGGCTCAATTTGTCAGATTTGAAAATGTATCCCATGCAAAGAGCGTTGGCTCTCCATATGCTAGAAATTTCATTAAAGCAATAACATCAGGTGACGTAGGACAGCCCTAATTATGATGCATGCTCATGAACATAATTAAACAACGGAAATAAAAGGAATAAATGATCTAAAATTCTAGCAGTAATCATCATAATTGAGAAAATCATAAAGGAAACATGTAATGGAGCGGGCTATCATCACAACCACAGAATATGAAATTCAATTATTATTTGGGTTGGATCCGGCGAGGGATAAGACCTCCCGATCTTGCATGGTCACACCCAATCGATCAATGAAGATCACTAGTCTGAAGAACCAGGAAGTTTCTCGGATTAGGGATTTGAGAATTTAGGGGTTTAGGGTTTAGATCGATTCTCAAGATTTTGATCGAAGAAGGATTAGCCAAAACTGAAAAATGGAAAGAAGAAAATAATTACTTTGAAAAAGTTGGAGGGGCATAAGAAGAAATTAGAAGAAGAAGATCAAGGGAAGAGAAGAAACACCGTTACAGAGAAGAGAGGAATGAGGCAACCAAAGGGTTTGCTTTTCATTAATCAATAGTTAAAATTCGTGTTTAGGGCTTTAGCCCACTTAAATAAGCAAATAAAGACATAAAATTATTAAAATACCCATAAAATAAGCAAATAAAGACATAATTACTAAAATACCCTAAACTAAGCAAAAACGGGCAAATAACATAAGTACGGGAAAGTTCGGGCGTCCGGTCTTCTTTATCCAATCTTCCTTCACATGTGTCTTACCTAAGTGGGGTCTTCTATATGTCCAATCACATGTGAAAGGTCTTCAGCTCCTCAATAATCGCCTATCCACAAGGAAGGCACTTGTGGTTGGCGCTTTCTTCGTTGGTACACCTTGAATGCGCTTGTGTCCGCATCAATTCCCCTCGGGTGAGAAAAACTCGACTCCGACGAGTTGAAACTTTTGTAGCGCTCTAGTAGATCTGGATCAATATCCTGCAATGTGTCGCCCGACAGCCACGTAGATTCAGACGATGGTTTGTTCGTCCACTTGACAAGATACTTTTGGAAACCTCCATCTCTCGTGGATACTATCTCATCATCCAAGATTTTCTCAATTTCTTCTGTATGGGTAATGGGTGGAGGAGGGGGTGGAAGGGGTTGAGTAGCAAACTCAGAAAAAGGCCATGAAAGGGACGATGTATCAACAATAGGAGTATGGGCACGGACTAAATCTTCCACATTAAAAGTTGGATTAATGCTCATTGCAGGTGGAAGGTCAATCCGATACGCGTTGGACCCAACCTTTTTTAATATCTTAAATGGTCCAGCATTACGCGCTTGTAATTTTTTAGCAGATCCTTGAGAGAATCGCTCTGGCCTTATTCGCACCATTACATAGTCTCCTTCTTGAAATTCTTGCACTCTACGATGAGAATCAGCTGAAACTTTATAATCATCATTGCTCTTATTTAACTGATGTCTAATATGTGTATGTTAATCATGAATATGTCGTGCAAATGCATCGGCTGACTCAAAAGACCTTTGGGTAACAGCCATATGTAAGAGATCTATAAGCATTCTAGGCTTATAACCACTTACAATTTCAAAAGGACTCAACCCTGTAGATCTATTAACTGACCCATTTTAAGCAAGTTCAGCAGTTGGTAAAATTAGGTCCCAAGTCTTAACATGTTCACCCACTAGACAACGTAGAAGATTTCCAAGGCTACGGTTTACCACTTCAGTTTGACCATCTGTTTGTGGCTGGTAAGCAGTAAAAAATTGCAAACGACTTCCCATAATGTGCCACAGTGTCTTCCAAAAATAGCTAGTAAATCGGATATCACGATCAGACACTATGGTTTTAGGTAACCCATGGAGACGCACCACACCATAAAAAAAGAGACGAGCAACATGAGACGCATCCGACGTCTTCGAACATGGGAGGAAATGCGTCATTTTAGAAAAACGGTCCACAACAACAAAAACGGAATCGTGTTTTTTTATAGTCTTGGGAAGCCCAAGCACAAAGTTCATACTAATGTCCTGCCACGGAGCATGTGGCACTGGTAATGGTGTGTATAGCCCGGTAGTTTCCTTTCTTTGCTTTGCCAGCTGACATGTTCGACACTGCCTTAAAACTTTGGCTACGTCTCGCTTGAGACTTGGCCAATAGAAACGATCTTCCACGAGGATAATGGTCTTATCACGACCAAAATTGCCAGCTATCCCTCCTGAATGAAGCTCCCAGATGAGGAATTCACGAAGGGACATACGAGGAATACAAAATCTGTCTCCCTTAAAAAGGAAGCCGTCTTTAAGAATATATTCACCCATAATATGCTGGTCACTAGAGAGCGGCGCGTAGATACCCCCAAAATCAGGACATATGGGGTATTTATCTTTCAGTTGCTCAAATCCGACTACCTCTACACTCAAGGAGTTGAGCAATGCCACTCTCCGACTAAGGGCATCCACTGGTTTGTTTTCAACATCGGCCTTGTGTTTCAAAACAAATGAATATTCCTGAAGAAAGCTACCCACTTGGCATGCCTTGGGTTGAGTTTCTTCTGAGAATGCAAATATCTCAAAGCCTCATGGTCAGAAAACAAAACGAATTCTTGCGGTAGGAGATAGTGTCGCCAATGTCTTAGAGATTGCACTATCGCATAAAATTCTTTGTCGTAAGTGGAGTATTTTTGTTTTGCCTCATTCAGTTTCTCACTGAAATAGGCCACCGGTTGTCCTTCTTGACTCAACAATCCACCTATCCCGACACCAGACGCATCACACGCTACTTCAAAGACTTTAGAAAAGTCAGGTAGACGCATGACAGGAGCTTCCACCATCTTGCCATTAATTTCTTTAAAAGCCTTGACTGCGGTTTTAGACCACACGAACTCTCCCTTTTTCATGCACTCGGTAATGGGAGTCATGATCGTGCTAAAACCCCTAATGAACCGACGATAAAAAGTAGCTAGGTCGTGAAAGCTTCGCACCTCATGAATGTTCCTTGGTTCTGGCCACTCAACTATGGCCCTGACCTTTTCAGGGTCTGCACGCATCCCGTCAGATGACACTATAAATCCTAAGAACACAACTTGGCTAGACATGAATGCACATTTCTTAAGATTAGCGTACAACTTTTCCTCCCTAAGGACACTACAGACCTTCTTTGAATGTTCAAGGTGTGATTCCTTAGTGGTACTATAAATAAGAATATCGTCAAAGTACACCACTAGGAATTTTTCCATGAACGGCCTCAAAGCTTGTGTCATCACCCGCATGAAAGTACTGGGTGCGTTAGTCAAGCCGAAGGGCATGACCAACCACTCATTCAGCCAATCTTTCATCTTAAACGCCGTCTTCCACTCATCTCCTGGGCATATACGGACTTGGTGATATCCACTCTTGAGGTCTATCTTAGAGAATATAGAGGACTTGGCCATCATGTCAAGCATATCATCAAGTCTAGGTATAAGGAACCTATACTTGACAGTAATTTTATTTATGGCACGGCTGTCCACACACATGCACCACGTGCCGTCTTTTTTTTTGGCGTCAACAATGCAGGCACGACACACGGGCTCATATTCTCTTGGATGAAACCCTTTTGCAGAAACTCATCAACTTGCTTCTTCAACTCTACATGCTCTGCAGGGTTCATCCTGTAGTGAGGAAGGTTCGGTAGAGTAGACCCTGGGACAAGATCAATGGCATGTTGTATGTCCCTCAGAGGTGGCAACTCATTCGGTAATTCTTCAGGAAATACATCACTGTATTCCTTCAGGACCGAGGTCACTTCATTGGGCAACTTTGATGGAGCCTCAGGTGTAATCTCTCTAGCCATAAGGGTATACACCATAGAATCCTCCTTAGCCTCTTTTTCAAACTCTCTTGCGCTAATTATATGTAGAGACTTAGGTTTGGATTTTCCCATTTCTCTAGGCTCACTTGCCTTCTCATCCTTCTTCTTCCCTAGTGTATTCTCAGGTGGCATAGGATTAAGTTTGATCTTTTTACCGTTATACATAAAAGTACACGCATTCGAACGGCCAAAGATCATGACATCATTATCGAATAGTCACGGTCTACCTAGGATAACATGTCCCACATCCATAGGTAAAATATCACACCACAAGGACTCTTTGTATGACCCAAACTCGATGGGGACTAGACATTGCTGGGTGACAGGTAGAGATGTCTTGTCAACCTATGAAACTTTATACGGGTCTGGATGAGTTGTGGATTTCAGTTTTAAGCGATCTAAGGTGCTAGTGGAAATCACATTCTGACAACTTCCACTGTCCACTATCACCTTACAATTCTTTTTACCACACTTGGCAATAGTGTAGAAGATAGTGCTTCGACGCCAGTCAGCACTACTTCTACACTGAGCTAGCACACGTCTGACTACTGCAAGCGTTGCTTCTCCATCCACTTCTTCTTCATCAGTAAGTCCTCCTTCAGGATGATACTCTTCAACTTCATAATCACCCTGGTCATCTCCACCCTCGTGGGACTCGCCTATAACTAAGGCTCTCCCACGGCTCTTCGCAGGACACTGATTAGACATGTGACCAAAATTGCCACTCATAGCACCTCACTTAGCTCATGTTACTAGGACCGGCACCAAGAACCCTTTTGCCCTTGTCCTCCCTAGGGTTAGGCGGAATAGTCGCCTGTGCCCTAGGTTGACTACCGATATTAGGTCTAGTTCCTTGAAAACTAGATCTAGCACTGGAGTCTCGGGACTCAAAACGACGAACGACAGGCGCCTTCAGATATTGCTCGAACTCCTGCACGACTTGATATGCTTCATCCAAGTCCGTTAAGGGACGAGTCATAAGCTCGCGCTAAAGATCCGCACAAAGGCCCATCTTGAAACGTGAGAGCGTTACTAGAGGGTCTGCTTGGATATCACATTGCATCACATATTCTTCAAATTTAGCGATGTAGTCAGTGGCAGACATTAACCCTTGGCGTAAGGATTGCCATTAGTCAAGGAGCTTCTGACGGTATGAAAGAGGAAGGTACTTCTCCTTCAACTTCTCTTTCATCTCATACCAATGTGTGATAGGGGCCCTACCAACTCTCTCTATCCTACGCTCGGTGTTGGTCCAGAAGAGCATGGCTTGACCCACAAGCTTCATTTAGCAAACCGCATTTGACGGTTTTCCGACATGCCAGACCACTCAAAGTAGTGGTCCATGTCAGCAACCCAGTCAAGGAATGCCTTGTGATCCAAGCGCTCAGCAAAACTCGGGGCCTCAACTCTTACACTCTTCATCGCACGTTCATCTGGATCATAGCGGTCTTGATGATCACATGTGGCTCGTGCCTCTCGCACCACACCACGACCGTTACCACGATCTCTATTCTCACGACCACCACGTGTGGCAGCGCGTTCTTCAATGACTCCTCCCACTTGGGAGTCCGCATCATCCTCTACAGCAGGGTTTTCTTTTTGGGACGCCTCTAGTTGCTCGACCTTAGTCATGGTAGTGGTAATTTGGTTCTCAAGGCGGGCAAATTCAAGCTTTTGACCCGCTTCTAGGGCGGTTATCTTTTGTATCAATTGAGCAAGTTGCTCAGATAATTGCTCGTTATTCATGGTAGGTTGAAGTCCGAAACCTCTACCACTTCTCGTGGGCATACAATGAAGACTTGAACCAAACTCTACCCAACTAGACTACTAGGTGTTATGACTTTCAAGATGAATGCGATGAATGCAAAACTACTATGAACTGTCACAATTAAGTTGAAACAGGAAACAACTCAAATCTGAAAATTTTCCAGATTAGGAACTTTCTAAAATTGGAAAGTTTCTAAAATTGAAAACTTTCTAAATCTGGAACTTTCCTAAATTAAACCTAAAAATCAAAACCCTAATTTGATAACTCGATCTAGACAAAAAAAAAAAAAAAAACCATGGAAGCCTAGGCTCTGATACCAAATTTGACGCAGAACAGCCCTAATTATGATGCATGCTCATGATCATAATTAAACAACGGAAATAAAAGGAATAAATGATCTAAAATTCTAGCAGTAATCATTATAATTGAGAAAATCATAAAGGAAACATGCAATGGAGCGAGCTATCATCACAACCACGGAATATGGAATTCAATTATTACTTGGGTTGGATCCGAAGAGGGATGAGACCTCCCGATCTTGCATGGTCACACCCAATCGATCAATGAAGATCACTAGTCCGAAGAACCAGGAAGTTTCTCGGATTAGGGATTTGAGAATTTGGGGGTTTACGGTTTAGATCGATTCTCAAGATTTTGATCGAAGAAGGATTAGCCAAAATTGAAAAATGGAAAGAAGAAAATAATTACCTTGAATAAGTTGAAGGGGTATAAAAAGAAATTAGAAGAAGAAGATCAAGGGAAGAGAAGAAACACCGTTAGAGAGAAGAGACGAATGAGGCAACCAAAGAGTTTGCTTTTCATTAATCAATAGTTAAAATTCGTGTTTAGGGCTTTAGCCGACTTAAATAAGCAAATAAAGACATAAAATTACTAAAATACCCCTATAATAAGCAAATAAAGACATATGATTACTAAAATACCCTAAACTAAGCAAAAACGTGCAAATAATATAAGTACGAAAAAGTTCGGGCGTCCGGTCTTCTTTCTCCAATCTTCCTTCACATGTGTTTTCCCTAAGTGGGGTCTTCTATATGTCCAATCACATGTGAAAGGTATTCAGCTCCTCAATAATCGCCTATCCACAAGGAAGGCACTTGTGGTTGGCGCTTTCTTCGTTGGTACACCTTGAATGCGCTTGTGTCCGCATCAATTCCCCTCGGGTGAGAAAAACTCGACTCGGACGAGTTGAAACTTTTGTAGCGCTCTAGTAGATCTGGATCAATATCCTGCAATGTGTCGCCCGACAGCCACGTAGATTCAGACGATGGTCTGTTCTTCCACTTGACAAGATACTTTTGAAAACCTCCATCTCTCGTGGATACTATCTCATCATCCAAGATTTCCTCAATTTCTTCTGTATGGGTAATGGGTGAAGGAGGGGGTGGAAGGGGTTGAGTAGCAAACTCAGAAAAATGCCAGAAAGGGACGATGTATCAATAATGGGAGTATGGGCACGGACTAGATCTTCCACATTAAAAGTTGGATTAATGCTCATTGCAGGTGGAAGGTCAATCCGATACGTGTTGGACCCAACCTTTTGTAATATCTTGAATGGTCCAGCACTACGCGCTTGTAATTTTTTAGCAGATCCTTGAGAGAATCGCTCTGGCCTTATTCGCACCATTACAGTCTCCTTCTTGAAATTCTTGCACTCTACGATGAGAATCAGCTGAAACTTTATAATCATCATTGCTCTTATTTAACCGCTGTCTAATATGTGTATGCTAATCATGAATATGGCATAAGAAGAAGTTGGAGGGGCATAAGAAGAAATTAGAAGAAGAAGATCAAGAGAAGAGAAGAAGCACCGTTAGAGAGAAGAGAGGAATGAGGCGACCAAAGGATTTGCTTTTCATTAATCAATAGTTAAAATTCGTGTTTAGGGCTTTATCCCACTTAAAAAAGCAAATAAAGACATAAAATTACTAAAATACCCCTAGAATAAGCAAATAAAGACATATAATTACTAAAATACCCTAAACTAAGTAAAAATGCGCAAATAACATAAGTACGGGAAAGTTCGGGCGTCCGGTCTTCTTTCTCCAATCTTCCTTCACATGTGTCTTCCCTAAGTGGGGTCTTCTATATGTCCAATCACATGTGAAAGGTCTTCAGCTCCTCAATAATCGCCTATCCACAAGGAAGGCACTTGTGGTTGGCGTTTTCTTCGTTGGTACACCTTGAATGTGCTTTTGTCCGCATCATCAGGCCTCTTTACAGCGAGCGAACACACACACACACAAAACAAACAAACAAACTCTGCAAGATACTAGCTAGCACAGTCGCTGGCTGAAACACTAAACACATCATCCATCCGCAACTGGCCCAGGTGATGTACTGCTTCCATAAGTTTCTAAACCTGCAAATGTGAATGGTTGTTGATGCTTCTTGTGTGGTTGCTTCACCACACAAGTAAAAGCCCTTCCCAAGAAAAATACTCTGATTGGCTGATTTTAACCATCAGATTTCATCCATGAAATCCAGGTCACTGATTATTTTCCTTATGACTGCCCATTCTATGGCTAATGATTGAATGGTTGGGCATCGGGGATCAATGTGTTTTTCAGCAAATGATCCATCCACAATGGTGTCCACAAGTTGGACAGTCCGGATCGGCATGCAATATGCGATGTCAGTGGATGATGCGTTGCCACAACTTTCAGCTACAGAAAACACATTCCTTCCATTGTTTTGATTCAAACAAAGCTAAAAGAATGGGTACATCTAGATACTAGATGGGCATTGGCATCAATAGGGCATGTGATGTAGGATATGTGATCTAGGCTACATATAATGTAAGGAAATTAAAGACAGATTGAAGAACAAATGTAGGGATATGGGAATCTAGGCTTATGGATTTGAAAGAAATTAGGGCTTTGGTAGGATTTGGGGATTTATGATTTTATATGGAATTGAGGATTAGGATTTTACGCTAGGGTTTATGGGATAGGAAGATGGATTGAAGAAAGGGAAGAAAACAAAGAGAATGGACTGACAGTACAGCTGTACGACCCTGTCCATACGTGTAGGGGCTGATGGTGATGGGTTGGGTATGGTGGAGCAAAGATTAAGAAAGGATGGTTTTGGGGTAGTAGGTTTAGGTTTAGAAGAAAAGAGTAAAGGGGTTTAGGGTTTTGAGAAGAAAAGAAGGATTTGACAAGAAGATGAGAAGGACAACAAAAAATACATTTTCAAGTAGTAACAAAGAGGATGGATTAGGCTTCACAGCTTAGCTTCACACCATCAATCTCCATTCACAAGAGATTTTCTATCTTAAAAAAGGAGTTTTTTTTTTTTCAAAACATTCAATAATGGCTAGAGATGGACGTTCAAGCCTTTTACAGTCTCGAGAGACTTTTTACAAAAAGGAACTCTTAGATGAAAATCCTCACATAAGGACGCTGAATGAAATAACATTTGTTCCTAACCCCCTAATCTTAACAAAATATCAAAATAAATTCAACATGAATAATCAACTAAATAAAAGAAATAAATTTAAAATATCGTAAAGTCTACGACCAATGTGATCTAAGATCACAATGATCTAATTGTCCAATCGAAGCATTCTCAAGATACAACCGTCCGATCAACGTGTCCTCGCAATCCAATGGTCCAAACTCCTCGATAAGCAATCAACATGCATCTTCCTAGCGTAGGGTCTTTGAATATGCATGATCAATGACGTGGGGTCTTCAATGTGGCCCATCTAGATGTCACCAAGCCGAAGTGAAATTGGAGTTAATCTCTTCCTCAGGTAAACTCTGTAAAGTGCTAGGATGTCCTCATCAGCACGGGTGCAGGATCCATGCCATTCATCATGCGGTCAGCGGTGAATAATCTTTTGGACCAAACATCTGGCCTATACACTAATCAGGTGGGCCATGCTTTTAAGATAAAAGGGGCAGTTAGGAAACAGATAAGCAATGATGCTGATGCAATAGATGAGTGGACCAGCCTGATATGTATGCTAGGACACATTCACATTGGGACTTACCTAATGAATCTCCACGTAAGGGGCCTATCCATATGAACGGTTGTAAATAGCATTCCTCATAAAACAAAAATCCAGTGATTTTCAAGTACCATACTTGAAAAAATAATTGCAAGAACTAAGAAAAGTTGTTAACTACTGAGAGAGAGGAAAACAACACATCATATCCCAAGAAATCAAAATGTCTGAATGAGAATCCACAATCCTGCAATACATGCAAATGAAATGTGTGAACATGGCTTATGAAACATTCTAAAATTATCACCATTCTAAAATGAGATCAAACTGAAAGTGTGTAAACAAGCAAATGAAACATACCAACGTGCCAAAAGAGTCCCAAGTGTCGAAGGAATGATTTTCTTCATGAATAATTTTTGGACAAGTTCCAATGTGCCTCTTAAGGTGACTTGTTCCATAACTTCCATTAGAACTTCTGCATGTAAACAATTGTTTACATTGTTTACAATGTGCCTTTTCTGAACCATCTGGTAGCTTAAGTTTTGTGAAATTACTCCAAACAGAAGATTTTAGTCTGTATGAAAATCCACAATCCTGCAATACGTCCAAATGAAATGTGTGAACACGGTCCTTCCTAACACGTGCATAGTGTGAACGTGGCTTATGAAACAATTCTAAAATGAGACCAAACTGGAAATGTGTAAACAAGTAAATGAAACATACCAACGTGCCAAAAGAGTCCCTAGTGTCCGAGGACTGATTTTCTTCGCGAATACTTTTTGGACAACTTCTAATGTGCCTCTTAAGGTGACTTGTTCCATGCAAACTTCCACATGTAAACAATCGCTCGCATTGTTTACAACGTGCCTTTTCTGAACCATCTGATAGCTTAAGTTTTGTGAAATTACTCCAAACAGAAGATCTTAGCTTTCTCTTAACTGTTGCTGGTGGTGAATCATTTTCAACATCTATGGAAGTATTCTCATTCTTGTTGTTTTCACTAATCTCTGACATGTTTAATCAAATAGTTCCTGTAATAAATGCAACTTATGATAAATACAAACTAACACTAAAAATACATAAATTGATTGATCATACTTATGAAACATGATGAAAGGATGAAAGCAAAACACATTTATTCAACTAAAAGATGCCAAATATTCTATAATTATGGTTTTCTGAACTGGGGTATGCTTGGTGCGTGTGTCATCCACTATAAGGCCATTGTGTTAATGGTTGAGATAACCAAGCCATGGCCCACTTGTACAAATCGTGCAATAATAACATTGGCTAGACCACCATATAGCATACCCCATGTTTCAAGTTCTTTGTCCAAGCAAACAAAAATAAGAAGTACAACCATATTGCTCATTCTTAACTGGATATACACTTCCATAGATAAGATAGTATAAGCCGCTAACAATCGGATCATACAAAATGTTCAAAACTATCCAACCTAATTTTGTTTAACCATATGCCCCCAGTTGTAATGTCATGTTCCAATTGACTGAAGAATACATACACGAGTCTATGAAATGGCTACAAATGTGCTAGCAAAACAATCCATCACCCCCTAAAATCATGTATTTTGCCCGTCTGAATTTTGGAATTGTGTAATCTTTTGTGGGTCCATCATTCCTGGTCAGGCGGATCTTCCGAATGGATTAGATGGAATATACAAAACATAGCGGGCCACCCCACATGCAATCTAGGAGCTTTTTAATGGGGACTTCATACTCCCAACCGTTTACCTAGTAAGGCCAGCCTGAGTTTTAGATTTGCCTGATTATTTTGCTCCAAGAAGAAAAATATGGGCCACAAACGCTGGCCTGATTGGATGTCAATAAAATATAACAGTGGGCCCACATGTTAACTTGTACATTAGACTTAACGCAGAAACGTTTGTAGTAGGCTGGTCCTCGTATTTCCTTATAAAATGTTGACAAGATTGTCAACATTCATACATCGGTCTCCTATTGTCGTTTGCATTGACTCATGCGTCGTCGGTGCTTTTAGCTTTCTACCCATTGCGTGTGTGAAAAAAGAGATGGAAAAGGGGGGAGAAGTGGAAGATTGGATTTAATTCATGAGAACGGTCACCTAAGGCATGGTACCAGAACTTGCTGTACCGTTGGATATTTTCCTCCAACATGCTACTTGCACAAGACATCAGTACAGTGAGAACAGTAGGCCCCATCAGGAAGATCACCTGGGACAAAAATCAGCCTGGTGTGCTCATTAAGTGGGCCACACTGTTGGAATCAATAAACAACTGTTGGTTTCACTTGACATACATTTGTGGCCCACCTCATGATCTGATCAACCTGATTTTCGAAAATGGTCAGCTTCTTAGCAGGGCCCATGTTTTCATGGCACTAATTTCCTAGAAGAGTGGGTGTTGGTAGGAAAGATGATATGGTATCACAAGCTGTGGCATGGTGGCATGTAGGTGATCAGGTCTCTTAATTGATTATTTCTAAGACTTCATTGACGGTCCACATTACATTATAGGAGGATCCGTGACAAATTACTCATTATAATCTTAAAATTTAAATTAAAAAAAAAAAGAAGAAGAAAAAAAGAGGACTTCTTCGCTTTTCTTTTTTCTTTAAGTTACACCATCCAACTCTAGTTCATTCAGGCGATGAATCTTGACGTATGTGTCGAAATCGAACAATCGCTGCATGGGCGCGTCCCAACTGGACCAGTCCTGTGTCCTCATTACTCGAATCACGGTTGGACTCATTTGGAATAGTCTGGGGTTGAACTGTTCCTGACCAAAACTGAGTCCGACTCTGGCGATTCCAATACTAACCATTTTGGAATAAAGAAAGCACTTATTTATAGTGTAAGAAAGCACTATTGTTGTTGGTGATTATGGTGTATTAGTTTCGAATCCAAAATAAACAGAAACTAGGGCTTGAGTCATGACCCGGCGACAGATAACCTAAGTTCAACATTGATGTCTCGGGTTCGAGCCGTAGTTACCCACTAGACCAAAATGTCAATTGAGCATGCACATCTAAATCTACGAGTATGTGGAACCCCTTCAAATGCACACGATTTGGTACTGCTGATAATCTAAATCATACAAACCTGTAAGCAATCCTTACAACCAAAAACCGCATACACCCAAAATAGAAGTATTTCTTTGTTCCGATGGTTTGGTATTGTGGATAATCTGAAATTCACCCGATACGAGATGCAATATGAGAGAGAGAAAGAGACGAACCTGCTTACGGCTGTAAGGGCTGTTAATCGCCGACGGTCCCCCGCAAACGATCGTTAGTAGACAGAGAGGGGGGTGGTGGGAAAGAAAGGTCAGGTGGCTACCGTGAGAGGTGTCAGAGAGGCGGAGAGACTGAAAGATTGGGGCAACAATCAGAATTAGAAATGCTCTAACGGGCCGGGCCATGTTCACGACCTTTTATTGTGCTCTAAGCCCGAGCTGGGCCTGATTTACAACCAGGCTCCTTATGTGAGCCTCAGCCTGGGATTGATACACCAGCCCAAACCTGGCCCGATGCGGGCCCGGCTGGTCCATTGACAGCGCTAGATCCAGCCTGTCGCCACCGGCCTGGGCCCACATGGTGGATGCTACTGTGATTTGTGCATGCAAGGGTCGTGCTTGACTCGGTGTTTAATTGAGCGCGTTGAAACGGTTCGATACGACGGAATCCGGATATCCAACTGATGTTCCATTTATTGGTTGTAACAGCGATCACGCAATTCAGGATATGGTGATGGACTCTTTTTGCCTTTAGTCATATCAGCATTTTCTCCTGCAGCAGCTTGTAGTGGATGTTTTTCTTGAAAGATTAAAAATAAATTACTTAATTAAAAATGACTAAAATAATGTCAGTTTTTTTAATATGTAAATATGGCTCATTATAATTAACGCAACATCAAACTATGAGATATATATATATATATAAAAAGAAATAAATACATGTGTAAGAACAAATAATCCAGATGAATAGTTGGTAGAATGCGACCATGAAGATTAATCTTTTAAACCAAGGCTTAGTTAATCGAAATCTAGTAATGTAGGGTTGTGGGCATTTAATTTGACCATACGGTGTTATAGTGATGGTGCCAAACAGTAGCAATATATGCTAAGATATACTATAACAAACATAAATACAAAACTATTAGTTTTTATATCTCAACTTTTCCATAGAGGCTCATCTTAAGGACATTACTATATCTGTTGCTGTGTTTTTATGGGACGGCTTCCCCAAGGGGGACCTTCCTCCACCTGCACAATCAACAACGTCAAGGTGACCCTGGCTAGAGCCGGGGAACCTTCGATGCTTAAGTCAGTCGTCTGATCAGTAGCAAAGGGCTTATCTCAGTTCAGTATCACGGACCTTCTTCCGTCCCAAGCTTAGAGATTTATACAGTTTGTCAATCCTCATCCTCAGATGACTCTCCTCCTAATTATTCCGAGACTTACTCATTTCCACAGATTGCTCTCAATCCCGAGAATCTCAGGATTCGCTACCCATATTCCTTGATTTCCGTAGAGTAGTATCTGTTCTCGTTCCGTCACTCACTGTCTCGACCAGGTCGTGACCGACTCTGGGAGAGTCTCGGCCAGGTTGTTGCCGACTTGGGGAGCGTCTCGACCGACGCAGGAGGGTGGGTTCTTAGCCTTTCCACGGACGGAATAATCTCGATGTTTATCTGTCATTCCTTGTTCCGTGACCGACAGAACCAACTCGTTGAATCGATCTTGTTCTATCAGCTAAGTGGCTTGAACACGCTCGGCCTTTAGTGGGCTTTTGTAGATGAGGTCATCACTCTTACAGAGTGACTTTAATCGTCCCTTGCTTATGCCTCCTGGCCTATCCTCTGTTCCATCGGTGTTGTCTCGGACTCTTCAGGCAGTGTCAGCAGAGCCGACCTACTTAAATCTGAGTCTCCGAACTTAACACATTTCTCCCCAACAGTGAGCCCCCCTTAGTCCTTGTGTCGTCCACGGCATCAAGGAGTACGATTTTCTCGGTCGATTCGTATTAGCATCCGAGACAATGATGAGGCGTTTAATGCTCTTTGAGTCGTCTCTAGCGTACGACGTTGCGCCTCCCAAGGCCGCACATGCGACCAGCCGTCGATTCATTTTGTAAGACCCGTATCTTGGTCCGTACCTTTCCGTACACTTCCGCGGTCGTACCGGTCGAATTCCGGCACCTTTCGACCCTTAACCGATATCGACGCGCGACCTGGATTCATGTGCCGACAACCCGAGTCGACTCAACTCGAGACCTATACCATAGCGACCGCGTCGTCGTTGCGGTTCCGATACCGCGACTCGCGCGCCAAGGCGATACCCTGATCAAGAGATATGAGCCAACGTTCGGTGCGAGAAAACGCCGCGCGTTGTGAAAACCAAGGGAATCTCAACGATGTGTCACATCAATCACATCAATCCCATCAATCAATCACCCATCAACCCATCACATGTCAAGTACACATCACCTCCATCCCTTTTCCCAAGCAACCACAAAAGTCTCCACATCCCATACCTCTCTTACACAAAAGCCACAAAAGTCTTCCTAACCCATACTTTTCTTACACAACCATCACTCACCCATCCATCCATCACTCTCTCTCTCTCCCTTTACATCACTCTCTCTTTCTCTCTTTCTCATTTCAAGATTTCAAGCAACTCCAAGAGTTCCATACGTATGGAATTTCTTCAAAATCCCTAAGCTTCAAGTGGCCCACCTTCCTACCCCAAAATCTTCCATCTCAACCCTCCATTTCTCATCTTAACCGTTGAAGATTGAAGCTATGGTGCCAAGGAGCCTCTAGGAGCGAGAAGATCGGACGGTGGGTGCTTCTATAGGGTAGATTTTCTTATTTTTATGGTGGACCAAGTGAGGCCCACCGATCAATGGTGTGGATCTCACTTGGGACCCTACTATGTGGCCGATGGACCACTTGGATCTTCACGATCGTTCCATGATGGGGCCAATCTCCATGGACCCCATCACGATGTTTATTTTCACTTAGAAAGGTCATTTAGACCGTCCATATCGGTGGAGAATGGATCTCCACCGTTGATTTACATTTCTAATGGTCCCATGTGCAAGGGATCCATTTATTGTATGTTTCATTGCAAGGGAGGGCCCATAATGACGGGGACCTTCCATCACAAGCCGTGTCCCACTCTCCATGCCTCTCTCTCTATTTTATTTTATTTTATTTTATTTATTGCAAAAAGGATGGTGTGGCCCACTTGAATGGATCCCATCTTGATGTAGTATTTATTTTATTCAAGTGGGGCCCACCTTAGATGTTACTCCTATGCCGCCCATCATGTGATGGCCCACTTCATCAGGGCCCACCATCTTCAAAAAAAAAAATATACAAATAAAAGTTAAAACCGTCCAGCATCCCAGACGCTGGACGTTGCAATGAAAGAAGAATAAAGGAAAGAAGAAAAGGGGATTTTTGGGTGGCTCCCTTGCATAGGCCCCACCCTGATGTTTATGCTCAATCCGAGCCGTCCACCCTCTTACTTACAGAGTTTTAACCGTTGGGTGGAAGTTTGGGGTTGATTTGAAGACCTGGTGGGCCATAACATCAAATAATGCACCTCGACCATTCAAGGATCCATTTTCTCATTTTATTCATTTTCTGGCGTCAAAAAAATTCAAACTTTGGACTTATTTGGACGGCCTCGGGCCACTGATCGCAATGGCTGGGACAGATTTCGCTTTAGCGGGCCCCGCGGGCGAAAAACCCCGAAAACAGTCCTTTTTCCAAAAATTGAAAAGAGGCAAGGCCTCTGCGTTTTTTTTGGGTGTCAGGCACCAGCGCTGCACGCTGTTGCGTGCAGTAGCCTTGGCGGGCGGTGGCGTCCGGTTAGGGACCCACGGCTCCAGCCGTGGGCCCCACAATAATATTTATTTTGTCATCCAATTTGTTCACTAGGTGGGCCACCTCAGTGGCGGGCCCCCCCCCCCCCCCCCCCCCCCCTCCTCCAAAAACGAATCAGATCCAAAGCTCAGGTGGCCCACACCAAGTGAAACAATGTAATTGAATTTTTGCCATTAAAAATCTTCCTGGGGCCCACTGAAGTTTCGAATCAAGCTGAAATTTTTGTTTTCCGTTCATACAGGTCCGAGTTACCTTATGAACGGGTTGGATTTCAAATAAACATCACGGTGGGCCACATACATGGGACCCATAGTGATTTATGTATTTTATTCACACTGTCCACGGTCCGTGGACGGTGATGCCCACGGTCCGTGGACGGTGATGCCCACGGTGCTTTTTGCTGAATCCATCACCGTCCCCACTGAACGGTGGGGCCCACATATATATGTTATTATATTATATATATCTCACATATATATATTATTATATTATATATATATTACATATAAAATTGTATATATTACATATATGATATTATATGTAGTTATGTATTATATAATATATATATATATATATGATTGTACACCTTCATGTGGGTCCCACCATTGTCATAGGCGGTGCATCCAGACCGTCCATCCACTTGAAAGGATCATGTTAGGCCTATGGGTTAGGCCCATTGGAATTTCAAAAGGGGCATGGGCTAGGCCCATTTGGTTTGTGAAATGCTTATGGGCTGGGCCCATTGGGTTCATTTTAGGCCTAGAGACTAGGCCCATTTGATGTACTTCAAGACCCATATAATGGGACCCCCTTTGTCGAAATTTAAAGTCCATGGAAGTAGACCATTTGATATATTGTAAGGTCCATGGGACTGAACCCATTCGATTATAAAAAGGGTCCATAGGATTAGGCCCACTTTGATATGCATGCAAGCTCATGAACTAGGTCCATTAGAATTGTTTAAGGCCTAGGAATTTAGGCCCATTCGACTCATATAAGGCCTCTGGGTTGAGACCCAGTTGATACACAATTGGAGATCCAATCGGTGTGGCCCATTTGATACATATTAGACTCATATGGTTAGGTCCAATTGATGCAATCCAAGGCCCACGGGTTTTGACCCATTGCAATGCACTTAAGACCCATTGGTGTGGCCCATTTATATGGCCCATCTGATGAATAAATGGCCCATAAGATATGGCCCATCTGATGAATAAAAGGCCCATAAGATATGGCCCATTTGACATATATGTAAGGCCCAATGGGAGGAACCTAAGGTCCATTGCAATGTGTAAACCCAATACCGATTATGTAGCGATGTTTAAGAAGATCGTACCTGGAGTGCAATGATGGTTTGACGTCCACATTGCGAGTGTAATGTTGGTTGGATGTCCACATTATGACTCTCTTTAGGGCCCATTACTGGGCCGTACTTATCGTATTTAGGCCGTCCAGGTCCATCTGCATATTCCGCATTACTCTGACATTGCATTCATATTACTACCTTGCGCACACACTTTCACCACCCTCTAAGCTTTCTGTAAGCTTATGCACGACCGTTGCGTGCAGGTGACGTTGGACTGCAGCAGCGTTGAGACAGGAGCGCGTTGCTGATCATTTTGGAGTTTTTTGTTATTTACCATTGTATTTCCCTTTATGCTCATTGTACTTGTAAAATTTTTTATTATAGTGGAAATGTAATGGAGTGCTTGGTTGTTGTTTGTGGGTTATGCCTTTGGTTATGCTTATTACGAATCAGACTGACATACAAAATCCTCCTCGTAGCATCCCAGGATCGGAACCTGGCGAATGGGAGCTAGGAGCCGAGAATGGGGTTCTACGGAGGCTGTCGACGCCGGATTCGGCGATCGGGAATTCTATGAGCCCGGTTTTCGAGTTTGGGGCGTGACACATTTCGTCCGCATATGAAATGCGGACGCATGGCCACGAAGTTACCGTTGTCAGCCAGCATTCGCCACGCGTCGAACGGGGGGTCGAGGCGAACGACGATTCGCTTTTGCCATAAATGGGTTGCCACGTGGCATAGCTATAAAAGGGCCGGGCGGGAGGACTGTGCGAATTTTATTTTCGCTCTTCTTCCTACCGCCTGTGTCCGCTTCCGAGGTCCTTTTTGCTCCTTCCCCTCCTCCTCCTCCGCTGTCGCTTTTTTCTCCGTCAATCTTCCCTTGCACTCGCCGTCGATTTCTTGGTGAGTCATTTCCTCCTTCTTTTATAAGCTTTAATGGCTGCGCGCGGCTCTTAAAGCCTCCAGGAGGAGATGTCTGGAGATGAGGGTGCATCCCAACACCTTTGGGACATTACGGAACCACCCTCACTGTTAACGGAGTTTGCCGTCGGTGCTGACGCCGCATTCCGGCTTATTAGAGAAACCGGCGACTCATCGGCTGGGCATCCTACTCAAGCCGGTCCATTCAGCGGTGGGATGTCTCTGGTGACTCGTCCAGGGAGACCTAACCCTTGGGTGGATCAGCTGGAGGATGAGGATGGAGAGGATGAATTAGTCACGGGCGAAGGAGCGACCATTTTAAGCCCTGTGAACCAAACTAAGGAAGCCTTTGAGTCGTCTTCAAAGGGGGAAGAAGACGAACCTAGCGGTCTCGTCGCCTCCATTCTAACTGAATCCGACTTAAACCGAATCAGGGCTGGATATCATGTCCCTGACTCGGTCGTCCTCCGTCTCCCTCGTTCGGGTGATTTGCCCGACCATCCTCCTGTAGGGATGGTCGTAATTTTTCAAGTCGCAATGCAGTGTGGCTTGCGTTTGCCACTTCAGCCCATTGCTCGTGACTTCCTGTCCCGAGTCAAAATAGCTCCCGGTCAAATTGTTCCGAATGCGTGGAGGAATTTGTTCGGGTGTGCCGTACTCTGGTCCGAGTTAGAGCAGCCTTCCCTCACGGTCGACAAGTTCCTCTACCTTTATCAAGTCAGACCAAATCCAAACTTCCCTGGCCTCTACTTTCTGAGCGCGTGGAGAGGGAAAGGAGGGTCTTTAATAACCGACCCACCCACTTCGAGCAAGTTCTGGAAGGGAAGGTGATTCTGGGCGTGCAGTTGGTGGGAGTCGGCCGACACGTGGCCGTACGAGCCTCAAGTATCTCGCACGTTTCGTAGAGCAGGTGACTCGGTGACTCGGCCCGATGGTCTTTCTTTTCTCTCTCTCTTTGTTTTTATACCATCTTCTGCTAATCTTGACTCCACAATGTCTTGCAGATATTTTGAAGAAGAGGGGAAAACTCGAGTCCGGGACTCTGACTCGGATAAGGGAGCCGAGAAAGCTGAGCGTGGGGGAACGGTCTTAGAAGTTGCTACTGCAACCCGAGCGCCTCCATCTTGTAGGTCTAGATTCGTTCGTCTCAGGTAACTCGTCCTCCTTTGCTTCGTTCTTTCGGTTCCCTATTCGCCTCCTCATTCTTTTTTATTCATTCTTGCAGACCTTCCCGAGGCTCACCCCTTTCTGAGGCATGCGCCTGACAGCATGGCCGAGTCCCGCCCTACCTTGAAGCCGCTTTCCAAAGTGAAGGCCCCCCCGAGATCGACTTTGTTGTCCGGGTCTCGGCCCCTGAAGCAGCAGAAGACTGCGGCCAAGGTTAAGGAAACGGTCGTTCCATCCGCTCCTGTACTTGTTGTCCCCCAAGTGGTCGTTCTCTCCGACCTTGACGAGAGGGCCGAGGAAGCGGAGCTAACTCCTCCGATGACTCAGGCGGCTCTCGAGTCGGGACCTGTTGCAGATGAGGTCCCGGGGCCGAGGGAGGTCCCGCTCGAAGAATCCCCGAGAAGGGAGATGACTCAACAGGAGTTCCCCCTCGCCAAGATCATCACGGGGATAATCCCTTGGGTGCTCGCCCACGGGGGCGAAAGAGACTTCGCCAGTTATTACAATGCTCCGACTGCCCAGACCCTCGGACATACGGCGAGGTTACTTTTTAAGGTAAACTTCTCTTCAATCCTGTGTCGTCCCTGACTAAGTTTTACCGTATAGCTCACTGTCTCTTTATCGCAGCTGGCACCTTGCGTCGTCAAAGCAAGCTCGGAGCTGACTGCCATCCAGAAACTCGCATCCGAGACAGAGACTGCGAGGAGGGTCGCTGCCGAGGCTGAGGGTCGCAAAGAGATCGCTGAGAGCCGGATTGACATCATGATCGGTGATCTATCGATCGCTCGGAAGGCGGCCGAGGATGCCCGTACAGCTCTTAAAGGAGTTAAAGCCGATAATGCTTGCCTGACTTTACTCCTTCAGGAGGATGAGGAGAGGTAGCGGCACCTTCTTCAAGTTCACGGCGGGTGCGAGAGTACTCTTGCTCGCGCGAAGGCCGAGGCCGCCGGCCTCGTTCAGGAAGCCCAAGAAGAAGTGCGCCGAGCCAAAGAGGAACGAGAGCGAGCCGTATACGCCTTCCTCGAATCTTCCGAGTTTGAAGAGGAGAGGGACCGCCTTTATAAAGGTGGTTACAAGGCCTGCGTCTTGGAGATGAGGGCGGCCTCCCCAATATCGACCTTTCCGCCTTCGAAGTTGACAGTCCATCTACCGAGGCTGTTGAGGGCGAAGCCATCGAAGGAGATGCTGCTGCTGACGAAGCCGGTCCTTCGGACGCCGTATAGGGGATGAATTTTGACCGAATGGGGCAGTCGGATATTGTACTTTCTTTTGTTACTTTTTTTTTGTTGGTAACCCGACATTGGGTACTTGGACGAAATAAAACTTTTTATTGAGTCGACTTCAATTACAGTACTTTCTATTCTATCTTACGGGTAATAAATCTTAAGATGTTCGGCATTCCAAGGATGAGGCAACAGTTGTCCATTTAGGTCTTCCAGCCGATAGGTTCCTGGGCAGATGGTGCATGAGACGACGTAGGGACCTTCCTAATTGGGTCCTAGTGTACCCGACCCAATTTTCTTAGTATTTAGGAAGGTCTATCGGAGGACCATATCCCCGGCTCGGAATCGTCTGACTTTAATTCGGCGATTGTAAAACCGAGACACCTGTCTTTGTCGAGCCATCATCCTCAATCGAGCCCTTTCTCTTTTCTCTTCCAACGAATCAAGCTCGAATGAAAGGAGTTCGTCATTCTCTTGTCCACTGTATAAGTTGACTCGGGCCGAGCCAACGCCGATCTCAACTGGTGCGACTGCTTCCGAGCCGTAACATAGGGAAAAGGAGGTTTCTCCCGTGGCAGTCCGTGCTGTGGTCCGATAAGCCCGCAGTATATTCGGAAGTTCCTCGGCCCATGCTCCCTTTACTTCATCGAGCCTCATTCGGAGGTGCCGCTTTATAATTTTGTTGACCGCCTCGACCTGTCCATTCGTATGAGGATGGTGAGGCGAGGCGTATACGTTTCGAATCCTGAGATTGCTGCACATCTCCCAGAATTGTTTGTTATCGAACTGCCTCCCGTTGTTGGTAATGATAGTCCGAGGTATCCCGAACCGACAGATGATATTCTTCAAAACGAAGCTTGTGATCCTTTGCTCGGTGATTTTCGCCAATGGCTCTGCTTCAGCCCACTTCGTGAGGTAGTCCACCGCAACCAAAGTGAATTTAGTCTGACCCTTTCCCAGTGGAAAGGGCCCGATGATGTCGATCCCCCATTGCGCAAAGGGCCATGGTCCCGACATCGGAGTCAGTTCCTTAAGGGGTTGTCTCGGGATTACTGCGAACCGCTGATACTTATCGCATCTTTGAACAAATCATTTAGAATCGTGTTGTATAGTCGGCCAGTAATACCCTTGCTGCAACACTTTGTTGGCGAGCGAGCGTCCTCCTGAATGGTTTCCACATATCCCTTCGTGTATCTCCTGTAAGATATAATCGGTTTCTTGGGGGTCGACGCACCTTAGTAGAGGAGCATGAAAGCCTTTTTTATATAGAATTTCATTCAAGATGGTGTAGCGCGAGGCTCGAACCTTTAACCACCGCGCCTCGGCCTGATCTTCTGGCAGTTCTCCATCGTTGAGATAGCGGACGAGTGGGTCAAACCAAGCAGTCGCTGAGTTGATAGGAAATAGGGCCGAGACTATCGGCTCATCTACACTCGGTTCAGGGACGTATTCAATCGGAACCGACCGAGGTATGTCTTCCTCGTCGGCTGAGGCGAGCCTTGCTAACAAGTCGACTTTGGCATTGTTGGTCCTGGGTATTCGAATTACTTCACACTTCTAGAATCCACCGATCAATTCTTTAACCTTTTCCATGTACGCCTTCAGTTGTTCTTTCCGAGTTTGATAAACACCGGAAACCTGGTTAACAACTAATTGCGAGTCGCTAAAAACATTCAAATGAGTCGCACCTAGACTTGCAGCGAGTCTAAGGCTTAGTAATAAGGCTTCGTACTCTGCTGTATTGTTGGACGCCTGAAAGACAAGTCATAAGGCATACTACATACAGGTTTGATCGGGAGTTTCTAATACTACTCCTGCCCCGCTTGCCTTGGAATTGGATGAACTGTCGACAAATAGCTTTCAGGGTACTGACCCGAGAGAGGAAGAAGCCCCAGGTACAATAATTCCCTCCGAATCAGGTATATCGTCACGATTAGGAGTCACTTCGACAAGGAAATCGGCGACGGCCTGCCCTTTTATGGTTGTCCTTGGCCTGTAATGTATGTCAAATTCTGCCCACTTTGTAAGTCGGCCGGAAGCCTTCGGCTTTTGGAGAATCTGGCGAAGTGGTAAGTTGGTCACAACGACAATGGTATGGGCCTGAAAGTATGGCCGGAGGCGTCGTGATGATACCACCAGAGTTAAGGCTACTTTCTCGAGCAGTGGATACCTTGTCTCAGCTGGTAGAAAGGCTTTGCTAACGTAGTACACTGACAGCTGCTTCCCTTGACTCTCTCGTATTAAGGCCGAGCTGACTGCGGCATCAGATACGGCCAAATATAATAACAACGCTTCACCAGGCTCGGGCTTAGATAGCAACGGTGGAGATCCGAGGTAAGCCTTCAGATCTTGAAATGCCTTCTCACATTCGTCCGTCCACTCCATCGTCTGTCGTCCCTTCAATTGCTTGAAGAACGGGAGACATTTGTCTGTGGCTCAGGACAGGAAACGATTAAGCGCGGCCACTCTTCCTGTCAACCTTTGAATGTCTTTGATTATTTTAAGATACTCCATTTCGAGTAAAGCTTTGATTTTCTCGGGATTCGCTTCGATTCCTCGCTGACTAACGAGAAAATCGAAGAATTTTTCCGAGCTTACGCTAAACGCGCACTTGCTGGGATTCAACTTCATTTTATATTTACGTAGAGTCAAGAACATTTCTTCCAAGTCCGCCTCATGGTTGGCCGCTCGTTTACTTTTGACGAGCATATCGTCAATATAAACTTCCATCGTTCGGCCGATCTACCGAGCGAACATTTTGTTCATTAACCTCTGATACGTTGCTCCGGTGTTCTTTAATCCAAATGGCATCACTCGGTAATAGTAAAGGCCTTTGTCAGTGACAAATGCGATTTTTGATTTATCATTCTCGTGCATTACAATTTGATTGTAGCCTGAATAGGCATACATAAAACTTAGCAATTCATGACCCGCGGTACTGTCTACCAGCTGATCAATACGAGGAAGAGGGAAGCTATCCTTGGGGCAGGCTTTGTTTAAATCTGTATAGTCTATACAGACTCGCCACTTCCCATTGGCTTTCTTTACGAATACGACAATGACTATCCATTCCGGATAGTATATCTCTTCGATGAATTTGGCTTTAAGGAGCTTGCCGACTTCCTCTTCAATGATAGCGTACCTTTCCGGGCCGAGAGGACGACGCTTCTGTCGGATGGGTCTATAAGTCGGGTCGATGTTGAGTCGGTGTATTATAACCGAGGGATCGATCCCAGACATGTCTTCGTGGCTTCAAGCAAAGATATCGGCATACCGTCAAAGCAAGGTGATCATTCGTTCCTTAAGAGATGGACTCAGGGACGAGCCGATTTGGACTACTTTCGACACGTCTGTCTCGGTTAACGGTTCCGAGATGAGTTCTTCCATCGGCTGCCCCCGTTCATGAGATCCGATACGGGGGTCCAGCAATTCAATCGTCGACACTTCAGTCGGAGCCTTGACTGCGGTGGCATAACATTTCCGAAAATCTTGTTGATCTCCTTTCACAATTCCTACTCCCGACTCGGTCGGAAATTTCATGAAAAGGTGGTAAGTAGATACCACAGCTTGAAGGAGGCTTAGAGACGGTCGGCTGAGTATGGCGTTATACATTGACGGTTGGTCCACGACCAGGAAGTCGACCATCGCAGTCATTTAATGGGGCGCGGTTCCAGCGGTAAGTGGCAGTGAAACGATTCCATCAGGAAGTACCTGTCCACCCGAGAACCCAATGAGTGGGGTTCGGACAGGTCGTAGTACCGACTGACCTATGCTCATTTTGTCGAACGCTTGGGTGAACAAGACGTTCGCTGATGATCCTGTATCCACTAGTATCCAGAATACTTTTCTATTGGCGATGGTAAGGGTGACCACGAGTGCATCATCATGAGGATGATGAACGCCTCGAGCATCTTCCTCAGTGAACGAGATACAATATTTTTCTCATTTCTTCTCCTTGGGAGGCCGAGACAGTAGAAGAACCTCGGACTCAGGGCGATCGAGGCTTCTAGCGTGGTTTCTTCTGGCATTATTTGAGTCCCCACCGCCTTGGTGACCTCCGACAATCGTTCGGATTTCTTCTTGGGGTCGCTCTTTACTCGGTCCTGCTGAAACGCTGGACCCTTGTATATATTCTCTTAGTCGGCTTTCTTTAATTAGCCGCTCGATATCATCTTTGAAGTGATAACAATCACTTGTGTTGTGACCATGGTCACGATGATAGTGACAATACTTGTTCTTCTTTCGACGATCCGGATTCCCTCGGAGTTTTCAGGGCCAGTTGACGAAGCCTTCGCTCTTGATCTCCATTAATACTTGTTCATGAGATTTGTTTAGGGGGGTGTATGTGGAGAATCTTTTGTCTGGTCGCTTTCTTGGCCTACTGTTGTCTCGCGCCCAGTGTTCTTTTCGCTTTTTTCCTCCAGCTGAGTCGGCTTCTTTCTTAGCCGACTCTTTAGCCGATGGTTTTGTGTTCTGGATCTTCTCCCGTAGGAGTCGCGTTTCTTCCGTATCAGCGTATTTGTCCGACCGAACCATAAACTCGCCCAGAGTATCGGGCGGATTCTTGTCCAGTGACGCCAAAAAAGGTTTATCTCTCACCCCTTGCATGAAAGCGTTGGAGCTGTCTCCTCAGAATGCTTTCAAACCTGCAAAAACTCAAAGTTGAAGCGTTTAATGTAGTCTTTCAATAGCTCTCATTCCCTCTGAACTATGTTGTTCAGATGTGCGGGCGGCTTTAATTTCTTCTTTCCGCCGATAAAATTACTGAGGAAGGCGTCACTGAGTTCGGCGAACAATTTAATCGACTTGGGTTTTAATTGCTTAAACCAAAGTCGGGTTACATCGGTCAGGGTTAGAGAGAAGGCTCGACACATAACAGCATCCGAGACGTCGTGCAACTCCATATAGGTTTTGAAGCATTCAAGATGCTCTGTTGGATCAGTTTTTCTTGAGAAAGGAGTTATCTGAGGTAAGCGGAACCTCTCCGGCAACCGAGCTCACATTACTTCGTCCACAAATGGAGAAGCTTTTTCTTCAGATTTGGTCGGATTTAAGTTCCAACCGTGCTTTATATCCGCCATCTCCTTTTCCATCTTCTCTCGGACCTCATTCTTGAAGTCTTGTATATCAGCCTTCCAGGGTTCTGCGCTCTCCGCTGTTTCTTATGCAGGGAACCGACTTTGTCTCCTCTGATCTATTTTATGTCTCGGATCAGAGGGAGGCAAAATAGCCGTTGCTGAACGGGCCAACGCTGGGTGACTCGGTCCTCGGGATTGACTCGGTTGTCGGGGCGACTGTGGCACAGCAGGCTGCGCTACAGACACTGGTGGGAGAACTTGTGCCGACTCATGACGCTGCATCTGCTGGTTACACAGTTGTTCCAGCATGTGTTTCATGACAGCCATCTCGGAACGCATTTCTTGGACCTCGCGATCCAAGTGCGCGTTCGCTTGAGTAGGCTCGCTGGTAGTCGCAGGGGGTGTTGTCGGGGGAGCTCCCTGAGCTGTGCTAGCATCGGCCTCCCCCGCTTCATCTGGATCCGTCCTTCTTGCCATTCAGAAAATTGGAGAAAACGGCTTTTTGTCCGTTTTCCATAGACGGCGCCAAACTGTTGCTGTGTTTTTATGGGACGGCTTCCCTAAGGCGGACCTTCCTCCACCTGCACAATCAACAATGTCAAGGTGACCCTGGCTAGAGCAGGGGAACCTCCGATGCTTAAGTCAGTTGTTTGATCAGTAGCAAAGGGCTTATCTCAGTTCAGTACCGCTTACCTTCTTCCGTCCCAAGCTTGGAGATTTATACAGTTTGTCAATCCTCATCCTCAGAGGATTCTCCTCCTAATTATTCGGAGACTTAATCCTTTCCACAGATTGCTCTCAATCCCGAGAATCTCGGGATTCGCTACCCGTGTTCCTGGATTTCCGTAGAGTAGTATCTGTTCTCGTTCCGCCACTCGCTGTCTCGGCCAGGTCGTTACCGACTCTCGGAGAGTCTCGGTCAGGTCGTGACCGACTCTGGGAGAGTCTCGGCCAGGTTGTTGCAGACTTGGGGAGAGTCTCGACCGACGCAAGAGGATGGGTTCTTAGCCTTTCCACGGACGGAATAATCTCGATGTTTATCTGTCATTTCTTGTTCCGTGACCGGCAGAACCAACTCGTTGAATCGATCTTGTTCTATCGGCTAAGTGGCTTGAACACGCTCGACCTTTAGTGGACTTTTGCAGACGAGGTCATCACTTTGACAGAGTGACTTTAATCGTCCCTTACTTATGTCTCCTGGCCTATTCTCTGTTCCGTTGGTGTTGTCTCGGACTCTTCAGGCAGTGTCAGCAGAGCCGACCTACTTAAATCTGAGTCTCCGAATTTAACACATTTCTCCCCAACAATATCTATATTTAAGCTCCCCAAATTTGAAATCATTAAGAGTCATTGTTGCATCTAAATGACCTGCTTAGAGCCATTTATACTCTTCCATGGTCTCGCTATATTCTAATCGTAGAACTAGTGGGTCTGGATACCCCGGATCCTAATCTCCTAATATCCTCATTTCGGATCAATGTATGGATATGAGCCTAATTTGTTAGTGTCAGTCATCTATTTTATTTGAGTTTGTGTTATAACCAATCAACTTTGATATTGGTCTGATTTTCAAATATTTGGAATCTTTGTGATTATTACAAAAGCTTCAAACGTTTATGGAAAGTTCTCCCATTATAGAGGGTCGTGAGAAATGGCTTCACTAGGTATACCATGGTTAGAGACATGAAAAGATTATTTTTATACATGTGCTAGGTACGTCGTCTCAATATCATGCCACAGAATTACAACAATGTGTCATCCATTGTTTCAATTTTCTAAAGGTGTGTGTATAATTCTATGCCACCACATTAATAATATAAGATGTATCGCAGAAGGAATTGCAAGAGAAGATATATTCAATTACGAGTACAAATTTGTCGGTATTGAATACATAATGCTGACAGGTGATGACATCTTATTAGTCCATGTCGATAAGTCTAAACGGGCATAAACAAATTGAGCTGTCTTTTTTCTATTTAGTATCATAAATAAGGTTTATAATCCCATAATCAAGCTTTATTGATGGTCTTATCCTTTGATTTTTAAATATAAATAAGCGTTATTAAAATTTTTCTTATAATTCTCCTAAACTAGTACGCATAGAGTGATGGTTATGATTTGTGCAATTCCAATAAACATGAGGCTAAGTGTAATTGAAGGCATGTATTTGATTTACATGTGTGATTAAGAAATGTAAGCATGTTAGAGTGGTACTTAACTTAATATTTGATTGAACGTCGATGCCTCCACGCTGAAACAACTATGTAAGAATAAATCAGAATATCCATCTATCATTCTAACCATTTGGCCGTGACAACTATCAAATGATTTGCAAAAGGTGTAATGGTTAGTCCTTCCCCATCAGATCGCCATATCTTCAGATCCATTGAAGTGCATGGAACCCCTAACTATGGGGCCTGCAGTGATGTGTGTGATTACATTCATACCATCCAATTGTTTTGAAAACTCATTTTAAAACATCATTCAAAAAAACGAAGCATATCCAAATCTAAGGTGGACTATAATATAGGAAACAATAGTAAATGACTATTAAAAACTTTTTTGTGGGCCAAAAAACATTTGGATTAAGGTGACATTTGTGTGGTGTTTTCATATACATCTTTGTGACTTTATTGGCAGGTTGGATGGTAAATAAACATTATCATGAACTCCATGAAGCTTTTAATGGTGGACATTCAATCACAATCATTTCTTGTGGTGTGGTCAACCTAATATTTGGGTGTGCTTCATTTTTGTGATCATGCCCTCAAGAGAGCTTTCAAAATGGCTGGACAATGCAGATTTAAGGCAAATGCATAACTGTCTACAGACTCTACACTCAAAGTTTTTGTGTCAAAAAATCGAGAGGTGTAAAATGTATTAGACTTTTTATCTATGCCCGTCGTCCCTCTTTTTCTTTCTTTTTTTTCCACATTATTTTAAGATATAAACTAAAAATTAATGCAGATTAAAGACTTAAGTGGATCACACGGTGAGAACTGTACTCTCACCATTAAAAACTTTCCAGCTGAAATTTTAGACCAATATGATATTTATGTTTTCCTTCCACGGAGGGTTATATGGCCTCGTGAATAGGTTAGATGGCAAATAAAGATAATGGTGGCCAATAAGAAGGTTTTAATGGTGAGTTTCATTATCATCATTGCTTACTATCTTGTAGTCACTTACGCGCAATGTAGGACTCAAATTTTCAAACTCATACCTTAAAATGATTTTATTTTTATTTTTTTTAATGGACTGCGCGGACCGATCGGCGCCAGGACGCAATCCGCTTCCACCTTTGTCGAGAACGGATTAGGTGAGACCTAGCATCACCTAAGAAGGTGTGGCCCTTACTGTGGGGCTCACCTCAATGTATTTATTATATACCCATGCGGGCCATCTTTTTTTACATATTATTTTAGTGCATGAACCAAAAAAATATAGTAAATCCAATTATCAGCTGCACCATACCATGGGAAAAGGTGGTGATTGACTATTAATAGGCTACAAAGGTTTTGGATGCAGCAGATATTTGTTTCATCCTTTTATTCAGGTCCACGTGATCTTATTAACGGATTAGATGGAAAATAAACACTAATAAAATATTAATGACCGCCCTGAGAAGTTTTTAATGGTAGAGCATTCAATTACCACTGTTTCCTGGATTATGGTCCAGCTGAGATTTGGATCTTCAGTTTTGCGATCATGGACTAAAATGATGCGTTAAAAGGATGGACGGCGTCGATATAGAATATATATGTTAAGGTGGGCTCCACGGTGAGGGCCGCACCATCTTGGGTGAGGCTGGGGTCTCACCTCATCCCGAAACTAGTAACAGGAGGTGTATTCAATCAACAGGGTGGGTGCCAATATCAATCCGGCAAAAGAAATTGCAGGGGTTAGAAGCTGTGTGTACGTGCTTTGATTCGGGCGCGGATTAACTATTGAAAGGTTGAGCAGCGAGACTGCTATTCTTATGGCAGGAATGAGGTGGGATGGAGTTAAAAAATTTTATAATTATTACTTATTACAGGCATTGTCACTCTTACTGTGGGATAAGTTTAATTCTATAATATGTTTGTAATATAATAGTACATTGAATGAATATACCCACCATTATTTGAAATTACTCAGAATAATACGTGTCATGTTTGAACCGTTCATCTATTTTGTAACCTAATTTTATAGCAAGGGCCTAAAAATGAAGCATATATGTGGCCTCAAAGAAGTTTTCATGGGTAGGTATTCAATCCCTAATGCTTTCTATGGTGGGTTCCACTTAAGCTTTAGATCTACCTGATTTTACGGCCCATGCTCTAAATGATCTTGAAAAATAGGTGGACGGTGTGGATATAGCTCACACATCATGGTGGGACCTACACAACTTGCTAACATTGAGTGAAATTGGCACGGAACTGTGCAATTCAAAGCTACGGTGGACACAGCACAGAAAACAGTGGTGACAGTAAAGCCCACCGTTAAAAACTTCTAGAGGCTACAAAAGTTTTAGGTCAAACTGATATTTGTGTTTTCTCTTATTTTATATCTTTTTTAACTTTAGAGCAGGTTGAATTTCAAATAAACATTATGGTGGGCCTTATGATAGTTTCAATGGTAGGAATCACTCCCCCATTGTTTTCTAGTCTACTACAGCTTTTTATCTGCCTCATTATTGGGCTCATGCCTAAAATGATTTCTAAAAATTGGATGGACGGTGTGATACAACACATATGTCATAATGGAGCCCACAGAACTTCATGACGTCACCTCAGTGGCCAACTATAAGGGCCCACATGGTAAGATGCTACCGTGATTTGAACCGTCCTTTTTCTATTTAGTATCATAAATAAGTTATATAATCCCATAATGACACTTCATTGGTGGTCCTATCCTATGATTTTTAGATCTGAATGAAGGCCATTGAAAATTTCCTTTGAATTCTCTTAAATTCGCCAATATACAATGATGGTTATAATCATCCTTTTTCAGAATTTTTCTATAGCTCGCATATCATAGAGTGGACGGTTCCGATCATCGAAAATCTAACCATGTGGTTCCAGTAGGCAGCGACACATGCTGTATTCGTAGTCGCGACGGAGGAAAAACGAACTCTCCCTACTCTTATCAAGCGGCTGTTGGTGTAAAAGGGTAGTTACAAAAGGAAGCTGACTGCGTACTGAGTAAACTCTGTGGGGTCCACCGTGATATACGTATTTTATCCGCTCCGTCCATCCATTTTACTGGATAATCTTAGGCCTTGATTTAAAAAATGAAGCATATCCCAAGATAAAATGGACCACACCACAGGAAACAGTTTCAATTGAATGTCTACCATTGAAGAATTCACGGTTTGCACATAAGTTATTGATTAAGCTGATAAATGTGTTTTACCTCCTTGTGATCTTATGAACAGGTTGGATGACAAATAAACATCACTAAGCCCTAGCAAGATTTAACGGTGGAAATCATTATTCCCACTGTTTACTGTGGTGTGGTCCACTTCAGGTTATGACATCCTTCAATTTCGGTCTCAACACCTTTAATAAGCTCGAAAACAGACATACATTCACGGTGATTCCAAATGGACTTTAATTAGCACGATAAAAGCATACTGAGTAAGTCAGTACGCAATCCGGTTTCTTCGGAAAGGTGTGTTACGGGTGGACAGTTCAGATCACCGAAAATCTAATCACGTGGGCCTTAGCAGGCAGCGACACACGCTGGAATCTTAGTCGCGACGGAGGCAAAACGAACTCTTCGCATTCTTCACGAGCCGTGGTTGGTGTCCAGGCCTAGTCGTACGTAATTAAGGCCAAACATGTCCTGGTCAAAGAGATTTAATATGAATAGAAAGAACTTGTTGTTTAACATGTGAACCGTAAATCTGTCGTAACTTTTAATACAGATATCGTTACGGGACACACGGCGTATGAATTTCAGTCTATCCATTTGGCAAGAAAACCAGTGTTTTTAGTTCAAAAATGAAATTTTAAAATACTATTATTATTTTAAGTAATTTCAATTTTTATAGTATTTATTTAATTTTAAAATTTTAGATTTTCATCTTTTCTTAAAAATTACTTATAATCATGATTTTTCTAGCAAAAAATTATTTAATTTTTTATTGTTGGAAATTAGGTTTTAGAAGAATTTTACTAGAATTAGGACGTTTATTAGGGTTAGAATTTTACAATTTTAGTTTATTTTTTCTTTATTAACGGTGTAATTAAAAAATTAAACATTATTAGACAATTATTCAATAAAATTATTAGAGTTTTCTCTCTTTTTATTAATTGTGGATTCAAGAAACTACGGATTCAAAGTTTTAATCACTCGAGTAATATGGTGATCTTCCTCTCCACTTTCCCATGACCTCCCTACTTCAGATGAATGGCCCATGACTAAGGTGGGCCCTACATGATGGATGAACCACATCAAAGGTGGAGCCATATAATGAACAATCTATATTAAAAGTTGGCTCCACATGATGGATAATGGATGTGAGGAGAATCAAATATACTTTCAGGATAATTACTTTTGATGTTGGAAATCAAATATATTTTTTTACTTTTTGGATGATAAGTATATTATTTGTTAAATATACTAATCAGTTCATTAATTACAAGTTAAGATGAGCTACTTATGACATAAATAATTTATATAACGTAATTTATAACCCAAACACCCCCTTACAACTCTTTTGGTGGTAGTAGGGCGGCGGCACATTACAAGCATGTAAGCATGTGTACCTCATACCTGTCTCCTATCTCATGGTGGGGGTGGAGAGAGAGCTTTGATACTCTAGTAAATTATGACGGGTGATACGTAGCAACTCAAAAATTACTTGGAAATTGCATACGTGGCATATTGATAATTCAAATTATGAGTCCCCCTTTAAATGCATCGCTGCAAAATTAATGCTTGTCTAACCATCTGAATTGGTGGGCTATTGTTATCTGAAAAGTATGGAACGGTCTTATTTCGTGGGCAAGAGGATTGGGATTTGAATGAAGGTTCGTTTGGGTGTTTGGCAAATGGAGGCAAATGAAATGCATCTGAAATTCAAATACTCCGTTTGGATGGTGGTAAATAAAGTGCATCTTAAATTCAAATATTTTGCTTAGATGGGAGTAGATGACAAGAATTTTAATGTATTGGTTTTAATATATTTATAGAAACATGTGATATTTCAAATCAACTTTAATATTCCAAATAAGTGCACATACAGGGTATTTAACAAAATGATTACAATAGGCCCATTGAAATATATAATGTAACCACAAGTGAGGAAATTTCGAATCTTTAGTGGGCCACAAATGTAAGGATCACAAATAAGCAACTTGCTAACGTTTTTTTAACCATCCATTTAGATAGCCGACATTTGCATAGTTTGGATCATTCTATTTGCATGATCTTAATAATGTAGCCGATAATTGAATTGTTTTGGAGTATCATCAATGTGCCACATATACAGTTGATATATGCTTGACAACACTTTTATTTACTTATGTTATTCTCAAAGGAGCTCAAAAATAAATTTCACCCCATTTACTTACAAAACCTTGAGGAGAGGATTTCATTTTCAGGTCATTTACTCCCATTTCATTTATTTGTCATGCATTTACTTCCAACCAAACACACCTCAAATACCATTTACCTCCATTTACTCCCATCCAAAGCAACACAGCTTCCCCAATTCAGTCAGTTTAGAATGAGACAGATAACGCATGCAACGTGTGCTATCCTTGCAAACCCACGTATCATGTATTGCGTTCTGCCACAGTATCACATTAACATCCCAACGGTGGAAACTTATTATTATTTTTTCTCCAGATCCCTTCACAAAGTTCAGGCTATTCAACATTTAAACTCATGAGGTAGTTCCTATTTCAGAAAGAAAAATCAGATGCACCAAAACCCAGATGAGTCCTATCATGGGTAACAAGTTGACAAGGGGCGCCCACCCTTGATTTCACAGGGGCCTTCCACAGATGCAAAGCCTCCTGATTTTTGGCCTATCCCATCATCCAGACAAAACCAAGGCTCTCTTTCTCTCTCTCTCAATCGGGATTGCACGTAGATGTTTGAAAGCCCATAATTTTTTTCCCCTATAAAACACTCCTCTCTCTCTCACCAAAAACTCCAAAACCTAATGTCCCAAACAGAAAAATCCTAACCCTAGCAATGGAGATCCTAAATCTATCCAAACCCTCAAGATCAGCATTGAAGGGGAACATGATGAGTGCTATGACAAATGCATCCCCATCAAGAAACGCCGTGCCATGTTAGTCCAGAAGCTACTCCATCACAAGGGACTCAAATCATCCAACCCTACTTCGGTGGCCTCCACCACCTCCTCCGACCCCTCAAATCCAAGCCCAGCCTCCTCATCAATGCCTCCCAGCTCAAGCACGAGCTCCTCAAGATCATTGGAAGCTTTTGTCCATAGCCCATCCACATTTTGGTCCACCAGATTAACTGTCGTGATAACAGATCGAGCCTGGGCTGGGCCCTGTAAAAACATGCCAGGCCGAGCTCAGGCTAGACTATTTTGGGCCGAAACAGTGTTAGGCCAGGTTTGGACTTTGCGCTGCACAAAATGGGACAAGCTAGGATGACAAAGCTTCACCCAGCCCTAACCTAGCCCGTTGACACAGCAACCCAAAATGCCCCATCCCAAAATGTTAGGTATTTTAAATGTTAAGGCCCTGTTTGGCAGACACATAAAAATGAGTTCATCTCATTTAAATCAACAGTAATAAAATAATGTGTTCATTGGTGTTGGGTCAGCTCGAAGACTTGATCCAACTCAATATTTAATAATTATAAATATTACCATATAATTATAAAAAAATATATCTGAAATTGTTAATTTTCATATAAGGGCCTGTTTGGGAGCCATTCTTGAAAAAAAAATAAAAAAACATTGATGCATATTTCTATGAAATAGAAAACCAAAGATGAGACCTATATGATGGATTATTGAGATCACTAAATGAGACTTACCATGATCAATATGTACCAACCATTTTCAGTCCATGATTGAATTCTTAGGATCAAGTATTGTAGGAAATTCATGAATTCAAATGATCCCACTATGATTCAGGTAATTTGGATTTAACTTGGACCGTCCATTGCTTTCTGTGATCCACCTAGCATGATCTAGGTCATTAATGCATAAAAGGTACCACACAGTCTTGAATTTCCAAGAACAAGTACATGCAACAAAGATTAATGCAGGACCCACCGTGATGTTTTGTGTAACATCCATCAGTTGTCCCAGCTTATTTTAGGATATAAGCCCAAGAAATTGGCAGATTCAAAACTCGAGTGGGCCACAACACAGAAAACAATGGGGATGGAAATGCCAACCATTGAAACCTTTCTGGGGCCCACCATGACATTTATATGCCATCCAGTCTGTTCGCAAAAGGAAGACCAGAACACAAATATGGGCCGGAGACAACTTCGGTAGGCCCCAAGAAGGTTTGGATGGTGGGCGTTCAATCCTCCTTTTGGTGTGACCCACTTGATCTGCCTCATTTTTGGGCTCACCTCTTAACATGAGCTAAAGAAAGGGATGGACGCAGTAGATTCACACCGAAATTCTGGTGGGGCCCACAACACTTCGGGTGCATGCCACCTTGCAAGTCATCATCTATGCATCAAAACCAACGAAGTATCAGGATGGGATATATATATATATATATATATATCCAAAAAAAAAAAAAAAAAAAACAATAGCAATGTCAGATGCCGACAAAGGCATGTAGAGAACAAACCCCAACAATATCTTATGAAAGCTCAATTAAAACAATAGAGAACCATGACATGCTACATTAAGATCCCCCCAAAGCAGCTCCTAGTAAAAGAATTATAACTGAAAGTCTCCACCTTCATGCAAGCATGAGCGAATTTTCTTGTATCATTCTAGCTCCGCTGACTCGAAACCATCAACTCTTTATCTGAAATAGTAATTCCCCAAAAACATTCATGTATATCGTGACTACCAGACATGAAATTTTGTTACAAACCAAATTTCTAGAACCACTAGTAAACCAAAACTTTCAAACATCTAACAACTAAAGTCTTAGATTCGACGTATACATCTATCTCATTGTAAAAGTGAGTTTCCTATATTATTCTACATCAATGGAAGTGAGTTTCCTATATCATTCTACATCCATGGAGATAAAGCTATTAAAAACTCTGCTAACTCTATTACACACGAAATTTTGGTTAAAACTGAATTTCACCATTCCCCAATTAAACAGAACTTCAAAACAATAGACAACAAATATCTCCCATTCACTATTTACAGATTGTCTACAATCAATATCTTAACTTTTGACACCTTAAGCTTGATTGGTAAGCAGCCATCAAAGAGAACTCCAGAGGCACATCTCCACTTTTTCCATACAGCTTGAATTCTATGAGTAACATCCTTCTCAATGTCTTTGCTCTCATAAATTATCAACCCAAGATATCGAAAACGATCATTTTTTTTTTCTTTTACTTCTTGGTCTGCTATCTTAACTACTTCCCCATTTCCACTCTTATTGCTACTAAGAATGCATTCCATATACTCAAATTTAATCCAACTAATATTAGAACCTTTAGATTCTAGAGCATCCCTCCATAGTTCTAGCTTTGTGTTTACCCCCTCCTTATCTCATCAATCGAAACAGTGGCATGTGCAAACAACATATACCATGGACCTCTTCTTGCCTGACACAAATATTTCTTGGATGGGCTAGATATATGTTACAGATTTTATTGCAGAATTTTGATCACCTACCACTAATCACTTGAGGCTGCATTTGCTTGTCCTGACTTTTGAGCAGGAAGGATGCTTTATGAGCCAAATTAATCCATTGCATTTCAGTACAACCTGAAAAAATAATAATAATGATAATAATGGACATTGATTTGGGTGGAAAAGGCTGAGAAATAGGATCCTGCATACTGCACCTCCTAAAACATGTGCTGCCCAAGCTCACAATGGAAGCAATAACCATCAGTTCTACTGAAATATCGCATCCGCTTGCAATTTGAGTATGTTGGCCTAAGAGAATAAGCTGCTCCAGGACTTCGAATCCAACCACCCATGGTTCAGACACAGACCCCCCACTCCCCCACCAACACCAACAACTCAACCCTGACATGGGCAAGAGCCAGCATATGTATTGCGATGCTTACTTGAGACTTGCTGAACGAGTCTATCTGAGTCGCTGAGTCTAAAAACCACGCAACCACCTAGTCACAGTAGTAGCAGCAAATATTGCTACTTAGCAGCCTCTTCCAAACCAATTCTTCGATAAGGCATGTCTGTGAGCTTTTCGATATCTGGCTTGGGAAGGCCTTGAGTCACCCTCACTTGGACCAATCTGCCTCTGACATCAATTGTTGGAAAATTTTCCATTCTCCAATGGAACTCATAAGAAGCCTCCCATGCATCAATACCACATGTTCAACTGAAAACCGCATCCGAAAGAGACATTTAGCAAAATATAAAATCACCCATTGAGTATGTGCATAGACCACAAGTAAACCTAACAAAGTCTTATTGAAAGCATAAAGCGAAGCATATGTATCACAATGCTCAGGT